>CM031241.1:401907273-402633057 GCA_018340775.1 Taxus wallichiana var. yunnanensis
AGAAGCATGTCAAAAGCATACATAATGTTTATACTACACATAATGTGTATGTGTTATGTTTATACTACACAAAACGCACACGTGCATCATGCTTTTTTGCATTTTCTTTTCCCAAGCCATGCCTCAAGGCTTGGGATCCGGTTTGGATCCCCAAGCCTGAGGCATGGACCTACACAAACACAACAAACAACGTGTTTTTACAAGAAAATGTAAAAATGCCACTTCCTCTATGATAAATCAAAATAAAACAATCGATCCATTTTAAAAAATTATACCACGACGTAGAGCAGAGTCTCTTCTTTCTAAAAATATAATTTTTCAAATTTTCTAACTAATATAAGGTTTCCATATTATTTATTTTCTAACTATGCCTTTTTATAGCTATTTTTTGAAGTGTAAATATGTCTATCTTTCATGGTGTATCTTTTTTTTTTAGTGATCAAAATTTTTAAAAAATTATACTAGCCCAAACTAGGCATAATTCTATACATATTCAAAAAAAAAATCTAATTTTCGATATTTTTTGAGGTAGTTAGGGGGCACGGTCGAGCTCCATTATTTTTCAAAACATAAAATTTTGTACTAGAAAATCATAAATAAAAAAATATTTGCTAAAAAAATCTAAAAAAATGGAGCCCAAACTAGATGCTCCTAGCTATCTTTCTACCAAAGGGTTTTCAAAAATACTAAATGGTGCTCAAAAAATGGTGGGGGCACGAAAGTCACTCTATTATGTTTTTTAACAAAAATAGGAGCATCTATTGGTATTTTCTTTTTATTTATTTAGATATTAGAGGGATATTATCTAGTTGTTAGGTATAGTTATTTCCTTTATCTATGGTATTGACTAGATCCATGATGTCGAGTTCTCTCATAAATTTATGGTCTTGACTAGTTCTTTCCTTGATTTATGGCTCGATCTATGATCTTGACCGGTTCTTAGATTGTTATTCCTTGCCTATATAAGTAAGGCCCATTCTCATTGTATTTCATTGAGTTCCATAATAATATATGATATTGTTGCTCATTTGTTTGCAAAGTTTTATCTAAAGTTATTCTAGCAAATTAAATTCGCCTTATTGATCACGGTGTTTGACTAGCATCTATGTTCTTAGCTTGGTATGATCCGGTTATTGTTCCTTTTAGAAAGGTTAATATACTTTAATTACATTTAATTAATTCCCATCTAAGAATCTCTACACACCCTTAGAGTAGTTGAAACAAATTTAATAATTAAATATTATTAATTAATTCTCAAAATCATTACTTCTTCCTAAGTTCCATTAATTCTATTTAAATATTGACTAAATTAATATTGTTTATTTTATCCACTTAGATTTCTCTTAAATTCATTAAGATTTGTTTCCTAAGTTGATAAATTTACTTCCCTAGATAATTAACATCTATGCCCCCTCACTTGTTTATTTAACTATACATTTATTCTTAATTATTTTAACCCCCTTTAATAATTTAACTAGAGTACCCATACACAATATCTATTTATTTAATTCGCTTTTGAGTGCCATTTTTAAAAAAGTGCTTATTTATTTGTGCTCTTTCCATTACAAATATTTATTCTAAGAATTGAATTATAATTATAAAGTGTCATATTGTAACACACACTCATTATAAAGTGTCAAAATCTAGGGGTTCTTGATGCATTGTTTGGGGTCTTGTTGCATTGCTTGGTTCTTGCATTTATTTTGGTGATTTTTTGAGGATGGTGTCTACTTATACATTAGATCATGTTGACCCATTAACAACACATAATTACCACACATTATAACCAAGAATGGAAACAATAATCAAGCGAGAGAGGGTTATGGGCTTTAATGTCTTCAGAACAACCAGTGTTCACTAGAGAATATGAGAAATTTCAGTATCAAGAAAATTTGATGAGTGTATGGGTTTGATAGGAACTTATATGTAAGTGATAGTATATTGTTTAATTTTGAAAAATGTGATTCTCCTTTAAAAATATGGGAGAAATTGGAGAATTTATTTAGTAAGGTGGATCATATGAGGGCCATGCAACTTGACATTGAGATCACCTCTCTTAATCCTAAATATTTTTCAACAATTATAGACTATCTTACCAAGTTCAAGCATTTTTTGACACGAAATTGAAGGGGAGTGGAAGAGATAAGAAAGATGAAGAGTTTTTTTACTTGATTCTATCCAATTTGAGAGGACCATTTAAAATTGTTATCCAAACTTCACCCCTCGAGGTAATTTTGATAACATGCATAAAATTCTTCATTCCAGAGCAAGTAGAATTGATTCAAGGCCCAAAATCATGTTTTAGGGTCCCTTGGCTTTTCTCTAACTTCCCCATCCATGAAAAAAACCTAAGAAGTTAGAGAAAATTGGAAAAAAAATTTAAAATAGGCTCATTCTAGTGTTTTGTAGAAAAATCAGACATTTTTGTCCCAGGCAGTCCACTAATGGGATAGTCAAGACATCAGACACACGATACGTGCAAAGATAATGTTAACTTAAGTCAAGTACATTGTGGGTGGTGTAGAGAAATGTGTCTGGGACAAGTTGGGACGCCGAGATGCATGGGACGTGAAAAAAATATCGCCACACAAAGAAAAAGCCAAGCTAAATGGGATGCGGCGAATGCAGAAGTCAATGGCCCTCATGGCCCGATCAATGGCAAACGCATAAGGAAAAGGAATCCTGAATCGGGTGATGCAGAAGAATGTGTCTGGGACAACCAGGACACGCAGACCCGATTTTGCAAATAGCCACAATGAAGTGAAAAAGTCAATGTTTGACCTCCCGAACTTCAAACGGCCATAACTTTTGACTCCGAGCTCCAATTTTCATAAAATTGGACTTTCTGGAATGAGAATGACATATTTTCATAAAAGAATATTATATTCAGATCCATTCAATTATTTCCCATTCTCACAAATTACAGAAAATACCTGGCAAACCCAAAATAGCTGCTCGCACTTAGAAGGCCATAAATTTTGCATTTCTCAACAAAATCACACGAAATTGGTACCATGGAATCGTGTTTCCGAGCCCAATACAAAAAATCAAGAAATTCTGGATTTGATGAGGGATCAATGGATATTTTCTTGAAAATGTGGCCAAATTCAAAATAGTGTTTTATTTGGTAGTTGACGCATTCAATGAAGCATGGGATGCTATATTTCACTACTGCAAGTCATGGGATAGTATGGGGAGCCTTTTGCAAGAAAAAAACATCATTTCACTCCATTTAATACCTCTTACAAGTGGTTGAAGGAAATATTTCAAGATTTCCATTTTCCCTCTCTCTCTCTCTTCTTATTTTTCTATAAATTGGAGTGTTGGGCTCATTGTAAAAGGGGAGAGTTTTGTTGTCGTAAAAAGCTCTCTTCAAAATTTACTTTGTGAAGCCAATGTGCTGTAGGCCCTTGTATTGGACTCCTTGCATGGTGATCCAGGCCCTTATCTTGTAATAGATTGAATTATGCATATCATGAAGCAATAAAATACAAGTTTGTGGATGCATCTTCCCCTGATGTGTTTGTTTGCACTCTTCTTGCCCTTTCAACCTTCATTACAAGAATATTGTGTCTATTTTTATGCTCTTACAAGGACTCATTATTATTGTGCATGTATGAAATATTGTTGTGAATGCATTTTCTAGATTGTGGAGAACTATTATCATCCCTTCTAGTATGCATTTTACTTCTATTTTTCACACATTGGAAGACTACTCACACCCCTCCTTTTCTAGTGTATCACCACTTTAGTGTAGGTTTTCATTTTCATGCATTCTCTCTCCTTGGTCCCTTGGAAAGTTAGATTAGGAAAGATAGTTTTCCTGCATTAGAGTAGATTGTGGCAAGTAGTTTAGGAGTAAGAACCAACTTTCTCTGGAGGTCTATCTCAAGTAGCAAGTCCCACAACTTGGAGATAGTACCCATGTTATCCAATCACACCATGAGCTCAAGTATATGCACTTGTGTAAACATAAGGGTGTTGTGATTTGGTGATAACAATTCTGCATGCCTAGTGGGATAGAGAAGAAGTCTTCATTTTAATTACAACAAGATTGATGTGCACTTGTTGTAAGTTTCCAGCTTTGAAGGAGCTTTGAAATTACACATCTAGCGACTCCAAAAGAGGCAGAATCCACTGGTTTTAGCAGTCCAAGCCTGGGAAGATTTATGAGAAGAATTCAAACCAGATCAAGAACTAGGGAAGAAGGATTGTTTGTTCATCTACACATATCCCCAGGTAGAGAAAGAAGGGGAAGAAGAGCTCAAAGGTCTCCATCTCCACCGAATAGAACCTTGTCAACACCTCCACCTGGAAGGCCTTTCGTTCAGTCAACTAGACCAATCAGGATGGCACAACCAAATCCATATGTCAACTTCACTGGCAGTAGCCCACTCACCCTGAATGCACAAAATCTGGTCCCGATTGCAACATTAAAGAGCATCCCATATTTCACTGGGGAAAACCAAACTTCCCTAGTGATCATGTCCAAGATATTGTGAATGTCTGTACAATCCACAAAATCCATGAGATGGACATTACAGTCAAGCTACTCACCTCTTCATTCAAAGGGAAAGCTTCCCAATGGTTCAGGAGCCTTGAGGTAGGCTCTATCCAAAATTGGAACCAGTTATGCATAGCTCTCCACAACCAGTTTGGAGAGAAAGGTGACAACTTATCTTTATGTTAGAAACTAACAACAATCAAGAGAGCCCAAACGAGCAACTGACAGACTTTAACCTCATATTTCAATGGACCTGGGATAGGATCCCAACAATAGTAAAGCCCACTAATGAAGGTGCCTTCTTATACTTTCTTAGGGCTTTGAATTCTGATATTTCTTTGATGATTCAGTCAATGGGGGCACAACCTTACCTGTAGCCTATAGCCTTTCCATAGGGGCTAAGAACCATTTGATTCAAGCTGGAAAAATCACTCCTAGGCCATCCATGCCTCTATACCCTGAGTTAGGAAGCCCATATACTAGCCAAATGCCTACATTAGCTCCTATACCCACCCCAAGAGTCAAAGCTTCAACTTAAAGCCTCCACTTCATCATCTAACAACTCCAAGGAACTCCAAGAGGTCATGAAGCAATTGCAAAACTTGGGTAATGAGCTAGTAACCATCAAAAGACAACAAGCTCAAAGTTCTAGGTCATATCAACCTCAAACTCAACCTCGTAGACCTCAATATCAGACTAGACCCCAATACCCGCAAAATATCGATATAAATCAAAGCCAGAACCAAGGACAGCCTCAAGCTACTAGACCTTTCAGGCCATATGATCCAAGTACAACTTCAACATCAAGGGCATTGGTTCCAACATAGAATAACATGGCACAAGAATATGATTGGTGTTTCCCATGCAATCAAGCCACATAACCAATCAATGTGCTTTAATGGTGCATTAAATCAGCTCGATGGTGCAAACCATTGGTGTGTCACAAGAATCTAGCCACGAAGAAAATCAACAGTAGGAAGCACCTCAACAAGGGACATCTCCGAATGAAACTACACTTGTCAATTGGTAGGCTGAAGATTTATGTGGTATAAATCAAATACCTTCTCAAAGTGTAGCAGCCAATACACACTCCAAGAAGAGAAACATTGGGGAAGGATAGTCATCCAACTCAAATGGTCCACAACCCTCTATTACTCCACAAGGTGCTGGCAATCAAAGTGTAGTTCCAAATGTGCAAGGTCAGCCCAAACCACCTTCTAAACCATCTCAAGTGTCGGTTGCAACAGCTCAGGTGCTAGAGAAGAATGTGCAAGGCAAGGGGCAAAGAGAGATAGCTCATCTCCATTCAACATCATTGAGTAGATGAAGAAAATGAATGTAAACATCTCAATGTGGGAGTCATTGGCTATCCCAGGACAGAGAGACCTATTACAGATGCTATGGAAAATTGGTCAGCATCAAATCAGCCACCCAATCAACAAGAAAAGTTCTTACCAATGTAACTTAGCCTGAAGGAAATCATGGAGGACAACAAGGTAAAATTTGAAGCCCCCTCCATTCTATGTCTCATTGATCATAGGAGATAAGTTGGTACATAATTGCATGATTGACTCAGAGCAAGTAGCTCAGTCATGCCAAAACAAATAGCTGATCAGTTAGGTCTTCAATATGAAGTCATCTCTAAGGGTGTAGTGCAATTGGATGGGACAACAGTGACAATAGTTGGAGTAATCAAATATTTGAGCCTCACATTACACGTGTCCCAATGTAATGGTGTTACAAGATGTGTCAGTCATAGACTTGCCACCACTCTTTGCATTGTGTTTGTCAAGAGACTTCACTGCTAAAATTGGAGGCTATCTTTCAGCTGATTGGTCACACATGTTATTCAAAACAAGGTATGGGGAAAAGGCCACAATCAGATCTGAGCCTATTGCAGATTTTCACATAGAGCCCCATCTTATGTTCCAATCCCAATCAATGCAAATTGTTCATATTTGATCAAGAAGGATTATCCTAAGCACTCATGAAGCAAATACCAAGGTGGATGCATCCCAGACTTGACTCTCGATGAATGGGCCAACAAAAGACATGCATTTGATCCATACAAAGAAATGGAGGAATCTAAGCTAGGAGTTTATTGTTTGCATGAAGAGAATCAACCTCTCCCAACATCACCAAGCCAGATCACAAGGGTGAGAATGAAGTATGGAAATTGTTCTTTGATGGATCAAGAAGTAGACAAGGTGCAGGAGGAGGAGCTATGCTCATTTCACCACAAGGTACAAAGTATTACTCGACCTTCCGTTTCCAGTTTTCTTGCTCAAACAACACAACTGAGTATGAAGCCTTAATTCACATATTGCACTGGGAAAGGAAGAAAGGCATTAAGAATTTATAATTATTTGGTGATAGTGAGCTGATTATTAACCAAGTCGAGGACAAAATGCTGCCAAGAATGATCTATCAAGAACTACAAAAATTGGGTATGGGATCTCATTGAAGATTTTGAAGCTTTTAACATCAATTCCATCCCAAGGAAGAAGAATGAAGTATCGACAGACTGGCAGCAATTGGGGTTGCATTTGATGTTGTAGAAAGTATCAAAAGTGAGAAATCTTAGCCTCATATCAAAGTGGTTGTGAGACCAATTGTTCCGGATAACAACACAAGTTGGAAAGTCTTCAAGAATGATCAACAAAATTGTCAATTTCCTACAAGAAGAAGCTGAGTTCTCCGCCAGAAATCAAGACAAGTTGGAGCAACAATATGGTGACCAAGTGGTGCAACTGAGAACTAACAAATTACCAAAAGGCCTTATAACCTTGGAGTCAATCTTCAACCCGAATGATCAGTTCCAGAAGGAGAAAGAAACATTCAAGTAAAGGGTGAAGATTCAGAGCCTATTTTAGTAAATGAAGGCAAGACATTGCAAATTGGAAAAGTAAGTACCCCACAAGAGAAATCTGAATTTTTTCAGCTTTGTCAAGAGTTCCTAGATGTCTTTTCTTGGACTTACAAGGATTTAAGAGGTTT
The DNA here is from genome assembly GCA_018340775.1 of Taxus wallichiana var. yunnanensis. NCBI lineage: Eukaryota > Viridiplantae > Streptophyta > Pinopsida > Cupressales > Taxaceae > Taxus > Taxus wallichiana. The sequence goes on from CM031241.1 coordinate 401,914,775, forward strand.
CAACCCAAAGTTGGCACAACATACTATTGAGCTGGATCCGAATCCAAGCCTATCAGGTAGAAGCAAAGGCCAGTGAATCCCCATATTGAACCTCTCATGAGAAAAGAGTTGAACAAGCTGATTGAGGCTAGTATCATCTTCCCTATCAAACATTCAAGTTGGGTTGCAAACTTGGTGCTAGTGAGAAAGAGAAATGGAGAAATAAGATTGTGTGTGGACTTCCATGATCTAAATAGAGCATCACTCAAGGATCATTATCCACTTCCATCAATGGAACAAATCTTGCAGGTTGTAGCTGGTTCAGAAAGGTTTTCATTGCTAGATGGATACTTAGGCTATAATCAGATAATGGTGAAGGAAGAAGACCAATTCAAGACAACCTTCACTACAAAATGGGGCACATATGCTTACAAGAAGATGCCATTTGGATTGTCAAATGCCGGAGCAACATTTCAACAAGCTATGGATATGGCGTTCAAAGGCTTAATCAACAAGATAGTGTTGGTATACCTAGATGATATCACTATCTTCTCAAAGAATGTAAAGCAGACCATCTCTTTCACCTTAGGAAAGTGTTTTAGAGGTGTAGAAGGTTCGAGTGTCATTGAATCCAAAGAAGTGTGTATTTTGGCACACATGAGGGAAAATTGTTGGGCCACATTGTCTCAAGGGAAGGGTTAAAATTGATCCTGAAAGGGTTGAAGCCATCTAAACACTTCCATTTCCACACCACAAGAAATCTCTCCAAAGCTTCTTGGGAAGGATAAAATTTTCCGCAGATTTATGTTCTAATTTTTCCACTCTTGTGAAGCCTTTAACAATGATGTTGAAGAAGAGTCTTGCATTCAAATGGATAGCAGAAGGCAAAGAGATTTTTGAGAACATCAAGCATGTAATATCACGAGCTCCAACTCTTATCAACCCATACTTTTCAAAGGACTTCATGTTGTATGCTTTTGGAGGATCATATACAATCTTAGCTATCTTGATATAGCTGAATAGAGAAGGTTCAGAACAACCCATAGCATTCTTTAGTCAAATCCTAGAAGATTACAAAGTAAAGTATTCTTTCATTGAAAATCATGTCCTTGCTATCATCAAGAGTTTGAAGAAGTTCAGACACTTGGTCTCGAACAATAAGATTCAACTACTGGTGTCTCATGCTGGTGTTAAGGACTTTCTCCTAAACAAGGATTTGAATGAGAAGAGAGCAGGTTGGATCACTCAAGTAATGGAATATGATATTGAAATCAAAGTGACCAAACTAGTTCATGGCAAGGGTTTGTGTGAGCACCTCACTTCCAAACAACCTAACGGATCAAAAGGTGAAGAAGATGTTGTCATGTTACTACAAAATGATCAAGAATAACCAACTAATGATGCACCCATTCCATGTTGGACTCAAGACATGGTGCATTATCTCCAAATAGGTTTGTGCCCTCTAGAATGGAACAAAGCTAAGAGGAGATACTTTAGATTACAAGCCATCCCGTATGTACTCATTAATGACATCTTGTTCAAGAAGGATATCAATGGTGTTCTATTGAGATGCATTGGAACAAGTCAAGTTGAGAAGATATTACATGAGTTCCATGATGGGGAAGCAGGAGGCCACTTTGCTCCATGAGTAACAACTCTCAAAATCATGAAGGTTGGTTACTATTGGCCTACATTGTTCAATGATTACTACTCATGGGTCAAGAAATGTGAAAGATGTGCATTCTTCACGTGGAAGGAAAAAAGTTAGTATGTTGCCCCTTCATCTCGATTTTAGTAAATCAACCATTCATGCAATGGGGATTGGAATTCATTGGGGTTATCAATCCAAATTCAAGTCAAGGCCATAAGTGGATACTTATGGCAATAAACTATTTCACCAAGTGGACTAAAGTGGTGGCACTCAAGGAGGAAAATGAATCTAACATCTTGGATTTCTATGAAGGGATAGTCATGAGGTTTGGTGTCCCTACCACTATCATATCAGACAATGCATTGGAATTCCTTGGCACAAAGATCACTGAATGGGCTGTCAAGAATGGTGTGTATCTCAACACTTCATCAAATTATTACCCTCAGGGTAATGGTCAAGCAGAGTCTACGAACAAGAACCTACTAAGAATCATCAGGAGAACTCTTGATGAGAATCAAAGAACTTGGCATGCAAAGCTCAAATCAGCTCTATGGGCTAATAGGATCACACCCAAGAGGTCTATAGGAAGCTCTCCATACAAGCTTGTATACGGGAAAGAAGCAGTTCTACCTATATCACTTGAGTTGCCAGCATTAGAACTCATGAAACAGTTGGAACTAGCTGATTTTGAGCCTATGGAAATCAGGTTTGCAGAGCTGATGGAATTAGAAGAAACAAGAGAACATGCAATGCAGACCATGGAGAAAGATCAAGCATTGATCAAAAAGAGTTTTGACAAGAAAGCTAAGGCTAGGATATTGCAAGCTAGAGATTTGGTACTGAAGTGGGATGTTGATCATGCAAAAATCCAGGAAAGCATTCCAAGTTTGATGCCATATGGAGTGGTCCATACATGATCATTGAATACAAAGGTAGCAATGCCTTCCGGCTGGCTAAGTTGAATGGTGAAGAGTTGCAGATTCTGGTCAATGGAATCTATCTCAAATGTTGCTACTAGAAAGAGAATTTCTCACCCTTGTAAATATTAATTTAGAATTTCCATTCCTCCAAGTGCTTATGCACATTGTACTGATTATAATAGTTTTCATTTCCCTAAGTGCTTTGGCACACATGTCCTATTGCTTCTAGTGTGTGCATGTTTATAGTTCATCGAGCTCCCGAAAAATAATTTGCAGCCACAGGAGAATCAAATCAAAAAATGTTTCAATGGCTCAAGGATGCAGGTTTTCAAACTTCAAATCAAATGAGAGATTATCAGATAGACTCCATGCCAATGGATTGCTACAGGTAGCTGCCATACTTCATCTAGCAGGTAGATAACCCCACTGAGTCACCAAAATTGTTATCCAAAATTCACCCCTCGAGGTAATTTTGATAACATGCATCAAATTCTTCATTCCCAAGAAAGTAGAATTGATTCAAGGCCCAAAATCATGTTTTGGGGTCCCCTTGGCTTCTCTCTAACTTCCCCATCTAGGAAAAAACCCAAGAAGTTAGAGAAAATTGGAAAAAATCCAAAAATGGGCTCATTCTGGTGTTTTGCGGAAAAATCAGACATTTTTGTCCCGGCAATCCGTAGGATGCTTAGGGCGTCGGGGCGTGTAAAGCCGATTTTGACCTTGAAGTTAGTGCATTATGGGTGGCGTGGATAAATGTACCGACATTCGGGACGTCGATTGCGGGATGCAAAAAGGTGAAATCAGTTGCACATACACAAAAATCAATGAAATTGATTTGATGGAATCGTGTTTCCGATTCCAATGCACAAAAATCAAGAAATTTTAGAGAAATGAGGGATCGATGGATATTTTCTGAAAATGTGGCCAAGTTCATAATAGTGTTTTATTTGGTAGTTGGACACATTCAATGAAGCATGGGTTGCCATATTTCACTGCTAAAAGTCATGGGACAGTATGGGGAGCCTTTTGCAAGCAACAAACATCATTTCACTCCATTTAATACCTCTTACAAGTGGTTGAAGGACAAATTTCAGGATTTCCATTTTCCTCTCTCTCTCTCTCTCTTCTTATTTTTCTATAAATTGGAGTGTTGGGCTCATTGTAAAAGGGGAGAGTTTTATCATAGAAAATCTCTGTCAAAATTTATTTGTGAAGACAATGTGCTGTAGGTCCTTGTAGTGGACTCATCGCATGGTGATCCAGGTCCTTATCTTGTGATAGATTGAACTGTGCATATCATGAAGCAATAAAATACAAGTTTGTGGATGCATCTTCCCCTATTGTGTTTTTTTACACTCTCGTTGCCCTTTCAACCTTCATTAAAAAAATATTGTGTCTATTTTTATGCTCTTGCAAGAATTCATTATTAATGTGTATGTATGAAATAATGTTGTGAATTCATTTTCCAAATTGTGGAGAACTATTATCATCCCTTCTAATATGCATTTTACTTCTATTTTTCACACATTGGAAGACTACTCTCACACCCCTCCTTTTCTAGTGTATCACCACTTTAGTGTAGGTTTTCATTTTCATGCATTCTCTCTCCTTGGTCCCTTGGAAAGTTTTATTAGGAAGGATATTTTTCTGCATTAGATTAGATTATGGCGGGTAGTTTAGGAGTAAGAACTAGCTTTCTCTGCGGAGTCTATCTCAAGTAGCAAGTCCCACAACATGGAGATAGTACCCATGTTATCCACTTACACCATGAGCTCAAGTATATGCACTTGTGTAAACATAAGGGTGTTGTGATTCGGTGATAACAAAAATCTTTTCTTGACCTTTTTCTCTAGCACTTGATGCCTTAGGTGAAAATTTTAAAATGCCCGACTTAGAAATATTTTGTTAAATACTTACTTTAGGAAGAATCTAAATTGTCTCACCTTGAGTCTTCCACCTCTCAAAAGGCATTAGTTGCATCTAATCCAAAGGGAAAGCGGAAACGATAAAGTAAAACCAAATCCACCCCTTATTCATCTCAAAATGATCCTAAACCTAAAGAAAACAACTCTAAACCCAAGGATTCTTCTAAATCCAAGAATGAGTCTAGCCTTTCATGCTCTTTTTGGGGGTAGTGGTCATGAAGAACATAGGTGTTATAAGTGAATGAAATCCTTAGAGGATGCAGTCAAGAAACACAAAAATTCTATCTCCACTCAACCTCTTTCTAATCAACATGGAAAAGCATGTAATGTTGTTAGGAGATCTTAGTCACTAGTTACTGAGACGGTTGGGTTATAGATTTTGGTGCTTCTCATCACATGAATTCTTCCAAGGAGTCTTTTGTTTCTCTAGGTTTGAGTTCTACTTCTAAAATTGAGGTTAGAGATTCTTCCTTTCTTTCTACTGAGGGAAAAGGTGATATACAAATTGATGGTGGTAGTATCCAAGATGCACTATATGTTCCTAACATCACTACAAAAATTTTTTACGTATATCATATTTTCATTCTGTCAAGGGAAAATAGTGACGTTTACACAACATGGGGTAGAAATAAGAACTTTGTTGGAGCCTTATTCATTTCTTGCTCAAGGTATTATTGATCATAGTTCTAGACTATATCATTTTGATGGTTTTGATGACACTTCTTCTATAGTAAGCGGATTGGTTTCTCATGCATATTTAGAGAGTAAGATTTGGCATGAAATATTTGGACATCTTAACTATAGATATTTGAAGGGATTGAGCACTCATGGTATGGTAGATTGTCTTCCTAGAGTTTCTTGTCTTGAAAGAGGTTTCTGGTTGGCTGTGCATTAGGGAAACAACACCAAGATCCATTTCCTAAGAATTTGTCTAAGAGATCTTCTTCACCACTTGAGCTTGTGCATAGTGACTTGATGGTTTTTCTTACCCCCTCTTTCAGGTGGAGCAAAGTATGCACTTCACTTTATTGGTAATTTCTCAAGGTGTACTTTGTTTATTTTCCCAAGTACAAAAGAGATGTTTTTTCACACTTAAAGTCTTCAAGTTTTTGTCAAGAAACAATCTTTGATTTTCATAAATAACCTTCACACTAATAATGGGGGAGTACTTCAGCAATGAGTTTTCTAATTTTTGGCAACTCAAAGCATTATTCATCAACATTTTGTTCCTCATACTCCACAATGAATGGCTTATCGAACGGAAGAATAGAACTTTGAAGGAAATGGTTAATTTTATGATGCATTCTAGAGATTGACCTCCTATCTATTGGGTAGAAGAATTTAATTGTGCTAACTACATTTGGAATAGCACACCACACAAAAAACTTGAGCATTTGAATCTAGAGGAATCTTGGTCCAACACTAAGCCAGATGTATCATTTTTTCTATTCTTTGGGATCCATGTTTGGACCTTTGTGCCAAAGAAGAAAAGGAAATCTTTGGATAAGAAGAGAAAACCCTTGATATTTATATGGTATTGTGAGGACATTAGATCTTATCTAATTTTAGATCCTAATACTCATGATGTTATTTTTCGAACACATTTTCAGTTTGATGAGCAATTTAATCCTCGTGATTATTCGTATTCTTCCATGCCTCCTTCTTCATCATCTCGTATTGAGGATCCATTCTTTGAGAAGGTTGATGAGGATCTTATAGATGTCATTGAGGATCATATTCCCACTTATGTTGTCAAAATGCTTAAGTGGGCTCTTACTACAATTTTGAGGCAACACCTTTCATACAAGATCTTTCACCCACTAGGCATCATCACACACATTCTACGGTGTTACGGACTTTTGTGTTAGGTAGTTTCTAAGGATCTATGGTATTTTCAAAGGCTTGTGGGATACAGGAGTTGGATGATGCGATGACCACTGAGTATTCTTATTTGATGGAGAATCATACATGGGATTTGGTATCTCTTCCTAAAGGAAGAAATATGGTTAGGTGTAAGTGGGTATGTCGAACCAAATACACAACTGATGTGTCCATTGACAAGTATAAGGCCCATTTTGTTGCAAAGGGTTTTTCACATGTTGAAGGTATTGATTACTCGAGACTATTACACCCTTGCCAAGATGGATTTTGTATGCCTTATACTTGTTATTGCTGCATCATAGGTGTGGACCGTATACCGAGATGGACGTGAAGAGTGTCTTTTTACATGGAGTTTTATAAGAGGAAATATACATGGAGCAATCAATTGGATATCATCAGGATTCTTCTCTTCTTTGTAGGCTCACGAAGGTCTATCTACATTCTTAAACAAGCCTCTTGGGCTTGGTATGAGAAGATGGATTATTTTCTTCTATCTACTAGTTTTTGTTTGCCACTCTGATCATACAGTGTATCTCCAACATGTTGGTGAGGATATTGTGATACTTTTCTTATATGTTGATGATTTGTTACTTACTAACAACTCTTCTTCCCACATTTAGACTATTCAGAGGGCTCTTTCTACATAGTTTGACATGACAGATCTTGGGTTATTGCATTACTTCCTTGGTTTACATATTTCTCATAAATATTCAGGGATTCATTTGAGTCAGCAAAAGTACACCCATGGTATTCTTTGACACTTTTATATGGCTCATTGTAAGCCAATACCATCTCCTTTTCAGTCTGGGGTTACTCTTACTTCCACATATACGACACCAATTTGTGATCCTACATTGTATAGGTAGTTAGTTTGGAGTCTCATGTACTTGACTCATACTCACCCTGATATTTCATTTATAGTAGGGCTTGTATCTCGATTTTCACATTCTCATCATAGTAGTCACTTTCAGGGCTACTAAAAATATTTTGCGCTATTTACACAACACTTCCCACTTTTGTGTACACTACACTAGGTGTTCTACTTTGTTGGTTGGGTATACATATTCAAATTGGACAAGTTATCTTGATGACATGCTTTACACTTCTAATTTATCGTTTTTGTCTTGGTTCTTTTCCAATTGTTTGGGCATGCAAAAATTAACAGGCTATTGCACTTTCATCTTCGAGGCGAGTAAAAGGCAGCGATTACAACGAGTTAGTAGATTCTTTGGATTCGATAGTTATTGATAGAGTTGTGATTCCCATAGGATTCACTGAATGTACTTTGGACTGACAGCCAAAGTGTAATTCACATTTCTCGCAACCCATCGACTTGAGCACCATCGGACCAATCATATTGAGATACACATCCACTTCATTCGTCAAAGCACATTCGGGATGGAATTTTTTGCTTAGAGTACATTCTAGATCAGTAGTAGGTTGCAGACATCTTTACGAAGCCTTTTGCATCACCTCACTACCTTGAGTTGTGTGGAATTCTTGATATTTCAGAATTTTTTTCTTGGGTGGTGTTCGTGAGAACATATTCCTCCTTCTTCTTCTTCCTCTTTCATTAAAGCGATTCTTTCCTTCTTTTGGTTTGAGATTTCTTCATGGGTATATTGTACATGAGTACCTCATCAAACCTAATTATTGGGACTCATATTATGGACATGCCACTTCTATTTTGGCCCCTACCTTCACTTTAAAGGGGGTGTTATAGTAGGTATTTACCTTATCTCATGTTCACCTAGGTACTTTATTTGTCTTTATTGAATTTATCCTCACCCACTTATGTGTGTGGATATTTCTCTTTATTTATTCATATATTAGGGGTATTATCTAGTTGTTAGGTATAGTTCTTTCCTTGATCTATGGTATTGACTAGATCCTTGATGTCAAGTTCTCTCATAAATCTATGGTATTAACTAATTCTTTGATGACTAGTTCTTTTCTTGATTTATGGATTGATCTAAAACCTTACTGTGGTTCTTAGATTGTTATTCATTACCTATATAAGCAAGGCCCATTCTCATTGTATGTCATTGAGTTCCATAATAATAAATGATATTACTACCCATTTGTTTGCAAAGAAGTTTATGTAAAGTTATTCGGTGAATTACTTTCATCTTATTGATCATGGTGTTTGATTAACATCTATATTCTTGGCTTGGTACAATCTGGTTATCATTCCTTTTAGCAAGGTTAATATACTTTAATTACATTTAATTAATTCCATTCTAAGAATCTCTACAAACCTTTAGAGTAGTTGGAACCAGTTTAATAATTAAATACTATTAATTAATTCCCAAAATCATTACGGAGGAAAAATTTCTTCCTAAGTTCCATTAATTCTATCTAAATATTGACTAAATTAATATTGTTTATTGTATCCACTTAGATTGCTCTTAAATTCATTAAGAGTCATTTCATAAGTTGACTTTAAATTTACTTCCCTAAATAATTAACAGCCATGCCCCCTCATTTGTTTATTTAGCTATACATTTATTCTTAATTATTGTAACCCCCTTTGAATAATTTATCTAGAATACCATGGACAATATCTATTTATTCAACTCGGTTTTGAGTGTAGTTTTTGCAAAAGTGTTTGTTTTTTTGACCTCTTTCCATTAGAAATATTTATTTTAAGAATCGCACTATAATTATAAAGTGTCATATTATAACACGCACTCATTATAAAGTGCCAAAATCTGGGGGGCTCTTGTTGCATTGGTTGGGGGTCTTGTTGCATTGTTTAGTTCTTGCATTTATTTTGGTGATTTTTTAAGGATGGCGTCTACTTACTACGCATTAGATCATGTTGAGTCATTAACAACACGTAATTACCACACATGGAAAACAAGAATGGAAACAATAATCAAGTGAAAAGGGTTATGGGCTTTAAATTATTTAGAACAACCAATGTTCACTAGAGAATATGAGAAATTTTAGTACCAGTGTAAATTTGATGAGTGTATGGGTTTCATAGGAACTTATGTTAGTGATGAGTCTTTTGTTTCATTTGAAAAAATGTGACTCCTTTTTTAAAATGGGAAAAATTAGATGATTTTTTTGGTAAGGTGGATCATATGAGAGCTATGAAACTTGACATTGAGATCACCTCTTGTAATCCTATAGATTTTCCAACAATTATATACTATCTTACCAAGTTGAAGAATTTTTGACACATTTGAAGGGGAGTGGAAGAGATAATAAATATGAAAAGTTTGTTTACTTGATTCTATCCAAGTTGAGAGGACCATTTCAAATATTTTCTTCAACCTTTTTGTCTAGCATGGATGCCTTAGGTGACAAATTCAAAATGTCCTGACTTAAAAACATTTTTGAAAGACTTACTAGGGAAGAATCTAAATTGTCTCACCTTGAGTCTTCCATCTCTCAAAAGGAATTAGTTGCATATAATCCAAATGGTGAGGGAAAACACAAAAGTAAAACCAAATCCACCCTTTCTCCATCTCAAAATGCTCCTAAACCTAAAGAAAACTCTAAACCCAAGGAGTCTTCTAAATCCAAGAATAAGTCTAGCCTTTCATGCTCTTTTTGTGGGGGTAGTGGTCATGAAGAACATAGGTGTTATAAGTGAATGCAAGCCTTAGAGGATGTAGTCAAGAAACACAAAATTTCTATCTCCACTCCACCTCCTTCTAATTAGCATGGAAAAACACTTAATGTTGTTGGGAGATCTCAGTCACCACTTGCAGATAGTTGGGTTATATATTTTGGTGCTTCTCATCACATGACTTCTTCCAAGGAGTCTTTTATTTCTCTAGTTTGAGTTCTACTTCCAAAATTGAGGTTGGAGATTCTTCCTTTCTTTCTGTTTATGGAAAAGGTGATATACAAATTGATGATGGTAGTATCTAAGATGCACTATATGTTCCTAACATCACTACAAATTTTCTTTCTGTATATCAAATTTTTCATTCTAGTAAAGGGAAAACAATGAAATTTACACAACATGGGGTAGAAGTAAGAACTTTTTTAGCCTTATTCACTTGTTTCTCGGGTATTATGGATCATAGTTCTTTCCTATATAACTTTGAGGGTTTTTATCACACTTCTTCTCAGTAGGGACAGGATTGGTTTCTCATGTAGATTAAGAGAGTAAGATTTGGCAAGAAAGATTTGGACATCTAAATTACATATATTTGAAGGAGTTGAGAACTCATGGTATGGTAGATGGTCTTCCTATAGTTTCTTGTCTTGAGGGAGTTTGCTTTCACCGTGTATTAGGGAAATGACACCAAGATCCATTTCCTAATAATTTTTCTAAGAGAGCTTCTTTAGCACTTGAGCTTGTGCATAGTGACTTGATGGTTTTCCTACCCCCTCTTTCAATGAAGCTAAGTATGCACTTACCTTTATTGATAATTTCTTAAGGAGTACTTGGGTTTATTTTCCCAAGTATAAAAGTGATGTTTTTCACACTTCAAATTCTTCAAGGATTTGGTCAAGAAACAATCTTCAAGTTGCATAAAGAACCTTCACACGATAATGGGGGAGTACTTGATAATGAGTTTTCTAATTTTTGGCAACTCAAGGCATTATTCATCAGCATTTTGTTCTTCATACTCTATAATAGAATGTTTTAGCGGAGCGGAAGAATAGAAATCGAAGGAAATGGTTGATTGTATGATGCATTATAGAGATTTACCTCCTATCTATTAGAAGTAGTTAATTGTTCTAACTACATTCGTAATCGCACACCACACAAGCCACTTGAGCATTTGACTCCAAAGGAAGCTTGGTCCAACACTAAGCCGATGTCTCATTTTTATTAGTCTTTAGGAGCCATGTTTGGGACTTTGTGCAAAAGAAGAAAAGGAAATATTTGGATAAGAAGAGCAAACCCTTCATCTTTGTAGGGTATTGTGAGGACATGAGAGCTTATCGAATTTTAGATCCCGATACTCATGATGATATTTTTGAACACATGTTAAGTTTTATGAGCGCTTCACTCCTCATGATTCTTCGTATTCTTCCATGCCTCCTTATTCATCTCATATTGAGGATCCTTTATTTGAGGAGGTAGATGAGGAGCTTAGAGATGTTGTTGAGGATTCTATTCCCACTATTTTTTTCATTATGCCTATGTGGGCTCGTACTATAGTTTCGAGGCAACAACTTCCATACTGAGATCTTCCACCCACTAGGCATCATCACGCACATTCTACGAGTTTTGGAATTTTGTGTCGGGAATTTTCTCAGGATCCACAGTCTTTTTTGAAAGGCTCATGGGATACATGAGTGGGATGATGCATGGCCGGTGAGTATTCTTCTTTGATGAAGAATCATACTTGGTATTTTGTCTCTCTTCCTAAAGGAAGAAACATTGTTAGGTGTAAGTGGGTATACCAAACCAAATACACAGACTAATGGGTCCATTGACAAGTGTAAGGCCCATCCTGTTGCAAAGGGTTTTTCAGAAGTTGAAAGTATTGATTACTCTAAGACTTTTGCACCCGTTTCCAAGATGGATTATGTACACCTTGTACTCTATATTTATGCATAACTGGGGTGGCTTGTATGCCAAATGGATGTGTAGAGTGCCTTTTTACATAGAGATTTATAAGAGGAAATATACATGGAGCAACCAAGTGGATTTGTTCAAGATTCTTCTCTTGTTTGTAGGCTCCAAAGGTCTCTCTACAGTCTTAAACAAGCCCCTTGAACTTGTTATGAGAAGATGGATTCTTTTCTTCTATCTACTAGTTTTGTTCATTGTCACTTTGATCATATAGTGTATCTCCAACATGTTGGTGAGGATATTGTGATACTTGTCTTGTATGTTGATGATTTGTTACTTACTGGAAACTCTTCTTTCCACATTCAAACTATTCAGAGGGATCTTTCTACACAGTTTGACATGACAGATCTTGGGTTATTGCATTATTTCCTTGGTTTACAAATTTCTCAGACATATTCAAGGATTCATTTGAGTCAAAAAATTACACTCATGATCTTCTTTGGGGATTTTACATGGTTGAGTGCAAGCCAAGTCCATCTCCTTTTTAGTATAGGGTTATTCTTACTTCCACATGTACCACACCACTTTTTGATCCTAAATTATATAAGCAGATTAGTTGGGAGTCTCATGTACTTGACCCATACTTTCCCAGATATTTCATTTCCAGTAGGGCTTATATCTTGGTTTGCACCTTCTCCTCATAATAGTCACTAGCAGGCCTCTAAAAGGATTTTTCGTTATTTGCACGACACTTCCCACTTTTTCCTACACTACACTAAGGGTTTTACTCGGTTGGTTGGGTATACATATTCTAATTGGGAAGTTCTCTTGATGACGGGTGTTCCACTTACGGATATATTTTTGTCTTGGTTCTTCTCTAATTGCTTGGGCGTGTAAAAAGCAATAGGATATTGCACTTTCATCTTCAAAGGTAGATTACAAGGCAGTAGTTACAACGAGTCAGAAAATTATTTGGATTCAATAGTTATTGACAGAGTTTGGATTCCCACAGGATTCACTAACTATACTTTGGTGTGAAAACCAAAGTGTAATTCACATTTCTTGGAACCCAGTTGAGCACCAGTGGACCAAGCATATTGAAATACACATCCACTTTATTTTCAGCACATTCAAGATGGAGTTATTTGTTTGGAGTACATTATGACTCGGTAGCGAGTTGCAGGACATCTTTACGAATCCTTTTGCATCAACCCATTACCTTGATTTGCATGGAATTCTTGGGGTTTTAGAAACTGTTCTTGGGGGGTGTTCATGAAAATGTCTTCCTTCTTCTTCTTCTTTCTCTTTCCTTATAGTAGGATTCTTTCCTTTGTTTGGTTTGATATTTCTTCATGGATATATTGTACATGAGTACCTCATCGAGCCTAAATTTATCGAGACTCATATTGTGGACATGCCACTTCTATTTTGGCCCCTAGCTTCACTTGAGGGGGTGTTACACTAGGTATTTTCCTTAGCTCATGTTCGCTTTAGGTACTTTATTTACATTTATTATATTTATCCTCACCCACTTATGTGTGTGGATATTTCTTTTTATTTATTTAGATATTAGGGGATATTATCTAGTTGTTAGGTATAGTTATTTCCTTGATCTATGCTATTGACTAGTTCTTTTCTTGATTTATGGATTGATCTATGATCTTGATTGGTTCTTAGATTGTTATTCTTTGCCTATATAAGCAAGGCCCATTCTCATTGTATTTCATTGAGTTCCATAATATTATATGATATTGCTTTGCTCATTTGTTTAAAAAGTTTTATGTAAATTTATTTTTGCAAATTACTTTCATCTAGTGATCATGGTGTTTGATTAGCATTTATGTTCTTGGCTTGGTACGATCTGGTTATCATTTATTTTAGCAATGTTAATATACTTTAATTACATTTAATTAATTCTTGTCTAAGAATCTATACACACCCTTAGAGCAATAACCAATTTAATAATTAAATATTATTAATTAATTCCCAAAATCATTACGGATGAAAAACTTCTTCCTAAGTTCCATTAATTCTATTTAAATATTGACTAAATTAATATTGTTTATTTTATCCACTTAGATTTCTCTCAAATTCATTAAGAGTTCTTTTCTAAGTTGAATTTAAATTTGCTTCCCTAAATAATTAAGAGCCACGCCCTTCATTTTTTATTTAACTATACATTTATTCTTAATTATTTTAACCCCTTTAATAATTTATCTAGAATACCCATGCACAATATCTATTTATTTAACTCGGTTTTGAGTGTCGTATTTTGCAAAAATGTGCTTGTTTTTTCGTGATTTTTCCATTTGAAATATCTATTTTAAGAATCGTATTATAATTATGAAGTGTCATATTTAACATGCACTCATTATAAAGTGTCGAATCAGGGGGGGGGGGGAGGGGGGGGCTCTTGTTGCATTGTTTGGGGTCTTATATATATATATATATATATATATATATATATATATATATATATATATATATATATATATATATATATATATATATATCGATGTAAGGAGGTTAGCGCCTCCCTCCCCCTTTATTATAATATTATTTTCATTAATACATAGTTCACTTTCCATATTATTTTCATTATTAATTTTCCTAAACTATATATAGTTTAGGAAAATTAATAATGAAAATAATATGGAAAGTGAACTATGTATTAATGAAAATAATATTATAATAAAGGGGGAGGGAGGCGAACCCCCCCACCGATTTATATATATATATATAAAAGACCCCAAACAATGCAACAAGAGCTAGTTGAAAAGGGGCACATTGGTTGAAGGTGCACAGGAAGTGTTCTAGTAGTAGGTTATAAAACATATGGCCGCGCATAATGCAAAATAGGTTTTGTACTTAGCCGCATTTGGCATCCCAGGAAGCACACGAGAAAAGCATGACCCTTGTGGATAAGGTGCTAGCCTGGCGACTATGGGATCAAAAAGGGAATATTCCAGGCATGTGATGGAAGGTTCCAGAAGACATCATTACAAGGAGTGGAGAGCTCATATCTATGAAGGCATGCTCCCATGGAGGACCACTTCGACACTTGGTGACCGATCTGTAACTTTTGAAAGGCATGGCAGTGGGTGTTAAGGTTATAAATACAAGCGCCCGATAGAAGAAAGATATAGATAGAGAGTGTGGAGAGTGTGGAGGAGAGAAAAGAGAGGTGAAGCCCTACAAAAATAGAATGGAGGATGTTATGGGTTAGGGATTAGGAGATCTCTGTAAGTAATGGCACATTTAGAGGGATGGGTCTACATTCTTTTGCTTTTACAATATGGTGAGCATAATGTAGGTCCGATACATGACTTGACTCTACATTGTTATATAAGGGTCTCATCATGACCTCAAGGGATTGTAATGTGGTTCTTTGAATCATTAATATGAATACGATGTGCCGTTATAAATCATCTCTATGTTTGGGAGTATACTACTTATGCATTTCCTTTCTATATGAACCATTTCCATATGTTGCTTATTAATTCTCTTTCTAGATGCAATGAGATAACAACTCGTTCTAGGCTCTTAGAATGTGGCATGGTTCTTTTCTACTCATTTCCATTTGAATATTTGTTATAAGATGATGCATTCTCACAAGACTCACATAAAGGAGAGACTCGGTGCTGCGCATGCCTTAGGTGAGTGCCCAAAGCACCCGTTGGGTGATAGGAAGGTGTGCATGGGATTAGACTTTTGGTCTAAGGGTATAAAATATGACTACATCTTGGTTTCATTTCGGACCTCTTTTCAAAGTTTTATGAGAAATGGCATGCATATTTGTCCTCGAAATGTGTGATGACAAAGTGTTTGACTTGAGTTTGATGCTTGTGGATGGGTAGAAGAGAACCTATACCATGAGTTGTATGAGACATTCTTTTGTTGCTTCCCAATAGAACTATATGAATGGATTTTAGCATACACATCCAGATCAAGATGGTACTATAAATCATGTGTATGGACCTAAGATGACTATCAGAGGCTGTAGGATGCAGATCTGACTTGGAAACATGTTGTTGATCACTAGAGGAAGAGAGTGATGACCAATTATACTCTTAAATATGTCATTTCTTCATATTATTGCCCAGAAGTTGCTGATTTTGAGTTCTGAGGGATCCTGAGGATCATTTTTACGTGTTATTCCTTTGGCTATGAAGCTCTTGGTCATCACTTATAGTTTACAAGCATTTTCCATGGCCGGCTAAGCTTCTCTAAGAACTGGGAGAGGAAGCTAGGGTAGAGGAAGATGGCAGACATTGCAGCCAAAAAGGAAGGGGAGGAGAGACAACTCAAGTATAGTGAAGCTCTTGAAAGGGAGATGACTAGAAAATGTGTGGTTGTAAGTGTGATGGATCTATGGAGGTAGACGTTGCGGGAAGGAGTTGAGGTTCATGTAGAGGATGTGGAGCCTAAGTATTCTGTGTTAACCAATCTTGGAAAGCATGGGAGAGAAGCACTCAACTTCTAATGAGATTTCGTCACATGGAGAAAGGAGATTCGTCACCGCGATATCTGAACCCACCTAGCAACCAACCCCTGGTGCTTGGTTTTCCAGGATCAAGGGAGTAGTACTATTAGCCTAGTTGGTATCGGTGGGAGTAAACGATCTACACCCAAGAGATATAATTTCTTGTTTAGAACATTTATGGCTACGCAAGCCATTCCTGTATTTGGAGGAATCTTTAGACAAGGTGTAAGTATGCAAGGATTGGATATCATGTTTGGGAGTGGCATGAGAAATACAACTAGAAGTGGTACAATATCACAAACCATCTGCGCAAAGTTCGGTGGGATGTTGGGAACACCGAGCATGACCACTTTAGGTCCTTTTCTGACTGTAAGAGGTGGATCTTGTGGGTCAGGAGGAAAAGGACCTAGTAGATCCAGTGGATTTGGTGGAGGAGGAAACACTAGAGGAAACCAAGGTGCTGGATCGGGAGGATAAGGACCGCAACCACCTCCCTAAGTTTTTTTAGAGTTCTTTGCACCTACCAGACTATAGGGGTATTGAATATGTTGTAGAGCATGTACACAAGTGTGAACTACTAGGGTGCACAAAAGGGATCACTACCCCAGAGTGGAAGGAAATTCAGTTTGCAACAACATTGTAAGGATGCGTGCATAGTTGGTATAGGAAGTATGATCCCCATCAGACGGTGGTAGACTACACCGCATTGAAGAACACCTTCCTAGAAGAGTTCCACATCCCTAATTTTGAGAAAAAAGCATCATCACTCTGAAGGAGATCCAGTAGGGAATGGCAAAGAGTGTGTGGGAGTATGATGCGTGTTTCAAGACTCTCTTGTCAAAACTATCCTATGACATTCATCCTTATTAATATGCTCAATGGTTTGTCATAGGATTGATAACACCATTTAGAAGGGCTTTATTACACAATACTTTCACAGACCCGAACGAGGCATTGGAAGCTGCCCTATGTGCCAAAGCTTTTAAGAGCATTGATACTAGTGTTATTCCTTTTATGGAGGCTCAAATTTATGTAAGGGTCAAGCAGTTGGATAATTTTCTCTGCAAAACACATTGCATGAGGTTTGTAGTGGGCTTTGTGTACGGACTATGAAGTGGAGGGGCATGGAAATGATAGTTTCCCTCGGAAGTCGGATGCATGCTATGTCGGTAGAATATGAGATTTTCCATGGGGATCATGATGAAAGTAGGCTCCCTCTACTACAACGTGTAATTCACAAGAATGTTTTTACTATTGTAAGATTTATACCTCTGCAACCCATGATACCAAGGATTGCGGGCCGATTGATCAGATCCATGATGCTATTGACACAGGTGTGCACGAGAATAGCCTTAAGCGATTTAAATAATTATTACCATTGTTATGAAGGGCATGCAAATGGAGGAGCACATGGAAGATGTTTTCATGGAGGATTTCATTGTCCCAATAAGCTGCGGTAGAGGAAAAAGTGAGTTCCTACAAGGAACTGTTATAATTGTGGATCTACAGAGCATTACAATCACAAGTGTCTTGATTTGTTACAATTTTCATGGTGTGGAAAAAAAAAAGTATGAAGAGTTTCCGAGAACTTTATGATCATATGAACTAGCAAGAAGCACCGAGAAAGATAAATGTGTTGGGATGGTGAGCATCAAGAAGGTTGATTCGTAGTGGATGCCAAGAGTGGCGTGTGAGTTAGGACTAGAACCTATACTTGGTAATGATGCGAGTAGAGGCTGCATGCTCTAGGGAGACTCCAATACAAAGGACACTAGTTTCAAGAGAGGAAGTGGTACATGGAAAGTATCCGGATATGATTTGGAGTTTATAAGGGAGATCCAATGTCGAAGGATAATCGAGGTACTTGGAGCAAAGGAAGAATGTTGAGGTTCCAAAGGATGCCTAGATGAAGTCAAGGAAGTGTGCGAGATGTTAAGGCAAGATAATATTATCTCCTTGCTATGAGAATGGTTAAGAGAGAAGGTGCCACGTCTTCGGAGTAGAGTGCAAAAGGTAGGTTTTGCATGCAAACCTTCCTCCTCATAGCCTCAACTATGACAAGGAGATTACTTTGAATGTAGTTTTTGATGGATAACTTCTAAGAAATATTGTCATCGACACATGAGCAGAGGTAAATATTCTTACCTTAGATGTCCTGGCATTAAATGGGAAGGCTGCATTACAGCCCATCTTTGAATGTGTTGCATATGGTGAACAAGACTAAGGAATTACCCATTGGAGTCCTATAGGATGCAGTTATCACCATTCAAGGGGCCAAGTCCACTAGAGACTTTGAATTATTGGTGCTCACCGAAGAAGACAACTTTCCAAAATTGCTTGGGTACCCATGGTGTTACAAAAACAATGCCGACCTATGGTTTAACAAAGTATATATCAGCTTTGAAAACAAGGGAGAAAGGGTGTTCATTCCTTTAACATATGGGAATTCAATGCCCTATACTAAGCCCTTAGGAGAAGAAATCCTTGATAGAATATATGTGTGCTCCATCAAAGATCTTGAGATAATTCACTCCATGGAGGGAGTTATGTAGTTTGAAGATACTCAATCATTAAGTGATACCACTAGTGTGGCATGCAAAAATTGGGCACATGGGACTTATGAGTTGATAGGGAGATAGTTAAGAGGATCTGTAATAAGGATTAAAAAGGCACACTCATTAAAGTGCCTAAGAGGAAATAATTTTCCAAGTTACTCTAAAGGAGCATATCCTAAAAATTTCTTATGTGAAATGGAAGATCAGTGGACAAATGAGGACGAGAGGAGGGGAATGCTCATCTATAACCTACTCGAACTACAATGCGTTGGTGGGCTACACATTAGGAGAACCTCCTAGAGTGGTGCAAGGTGAGGATCATATTTTTATATGGTTCTCCAGGAGCAAAGCGCCCATGGTCATACAAGACTACCATGGTAAAGAAACCACCTCATTTCATATCTAAGAGTGTAAGAAGGCATAGATGGGGAGAGAAGAAGTGTTACCGCCTTCATTATGGGTGCATAAATTATATTCCACCTTACAAGGTTGTGCATGTACATGGTATATTCATTTAGAGATGCATCATCAAACAGGTAATTGGTAGGAGTTGACAGGTTGATCTCATTTAAGCCTTTGAGTATAGGAGTACCAAGCCATCAGTAAATAAGGCATTGTAAGTGATCAAACACCTTATGATGGGAGATAGATTTTTAAGAAGTTAATGTATAGCACTTAGCGAAGGAATACAAAACATTCACATGGAAAATCGAGCACATTTGAAGGCGGGGAGGATCGGGAAAGAATCATGTGCGGAGGATAGAGACAAGTTCGGGACATAGCCATTTTTACGAATGTGATCTATTTTTTCGAAGAAGGCGTGTGGAGCACATCAACTAGGAAAAGACTTGCGTGACATGCATCAACTATTTTTAGAAGATCGACTATGGATTGCTTTACATGGATGCAAGCTAAAGATATAATTACTACTAATAGTTAACTAGGAGAGATCTATTAGTAGCATTCTTTCATGTTAGATTATTATTGTAAAGGTGCATGGCTATTCTTAACATGCAACCTATTTTAGGATTAGATAAGCGGTGAAGGGAAATTCCCCACCCTTATAAATGTGTAGTGAAGCTGCATAGTAAGATAGAGATATATAGATTTGAGAACTGAATTACGGTGAGGTTATGTTGTCAAATCGATGCGTGCATAAACTATGGTATTATCTGTTGTAACAAGCTTCGTGTGTTTATCATGCTTAATATAATAGAGTGTATTGGCTAAATCAAAGTACTAATATTGAGTAAAATTTGTTCTTGCATGTTTTATTTGATCATGGTTATCAATTAAGTCTATTATTCTTTACATGTAGATCTGAACATGCACTATAGAATGATGTATTAGCTATGGATCTGAATATATTAAGTCTTCATCATGCTAACATTCTCGTAAATGTAACCCTAAAGAGGGGCCTACAGTACCTTTGTGTGCTTCAGTGAGCACTCGGTATAGGCCGACTGAGTGATGTGTCGGCGTGCTGGATTTTATTGGTGAATTCTAGGCTACATCATTGGTTCCATTTTCGAGACCTCTTTTTCAGTTGTTTTTAGGATGGTTTGCGATGAAGACAAACCGGTTGACCCTAGAAAGTGTTGAGGAGTGGATTCACAACCTAGAAGAAGAATACACATGGAGGTTCAACACTAGATTTGAGTTTGATGCATGCACATGGGTGGAGCAGAATCTGTATGACTTTTTGTATGAAAGCTTCTTTGTTATCTTTACTGGTAGAATTGTACCAGTGGATGGTTGTTTATGTGTCTAAATAGAATTAGAGGTATCACACACTTGTCGGATGCAGGAATAATTTCAGACCCTTTATGATGTTGATCTAATTTGGACTCGCGTTGTGGATACGTGGTTCCGTGGTTTTTTGAACAGCTATATCTTAGAGTACTCAATTTCCACTTATTCATGCCCAGAGGTAGCTGAATTCCAATTTTTACGATATCCTAGGGGAACTTACCTGTAAGGCATTCCACTGGCGATCAAAATTTTGATGGTAACCCTAAACTTGGAGAGAAAACCGATGGCTAACTAAACCCCACCACGTGTGGGGTAAGAGTAGGTTTGGTGAAAGATGGTAGACCTAGTGATAGAAAGGAAGAGAGAGGAAAGGTAGATTAAGTATAATGAGGTGTGCGAGAGGGAGATAGAGAAGTAGCGGGATGTTTTAGAGTGAATGACATTGTGGAGAGAGATGGTTCATGAAGGATTTGAAGTTCAAACATAAGACATGGAACCATCTACGTGAGGATTGAAGGATTTGATTTCTTGGTGGTTTTGAAGTATTTGAAAGGTTTGAGCATTTGTGTGATCAAGTATTTGAGCTGTTACATTCTTGAGATATCATTTCATACTTTAGATCTGGATGTTTTGGGTAAAAAGGATTTCAAACTCAGCCTGCTCTTCTCATTTACCAATAGTTTATATGTTTTGGATGTGTTGTTTTTATTGAATCAAGAAGAAGTAGATCTGATTTGTAAACCCTTGCAAATTTTTCAGTCATAACATGCATTTGATAGAATATTATAGTGCTTTCTTGCACAACTAAGGTGAAAATCCTTAGTGGCGACTCCATGCTATTTGGATCTTGAAATACTAGTTGTCTTACACATTTCTGTCATTTGAAACTTGTTGTTTAAATCTGTCAAAATAGAGGGAAGGAGATCCCTCTTCATCAAGGATTCTTCTAAGAATTTGATCACCTAGTCAAGAAGCTCGAAACTATAAAGAAGAAGAGTGTGGAAAGTGGTTGGTGATTTGGTTACAAGGAAAGAGATCCCCATAGTTGGATTTGAAGGAGAGCAGCTGTCATTGAAGGTTATAATTCTTCTTCAAGTAGATCTGATTCAAGAAATCTTCTTGCTGATTTTTGTTCTCCATCAGGTGAGGGACCTTCTTGTGTATTTAAAAAACTTTCTCCTAGATCTGCTCATGTGGTTTCTAAGTTCACTAAAGTTTATCAAGAAAGAGAGCCTTTGGGGGTTGTCATTTTAGAGATCATTCATCTATTCCAATCAGACCCATTACTACTCCTCATCAGCTTGATTCACCTCCAAGATCACCCCCACCAAACAATATGGCTCATCCTAGACCTCCATTTGTTGTTAACACCTTTGGTCCTATAAATTTTGGAGGAATGGATGGTTATCCAAATGTTGTCCCATAGGATGTGAGAAATAGGTTACCAAAATTCCAAGGTAACAATGCCATTACTGGAGATCAGCATCTTAAACTCTTTATGAACATGATGGAAGACTTTGAGATAGATTTTGAGGATGTATATATTAACTTGTTTATCCATACACTTGAGGAAGATGCTAGGGTTTGGTACAAAGCTCTGTTTGATAATTCTATTGATTCATGGACTGAGATGAGTAATGCATTCAGATTACAATATGGAGACAAAATAGATCCAAGGTTCCTTCTATCCGAGTTTGAGAACATCACAAAGAACCCTAATGAGACTGTTCATGATTTTAGTACAAGATTTAATAAAACATTGAGAAGGCTACCTGTCATTCTTAGGCCTTACGATGAATCTTGCTTGATCAAATATGCGAGATGCATTTGATAAAAAGGCAGCCTATTACTTGAGAGACAAAAATCATACAAACTTGAGGCAATCTTTCACCATGGCACTCCAAATTGAAAATGATATTAAGGCTATTGGTAAACCACTTAAGAGGGATGGTGTGAAGCTGATAAACCCCGAGAAGCCTCAAGCTAGCAAGGGTGCTGATTTAGAAGATGCTTGTCAAGACTTTGGTAGGGGATGTCAAAGAAATTTCTTACAAGTTAGCCCGGTGAGAAAGGAATGGGCAAAGTTCACAAGGACAACAAAGAACTCAAACCATGATAGATTTGGCAATCATCCTAGGGGTGATCAAAGACAAGATGTTAGAGGTAAAGGGCTTATTGGATCTACAAATAGGCAACCCCAAGTACGTGAAAATAGAGTGGTGTCTAACCCTCCATTGCAAGAGTAGCTGCTGTTCAAGAAATTGCTGATATGGATTGGTGTGATAGATGTTTTCTTCCTCATCCTCCATGTGAAAAGGACCAGCAAGATAGTGATGATGATAATGAGAATGAAATGGATGATGACATTTGCATGATGGGTAGTTCTTCGGGCTCACAACAAGCAACAACATCAACAGATGTGATAAGTGCAAGGACTACTGCAACCTTTTGGGACTACATAAAGAGGGTACCATTTCTCTCTTTTCCTCAATCTCGTGATGTAGATGTAGTTTAGTCCTTTGAAATTCCTAATAATGACTTTGAATATCTAAGGGCTTTAATGATCAAGAAGTATGATGGTGGTATTCCTTGGAGGAAGATAGAAAATTATTAATGAATGTTGTGGTTGGTCAAGAGAAAGAGTACAATACTAGAAGTAAATTTG
Organism: Taxus wallichiana var. yunnanensis; assembly: GCA_018340775.1. NCBI lineage: Eukaryota > Viridiplantae > Streptophyta > Pinopsida > Cupressales > Taxaceae > Taxus > Taxus wallichiana. The sequence continues at coordinate 401,938,074 of CM031241.1, forward strand.
TTAGAGGAGCTGATCCTCAAGCCAAGCCAAAGACACCCTTTCTCACAAGCATTCCCAAAGACAATCCTAGAAAAGAAACAATTGCTAAGAACCCCGCTGTCCCATGCAAAAATATTAGTCCTCTTCATGCCCAGGGCTGCCAAGAATACTTCTCCATCCGATGAACCTTCTTGTTTCCTTCTAATGCTATTTTACCAAAGAGTTTTCCATATGATATTGCCCAATTATTGAGCCAAATTAAAGTGAGTGTTCCAATTATTGAATTGCTTAGAATTCCTAAGCATAAGAAGTGAGCATTTGAGTACTTGGGGTTGAAAGAAGAAAAGGTTACCCCAAGTAGAAATATAAATGTTGTTGAGAATCCTCTTCAAAGCATTGCTAGCCTTGAAACACCATCACCAATGGAAGATTTTAGAGAGGCACCTGAAGTGTATTTGGGGACATCCTTGGTTGATTCCCAATTGAATGTTGATCCATTCTTCATAACTTTGCTCATAAAAGATAGGTTGCTTCACAATTGCATGTTTGACTCCGGTGCATCATGTAATGTCATGACTCTAGAAGTCATGAATGAGTTGGATATCAAAGTGACAATAGCATATGGGAAGTGTACAGCCATGGATTCAAGGGAAGTGCTAGTTTTTGGATGTGTGAAGGGTTTAGTAGTGCAACTTGCAGCCTATCCGGGTAAGAATTTAAAACTTGATGTTGTAATTGTTGATTTGCCCATGAATAGGGTATGCTTTTTCAAGGAAATGGGCTGCAAGTGTTAGTGGTAATGTTCAAATGGACATGTCTTTTGCCACTATTCCCATTGAGGGCAGCCTTGTCAAACTCTATGGTGAAAAGAAGATGTTACACTTGATTGAAGATCCCAACAATGCTTCTTATGAAGTGTTGTTTGCTGATGTAGATGTTGACAACTTCATTGGTTTTGCTGATGGAAAAGAGAGTAAGATGGATAAATCAGAGTGCCTTGGTATGGTAGGTTCTCCATGGACATTACTATTTGATGGAGCTTGCTCCAAAGTTGGAAATGGTGTTGGTATAGTGTTGGTTTCTCCTAGTTTGGAAGAGTTTCCTTTCTCCTTCAAGCTCAATTTTGAATGCACTAACAACATTGTTGAGTATGAGGCATTATTATTGGGATTAAGGATTGCATGGAAATATGGAGTAAAGAATATTGTTGCTAAAGGGGATTCAGAGCTGGTTGTCAAGCAAGTAAGAAAGTTATATGTCCACAAAAATCAGCGTATGAAACAATATAAGCATGTTGTTTGGGACTTGATTGAAATGTTTGAATCCTTTAATATTGTTTACTATGATAGAAGTCTTAATGTTGTTGCTGATAAGATGGATGTCCTTGGTTCTAGATTTGATAATTGCACTGTTTCACCCTTTTGTGAATATGATATTGAGGTGCTAACAAGGCCAGCTATCCCGGATAATGTGAAGCATTGGTAGATTTTTGATGATGATGTACAAGTGTTGAGATTCTTACAATGCCAAGGAGAGTTTGATGGTCAGAATATTGATTGGGAACCAATGGTATGTATGAATGAAGGAAGAGAAACTTTGTTTGACAAGGATATTATACAATTGAAAACAAATACCATTCCTAAAGGTCTTGTTACACTTGAATCCAATTTTAGCAATGTTGACTGCATCATAAATAGAAACTTGTTTGCTTCAAGGGATGTGGAAGAGCACAACTTGGGAACCAAGGATAAACCAAGGAAGATCTGGTTGGGCAGCCATCTCAAAGAAAGAAGAGAAACAGACCCATGCCCAACTTTTAAAGAAGTATCAGGACTGCCTTGCCTGGTCTTATTCAGAGCTGAAGGCATATAGAGAAGATTTATTTCAGCATGAGATTCCTCTTGAGGCCAAGACTAAGCCATTTAGACAAAAACAAAGGCCTATCAACCCACTGCTTTCCATGAAAATGCAAGAAGAATTGAAGAAATTGAGAGATGGTGGCATCATTCAGCCTAATAGATACTCTTCTTGGGTGGCAAACCTTGTCCCAGTTAGAAAGAAGAATGGGGATATCATACTTTGTGTGGATTTCAGGAATCTAAACAAAGCATCTATGAAGGACAACTAACCATTGCCAAACATGGAAAATATGCTGCAGCTTGTAACAGGGTCAGAGATGCTTTCAACTTTGGATGGTTTCTCCGGTTACAATCAAGTAGTTGTCAAAGAATCAGAAAGACTTAAGACAGCCTTCACTACTCCTTGGGGGACTTATGTTTTTGTAAGGATGCCTTTTGTATTGATGAATGCTGGTGCTACTTTTCAAAGGGCAATGGATGTTGCCTTTTCTAGTTATATCAATGAATTTATTGTAGTTTACCAAGATGATGTGATTTTTTTTTGAGGCAGTGAAGAGACCATTTTCACCACCTAGAGAAGATGTTAATGAGATGTAGAGAGTATGGCATTTCACTTAATCCAAAGAAGTGTCATTTTGGCGTGTAAAGGCCAAGCTATTGGGACATATTGTGTCCAAAGAAGGTGTTATGATAGACCCCGAGAGAGTGGAGGCAATCAGCAAAGTGCCCATTCCAAGAACCAAGAAAGGTATCCAATCTTTCTTTGGCCAAATCAATTTCATTAGAAGGGTTGTTTCTAATTTTTCTGAGCTAACTCTCCCAATCACAAGCATGCTAAGAAAGGATCAAGTTATTAAGTGGGAAGAGGTTGTCATTAAGCTTTTGAAGGAATAAAGGATGCACTCAAACATGCACTATTTTGGCAGCTCCAAACTACAAGAGACCTTTCCAAATCTTTTTTTGTGCATCTAAATTTACTATTGCTTCAGTTTTGTTACAAAAGGATGAGAATGGAGCTGAGAGGCCTATTGATTTCTTTAGCAAGGCTTTACAAGTAGCTGAGTTGAAGTATACAATTATGGAGAAACAAGCATTTGCATTGGTAAAAGCAACAAAGATTTTTAGGCCTTACATTTTGAGTTCAAAGGTTGTTGCCTATGTTCCTCATACAATGGTTAAAGACATCTTATCTGACATGGAGATATCAAGCAAGAGATGTAGATGGGTCAACAAATTACAAGAGTATGATATGGATATCCAAACAACAAAGGCTGGTAAGAGGTTTGGGTCTTGCCAAGCTCATGGCTGAGAGTAATTTGCAAAATGTAGAAGTGAATTAGCTAGAGGAAGAAGGGATAGATCTTCTTGACAAATTGATGAATTTTGAATGGTACAAAGATGTGGTTTTCTACCTTAAGCACTGTGCTTTCCCAGTAACTTGGATAAAAATTAGAAAAGAGCCCTCAAGCTGGCTTCTTAGAAATATATCATAACAGACCTTGGGTTGGCTTGCAAGAACCCCTGAAGGTGTCCTCTTGAAATGCATAATGAAGATGAAGCTCCCAAGTTGATTGTTGATTTCCATGGGGGATTTTGTGGAGGACATTTTGTTGGTAGAGTCACAACACAAAGATTTTGAGAGCTAGGTATTGGTGGCCTACTCTTTTTAAAGATCTGACCAATTGGTTAGAAGATGTGATAGTTCTAACGCTTCTCGGGAAGATTGAAAGCTTCGAGCTCCTTCCTTTGCAGCCTATATCAATTGAAGCTCCTTTCAAACAATGGGAATGGATTTCATTTGTGAGATTTCCGATCCTTCTAGTGCTGGTCACAAATGGATCCTTGTAGTAATTGATTATTTTACAAAATGGGTTGAGGCAATTCCATCTAGAAAGGCAACACACTAAGTGGTAATGGATTTCTTGTTGAATCATATCATATGTAGGTTTGGAGTTCTAGTTAAGATTGTATCGATAATGCTATGTGTTTTAGATCTAAGCCTTTGATGGCAATGTGCAATGAATATGGGATAAATCGACTTATTCTTCAAACTACAATCCACAAGGTAATGGACAAGCTGAATCAAGTAACAAGAACTTACTCAAGATTATTAGAAGGACTTTGGAGATCAACAAGAAGAAGTGGGAGAGAAATTAAAATTTGCAGGTATATAGGTGATAGAATAACTCCAAAATGAGCAATGGTAAAATTCCATTTGAATTGGTATATGGAACTCGAGGAGCCAATGTTGGTGCAATTTCTAGGTTTGCACACTTTACTATGATTTTCATGTTCCATTTTTGCTCAAAATGTTTTATTTTCTCGATGGGTGATCTCGCTTTCGTTTTATCCAATTGAATGCTTTCAAAATGCCCTCAATGTTGTTATTCTGCCCCATTTTGAAACAAAATCCAAGTTTCCCCCCCTAATTTTTGTGCCCTAATTTTTTCATTTTCAAAAATGAGCCATTTTCCCCTTTGTCAAAATCATGTAAAAACTCAAAATGGATCGAATCTGAGTTTCTAGAAGTTGAAATCCTAATCCCCAGGCCGAAATTGATGATAAAACGTGATTCAATCGATTCAAAACTGAAAAATCTGACTTCCTTGTGTAAAAATTTGATTTTAGGGGTAGGCTCTGCATTTTTCACGTTTTGATAGGCTCTCGGGCCATCAAATTTATTATTACGAACTTTGTATTTCTACGTGGCATGTTTCGATTGGTCAGATGAACCGGCGGTGGCGGGGTCACTTAAACTTTTTTCATTTTGAAAAAGTTCTCAATGTTAAATTTGCTCCGCGAACCCACCTGATAGAAGTGGACACGTAGCTAGTGATGTCAAAAGGAAAAGTGGGGAGTTAGAAAAATTTTCAAAGTTTTTGGCTTCAAAATGCTAGGGGAAAATTTTTATCCGGAGCCCTCCACACCAATGAAAGGTGGACACATGTCCAGGAAAGGCCATATCAGGGGGCGGAATTTTTGAAGACTTTGAAGTTTTAACTTCAAAGTGCCAAAATCAATTTTTGCCCGCGAGCCATTGAGCGAGAAAGGAGACACGTGTCCGGGAGGAGAAATGGAAATAGGGGCCGAAGGAGAAGTTCATGAATTTTTGCCCCTATGTTTAAAGGGTAAAAAATGCAAGGTAGTCCCACGATCAATGGAAGGAGGACACGTGTCCATGATAGCAAAGGGAGCGGGGATTCGGGAATGGTTGGGATTTTTTTCCTTTGGAGGCAAAAATCTCAAAATCAAAAATAAATCCGCCAAGGAGCGATGAGGAAAAATTGAAGGTGTCCCCCCGCATCCAATTAAGGGGTGACACGTGGTACTTTCAAAGGAAAAAGAGAGAGCGTGGGCCCGCGAGGTTTTGTCCACATAGAAGGTTAAAGGCGAAATGGAAGCGATGGCTCTGCATGCAATAAGACAACGACACATGGCGAATGAGCAGCAGGTGTTTGGGCCCACGGAGGTTTTGGAGAAAATTTTCCTTCTCTCAAAAAAGGTGAAAAATTCATGAAGTTGGCCCACGGTTCTTTGTGGGGCCCACAGGAGGAGACGTGGCATCTCCAGGGGCTCATGCGGGATAATATTCAAAATTTTCCCGAGGTCAAAAAAGGTTTAAAACGTAGATTTTAAAGGGAAGGGTCACACACCAATGGTATTTGGGCACGTGTCCCACCTCATCCAAAGACAAAAAGGAGAATATTCGAGATCCCATCTGCCACGTGGAGGGTGGAAATTTAAAGTTGATTTTAATCAATGGTTGCTGTGCATTTTTCATTTTTGGACGCCATTGGGGCTCCAAGATGTGTGGAATCATCATTTTTACCTTTGAATCACATGAAATTTTATATGAATCGCATCCCCTTGGCCTTCGAACACAATGACATCATTTATTTGAGCTGATTCAGTGCCATATGTGTTTTTCATGAGATATTTTCTCAGCCGTGTAAAACACGTGAAAGGTAAAAAATGAAAAGTTGCGAGTTAAAAATGATAAAGGAAAAGGGTGAAAAATGATTGCAAATGCATGTTGGCATGGTGGAATGCCAAAAACGTGACCCTAGTATGGATAAGGATCCAAGTTCAAGCAATATTTTAAAAATTTGTGCATCTCTGGCATTTGGCGAGCTATTTTACGCTTTTATATCATTTTTCATCAAATGGATGGGATTTTGTAACAAATTTGATCCCTTTGGCATATTATTTACTTGGGATGCAAGGATCTAAGTTGGCATAGGGTATATTATGTATTTTGGAGGCATTTTGTAAAGTCTATTGGGATTTTTGGAGAAAGAGAGAAGAATATTCAAGAGGAAAACTGGAAGAAGTCTATTTTCTTTTGGAGAAACTACCTGAGAGCCATTTTGATTCTGTTTGCATCAAATGTTCATCATGTTGAGTTGGTTTCAGCTATAAAGCCATCAAAAAGCTTTGAGATTGTCTAAATAACATTCCCTTGCTGATATATTTGATCAAATTCTTGGATTAACTGGTTTTATCTCTTGGCAAAACTTGCATGCACTTGTATTTCAGTATGTTTTCAATTTGTGTTTCATGCTCATATTGCAATCTTGTGTTTGGGATCTTTATTGGTCATACATGGTCTCATTTCTAGTAGAGGGTTTGAAGGCATCTGAAATCTTCCATTCAAAAGAGCATTCATTTGAGTGAAGATAAATAGATTTAAATTCATCTTACCTTCCTTGTAAATTGAGGGTGTTTGTAAACTTTTGGGTGTACCTTAAGTCATGATCTAACAAGGGTTTCTAAATGCTTCATTGATATTTTGCTTCAAGCCTTTGTGACAGGTTATCAAAGTTTGTGTGTAATAGTGCAAATTTGGGCCTCCATTTGTGCACACATCCTGGTTGAAAGAGTACTTCAAACTCATTGAAACATCTCTGTTGTTTAGGTGTTGTAATTCTTTTGCAAAGCTTCCTAAAGAAGTGGGTAATTCCTTATCTTGTTTTGTCCAAAATTCTCCCATCACAATATCATTTAAACTAACTCATCCTACCTATACTACCCCTACATCTGCATTGTGTGTCCACAAAATAATTCAATCCTTTCACTAAAATGCACAAATTTGATCAGGGTTTTATCATGTCTTTAGCAGCCCTAGTCTTGTTTTGAGAATATTTCCATAATTTAGTAGTGACAACTCCTTTGATTTTGGATAATGGATACTTGATCATGTTTTCACGAGGCCTCTTTCATATCATATGAAAAACACAAGGATATCTCCATCTCCTTACCATATAGGGGCTGCAATATAGGTTCTCTTGCCTTGGTTGATAGGCACAACCTAAAAAGTGAGGGTTAGATCAAAACCCTCTTGAAGGTGTTATCCACTCCCTTAATTCTTGAATGCAAACAAACAGATAGGTGTGATCCCCACTACAAATGACATACAAACCATCTATCTATCTTTGAGTGTCTTGTGCTAGTTCATGAGGTTGTTCAAGTTGTGAAGGAGATTAAATCTGATACCAACACTTTGAGTGGCACCACCGTTAGGGAACTTCTTTGATTTCTTGGTGGTTTTGAAGTATTTGAAAGGTTTGAGCATTTGTGACGATCAAGTATTTGAGTTGTTACATTCTTGAGATATCATTTCATACTTCAAACCTGGATGTTTTGGGTAAAAATTGGATTTCAAACTCAACTGTTCTTCTCATTTACCAGCCAGTTTATATGTTTTGGATGCGTTGATTTTGATTGAATCAAGAATTTGGAGATCTGATTTGTAAACCCTTGCAAATTTTTCAATCACAGCATGCATTTGTGAGAATATTATAGTGATTTCTTGCACAACTAAGGTGAAAATCCTTAGTGGTGACTCCATCTTTTTGGATCTTGAAATACCGGTTGTCTTACACATTTGTCATTTGAAACTTGTTGTTTAAATCTATCAAACTGGAGGAAGGATATCCCTCTTCATCAAGAGATTCTTCTAAGAAGTTGCCCACCGAGTCAAGAAGCTTAGAACTAGAAGGAAGAAGAGTGTGGAAAGTGGTTGGTGATTTGGTTACAAGGAAAGAGATCCCCATAGTTGGATTTGAAGGAGAGCACTGTCATTGAAGGTTATAATTCTTCTTCAAGTAGATCTGATTTAGGAAATCTTCTTGCTGATTTTTGTTCTCCATCGGGAGGGACCTTCTTGTGTATTTAAAAAACTTACTCCTAGATATGCTCCTGTGGTTTCTAAGTTTGCTAAATTTTATCAAAAAGAGAGCCTTTGGGGGGTTGTCATTTTAGAGATCATTCATCTATTCCAATCAGACCCATTACTACTCCTCATCAGTTTGATTCACCTCCAAGATCACCCCCACCAAACAATATGGCTCAGCCTAGACCTCCATTTGTTGTTAACACCTTTGGTCCTATAAATTTTGAAGGAATGGATGGTTATCCAAATGTTGTCCCATAGGATGTGAGAAATAGGTTACCAAAATGGCATAGAGGACGTCGTTCTCATTCCATAAAGTCCAATTTTGTGAAAATCGAGCTCGGAGTCAAAAGTTATGGCCATTTGAAGTTTTGGGAGTCAAACGTTGACTTTTCCTTTGAGTTGCGGATATTGCGGAAAAATCGGGTCCGCGTGTCCCAGGTAAGATCACCGGCACATTCTTCCGCATCGGATGATTCGAGGCTTCCTTGTCCCCCTTTTGTGACCTTTTCACCTTTGTACATCCCACGTGTACTTTTGTCTGGCTGTCCCAGCATTTACGAAAATCTCTGCATCGCCTATTGATTGGCTGACTTGTGGAAAATCGGCCAATTTGCGTCCCGCGCGTACTGCGATGTTCCAACTGCTTCCACAAACCGCACAGGGACAAAATGTATGAATTAGCTGATTTTCTTTGTATTTTGGCTATGAACTTGGTATGACAAACCTCTATACGACCCGCTTAGGTACGATCCGCACCCTTGAGACCATGATGCTTTAAAACAATCCTGCGACCTTATCTTTTTACATTTTTTCCATTTTTTCTTACTCGTTGGGATTTTTCTTGGATGGGAGAGTTAGAGAGAATCAAAAGGGGCCCCAAAAACATGATTTCGGGCCTTGAATCAATCTACTTGCTTGCGGATCAAGAATTTGATGCGATTATCAAAATTACCTTGAGGGGTGAATTTTGGATAACACTTACTACCACACCTATTCTCGCACTTACCTTCATGGGAAAAACAATTTCATGTACATGTGGATGCCTCCGCATGGACATTGGCGCAATTAGCTTAGCTAAGAGAAGGTATTATAGATCATCCTATATGTTTTGCTAGTAGAAAGTTGAATCATGTAGAGCAGAATTCCACAACTACAGTGTAAAGCTTTGTCAATGATCTATGCACTACATAAATTCAAACAATACTGCTAGCTACACCATTTGTATTTTATACAAATCATATGGCATTAAAGTATTTGGTAAACAAGCCTTTTTACAAGGGCGCATATGTAAATGGGTACTCTTATTTCAAGAATTTGATTTCATAGTTGTCGTAAAACCTAGGGAAAGTAACTCTCAACCGCACCATTTATCCATAATAAATTTAGGTGAAGAATCATATGAAATTGAAGATACCATGCCCGATGCACGCTTATACAAAGTTCTGAACATGCACCATCGAGAATTAGAAGATATTTTTGTCTTTCTACGAACATGTATTACGCCAGAAGGAATGAAATCCTTAGAGAAGAAACAACTTACTATGTGCGCGGCACCCTATATGTTGATTAGCGGTGACCTGTAAAAGGTAGGTCGGGATGAAGTATTGCATATTTGTATATTGGAACATGAGCACACATATATTATGGAAGAAGCTCATGGTGGTATTGTAGGTGGCCACTATGTAGGTGACACCACTGTGCGCGTAAGATTTTACTCATTGGATTATGGTGGGAAACACTTGTATAAATATTGTAAGGCATATTGCAAGGCTTGTGATCACTGTTAACACCTTGGGAAACTAGGTCAACAAGATGAAATTCCTCTAAGACCTATTATTACTACATAACCATTTTAAAAATGGGCTGTAAATTTTGTTTGTCCTTTTTCCCGGCCGTGCACGAGGACTTGATCACACTATATCATTACTTGTCACAGACTATCGAAAAGGTGGGCGAAGTAGAACCTACAAAGGATTGTACAACAACAGCTACTACAACAGAGGTTTTTATGGGAAAATATTATTACAAGGTACGGATGCCCTTTAAGTTTGACTAGTCATAGGGGGCACATAGTTTTGAATGAGACAATTAGAATTTTATTGGATGAATTCATGATTGCACACCATAAGACTACACCAGATCATCCTCATGCAAATGGGATCATTTGAGGCTTTCAACAAGATTTTGAGCCAGAAATTGACAAAAAATTTGACGTTGGAAGAAAGGATTTGGATGATAAAGTGTCTACAAGTACGTCTTTGTGAGCATATCGCACAACATATAAAAGGTTAAATAAAGCCACACCATTTCAGTTAGTGTTTGGCACAAAAGAAGTTCTTCCTATGGAATTCATGCTACCTTCTTTACATATTGTGTGTATTAGAGGTCTAGATGATGAAAAATCATTAGAAGAATGGATTCAAAAGTTAATCAAGTTTGGATGAGAGATGAGCAATAGCATGATGGAGCCAAAACAAGAAAATGCCAGGTGAAATCATGGCATGACAGGCACATCAAGGATAAAAAGTTTGTAATTAGACAGATGGTTCTCCTTTATGATTCTAAGTTTTTGCACCATCCAGGGAAACACAAGGTACATTGGTTGGGGCCTTATGTTATCACTCACATACTCTAAATAGACGCTTTCTAATTAGAGGCACTCAATGGAGCACTACTACCCAGGTACTTCAACGGGAATAGGCTTAAGCCCTACTATAAATAAGTCTTCTTCGTGTTTGTAATAAGTTAGTGTTGCCATTTAGATTAGGTTTTCAATTATGTATATTCTTTAGTGTATTTCCTTCTTTTCACTATGATTTTTCAAGTTAGTTGGTGTTTTTGTGTAATAAGCATGTTTGCACACGGAAGGTACTTATTATTTGAAGATTTTTATGCATAGAGAACCGCACATACCATTAGTGTGGGGTGGTTATTGATATCCAGGTACAAGATTGCTAGAAATAAGTACACATGAAAGGAACAAACTGCTACAGGTGTTATTTAAGTTGGAGAATTGTTAAAAAAGGAGATTGCCTCTAGAAACAAGGACCATATGTGGAGATGAATGAAGAAACAAGTATAACACAAGGTAAGTAGGGGCCATGGGAACTACCAAGGGAAGGCAATGTGGCGAGGTACTTGGGAACATGGAGGCATCTTTGAAGAGAAGTCTCATGGCTAGAAGGTAGGAAGGCACACTAGAAGGTTATAACTTGGGAGTGAAGATGTACTACACGGAAAGAACAAAAATGGTTGATTAATGAGAGGATTTTTGGTAGGTGAAGGAGCAATAAATGTACTAAATTTTTAAAAATATATATAAGGACGAGGATGCAAGTTCATTCTTACCATTGAAATTGTGAGAATTTGAAAAGAGCTAAGTGCAAATGAGTCGAGTGAATCGTGTTGAGGTGTGAAGAGTGTGAAACCAAACGTGGAGAGAATATTTGTGTGCAGGAGAAGCTTGCATCCCCATAGGTGAAGGGTTTGAGTGAAGCATATGCGTTACAAAAGAGCTAGGGCACACGATTTCCACTAGGGCATAGATATTTGAACTAGGGTTTTAACTTACTTATTACAAAGGATAGAAAGGAGATATTTACAAATGGCACCGAAGAAAGCACCTGCAGTAGGAGTGAAAGGGAAGAAGAAGGTCAAAGTGGAAGAAGAAATTGCTCCCGAGAGTAATTTCTCATAAATGTAGTATCCAGAGGGCGTGATTGTGGGACAAGAATGGGATTCCCACATCTGTAAATGTAAGATTAGTGATTACAACCATTGTACATCGGATAATAAGAAGGAACTAGATGCGTTGTTGAGCATGAAAACAAACAAGCGCATAGTAGAAGACATGTTAGTGTACGATGACGTTGGAGAGAAGTTGCTAAAGTAGATTGGAGTCTACTAGTTATACGAGCTACCATATTTTGGAAAGTATGAACCATTGTATTGATGGTTGATGAGAAAAGTCCATGAGGACTTCTTCTACTTCGAGACAGAGGGTTAGAATCACAACCACCTTAATTTCAACAATAACAAGATTAAGGGCCTCAAGAGCATATCTAGAGAGTGACTTAACAGATAAAACAACGATCTTGGAGATAAGGAAGGAGCTAGGATATACCAAGGGTCCACGTGGCATGGACATTGATAAATTAAAGAAGTACCCAGTGGTACAGGTAGCTACCCATCTTGTAACAAAGTTGAATGACCAAGAAAGGTGGTTATAGGTGAATACAATGTCGCTTCACATTGTAAGAAAGATGTCTCAAGGAGTGGTCTACAATATCACGGATCACATAGCAAAAACAATCATTGAAGAAGCATGTACATGTGACAATTATTTTTGGTGCTATTTTATTGTCTTTGGTGTTTATGGAGATTGGAGTGCCCAATGGGCCAAAGGAAAAGATTTGGGAGTACCCCACGGAAAATAAATCTCTGGCGGAAAGATTTGATAAATACTTATGTGAAGGGACCATGAGTGGGCCATTTAAGTAGAGGGCGGAGATGTGGTATGATAGGATCCACACGGTGTTTGAAGAGGAGTGGTGCATACCCCAACGAATTATCGTCGGTGGTGGGTAAGGTAGTAAAGTTCACAGTCTACCAACATTTTTGAATCACGTGATTTGTGATGAAGTACGGATCTTGGAGCCCTTAGTGAAAACTACCATATTCCTTCACAACACGCTACTTCTTTGCATCCATTCACTAGTTCACAAATGTGCACCACCTAGGATTCATTGCAAATAAGGTAGATTGTGATTATCACACCCTAAGAAAAATATATGTATATCCAAGATGGACTGCCTACGTTGAGAAGCTTATCTCAAATGTAATAAGCATGAAGTCGGTAAGCTTGGCAGTCGAGAGACATTGGAGTAGTGCTTGTGTATCTTCAACTCAAGCCCAAGTTAAGGAACAAAAATATGTGGAAAATTAATTTACACTTCCAGGGCCACCTAAGGGTAAGCATACAGTAGAAAATGTGCCAAATCCACAGCCTACAGATACCATAGTGGTGGATGAAAAGGAAGAGGAACGAGAAGATAGTGGTGGCGGAGTGCATAGAGGAAGAAGACAACCTATAGATAAGGTAGGAATTGATTGCAAAAATAAACCACCTCAGGTGCAAGAAGGAGATGATGAGAACCTAGATCCAATGTAGGGAGAGTGTCGCTTTAAAATGGTATTTAGGAGAACAAGAACCCAAGGTGCTACTCCACAATCAGTGCACAAATCACCACGAATCTCTCCACAAAAGGAGCTAGCTGGGAAGAGAAGAAGGAAGTTGAAGTTGAACAAGGAGGATGAAGAGCCTAAGGAAAGTACGTCGACTCTCCCACACCACCAAAGGATGTGGAAGAGCCAAAGGAAGAAGAAATGAAGGATGGAGAAGGAGTAAAGGAGGTAGATGAGATAGCGCAAGAGACTGCTTAGGGCATAGCAAAACAAGTTCCAAATCTTGCGCTCACGTTCCTAAGGGACCAAGATTGAAGAGGATAAGTGGGGAGTATATTGCACGGTAATGGGCTATATTACGGACATAAGTAAAAAAATTTGTGCCCATTTCTAAAGCACAATGGGCCTTAAATAATTGTATGGATGGGAGTTTATGGATGAGGACATGGCCACCATGTGAACAAGGAAGTAGTTGTCTTGGTCAATGCAAATACATATGGACAAACTAGAATTTGACGTATGTGAAGAGTCTTGTGTATCAAGAAGATTGAAGAAGACACCTCAGGCCAGACACATAATAGTAAAGCCTACTATTATGTTGGATGAACAAGTAAGTAATGCCTTGGTAAAGGTATCTACAGAGGTGGCAAGGAGGAATGTGGATAAGACTACAACTATTAGGGTCTTTGAAAAGAAGAGATTAAGGCCAAAGATGCAGAGATAGTGTGCCTACGACAAGAGAAGGACTTGGCACAGAAGAAGAACATTATTTTCATCAGCATGGTAGAGGAAATTGGAGACAATGTCCTGAAAGCAAGACCACATTTGGAGTCCAAGGTACCCAAAAAATTTCCTTGACATTGCATTATGTACAAACCTTGGTGGATTTGGTGCTTGAGGATGGACCTATGTGCATGCCAGCCCCAAAAGATCCTGAGTAGGAAGCAGAGTGAGCAAAGGCTTCGGTGATGAGGAAGATTGCATCTTATGAGGCATTACTCCAAAGCTTACAGGAGGAGCTGAGAAAAGAAGACTAGGAATTGAACATTTACATAGCTCGGAGGTGGTCATTAGGATAAGGACCATGGTAGAGGACAATGAAGTCCTAAAAGTGATGAAGGATGACACATTGGGTCATGCAGAGAGGTTGGCATTGGTAAAACAAAAGTATGAGGCCCTTGCAGCAGATACAAGAACCCCATAAGGAAAGGTTAGATGAGTTGGGGAAGGTTATAGCATAGAAGATGGATCTGCTAGAGGGAAGAATGTCTACAATGTCCAACATTGTTCTAGTTTTTAGAATGAAAAGGGGGACATTGCCCAAGATGAGCTGGAGTCTATTGTGGTAGATATTCCAAAAACTTAGAGGCCGCACTAAGTGAATGGTAGACATTAGAGGCCGAAATAAACAAAGAGTATCTAGAATTGATTCACAAATCGATTGAAATAGAGGATATTGTTGAGTAAATCATTCTTTTGTTTTAAAATGCATACTATCTTCCATTTATGTTCTTTCTATTCTTTGAAATTTTAATAGGTAACCATTTTCAGAGTGGAAATGTAGTTAGTGTGGGGTAATGTTGAGCAATTAATGTATAGCACTTAGCAGAAGGCATACATAATATTCGCGTGGAACGGTAGAGTGCATTCGAAGGTATGGGAGGATCGGGAAGGAAATGTGCACGAAGGACAGAGATGGTTCTAGACTTATCCATTTGTTATGACTATGATCTATTTTTGGAAGAAGACGTGCAGAGCACATCAATTGGGAAAAGACTTGCATGACACGCATCAGCTAATTTTGGAAGAACAGCTATGGAGCGCTTTTCATGGATACAAGCTAAAGATAGAATTACTACTGGCAGCTTAACTAGGAGAGATCTATTATTAGCGTTCTTTCATGTTAGGTTATTATTGTAAAGCTGCATGGATATTCTAAACATGTGACCTATTTTGGGATTAAATAAGCAATGAATGGAAATTCCCTACCCTTATAAATGTGTAGTGAACTACGTAGTAAGATAGAGATATATAGATGTGAGAATTAAATTACTTTGTGAGGTTATCTTTGTCAAATATGATGCACACATAAACTATGGTATTATCTATTATAATAAGCTTCTGTGTATTTATCATGTTTAATATAATGGAGTGTATTGGATGAATCAGAGTATTAATCCTGAGTATAATTGGTTCTTGCATGTTTGATTTCATCATGGTTATCATTTAAGTATATTATTCTTTAGATGTAGATTTGAACATGCACTAAAGAATGATCTATTAGCTATGGATGTGAATATATTAATTCTTCATCATACTAAAATTTTACAACAACAACCCCAAAGAGGGGCTTGGTACATTTGTACACTTCAGTGAGCACTCGGTCTATACTTTTGAGTGATGTGTCGATGCGCATGTGCTTTTACTAGTGAATTTTAGGTTGTATCACTAGTTCATTCTTTGAGACCTCTTTTTCAGTTCTTTTCAAAGATGGTTCACGATGAAGACATGACAGTTGATCCTAGCAAGTGTTGAGGAGTCAATACACAACCTAGAAGAAGAATACACATGGAGTTTCAACATTGGATCGAGTTTGATGCACACACGTGGGTGAAGTAGAATTTGTATGAAAGCTTCTTTTTATCTTTCTGGTAGAATTGTACGAGTGGCTAGTTGCTTATGTGTCTAAATGGAATTGGAGGTATCACACACTTTTCTAGATGCAGAATAATTTCAAACCCTTTATCATGCAGATCTAATTTGGACTCGCGTTATGGATACTTGGTTCTCGTGGTTTTTGAATAGTTATATCTTGGAATACTCAATTTATGTGTAGAGGCGGCTGAATTCCAATTTTTACGATATCCCGTGGGAACTTACCTTCAAAGAATTTTGATGGTAACCTTAAATTAGAGAGAAAACCAATGGCTAACTAAACCCCACCATGCACGGTGTAGGAGAAAGTTATGTGAAAGATGGCGAGACCTAGCAACGAAAAGGAAGAGAGAGGAAAGACGGCTTAAGTATAATGATGCACATGAGAGGGAGATAGAGAATAAGTAGGATGTTGCAGACTGAATGGTGTTGTGGAGAGATATGGTTCGTGAAGGATTTCAAGTTCACATAGAACACGTGGAACCTAAGCATCAAGAACTCCTCCATTTGGAAAAGCATTATAGGAACCCTCCTCGGCCTCACTTAGAAGCACACCAAAGCAAAGACAACCTAGGCCTCAGTGCACATCTGAATCTACCTGGTAACCTTTCCCTTTTTCTTTGTTATGCCTTTTGGATTGAATAATATTCCTATTGTGTTCTTGCGCATCGTGGTACAATCATTTCAGGACTTCATCCATAAGTTTCTTCAAGTTTACTGGATTATTGAACTATGTATGGATTGGTGAAACATTATTGTGACAATTTAAGGCTAATATTTTAAATATGTCGGCAATTAAGGATATCCATCAACATTAAGAAATGTGTCTTTGCTTACTCCATTTGGAACTCTGTTATGACACATTATATGCAAAGAAGGTCTATAGTAGATCCCGCTAAAGTTGTAGTTATTGTAGGATTAGGGAGCCTACTAATCAAAGTGTAGTGTAAGGATTCCTTGGGCATACGGGGTATTACAGGAAGTTCATCAAGGGGTATTCCAAGATCACCACACCCTTGGAGACATTGTTAAAAAAAGAGAGCCTTTCATTAAGGAGAGGTGCAACAATGCAGTATTTGACACTTTGAAGGATAGGATTGTCACGGTGTCCATATTATGTTTTCCTTCTTGGGATAAGCCTTTCCATGTGCATGTTGATGCCTTCGGGACAGTTATGGGAGTAGTACTAGCACAACCTAGTGAGGGAAGTTTTAATCATCCTTGTGCTTTGCAAGTAGAAATTTGAAACCAAAAGTAGAATTACAACTACTCGAGCAAGAAGCATTGTCTATGATCTACGCATTACAAGTTCGGGCGTATCTATTGGCAACACCATTTATATTTTATATGGACCACACGGAATTGAATTACTTAGTCAAAATCTCATCTTTGCAAGGGTGCATGTATCATTTGGTCATATTATTTGAAGAATTTGAGTTCACAATGGTTGTAAAACTAAAAAGAGCAATTCATGACCTGACCACTTATCAAGGATTAACTCGGGGAGGATGCACAAAGCATTAAAGATACCATATCAAATGCACAATTATGTAGGTTGTGGAACATGCCCTCGAGACTTGGAAGATATCGCAATGTTCTTAAAAATTTGTGTGGTGCTGGAAGGGATGAAGGCTCTGGAGAAAAAGTAGTTAGCAATACGCACCACACCTTACATGTTGATTAGTGGACACCTATATAAGCTAGGTCGTGATGAGGTTCTACACCGATGCGTATTAGAGCATGATCACATGGAAATTATGGAGGAAGTGCATGGTGGGATTACAGGAGGGCACTATGCAGGAAATGATACCACGTGGAAGATTTTATTAGTAGGGATTTGGTGGGAAACCATCTACAAGGATTGTATTGAGTTTTGAAAGTCTTGTGACCATTTTCAGCACCTTGGCAAACCTAGAAAGAGATATGAAACACCTTTGTGACTAATAGCCAGTGTTGAACCATTTGAAAAATGGAAAATTGAATTTGTAGGGCCAATTGCGTCAGCCGCATGAAGGACTGGTTCATGGTATATCATCACTTGCACTAATTACTTAACATTTTGGGTAGAGGCAGCACTTATGAAGGATTTCACTGTAGCCATAGCTGCTAGATTTTATATGAGAACATAATTAGCATATGTGGTTTCCCTTTAAGTTTAATAAGTGATAGGAGTACACACTTTCTCAATGAAACATTCATGATTCTGTTAGTAGAATTTATGGTGGCCCATCATAATACTACCCCATATCACCCTTAAGAAAATGGAACTACTAAGGCATTTAACAAGATACTAAGTCACACGTTAACAAATATCTGTGACGTTGGAAGGCATGATTGGGATGACAAAGTATCAACCATTTTTGGGCATACAGACAGCCTACAAGAGGTTGAACAAGGTGACACCATTTCAATTGGTGTTTAGCACAGAGGTTGTTTTACCATTGGAATTCATGTTACCATCATTGTGTATAACACATGCAGGAGGGTTAGCTAATGAGCAAGCACTGAAAGAAATAATTGATAAGTTGATGCGAGTTAGATGAAAGGTGATTGCTTTCTAGATAGAGTTAGAAGATAGAAAAACAAAAACAAAAGGCATGGCATGATCATCATATCAAGAACAAGAAGTTTGAGGCTGGGTAAGTGGTATTTTTATATGATTCCAAGTATCTGCACCATCCAGGGAAGTTAAAAGTCCATTGGTTGGGACCTTACATCATCTCGTACATTCTTGATTCAGTGCTTTCCATTACAAGCATTGGATATGACAGGTTACCAAGTCACTTCAATGGGAGTAGGTGAAGCCCTACTATAAATAAGTCTTCTTGGTGTTTGTAATAAGGCAATACGCCAATTAGCTTAGAATTTTCCTTTATGTTTTTCTTTTCTTGTGTTTCCCTTTCTCATTGTTTGTTCCTTTTTTTTTTTTTTGCACCTTGTGCACCGGTAACCACATTATTTTTCCCAAGGTTGTGTATACGCAAAGGACCGCACATCTGTTTTAGTATGGGGTGGAGTGATGTAAACTTTAGGCATGCAATACAAGTTGAATGGCCCAAGAGAAGGAAGCGCGTAAGATGGAGAAAGTTCATGAGAAAACCACGATATTGGATTATTGTGTCAAAAATGATGTACAAAAACCACGTATAGAAAGGACGAAGAGCGCAGGAAAATCATGAGATAGGTGACGACGCCAAAATTAGGTAAAGGATAGAAGAAGTGCCTTCGGCATTGTCAACGCGTGTGCATAAGATTCTTCGGTCGGGTTGGATTTTGCTCACTAGAAGTTTGTAAAGGGTTTTTCACACGGGATGTGGCACATGGGTATGGGTGCTTAAAGTCATCTTAGTGGAAAATTTCTTATTTAATGTTAAAGTATGCTGGTAGGTGGTATAGAATTTAATGCTGGAAAGAAGAAAAAACTATAAATACAAGGTTATGCAAGTCATTTGTTACCTTGCGATTATGAAGTGAAAGAAGATCTTGTGAACTAGAGCATCCAGAGATAAATTTGTGCGAAGAAAGGATAATCCAATAAAGTTGAGTGTGCATCTAGAGTAGATCTACGAAAACTAGAAGTAAAGAGTACATAGGCATGGGGAAGGTTGTGTGAATAACACCATCTTGTGGAAGGATTTCTTGGTTAGGTTTTGGAAACTAAAGCACGGAGAAAGAAGGGTTCATTTTAGGAATTGAAGATTTGGATTGAGCTTTGGGATTGAGAAGAGTAACAGAAGCGAGCAAGAGGAAGGAGTATTTAAGTTCGATCGACTAGAAAATATGGCACCCGAAACCAACCGTTTCACCGAAGAAAGTAAAGGGCAAGGGAAAGGAAAAGAAAATCATTTTCATTACAGAGTACCAAAGAAGAATGGTACATGGAAATGAAGTACCTAGATGGGATATTGCTAGGAAAAGAGTGGGAGTCACACTTACAAAAGATGGATGTAAGTGATTATAACCATCACACGAGTACAACCAAGAAGGAAATGGTGTTAGAGTTGGTCTAACCAGCTAACAAAAGGATACTAGATGGAATTCCCATTTACAACAATGAGGTGAAGGTCAAATTAGAGAAGGCTAGATTATTAACTATATGAGTTTCCATACTTTGGGAAGCTTGAGCTCCTTTACCAATGGTTAATGTCACGCGTGCATGGGGATCATTTTTATTTCGCAGGGCATAAGATATGCATCACACCACAACTAATATCCAAGTTCACAGGCCTCATTTATGAAGGAGATAGCATAGATGATGATCTGAGTGATAGGAGGCCATCAAGGAGATAATAGTCACGTCACGACTACAAGAAGGGGTCATGATACTTTGACATCGTCGATATTCCAGGACCAGATTATTAGGATGGCCACACACTTGGTCACTAAGATCAATGATCGGGAATGATGGACAAAAGTGAACAAGGCATGGCTAAATGTATGCCAGAAGATATCGAAGGAACCATCTACAACTTGTCTTCTTTCATCACGTATGAGATTATAAGTAGAGCACGGGAGGGAGAGAAGATACTCTTGAATTTTTTTCTCGCCATTGTATTTTCAAAGATTGGAATGCACGATGGGACGAAACATTTTTTTGGGAGTATCCGGAAGAGGATCCCTCACCCGAAAAAGGTTTTCAAAATACACTTGTGAAACCATGATGGCCTCTCACAAAGCGCACCTCAAGAAGTGGTATAAGAGAATGTGTGATGCATTCGGAGGCTGAGTAGAAGATCCCAAGGTAGTTGTCTTCACTCATGAATGGAGAGGCAAAATTCCCAGTGTACCAACACTTCGCATTGGTAGATTTACATTGTGAGATGGGAATATGAGTCCATGGTGCAAGCTACTCTTCTCCTTCACCATGCAATACTTCCAATCCAAAGTTAATCGGTTCAAGGTTTCCAAGATACTAAGGTTGGACCTTAGTGAGGTATATATATACCACCGCAAACTACACTGGAAGCTCACCTACCCAAATAAGCACGTGTACATGGAGAGATATGTCTCCCATGAGATACAGATGATGAATCCTTTAAAGTTGCCAATTATAGGAAGGACCGTAGAAAGGGTGTATCTCAGGCATAATTCTAGAATTTGAAAAATGCACTTACTTGGAGAATGATGTCTCCATCCACAGAAGACCCTACAGGGAAGGAAGAAGGCCACGCCTAGAAAGAGAGAAAGAGAAGAGGTCCATAAGGCATGAAGTGTTCAAACCACACAAAGAGTGGCGCGCTGAAGAAGCAAGCAGCTAAGCCTAGTACTTACGCATGAAGAAAGAAATCTTAGTTCAAAGTCTAGAGCATGAAGATCCCCTCACCGATGAGGAATCACCAATGAAGACATCACCACAAAGAAAAAGAAAAAGAATAATCTCCTGTAATAGAATACCCGGTAAGGAAGAAGCGAAGGTGGTGACCGATGAGGCAAATTCGGAAGAAACAAAAGTCTAGATGCCTACATCGATACAGGGATGATGATGATGAGCCAGAAGGAGGTGAAGACCATCCATTCTATGAGATACATGATTCGAGGAAGATGGAGATAAGGAGTATAACGAAGGGGATGAGGAAGAGGACGAAAGAAGAAACTGAGGCCCAAGGAAAGGGGGTAAGTGGGGAAGAAAATACAAAAGATCAAAGGACCCCAAGCCTCACAAAGGAATAGATAGAAGAGGTTGCAAAGAGAGAAGTAGCAGGAATTATTAAGAAGCTAGTGAAATAAGAGGTAAAGCTCGGTGCGGATGAGGTCTTTGAAGGAATCTAAGGAGGAAAGTATAGGAAAATAATATGGCAGCATGGGAGGAGATCCTAGTTTGGCTATAAGATTTCCAAAAGTTACACGCATAGGGAGGAAGAGCATAGAAGCAGCACAAGTTCAAGGAATGAGCTACATCAATTATCCAAACAAGGTGTTGTGTGCACACTTCCAGAGCACCGTGCCAATGGAACAACTCTTAGCCATGGCTTCATTTGATGAGGAAGGTGCATACCCTCGAATAAGGAAAACGGTATCATGGGAATTTGAGTCCCACATTGATGAGCCCAATTTTAAATAAGCCAAGGAGAATTGATGAAAATGCCATAAACAAAGGGAATAAACCCATTGGTAAATGCTCAACAATTAGCAAATGAGAAAATCTGCAATCGCTCAACAAAGTTTGAGTTGAGGTTGAAGCTAGATTCTTTGGAAAAAATGACATGGTGAAGTTCCTAGATGCAAAGCTAGAGAAAAAGGAGGAAGAGATCCTTAAGAAAATAAGGGACCTAAAGCAGGAGGAACTAATCAGCACTATGTTAAGGTGTGAGTTAAAGGATGAGAATTCAAGAGTGTGCAAGGCATACAAGAAGATAGAGACAACCAGGGATGCCATTTTCTTGAAGCATACAGACTTAACACCACCTGTGTAAAAATATGGATCAGCCTAACAATGCCCAAAGGACTTGACCTGCATAATCACTATGGAGAGGTGGCCACTTGCCTTAGAATCTACAGAGGAGATGTCAGGCGTGCCAGAAAAAATAAAATAAGATGAAAGTTGTGTAAATTGTTGCTCTGTACAACAAGATCCTCACCAATGTAAAATCTGTCATGTAAGTTGTTGAGGTTACCTATGATAATTGCGTGGATAGGGATAGAGTGGCAAGTATATTTGTTGTCACCCATGAAGTGGATGTCAAAACTCTCAAGGAGTTCTAGGAAAGAATAAGGGGAATAGGTCTAAGCGAGAAAAATCCTAGCCAAAGTAGAAAAGAAATAAGAATCCATTGAGACCTTGCATGAGGTTCAATCAAGAACCGATCAAGAAGAATTATACCCCTAAATCACTCGGAGGATGGACGTGCTCAATGATTTGGGCAAAAAAAATAGAGGAGATCATATAGAAAATGAGTGCTTTGAGGGAGAGGAGATAAGTTTTGAAGAAGTAAGTTCCTCAGTGGGTGACCTCTCATTAGCAAGCTCGACGAGGTCGACACTTAAGGAAAGTTAGAAGAAGAATTAGGGAAGGATTTCCTTCTCCTACTCCAAAAGTAGACAAGTTCCCCACTCTTTCATTCTTTTCCCCATTTATTCATTCATTTATTCTTCCATTCCAACCATTTATAAGGATCCTCCATTCTTTATTTCTTTATTGAAGAGTGTTTCTAAGGACGGAGAACAGGCGTAGTGTGGGGTGATGTTGGGCCCCAAAATATCAGCTAAGTACAAGAAGGCGTGTGGCTGCACTGGACCTAGTTAAAAAATGGCGTGCGGAGTTAAAGGCATGTAGGGAAAGGTCCTAGTAGTAGGTTACAAAACATACAACCCACGTGTAAGGCAAAATAAGTTTTGTACTTAGCCGCATTTGGCATCCCAGGTAGCACATGAGAAAACTTGACCCTTGTGGATAAGGTGTCACCTGGCAATGTGGGATTAAAAGGGAATATTATAGCCATGCAATGGAAGGTTCTAGAAGAAATCATTGCAAGAAGAAATCATTGCAAGGAGTGGAAATCTCATAACTATGAAGGCATGCTCTCATGCAGGGACCACTTCAACACTTGGCGACCGATGCATTCATACATACCAACAAAACTTGCAACACATACAAGAACAACAACACTAATAACAAAAATCTACAACTTTCCAAAACAAAAAGGCTTAAAATCTAAGCCAAAGGAGAAGGGAAACATGGGGCCACCTCCTTATACCTCCCAAGTGGGTTAGGGGTCCACCCAAAAACCTCCAAGTGCACTAATCACACACACACAAGTCTCTTATCCCTCCCTCAAGTCTCTTATCTCTCCCTAATGTAGGATAAACAAAAATATATCAAGAAATTTTCCTTATACCTCCACATTGGTGGAGCACCCTACCCACACTCCCTCCAAAAAACCTCACATACTCCCTTTTTCCTCCACAATGGCCCCCATTTTCCCTCTCCCACACCTTCCTTAAGGTCAAAACCTACCCAATCCCATACAAAATCACATACATTCATTCACTTTACAACACAACACACAAATAAGGAAAATAAAATGCAAGGTATAAGACCCTACCTTGCCATTGCAAGCACCTTCAATCTTCAACCAACAAAATTCAAGCTTCTTCCAAGTCCAGGCCAATTTCCTATGCAAGATCCTCCAAATTCCCAAACAAGTAACCCCCAAAATAACCAAGAAATTCCAATAAATAGAAAATGGTGGAGAGGATGGTGAGGTGGCTCCATGTAGGATGCCACATCATTTCCCTCCAATCCACCTCACAATTCAAACACATAATCCAAGGCTCCATAAATGGGTAAGGTGAGGGTATGAAAAATTTCATTCTTACACAAAAACCTCCACTCCATACTTTCAAGGACACAATTAAGAGGGTTTGGAAGAAAGTGCAATTAATTACCTCTTTTTCCTTCAAAAACACATAATGAGGGCTAAATTTGACCCCTCATATCATAGGTAAGGTTGGTGGGTGAGTTTAAGAGGTATGGGACAAGTATAACTTGTCCCACAAGCCTCCAAAAATGGGCTCAAAGCCCAAATCCGAGATTTGAGAGATGGGGGTGAGTACACAAATCAAAATCAAATAAAATCCATCTAAAATCTAGAAGAAATCAAGGACTATCTACCACATTCATTGTCCTATTTCACATCTCATAATTAACATTACCACATAGTTAATTAACTAAATACATAGCACACTAAATAAGCACAATAAAATGAGATGACATCACAATTAAATAAAATCACATACATAACTAAGGCAATAAAATAAAAGGGAAAATCCCACATTCACAACTATAGTCACATATGAAGTTTCTCCCCATGGAGACCACCTAACAAATACGACAAGCAATATGAAAATAACACACAAACACATACGCTTCTAAGGAGACCATGTTGTAACACTCAATATTCTTCCACAGATAGTCTCATAGTCCCTTCTTTGTTTATTGTGATTTCATTACCTGCATGCAACCAAGACAATACCCCTTTGGCCTCAAGGCCATATCAATATGTCAAAGAATTAAAAACACATATATCACTTATCAATTAACACCATCATATAACATAGCTATATTGTCACCAAGGTTAAACAACTCTATCAATCATTTACAATTACTAACCATCTATCGCAATTCTTATTTTAACGGAAACCATGTTTTTGTTAATTCATTGTAACTTATAAATGTATTTAGATGCGTTTAACAACATACTATCAATTATCTTTTATCATCATAATATCAATAAAATATAACATCAAGATGCTCATATGGTTTTTCCAACCGTCTAAACATAATCACTACTATCAAAAGTCCAAAATGTCAACATATATCAAAATAACTCGAAATCATCATCATGTATAGAAGTATCTATCAATGTCCTCGATATACCCATACAGTCCATAATAAATGTCAAAACATAATGATAATCACAATATCCATAGTGTCTAATAATAGTCTATAAAAAATCAAACAATGTCCATGTCACTAAGGAACTAATAAACATGATCATGGTAAAATAAGTGTCAAAGAGAAGTGGGAACTACATCCCCCTCCCCTTAGACTTGACTTCGAACCTAGAAGTCACCGTAATAGATGTGGAAACTACACTCGTAGTGGTTTGGATACCTCCCATATAGGTGATGACTCATCATATCTACCCCACTAGACACACACCTGATCAATCTCACACCCTCGAAGGCTTACGGTCCTAAGCTCTAGAATGTACACAGGCTCCATAATCACATGTCCCTTCTCCTGCACCTACAAAAAGGTCCAATCCAATACATGAGATGGATCTTGTATATATCTCTATAGAATAGAAACATGAAAGACATCGTGGATGTGAGACAATCTGGGTGGGAAAGCTAAACGATAGGATACGAGACCGATCCACTCCAAGATCTCAAATGGACCCACAAATCTCAAAGCTATCTTAGAGCCTTTTTCGTAATGGATGGGGCTCTTATGAGGTTTGACTCTAAGAAACACCTTCGTGCCAACCTCAAAACTATGGTTTGTCCTCCTTTGATCAACATACTACTTCTACCTATCTTATGCCTCCTATAATCTCTGCTGGTCAAAGTGACCTAATGTTCCATATCCTATAACATGGTTGGCCTAATAGTAACCTTATCCTCTAATTTTTCCTATCTCAAAAGAGTCTTACACTCTTTATCGTACAAAGCTTGGAAATGTGTCATGCCGATAGAACTTTGAAACAATTATTGTATAAAAACTTAACCAAATACAAATACTCCTCCCATAATGACAAATGATCCATCACATACATCTAAAGCATATCCTCTAATATCTTGTTCACCCACTCGAGTCTAACCATTGGTCTTAGGGTGATAGGTTATACTGAAATTGATCTTCTTCCCAAGTGCAAATTGCATCGTGGTCCAAAAGTGGGAAGTGTATAACGGAATACCGGTCATAAATGATCTTATGTGGAATCCCATGTAACATCACTATCTCATCCTGATAAACACATGCAACTACACTAGTTGTGTAAGTGGTCTTAACAAGAGAAAATGTGCCACTTATGTCAATTTATCAATCGTGACCATAATCACATAGTGGTGATATCTTGACATGGGTATCCCAACAATGAAGTCCATGAAAATTATGTCTCATTTCCACTATGGTACAATAAGAGGATAAAGAATATCTATTGGATATTGGTGTTTGGATTTCACCTTCCGCACTCAAAACACCAAGACAAAAACTAGGCTATATCCTTCTAAAGCCCACTCCAATGAAATAACGCCTCATTGTGGCGTGCATCTTCTTCACCCCAGGATGGGTTGAATAAGGTGCATAATGAGCCTATACTAAAATTTATTATCGTAACCCTCCATCTCTAGGCACATATTTTCGACCCCAGTGTCTAAGAATCCCATCTAACTCTAATGATAGCCCCTCAAAATTCCCCTTAAGGGTTCTATGTAACTAAATCTCTGCTCTCGCCGAGAGGTAGAACCTATCGTGAGGAAGTTTTGGAATATCCTGGTCCTCAAATTTATACCCAATGATGTATCCACGACAAGGTGTCTCCGTCAACTTAAGGTGTCTACTAGAACATTATCCTTGCCCTTCAAATGCTCAATATCCATATCATACTATCAATCTCCATCCAATGTCATTGACGGGCATTAAGATTGGGTTGTGTGAAGAGGTTTCGTAGCCTCAAATGATATGTCTTAAGTGTGAACCTATTGCCCAACGTAAAATGAATCCATTGAACTAAAGCATGAAACAACATCATTGTAAGCTCAATATCATGAGTCAAGTAATTCAGCTCATAATCCTTGAGTTTTCAAGACTCAAATGCAACAACGCATACATCCTACATCAATACTCCTCCTATTCCTGTCAATGAAGCATTTATACACACAAATAAGTCCCTCTAATGATCTAATACTACTAGAATAGGTGCTTAAGTAAGGAATTCCTTCATATTCCTAAAGTTCTACTCACATTTGTCTGACCATATAAATTTATTCCCTTTTCATTGTAGGGAATTGATGGGATGAGTAATGCATGAGAAATCCTATACAAACGTCATGTATCCCACTAATCCCATAAAACTGCGTACCTCGGTCATATTGGTCGGTTCCAAAAATCAATGACAACCCTAATCTTGGAAGGATTGACTATGATACCTTCCCAAAAAATGATGTGACTTAGATATAAACCTTTGTCTAAAAGAACACACACTTCTCAAGGTTCCCTTATAGTTGTTGCTCTCGAAGACACAATAGAAATTATCGAATGTGTTACTCATGCTCCTCACGCATGTGTGAGTATATCAATCTGTCACCCAAAAATATGAGCACAAAGTGGTCCAAGACTATTTTGAATACCCCTTTCATCAAGCTCATGAATATTGTGGGGGCATTCGTCAATCCAAATGGCACAACCGTGAACTAATAGTGGTCGTATCTAGTGAGAAAAATTTGTCTTATGGATATTTGCCTTTGTAATCCTCGGTTGATGATACCGTGAATTAAGATCTATCTTCAAAAACACAGTAGGTCCCTTCATCTGATCAAACAAATCATCAATGTGTTGAAGGAGGTAACGATTCTTGATCGTTACTTTGTTCATCTGCCTATAATCAATACACAATCTCGGGGATATTTCCTTCTTCACAAAAATTACCAAAGCACCCAAAGGAGATACACTAGGATGGATTGAGGCCTTCTCAAGAAGGCCCTACAGTTTTAACTTTAGCTCACAAATCTTAGGGGTAGTCATTATGTACGAAACACTTGAGATAGGAATTTTTCCAGGAACCAAGTCTATACGGAAATCTATCTCACGCGGGGAGGTAGGCTAGGTAACTCACTGGGAAAGACATATGAAAACTCCCACAAAATGGGATAGTCATCAATTGAATGCCTACTAGTCTCATCCTCTTACATGTTACTAACTATAATGGCATATAACTAACATCCCTTATACGCACATTGCTTCAAATGCATACAAGATATAGTGCAAATGGATATATGCCTCCTAACCCTAAAAATCACTATCTCAAATCCCAAATCATCTACACAAAAGATCACCTTACTTTGTAGTAATCCACTCTATCCATGTGTGTTGAAATTCAATCCATACCCAAAATAATCCCATAAGATCCCAAGGGAGGATGCGAAGATCCAAGGTCATGGTGAAGGGTCCTAGGTCTACTACACACTCCTTGACTAAGGAGTCCACTATGAGCTTGGCTCCATAAGCCATCTCTACGTCCCAACTATGACCCTACCTAACTGCCACCAGCTTGCATCACTCTACTAAAGATGGGGAAATGAAAGAATCAAAAGAGCCTAAATCAAATAGGATAGAGATAGGAATACCACCAATGCTACATGTGATCTCAATCACAAGATTCTGGTGCTTTGTCTAGAGGTTCTCGACACTGCATATATCCTGTGACTTTATGTCATGTCACCAACTATCAACTTAGAAAATAGGGGCCTTACCCTTGTTACCAGGTTTATGTATACAATCTCTCCAATGATGTTGTTATACACCGCATCCATAACAACTACCAGGTCCCCTCCAATGAGAAGTGGATTCCCAAGGTGCTCTAGTGGTCTATGGTGTAGACCTCGATGATCTTTCTATAGATTGTTGTGGCCATTATGGATGATCTCTAGCTGACTGAGCTCTGGGTGGTGCCGTGTCCCGATGGGCCCTCGGGAGGAGGCCCCATACTCTATCGTCTATGTGCATCATATCTCTATGGAGGCCTAAATGGTCGACTAGTCTGTCATTGCTTCTATTGTGGCTCTTATTGGGCTAAAAGGAGGACTTTACGGATCCATTCCTACCATAAGGAGGGGTTTCTCCCGTTGACCAACTAGCTTTGCATTTGTTGTATGCGATACTCACCCTATATCTTGCCTATTGTAACTTCCCCTATCTCCTCTACAATATAGGCCTTCTCCACATCATTAGCTAATGTCTACGGATAATGCATGTGCACTACCCCACCAAGATCCAAATTCAAGTCCCCGATGAACCCGTAAACCCTAACCCGTTCATCATGCATATAGTCCACGTAATTGAAGCAAGTAAAAAAATATTCTCTCATGCTCATCCATTTTCATACTCACCGTTTAAATCATGGAACTCATCAATCATGTTGCTTTGAATGTGTTTCATCATTTTCTTTACGTTTTTGGAATGTGACGAAACAGATAAGGGTATGGGCTAAGGAGGAATACCTATTGTGTTGGTTTGGAGGTTGATGCGCATGTTCTAACTTCTCGATCTGATGCTGACTATGAGAGCTTCCTTTTGGCTAGGAGGAACTACCTGAAATAGAAAACAAGACCACCAAAGAAGAGTTAAACAATATATGATAGTGGACTACCTAGCGTATGCTAGATCCGGAAGTGTGATACTCCCTAGAAGGTTGTCAATCCACTATTTTATAAAACAAATATGAAATAATTGAAATACGTACATAAACGAATCTAGTGCTAGTATTCTTATTTGGGTACCTCATATCACTATTAGTGTCAATCCAATTCAATACTAAAACTTTTGTGATTCAAGGTCTTGAGTCAAGTTACGGGTTGGTCGTGTGTCTACGGTCACATACAGAGGTCTTAGTAGGGTTGGGTGAGGTGTTTGGGTTTTTTTGATAGGCGGTGGTTACTGGTTTACATAGTATTGGTAAACACAGACCGATGTCGATCAAGGTATAACCGATCACGTTTGGATAAAAACGATGGCGGTTATGGGTAACCGGGCGGTATAGTCGGGATGATAAGATTCAATAAGGTTTGTTAATGGGGTTTGAGATGAGGTTAGGCAGAGATGACAGAGGGCATAACAAGGTATATGAGGATCTTAAGAACCCTCAAAAATATGTAGAGGTTAGGTAGGGGTGGTTTTATGGTGTGGGTGGAGGAATGGTGGGTTTACAGGTAAGTAAATGGTAGGGGAAAAGGGAATGCAAGTAGAAACTGATAACAACAATAGAAGGACCCAACAAACTAAAGTATAAATAGATGATACAGTCAAAAGTGTACCTACTATTGTGTAGGTCTAATAGCTACATGGTGATGATTATTGGTTGGTGGGATGGAGCTTGGTGTCGTAGTGGTGCTTCCCAGAATGCCACCGTGAGTGCAATATATCCGGATCTTTCTTGGTGCTGGCTATAGATGTCTATAAGTATGAAAAAGGCTCTAGTTCTACTTACATGCAATTCTCTTCTCATCTCCTTGATCTCAGAATTTGCCAACCAACAAACAAGGTTGCCAAGGTGAATAAATGGTAACCGGTGATGCTTCTGGTTGACCGGCATTGGTTTCGGGATGACCAGCATCGGTTAAGGCGGGATTCCCTAGGTTTACTAAAAATGGAAAATCTTACATCATTTCGGTCAAGTCCGTTCATTTTATCTGTAGATCAAAATGGATGTTATGTTTTTATGAGCGAAAAGGTGGTTAGAGGAATAATAGGCTTTTGATTTTTAGGGTTAAACTAAGTCTTATTCATTTATATAATGATGTTATGAATAGGTCTATGGTGAGATGTCTAAGTGAGGTATCTAGGTGAGGTGTGCATCCATTTAATTAAAGTAATTAAATTAATAATGGGGTGAGGATGGGTATTAATTTAATTGTAAATAATTAAATTAATATTAATATGGGGTATAAAGGTCATGGTTAGGTGAATGTGTGTAAGTTGGTTATTCGAAAGGGGACCAAGGGGAGTGTGACCCAATTTTGGTGTCTACATTTTGCCCCTTTTTGTCACGTGGCTTGTATTGGTAAGCAATGCTAACAAAAATATGAAATGGCTATGTTGAGTGTAAGTGAAGGTGATGTTGCCCCAAGCGTGGGTGAAGGTAACCCCCTCAAACTAGGAACCGATGAGGTGAGAGACGAAAGTGGTGAGTGGTTTGATAAAATGAGGTGGTGGGAAAATAAATATCAGTGGGCACATTGGGTAAAGGGAAAAGGTCAAATCGGGTAAACAGGTAAATGGGTCAGGGTCAAAGGTAGTGGCAGTTGATGTAACACATGCACATTGGAAAGTGTAGCATAGTACCGTGGTGAGAAGTTTCAAACTTTATTTACGTCAAGGGTCGATAGGTCTATCCAAATAGGGTTGAAGTGATTCTGGTATCCAAGGTATAGGATATGGTGGGAAACATAACAGAGGTCAAGTGCAGGAACATTTAGGTATGTTCGGTACACCAAAGGTCAAGTTAGGATAAACAACATGATAATAGGCAATGTAAGGTCGGTAGGACAAACAAGACGGGTAACCACGTCACAAGGTACAACGAGCATGGAGGGTCAAAGGTCACAAAAAGTGGTTCAGGTCAAGGTATATAAACAATTGTATGGGTAAGGCAAAGGTATAGGTAAAATAACAACTCTTAAGACACAAAAAAGGCAATGTAGGGGTAGGTTGGGTTTATAGGTTTGGTTCAATGGGGTCTCGTTGATGAAAAAAGGTGGGTTCAGCCTGAATGGGGGCATGAAAAGGAAGTTTAGCAAGGCAAAAAGTTAGTAGGTGGACCAATGTCGGTTAGGGCGTCGGTTGGCTAGGGCATAAAGAGGACTAGCGTCGCTCAAGTCGAGGTGGGTTTATAAAATGAAAAATTATGTATTTTACAGAATCATTGGTGTATTATCGTTGGAGAAAATGACAGATCCGTTTGACTTTTCGAGAGGAAAGGATAGGGCATTGTACTTGAAAGGAGGTGGAGAGATCCGATTGGTGAGAGGAACTAGGTAGATGGGTCCATGAGATCAGGGGGTTTATTTGATTGGTGGAGAGATTCGAGGTAGATTTTGGCATGGTAGAGGTGGGAGAGGGGTTGGGTGGACCACCGGCATAGTGGCTAGATGTACCTACACGAGAGATGGCACCATGATGAGGTAATATTTGCTCTCATTCCTTGTTGGTTAGGTGATTTGGTTTGTAGAAATTGGGTTTGGGTAGAAGTGGGTTTAGGGGAAATTAAATTTGAATTTGGGAAGAAAAATGGGTGAAATAGGAATGTAGGAAGGTGTAATTAGGTGAATGAGGATGGGGGAGGGTTGGGGGGATTTGGGTAGGAATGGGTGGGTAGTTAGGGAGAAATGGGGAATTTTGAGAGAAATAGGGTATGGTTTTTAGAGATTTTTACTACGACAGTGACCAACATCAATCAACGGTTGGCCAATGTCGATGGGAGTTAGCCAAAATCAGTCATGGATGGGGTGACCGATTCTAATTTTGGGAGACCGGTGTCGGCTAAGGAGAACCGATGTCGGTCGTCATTGAGAGAAAAATGGGTAGGAGATGAGTAAGGGTGGTTGGGTGAGATAGGAAGGTAATGTTGAATGAAAATAGGCAGGGTAATAGTTATAGGTGGGGGATCAAGGGTGAATGTGGGTATGGTCAAGGTTTAATAATGTGATGGTTTGTTGGATGTAGGCGAGGGACTAGTTACGGATGCGTGATAGGGTACCTCCCCTATTAGTAGTAGTATGCAGGAGCGCGATAGTGGAGGAGTGGCAGCATGTGGCTGAGGTAGGCCTGATCAGGGTTAGACACTACCGGCACGTAGTCTGGGAGCTGATTTTGATGGTCACCCTCATCAATAGATGGGATTCAGTGACCAACACATTCTGTTTTCCGGCAGGTGATATGACCATCACCTTGGAGGATGTGTATAGGATCCTACGGCTGCCAATAGTAGGGACATAAGTGTATTCAATTTCTTCATAGGCGTCTAAGGAGCCGATGTTGATAGTGTTTGGTGAGGGGCTAGCGGAGTTAAGGTTCCACAGTGATAGCATGAGCTATGGAGATATGTGCCAAGCCCATCCAAAGGAGATGAGGTTAATAGTTCCGATGATGGAGGTAGTGTGTTTTTTGCACTTTGATCGAGATGCGAGAGGGTGGATTCCCATGATCATTGATGGGGGTTCTACATGATATGATGGAGGAAAAACCCGGTTTCATTGCACCAACCTTCTTGGTGCAGATTTACAAGGAATTGTGAGCCTATGGAAAATTACGGTAGTTCAACTTATGTTACACCTTCTTACTATATTGTTGGGCATATGAGCACATCGCGTGTGTGTTTAGTAGACATGCCATGACTTGATTCATTCAAGCCGAGGTTTTGTGTGAGTGGGTTACAGTGAGATGGGTATTGGTGATTGGAGAGTGCCGAGCTACCAGGGCTACACATGATGTAGCCAATTATAGGCATTTACTAGAGGGGTTGTTTGGCATGGACATCATTTGGAGGCCCTATGTTGGCTTTCCTTCATACAGATAGATGACACGGAGCTAGATGGATTATAGCTAGTGAGATGGATAAACGGATGTCGTGATAGTGAGCACGAGATGATCCCCGTAGATAGGGTTATGAGACAAGGGTATTGCCCTTATATACCTCCATTATTTCCACAAGATAGGAGGGATGATGTGGAGAGGTCTATACCGTGGCACCACACTTCATGATTCCTACAAGTGTAGGAGGAGGTAGGTGGTAGGCGCGGATTAGATGATGCATAACTTACCGATAGGTACATGCACGAGCAGTGGTGGGTAGTACAACTACGACAGTACCACTAAGGCTAAGGCATCGAGACCTGTGAATGACCATCACAAGTTCAAAGAGATGCCCTACAAGGGCAGGTGGCAACTCTAGTCACATAGTTGGGGGTAGTTCGAGGGGACAGGCAGTAGGGCCGAGGCACGGGTTACCACATTACAAGCACAAGGTTACATGGTTGTAGGGCTAGTTACTACCACTACACAGCATGTGGGCCTATAGGCACGAGCACCCACATAGGCTTATGACAGTACCCACATAGAGACATGTGAGATAGACATGGAGGATATCGAGACGGAGATGCCTAATTGTTGCATGTACCTCCATTTTTTGTGTATTTTGAGATATACCAGCCTTCGTACTGAAGAGAGCGAGGATGTACATGATCATTTTTGATCATATACCAGCCTGCGTGCCAAAGATGGTGAGGATGTACATGAGAGTTGTTGAGATACTTGCATTTATTTGTATCCATGTACACATGTATGTATACACAGACTTTTGATTTATAGATGATGGTATTTATAGTATGGATGGTGTATTTTCTTTTAATTTTGTTATTATGTGTGTATGTGATGGAAACTAGGTGGATTAGGCATGATGGAGTCAGGTTGGTTTAGGCATGATGGATTGAGTTAGGATGTAGGCATGGAGTAGGCATGATTGAGTCAGGTCGATTTAGGCATGGTGGAGTTAGGTCAATTTAGGCATGATTGAGTCAGGTTGGTTTAGGCATGGTGGAGTCAGGTTGGTTTAGGCATGAT
This sequence comes from Taxus wallichiana var. yunnanensis, assembly GCA_018340775.1. Lineage (NCBI taxonomy): Eukaryota > Viridiplantae > Streptophyta > Pinopsida > Cupressales > Taxaceae > Taxus > Taxus wallichiana. The sequence continues at coordinate 401,972,764 of CM031241.1, forward strand.
TGAGTTAGGTTGGTGTAGGCATGATTGAGTTAGGTCGATTTAGGCATGATTGAGTTAGGTTGGTTTAGGCATGATTTAATGTCCAAGTTGTAGGTAACATGGGGAAAAATGGTGATGTATATACATGTTATGGCTTAAATTCCCAAATATTTTCTATATGTGGAAATATGAAATGATAAATTGGTGATTTGATGATGTGGTAAAAATGTGTATTAATTGATGCTTGTTTGGTTTAATTTCTAGTTATTAATATAAAATGGAAACTAACTAAGGTAGAATACGAATAGGAAAGTGGAAAGGGGGAATTGGTTAGGGTAAAGAGTGGTCGAGCTAACCTCTAAGGGCCCCATGCCCTCGAAGTGCTACCTACATAGCCCCGATGAAAAGGGGCCTCAGGCCGATGTAGTTCTCCCATAAGCTAGGGAAGATTATGATGAAGTAGAGGAATGGGTTGGTAGGTGTTAGGCATGGTTGAATGTAGGTCATAGGCATGATTGAATGTAGGTCATAGGCATGGTTGATTTTAGGTCATAGGCATGGTGGAGTTTAGGTTATAGGCATGGATGAGTTGTTTTAAATGTAGGTGTTGATGATCTAGTCCTGTATAGGATAATCAATAAGTAATGAGGAAGGTGAATGGTAAGAGGTGGAAAAGAGATGCTTAGTTGATAAGGACCCTAATGAGTCTACCATACCCCAAGATGGGCTTATGAACGTAAGATCCTAAAGGCATTGCATAATGGACTATTCTAAGGGTGAAGAAAGTCACATAATCATGAAATGTCACGGTTGTGGAAAGTCCCTTGAGTAAAGAGGAAATTAGTATGAAAAGGAAATGAGGTGAGAGTGGGCGGTTTAGCATAACTTAGTGTACAAAAACATGTTTTTCTTAGCAAGAAACCTAGGATCAAAAATAGGCAAGTCCATGACAAAAATTTCATCCTTTTCTTCATTTTTTTTTTTTATTTTTAATAGACTAATCAATGTGGGAAGTCTATATGGGATGAGTATATTATCTCCTTGAGGTCTTCATGAAGTTGATTGATGCGGGAAGCTTCTAGATATTTTTATCATATTTTTGAAATGATTTTATATAGTTGTCCTTCAAGGGAGCAATTCTATTTATGGTGGTGGAAATAGAGTGAAGAGATGTCCCTTTTGAAGGAGTCATCTTTTATTGCTGAAGTTTGACTCAAGGAGTTGTATCCTTTTTGTTTTTGGATTTTAAGTCATGGAAAAGACTATAGAGGAAGATTAGGTTCTTGTTTAGAAGACAAGACCATAGCACACAGAGGTTAATTATGAAAGAGGTGGTTTTGAGTGATGAACAACCATGGGATTCCACCTTGAGAAGATGAAAAGTATCCATGAGAATCATGCTATGAGTAGAGTCGTGGTACTCATATTGAAGACAAGGCTGAAAGGTGATGGTAATCACATGATTCTTGTTTAGTCATGGATCCTCAAAATGGGTAATATGGAAGGTGGAAAGCACTCAAGGGACAAGCGATCAACTGATAGAAAGTGATATAGAACTTGATGTCAACAATAAAATGGTCAAGATGCAAGGCATTGAGGGGCTCAAGTTTAGGTTTACCTTCGAGTGAAGACAAATGATAAGCACCTGATCCATAGGCATGGGTAATGATATAGGGTCCAAGCCAATTAGGAGAAAATTTTCCCCGCTTACTTTTCTCTTCTTTGGTTACATGTTGATTTTCTTTCAGATGAGGTCACCACCTAAAGGTTCAGTTCGTGAACACATTTTTCATAGGCATGTTTGATACATTTTTGGTAGATTTGGAGATGGTCAAGAGCATTGAGATGACATTCATCTAATAACTCAAGTTGCACCAAATGATCTTGGCGAAAGTCATCATTCATTGAGCATGTCTTGTAGTGAGATGCGAAGAGATGGAATCTGGACTTTGAGAGGTAAGACAACCTGGTACCATAGACCAAGAAAAATGGTGTGGTAGTAATCAAAGTGTGAATACTAGTGCGATAAGCCCACAAGGTGAAAGGAATGTGCGTATGCCAATCCTTCCCAATATCATCGACTACTTTCATAAGAATTTTGTTCAAGGTTTTATTGGTCGATTCAACTTGGCCATTGGTTTGTGGGTAATAAGGTGATGAGAAACTAAGTTGGATGCCAAAAGTGTCACATATCTTGCGTAGGGTTTTGTTTTTGAATTGCTTTCCATTATCAGTGATGAGGTGGTGAGGAACACCAAAGCGACAAATGATGTGATGGTTGATGAATTCACATATTTTCTCAAATTTTGTAGAAATGAGGGGAATGGCCTCTACCCATTTAGTGTAATATTTAGTAGTGGTTATGATCCATTGGTGGCATTATGAAGAATGGGGATTGATCTCACCGAAAAGATCCAAACCCCATTGAGAGAAAGGCCAAAGGTCTCGTGCGACCTGTAAGGCATGACTAGGTGTGTGATGGAGATTTGCATGTTGTTGACATTTCACACAACGTTTGACATAATCACAACAATCATGGTTTAAGGTTGGCCAATAATAGCCAAGGAAAGAATGTGTTTTGTGATAGCTAAACCACTAAAGTGGCCTCCACAAATTCCATCATGGACTTCCTTAATGGTGTAGGGAATTTCAGAACTTGTAAGGCATCGTAAGAGAATACCATCAAAGCCACATTTATAAAGGAGACCACCCATGATGACATAATGAGAGACACTTTTAAGAAAGGCACGTTGTCCATTACGAGTGAGATCAATGGTAGAATGGAAAGGGAAAGATAGTCTGCATATTGCTTATACCAAAGGTCACATGGGTCAGGTGCAATGGTTCCAACGAGTAGACTTCACGAGGTAAATAAGAGGGTGATTATAGCCTTTGTATTGTGACAAATATTTTAGAGTCAGTGGGTGAAGCAGTATCTGAGAAGCCAAGCAAGCCATGGTATCCACAAACTTATTGGTAGAATGTGGGGTGGTTTGAAGTTCAGTAGTGGTCAAAGGTGGTCAAAAGTATATCTACATGATGTTTATACTTTTGAAGTATCTCATTACGACACTGGTATATACCATTGACTTGGTTTACAACCAGCTGGGAATCACCAAAGATATTGATGGACTTAACATCCAAGGCATAAGCAGCCTAGAGGCCCAATACGAGTGCTTCGTATTCAGCAATATTGTTTATACAATCAAAATCAGAGTTTGAAAGACAAAGGCATAGGTTCACCATCAAGAGGAATGAGGATAACACCAGCCCCACCCCCACGCTGACACTTAGAGCCATCGAAGAAGAGTGTCATTTGGTAAGTGGGTTCATCTAAGGAGAGGGTAGCTATGGATTCATCTAGGAAATTGAAGTTAGAGGGTTGATTCCCGAAAGGGGGCATCAGCTAGTTGGTCAGTGATAGCTTGGCCCTTGATGGACTTTTGATGAATGAATTCAAGGTCAAGGTCAAAAGAAGCATAAGCCAACATGTGGCACGTTGATGTTGATAGGGTTTGGCATACATATAGTGTAAGGGGTCAGTATTGGTAATAACGAAGGTTTTGTGGTTGAGTAGGTAATGACAAAGTTTTGTGGTAATGAAAACTAAGGCTAGGTAGAGTTTTTGGCATGGGTATATCTAGTTTCGTAGTCCAGAAGGGTACAACTTATGTAATAAACTGCTTTTTCTCTCGGTGTTGGTCATCACGATGAGCGAGCATGGCACCTAAAGAATGGTCAGTGGTGGAAATATATAGAAAAAAGGGTGGTCATCTTTAGGAGGAATGAGCATTGGTGGTTGAAGAAGGTATTGTTTTAAGGCTTCAAAGGATTTATGGCATTCATCATCCCATTTGAATGACATGTCTTTCTTGAGAAGATGATGAAATGGTTGAAAGCGTCGAGAAGTGCATGAGATAAAATGACGAATGGATTACAACTTTCCTTGTAGGATTCAAAGTTGATGGAGATTAGTAGGCAGAGGCATTTCCAGAATAGCCTTGACTTTAGTAGGATCAACTTCTATGCCACGCAAAGAAATGATGAAACCCAGGAGTTTTCCTGAAAGTACCATAAAGACACACTTCTTTGGTTGAAGATGAACACAATACTTGATGAGGTGGTCAAAGATGACCTTAAGGATGGGTAGGTGTTCGGTTCGATGTTTGGATTTGGCAAGAAGATCATCTACATAATCTTCCAATATGTGATGCATGATGTCATGGAAGATGTAAGTCATGGCTCATTGGTATGTAGCGCCAATTTTTAAGGCCAAAAGGCATGACTCGATAGAAAAAGTCCCCAAGGGGTGATGAAGGCAATCTTGTGTTGATCTTCTGGAGCTAGTAATATTTGATTATAACCCAGAAACCATCCATGAGCGATAGCATTTCATGGCCAACAGTGGTGAGATCAACTAGTTGGTCAATTCCTGGTAGGGGAAAGTCATCTTTGGGACAAGCTAGGTTGAGGTCATGGAATTCCGTGCAAATGTGGAGTCCCCTGTCACCTTTGTGATAGAATGATGTTAGAAATCCATTAGGGATAGTCAATGGGTAGGATGAAGGAAACTAGAGAAGGCGCTGAAGCTCTTCTTTGACCAGAAGAGCAATGTGAGGATGCATTTTCCGTAGCTTTTTTTTTGATGGGTTTGGCATCAGGAATGGTTACGATATTGTGGACCACAATTTTTGGGTCAATATCGGGCATATCAGCATAGGACCAGGAAAAAGCATTGCTATGGTCCCAAAGGAAAGAGGTAAAAGCTTCATGTTTAGTAGCATCTAAAGATTGGCCTATCTTTAGAATGTGTGGGTCATCCTAAGTGTTAATGTTGATTTCAATGGTAGATTCATTTAACATGGTTTAGTGTCTCAAAAGGTAATGACCGGTGAATATAAGAATCTTCACCCAAGTAGGTGAGGATGGACTCATCATCCTGACATTGAATGACATTAATAGAAGGTGTATCATCATCGATCATGTCAGATACAGAATGGGAGAGAAGAGGGGGCCTTGCCATCACGTTGATAGGTCGAGGGTCCCATGAAATTGTGTTTATGAAAAAAAAGTTAGGAGGAATAGATTCAGGATCTATGGACTCATGTGGTGAAGATGGTGACATGGGTGAATGAGGTGGGGAAGGTTTTTCTTCCTGAATGAGGTCGATGTGAGCCTTCTTAGGAGGTGGTGCATCAAAGCCAATGCCACTATGGTCATTGTGTTTATGAGTGGTACAGAAATGATAGTATGGTGGCCTTGTTCATAAAATCCAAGCCAAATCCTTTCCATGCGCATCGGTGGAGGAAAGTGTGAGCAAAGCGGTGATTAGTGAGGGAGTGTAGGTCGATGAAAATGGTTGTGTTTGGGATGGAGGTTTGGGTTTATAAGTGGCAATATCAAGTCCCCCATATGTTAGATTAGTGCAAAGGTGGGGAGGACCATAAGGAAAACCTCACCTACGTGGTAGTCATAACCAGGGTGTTGATGCAGGTTTCCATACTCTTGTGGAGTGAGGAACGTGTCGATGTTGTATAGGCAAGTACTCCCCCAGAGTGAGGCGTTGAAAGACACCCTCTAAGGGATCAATGGTCGTTGATATGTGGGTAGTGGGATAGACAACTCACTAGATGATGGGGAAGCAAGTGAGTTAGTGTAGAGGCTGCGATGGCGGTAGGGATAACAGGTTAGATGTGTGAGAGGTGGTGGCAGTCTTGGTGGAGGGCTTGTGGATGAAGGTGAAGTAGGGGTAATGACAGATGCCTTGACTAGGACAAGTACATCATTGGGCTAGTACAACATGTTACAGTCTTGAAAGGTGATGGGTCAGTTGGAATGGTGTAGTTATGTCCCTCATGTTCAAATTTGAGGCAGTGGTGTAAATTCAAAGGGACACAACCCATGGCAAGATCCAAGGTCGGCCGAAGCAACAAGTTATACTAGAACTCTCCTTCTAGGACATAGAATAGTTTCGAGATAGTGTGGGGACCTACGTGAACATGGAGAATGATGGTACCTAGGGTAGAGGTCATGGCATCATTAAAGGAGCGCAACATAACTAGGTTACCATGCATGTAATTGGTAGGTATGCACATTTGGTTGTATGCATGGGAAGATATGATGTTAATACTAGCACCACCATCGATCATAACGCACATCGTATGTGTATATTATCGATATGGATGGAGATGAAAAGAGTGGGATTGGGGTCCTCAGACTGGAAGGGGTGATCTCTTCATCCGAAAAGCTGAGGGTGGCTACTAGTGAGTAGGTGGAGGTGTAGAGGAAGGTGATGACTTAGTGAGAGAGGCTACGTGATGAGGGGTAATGATGGAGGCTATAGGCATGGGGTCATTTGGTAAAACCTCAATAGATTGAAGGACCTCCATGAGGGCTTGATGATGTGACTCAGAGGTTTGGATGAGGTCATATAAAGACATTTTGAGGGAGGATTGGTGTAATTATTTTAGCATTGTGCGATGTGTGACCCCATCGGAAATAGGATATGCAGGACCTCGAATGGTGACTTTGGGTGTGGGTGCAGATGGTATGTTGGGTACAGGGTTGGTTGATGGGCTAGCCCTTTTCTTTGCCCTTGTCTTTCTAAGTGCAGGTGGTAACATGAACCATGTTAATTTGAGGGGAGGTGGATGAAGAGGGTGAGTCATGAAAGGTATAATGATGAGGGGAAAAATCATAGTGGATAAGAGCCTTGTGAAATGAGTAGGGCACATTGACATTTGGGTGGTGGTTTGGCCAACTCTCTTATACGGACCATGTTGATCTCAAATTTTGGGGGTGGATAAAAGGGTTATGGGGGTGGAGATATTGGTCACTGAGTGGGTAATGGATGAATATTTGGGAGATTGGAGAAGGTGGAGTGGGGTCCTCATCCAGAAGATCGTTGTCATCATCGAAATTGTGTTTAGGAGGACAAAGTTGGATAAGAACAGTCTTCAAGGCCTTACAATTTTCAACATCATGTCCTAGCACATGATGATAGGCACAAATATTGGTCTCATCAAACCCTTGGGTTTGGGTTTGAGAGGATCATAAGGTCAAAGCGGTGGTAATGTGATGACGGAAGTCTCTAAGAGATTGGTTAAAATCTTAGCGTAGGACCCTCACTAACGGATCATGCAATGGGAGGTGAGTGTGGGTTTGGGTATAGATGTGATGATTATGGAGGAAGAGGCTTTACAGGAGGGGGAATGGGTTGGTCCACTAGTTTGGTATGTGGAGTAGTCTTAGGTCTTGTGGGCATCTATTTGGATAAAGGAGGGGTAGAAGAGCTGGTGATGGAAGGTTTGGTTGGTTTGACTACTTTATTGGAGGGTAGCGGATTCTTATCTTTAGGTTACACCTCTTGGGTAAAGGTGATACAGGGAGTATAGGATGTAGAGGGAAAATTAGATGGTGGAAGAGGATGGGTTACCCATGGGGGAAACCAAGTTGCGGTGGAGGTGGTTGGTAGAGGTTGGGTAGAAGGTGTGAGTGGGAGAGATGAGAGTGTCATGGGTAGTGAAGAAAGTTTATGGAAGGTAGTGGTGGTATGGGTGGTAAGAAGGTCACGGGTGATGGTAGGGGTTGTGTGGATTACTTGGGTATGTTAGAGGGCCATGATGAGGAGGTGAGATGTTGCATTCTTGGTTTACTAGTGGAAGTAGGTTTGTTTGGCCAGGGTTGAGGGGTGAGGTCCTAGGATTGACGAAAGGGGTGAAGGTGATAATGGTGTGGTAGGTAGGTTGGTGTATGAGGCCTAGAAGGTTGGGGCTTCCTTTTAGGGCCGGAAGAATTTTAGTGTTGGTCTAGGAAGATGTGGATAAATCTAATCTGATGGGTGGGTGAGTAAGGTTTGATGTCGACATGACCCCTAAGGTAGTGATGGGTTTAGCAAGGGAGATGATATAGGCATGGGTAGGTGTTTGGGTGTAAGTGTGTGTTGGGTTATGAGCGAGGTGTGTGTGTTGGGTTGTGGGTGATGACATGGAAGGTGTTCCAATAGCCATGGTTGTGTTTGGTTTGGTTGCTTGAAACACTTTTGGATAGATTTTGGAGGTGTCGTGAGTGACAACTGCATTTGGGTTGAAGAAGGAAGTAGAAGACATCCCCAAAGTAAGGCTCTATCAACATAGTCCAGGTGATCGACCAAGCATGAAAATGGTACTACTATAGGTGGGGCCAATGTGGATCGAGTAGAAATCCCCATAAAATGTGTTTGAGAAACAGGGAAATGGCTAGCTTCGACTCTGTGGGTAAGAGAGCCAAATCATATCAACATGATCTTGAGGTCCGATGGAGAATGGTCATCTAAAGGAAATGGTGTTTCTACAGGATCCTCTATGGGTAGAGGAGATGATGGTCGGCATATGAGGTGGACTCTCCTTGTGATGGTGTAGGGAGTGGACAAGTGTCCCCTATGAGTAGGAGAGGTGCTACTGATGGACTCGGTAATTTGAGGGCCAAAGGTGGAGTGCTAATTATGGGCTCTTCCACGGGTGAAGGAGAAAATGAAGGGGGTTCCTCTGTGGGTGGAGGAGTATATGAAGTAGGTTCCTGTGTAGGTAGGGGAGTCTCGGGCTAAGATTTCATCTATGGAAGGAATAGGGGAAATTGGGAAGCAATTGGTATGTCATAAAAATAGCATGGACCTCCCAGACATCGCTATTATTGGTTAAAGTGTCACCAGTTTGGTTGGAAGATGGGGCATGATTAGGAATGGTTTTTTGAAGATATGTAGGTTTTGGTTGGGTGCATTTGGGTTATCCAAGACTAGATCTCCATTGTCTAACATTTCTTAGATGATATTCTTAAAGGTGATGTAGTTACCATCGCTATGACCTTTGACATGATGATAGTTACAAAATTCATGTTCTTTATACCACGTGGGTGTGGGGAATCAAGGGGTCAAAACCAAAGTGTGTGGTTTTATAGGTGGAAGGGTAATGGCACTAGCCTTAATAAGATTTTCCAAAACAGAAGAATAAGGTTCCCTATTGGGGTATACTTTTGTTGTTCTTGTCTAAACTAGAAAGCTTGATGATGAGAGAGATTAGAAGAAGGTTTGGCTTGGTTTGATGGGTGAGAGGGTCCAGCCTTGAGAACTACGGCATTGGTAGATCCTTTGGGTTTTGAATAGTTGTTCTGGGGTTTTCAAAGATGAAGAAGCATCATTTGATTTGAATGCATGTTCTTGTTACGTAGCTGAATTTTATTTTCTTCGATAGCACAAATCTCCAATTTTTGTGCCATGGTGAATGCCTCATCAAAGGTGTGGAAGGTCTACACCTACAGGGTTGGAAAATGTGTCTAGCACAATCTCGTAAACAACTCTATGAGCTCAGTTTGAGGTAATTGAAATGTGAGTTGGTTAATTAGGTTGCACCAACGAGTGACAAAGTCAACGATAGACTCATCATCATACTATCATGTGGAGTAAAGATCAATCATGGTGACTTTCTTGACAATGTTGATTGAGAAGTGGTCTAAGAAGGCTTGGGATACTTGATTAAATGAGTAGATGGAATGTCTGGGTAGCCCACTATACTAATCTAATGCAGGTCCTGTGAGGGACATCGGAAGGTTTGTAGGAGTAAAGCGTCATCATGGGCGATCAAGTAACACCCATATTTGAAAGACCACAAATGTTGTTGTGGGTCTTATTTACTATTAAAGCGGTTGAATTTTGGCATTTCCCAATGTACAGGGTATGGGAAAATAGGAATGGATGGATGAATGGGCTCATTATAGATTTCATCATAGGTGAGAGAATTACGTGAGACAAAAACCATGCTTCTAGTGTTTGCATCCTTTCCATCATTAATTTGATGAGGTCATTAGTAGGTTGTGATGGAAGGGCACCTCCTGTGGTGTAAGAGGGATGGTACTAAACATGTGATGTGGGTGGCATTCCAGTGTATGGTGATGCCAATAGGAAGGTTGAGAATAGGGGACCGACATAGAGGGCATATATCCAAAATGAATGATGAATGAGATAGGGGTTGTTGATAATATGTATATGTAGGTGGAATAGTTGACGTGACTCTAGTGGTGATTGGGGGCAAAGACTCATGGGATGGAGAGGACAAGATTTTGAATGGGGTAGGGGTCACCGACACCACAGTGGTTGTGTTAAAATTGGTATCTGTGAGACAATGGGTGTGGATGGGGTTATGATTTGGGTGGTCAATGAAGGAACAATAGATACTACATGTGTGACTGATGTTGCAAATGCAACGGTCATAGTTGGTATGGGGCCTAACTGTAAAACCACTGGGGTAAAGCAGGTGAAGGTAATGTCATACTAGTAGGGGCTAATGTAGAAGTGGGGATAAGGGAAAGAGAGATGGATACGAGCATTCCATATATCAATTGACCTAAGGAGTCCTGGTGGAAGAGTGGGAAAGGTAGAATTATAAGGCTACGAGATTCTAATCGAGGAGTCATGTGAACTCCTCATCACCAAAGGGAAATGGTGGTAGGAAGGGTTGGATCCATGGGTGATAGGACAGAAGGTGGTGAAGGACTAGGTGGGAGTGGTTGATGACTAACATGGAATATAAGAGCGTTAGCTTGGTTGCGAGTCAACACCATGTGAATGAATGTATATCAGGTGATGTTGTATCCTATAGATGACATAAAAAGCAGTAGGAATGAGAAAAAAAGTATTTGTAGGTGGATTTGGGTAATGTATCAGTTGAGAATCAACATAGGGTAACCGATGTTGGTTAAGTATGACCAATGATGGTTTAGGGTAACCGAGGTTGATTACTGTGAGAAAAGAACAGTTTTACCAAACAAGGCAAAAATCGATGAATTTATAGGTAAGTATGATGACCATTTATCATAATACAGAGAGTACTTAGACTCGAGAAACTCTAAACAAGTAAAGAAGATGAAATAGGTGTCCTTTGGGAAAGTTAACCAAAAGAACAAGAGAACCGATGATGGTTAGGTAAAACCGATGATGGTGAGGAGTAAACCGACATCGGTGGATAAACCGATGTCGATTACTGTGAAAATTTGATGAATGCCGAAAAATATATTGTTGTGAACTGAGATCAGATGAATGATCAACCCAGAAGTTTGGAGATGATATGATGAGGTCCTAACACACTCAGAAAAAGTCAAAATACTCCAACTATGATTGTGGAGTGTGCAAGGAAAAAGAAAGGAAAATGGAGAAACATATCCTCACACCTCAAAACAAACTTCAATCAAACACTAAAAACATGTATCCAAAAGTGATTTTAATGTGTTGAGATTATGCTATTTAGATGAATAAATCATGAATTTAGAGTAGATTTTTGGTGAGGAAGGTTTCCTACAAAGAAGGAGATCTAAAAGGAGAGGTTTCAGGTTATGTTATGGCAGGGGCGGGCCATCCTCTGAGGTAATGACTGACAGAAGTAACCAGCTGGGTGCCCACTATCAATCCACTGATCGTGTGATCATTGACAGCTTCTTCCGGTGAGATGTTGTTTAAGAAGATGTGTATTTTTCAATTTTGTGTAGTTTGGTAGAAGAAGAAGAGAGAGTGCTTTTCTATGATTCTTTGTGTCAACCATCAGCTGGGCATGACTTCCAACATATAGGTTTCCCTCATTTTAATGTGAGCTAAATGTAACATACAAGGATGAAATGCAACTGATTTTAAACCCAAATCGACAAATTACATTTGATGAAGCAAATGATGAACAGTAGGAATGTGCTCTTTCACTACTTATGTGAATGCAAGAAAGAAGAAATGGTTCATTTTAAGCACCGGAAAATAGATGTTGTTTTAGACAATTAGAAGAAGAGAGGATTACCAGGAAAGAAATTTAGTGTGAATACATTTAGAAAATAAAAAACACACATCATATTTACCTAGGAATGAATAAAAATGCAAGGAACCTCGAGATGGGTCCCACTGGCGCCAAAAATGTTTCACCATTTTCTTTATGTTTTTGGAATGTGATGAAATAGATAAGGGTATGGGCCAAGGAGGAATACTTGTTGTGTTGGTTTGGAGGTTGATGCGTGCATTTCTAACTTCTCGATCCGATGCTTGACTGTGAGAGCTTCCTTTTGGCTAGGAGGAACTACCTAAAATAGAAAACAAGACCACCAAAGAAGAGTTAAATAATATATGACAGTGGACTACCTAGCGTATGCTAGATCCAGAAGTGTGATACTCCCTAGAAGGTTGTCAATCCACTATTTTATAAAAAAATATGAAATAACTGAAATACATACATAAATGAATCTAGTGCTAGTATTCTAATTTGGGTACCTCAGATCACTATCAGCATCAATCCGATTAAATACTAAAAACTATGTGGGTTAAGGTCTTCGTCAAGTCATTGCAGGTTAGTCGTGGTCTCAAGTCACAGATAGGGTCTTAGCAGGGGGTTGGGTGAGGTGTTTGGGTTGTTTTTGATAAGTGGGTGGTTGTTGGTTTACACATTATTGGTAAACACAGAGACCAACATCAGTCGAGGTATGACCAATCATGGTTAGGTAGAACCGATGACGGTTATGGGTAACCGGCATCGATAGTCGAGATGATAAGATTCAATAAGGTTTGTTAATGGGGTTTGAGCTGAGGTTAGGAAGAGATGACAGAGGGCATAATGAGGTATATGAGGATCTTAGAACCCTCAAAAATATGTAGAGGTTGGGTAGGGTGGTTTATGGTGTGGGTGGAGGAATGGTGGGTTTACAGGCAAGTAAATGGTAGGGGAAAAGGGAATGCAAGTAGGAAACTGATAACAACAATAGAAGGACCCAATAGACTAAAGTAGAAATAGATGATGTAGGTAAAAAGTGTACTTACTATTGTGTAGGTCCAATGGCTACATGGTGATGATGATTGGTTGGTGGGATGGATCTTGGTTTCATAGTGGTGCTTCGAATGTCACCGTGAGTGCAATATCTCTAGATCTGTCCTGGTGTTGGCTATGGATGTTTGTAGGTACGAAAAGGCTCTAGTTCTACTTACATGTAGTTCTCTTCTCATCTCCTTGATCTCAAAATGTGCCAACCCAACAAACAAGGTTTCCAAGGTGAATAAATGGTAACCGATGATGGTTTTGGTTGACCGGTGTCGGTTTCGGGATGACCGGCATCGGTTAAGGTGGGATTCCCTAGGTTTACTAAAAATGGCAAATCTCACATCATTTGGGTCAGGTCCATTCATTTTATTCGCGATCATAATGGACATTATGTTTTTATGAGTGGGAAGGTGGTTAGAGGAATAATAGGCTTTTGATTTTTAGGGTTGAACTAAGTCTTATTCATTTATGGAAACATGCTATGAATAGGTATATGGTGAGGTGTCTAGGTGAGGTGTGCATCCATTTAATTAAAGTAATTAAATTAATAATGGGGTGAGGATGGGTATTAATTTAATTGTAAATAATTAAATTAATATTAATGTGGGGTATAAGGGTCATGGTTAGGTGAATGTGTTTAAGTTGGTTATTCAAAAGGGGACCAAGGGGAGTGTGACCTAATTTTAGTGTTTACAGAATGAACCATCCGGAAATATATCTACTCTTGAATCGCTCCTCAAAGAGCTCCCATATCATAGTCTCTAAATCCACGTGAGGTTTCTTCTCCTATGTCCTCCACCATACTCATGCCTCGTCTCTCAAACGATGTATAACGACATGAGGCTTTGTGTTCTAGTGCGCGGTCCTAGCAAGCATTCTCTCAAGTTAACTAATAATCCCTCAACCTGGAATCCTCATGTGTCTCTAGTGAAGTGAGGTGGATGAAGCTTCAATATCTCATGGATATGATCATCCACTATTTTTTGTTTGCCTTTGGGCCTCTCCTCATGTTCGTCTCTATGTCTAGGGCTCCTATATCTCTCCCTATGTCTCACACCCCTATCTCCCTACTCTCTCGGCGGTGAGTCATGTCTAGTTGGATCCACATGGAAGATTTCTACCCTATGCTCCCCACTATGTTGTGGATAGTCACGAGCCTCCTTTGACAGCCTTCCCTATCATGTTGGCTAGGTTTTCCCCCAAGTGAACCTTCACGTATGGTGGCATTGACCTCTTGTAAGGTCCGTAGAATCTATAATAATATGGTAGTGACCTCCCGCTCTGGGGTGGTCCTCTAACTCAATGTGGAATAACCCCTCATCTAGTCCATGCTTCCTTCACAGACCCAAAATGGGAGTTAGTTCATCATCATTTAGGTTTATTTCAATTTACTAAGTTCCTATGTTTTAATTTATCAACAATGTTATGTGTCATAGGTTTAAAGTTGTCATAAGTTTACTTGTTGTGTTTCCATGTTTACCCAAGTGTTGAACCCATGGATCGATACCAAGTGTAACGTCCACATTTCATCACACCCAAAATCACACTGTAACTTCATTAATCACTTAGGAAAAATTATGGATTGTTTCTAAATGTTGTAAGGTTAATATACTTTAATTAGATTTAATTAATTCCCTTCTAAGAATCTCTACACACCCTTAGATTAGTTGGAAGCAATTTCATAATTAAATATTATTAATTAATTCCCAAAATTGTTACAGAGAGAAAATCTTCTTCCTAAGTTCCATTAATTGTATTTAAATATTGACAAAATTAATTTCAAGAAAAATTGTTGGTTCAACTCAAACATATTGGGTGCACTGTGCAAAGGATAAGGTTGTGGATACCATTTGATGGTTTATATTTTGTGGGGTGGGGGAGGCATAGCCGGCTCCACCCCCTTCCACTATGCATATAATATGGGAGGGGCTTACCACTGTAATTTATAATATGTGGGGGTGGGGTGGGCGGGGTTCCCCCCCCCACCCCCCCTTCTTCGTTTTAATATAAAAATAAAAACTAGTGGGGGTGGTTTCCCCACTTATCATAATATTGTTTTCATTAATACACAAGTCGCTTTCCATATTCTTTAAGGTTGTTGGACTAATATTCTTTTCATTTAAACATATACAAGGTAGAGAGAGAATAGTTTTTATTGAATTTAAAGGGAGATAAATTGCATATAATTTTTTTGTTTTGTAAAGTTGTATAACTTATCAAAACAATACTAAAATCCTACTATTTTACAACTCATTTAGAATAGGAAAAATAGTATAAACACAACCAATATATATATATATATATATATATATATATATATATATAAGGCAAAACAAGAACATTTCAAAATGGAAGAAAACAATTTATTTTAACACATTTCTAATTCCAAAGAAGATAAATTTCAGATTTTAACCAAAATGCAAATTTTAGTTTAAGTTGTAGATTTAAAACTCAATACAATGCAAAGGAGATTCAACTTCAATGAGATGCAACTTTCAATCATACACATTCCATGGCTTGGTAACTCATAACAAGTTTTGAATAATTCATTTACAAGAACTCAAATTTAAAATACAAGTATCAAAATCCCTCCACTCAAAGGTGGAGACAACATGCTAATTTTACAATGAATCTCACTTTTTGTTACAAATGCACCACTACAACTTCATCCCAAGCATAGACTTACAACTCCTCTTTTCTTCTTCATCTTCAACACAACAAAAAGGAAGGGAACATAGGAAACACTCTCCTCCCAACATTAATCTAATGAGAAAGTGAATCCTACCTTCTCATTGGCCCCCAAGACCCAACAATGGAACTGTTATCACCAAAAATAGCACCCTCCGATTTGTCATGCCTGTGTGAATGAGCAACCGGTGTTTTTGGGTAACATTGGACCATCTCTCAAGTTGTGGGACTTGCTACTTGAGATGGACCTCCAGAGAAGGCTAGTTCCTCCACCTATTCCTAGCACTAAACTACTTCTAAGGAAGGAAATACGGCTGTGTACACCTAATCTAACAATTCCCAAGGACCAAGGAGAGAGAGAGAGAGAGAGAGAGAGAGAGAGAGTATGAAAATTAAGAAATCCTACACTACAGAGGTGATAGCACCAAGAAAAGGGGGTGAAATATCCTGTTGAGGGAGAATACAGAAATAAAATGGAGTTGAGAGAGGCCAGACCAATGTGACACAGACCCAAATCTTCATTTACCACTAAATCTCCATGAAACACAACATCGTTGCACATGTAAATGAGACATACATGCATAGAAAAGAAACAACCAAAATAGAGGGGCAAGGAGATACAACAAAACAATGTAATGGTTGAAAGAACACCACAAACACAATTTTATTTCTCTTAGAATATGCACATTCCATTACATTGTTGAAATAGAGGCACAAATACACTTGCCAGCCCATGAGAGGGTTTGTAGCTCAATGGTGTTGAGAAAAAAACTTTGCAGAGTTTCTCCACCTCCCGAATATCTCTTTTTACAATGATCCCAACACTCCAATTTATAGAAATTTGAGAAGAGAGAGAGAGAGAGGAAAATTAAAATCCCAAAAATTTTCCTCTCACCACATGTAAGAGGTAGTAAATGAAGTGAAATGATGTTATGTTACTTGTAAAAGGATCACCATGTTGTCCCATGACTTGCAAGTGAGAAATGTCATCCCATACTTCATTTAATGCACCCCAACTACGAAATAAAACATTGTTCGAACTTGGTGCATTTTCTCAGTGAAATAACCATCAATTCCTTGTCAAATCCTAAATTTCTTGATTTCTGTGCATCGGTCTTGGAGCCATGATTCCAACGGTACCAATTTTGTGTGATTTTGTTGAGAAATGTAAAATATATGACATTCTGAGTGGAGGTAGTTGTTTTGGGTTTGCAGAATTTATGTCATTTGACGGGACTAGATATTTAATTGACTAGAGTCAAATATGTTTATTTTATATTCATAAACCTATCCTCATTAAAATTAAGAATTGTGGCACAAAAGACATCATGCCAATTCTGAAAAGTCTAATTTTGTGAAAATTGGAGCTCTGGATCGAAAGTTATGGTATTTTGAAGTTCGGGAGTCAAGCGCAAGGCATGGAAGGGAAACAGAGGGAAGGCATGCATGAGGAGGGCACGTGGCACAATAGGGTGTATGTGGATGTGCAAGAGGAAGAGAAGGGATGACTGATTTTAAGGCATCCGGAGAAGGGCACGCAAGGAAGCAAGATGCAAGTGTGTGAAAGGAAAGCGGATCGAAATTACGTGCATGGATGTGTGCACAATGAAAAGACCGCATGCTTGTGAAATACAAGTATAGAAGCAGGACGCTAATATCCAATTGAGGAAGGGCATGTGGAGGTGGAAATAAAATAGGGCGCGTGGACAGAAGACCCGAAACTTAGTTGATTTTGAAGGTGTCTATAGAGGGTGCACGGAATAATTGCATGGCTCAAGGAGCGTGCAAGTATGACTACACTTATGCAAAATTCCAAATGAGAAAGCCTATAGATGTATGACCTAAAATGTGAAGCATCAAAGTCAGAATGAAGATACAAGTTATCCAAAATAAATAGGAGAGTTATTTGGATAACAATTTGGTGACTTTCGGGGCCATCTGCCTGCTAGATGAAGAGATCAGTAGCCTTAGGAGTATCCATTAGGCATGGAGTCAAGCCTAATAAACACAATTCTGATCCGAATCTCCAAATTCTTTATTCTCCTCAATAGGATATTTCACCCCTTTTCTTGTTGCTATCACCTCTGTAGTGTAGGATTTCTTAATTTTCATGCTATCACCTTTGTAGTGTAGTGTTGAAGCCATTTTAATACTTTCAAAAACATACTATCATTCATCTATTATCATCATAATATTAATAAATGATAACATCAATATGCACATATTGTTAGTCCAACCATCTAAACATAATCACTACTTGTCGAAAGTCCAAAATGTCAACATATATCAAAATAAATTGAAATCATCATCACGCATGTATCTATCAATGTCCACGATATACCCATACAGTCCATAATAAATGTCAAAACATAATGATACTCACAATACCCATAATGTCTAACAATAATCTATCAAAATATCGAACAATGTCCATGTCACTAAGCAACTAATAAACATGATCATGGTAAAACAAGTGCCAAAGAGGAGTGGGCACTATAGTTTGATTGAGGAAGTTGTACCTAGCCTAGAGATGGCATGAGATGTGGTGCTTTATGCATGAACCAAATTTTGAAAACAGCTCTCCTATTTGACTTTTTTCTTTTTGTACCTGATTTCCAAGCCCAAAAAAACTCTCATGTTTGACTTTTGTCCATTTTGTACATGTTCATTTTTGTTTTGAATCTTGTGCCTTCTTTGTCTCTAAGTAATTTTAGAGTCTAGACCTCTACAATTATATAAGTAGCTCATGTATTTGTTCATATATTGCTATGTCAATATGTGTAATCTATTAGTTTGTAATATGTATCTTGCTCCACCTCCTCCAAAGTATAATTTTGATTCTCTTGCTCAACCTCTTTAATATAATGTGTTCTATTCCCAATGTATGTATGTCTTGATCATTGACATTTTTGGCACTCGTGTAAAAGGTAAACTCGAAACTTTGTTTATAGATGGAAGGAATTGATGTGATGGACCTAACTATAAATAAAAAGGAAATAAATTGTCGTTGTTCTAGTATTATAAATTCTACCTCCTACCTAAGGTATCTTGACAATCACATCCTAGTCATGATCATGCATCAAATCCCTTAGGAACCAATACAAGACCATGACATAGATGGGAAAGATAGATGAGGTTGAAGGTGGACAACCCAAAACTGGAAAAGGGATAGTTCACTTCAAGGATGAAATAGGTTTCATCTTATCTTTATTCACTTTTCAGTTGTTATCAGTTATCTTGAGTTCATTAATTATGATTAAATGAAAGGTTCCTAGTGTGTATGAGTTGTACATAATTCATTTTACATCATGTAAATGAAAGAATAATGCAAAAGAGATAAAGATATAACTCATCACATGAAGAAATTTTCATTTATTTCATAATTATAAAGTACAATGAACCCACACAAGCCATGGGAATAACTCTAAAAGAAAGAACAAAAATGAAAGTACATATATGTAAAACTATGAATAAAGAAAGAAGGAAATCCATCATTTCTTGTTAGATGGATTTCTCGCAGTTTGATGTTCATTGTCCTTGTTGCTTCCTCTCCACCATCTTCTCCAACTGCTGCCATTGTACCTGAAAGAGGAAAATTAAAATGTTAGAGCTTTGGATTTCATGTTTGTTGTATTCACAGCTTTAAACAGATGAACTTTCAAAAATGAACTTGAAATTAGAAGTACAAGAAATAATTCATAAGCAAAATATCACCTTCAAAAGCATGTCATGTCATAGAAGAAATCAACCAGATGATAAAATAAAAGCCTATGGATTTCATATTTTTCTAATTAGTTGATAAGTGTGTAGGTGTAGGTAATATAATACAACTTTCAAGAAAGTAATTACTTCAAGTTTCGAGATAGAATCTACAAGTACATAAACATATTTGAGTTCATGATAATATGACCAGATTACAATTTCAAACAAATTATAAAAAGTATAGTTTCAAACTTCAAACAAATACATGGTTCATGTCTCATATCCAACACAGGTACAATGGTTGGGATGCAAGTTTCCAATCTCATATCATCATATTTTAACATAATGAAGCTACAACCTAAGTACCAGAGCTCATTAGATTCATGAAGTGCATATTTTCAGAGAAAAGTTCAAAAGGAGCTTCATTAAGCCTAGGTACAACGTTTAGAGAGAATAAATATTCAAGATATAGAATTTATAGCTTGCACAAGGAGAAACATCTCATGGAAAATTTGAGGAAAGAGAAGGAAACACAATTTTACAAATCACATGTCATTATAGCCATCACAGAAGTTTCCAAAGAAACCATCAAAAATTTCAAAGATTGCAGTGCAGTCTTGGAATTGGAACCTCAAAGATACATTACAGATTTCATAATGAAAAATTGTAGCCATGATCTTACTAAGGAATGAAACTATGCACTTGGTTATAGAAGAACCACAATTTCAATCAAGGTTACAAAAGCAATCAAGCTTCAACATAGAATTAGAGTTGCCAAATAGACAACAAATAGGCTATCAAGTAGAAAAGAGAAGCTACAACTTGAATATTCCATATAATACTCATGAAGCAACAAGCAAATCATCCAGATGAGAAAAAAAGTACAATAGTTACAAGGTTAAATAAGACATCCACTAGCAGCTATGCATTATACATCAAGAGGGGAGTAGGTTTTCATTTAAATTTATCTAAATCATTATAGACTATCAAAGAAATGAATATTCTGCTACCACATTCAAAATGTGGAAATATCACGAGCTCTACTAAGTATTTCATCTTCTTAAGAAAATGTGCAAAGAATTATTGCAATCATGTAGATTTTCCATATTTATGGCCATGTTATAGCTTTGAGGCAATTACAAAGGTTGTAATTACATTTCAAGAATGAACAAGCAAATAGAAGCATAAGCTTGCAGAAAGTTTGAGCGAAAGGATACGCCATAGAATCGCAAGGATGTCATGTTAGGAGATCATAAAACAAGCCATTATCTTACATATGTTGTTGCAACTTCAGTTCTCAAATAACACGGAAGAACAAGCAATTCAAAGTATAATACATATCAAAATACAATCATGATACACACTTCACATATTCTCACTACAGTAGTAAAAATTACATTTCATTTATGAAAACCTCATGTTTGAATAACAAATCAATTTCCAGTCATACAAGAGGATACAAGCTTAGAATGCATACATCTAAAGAAGATATAATTCATGTCTACAAATGAAGGTAGGCATACAATTTTATAAATATGGAGATCCATTTAGTATTCATGGAGAAGTGTTGGAGTCTCTCAAAACCTCATATTTTCTAAGATTAAATGCTTATCAAAAGTTCCAAAGAATGGTACATGATCACCATGTAGATTGCAAAATTCAATAAATGCTAGAGCTTACAAACTTCATTATTCATGAGTTCAACAAGTTTCTTCGAGATATCATACAACTAGAAAAGAAATAAAAGGGAGAAACAATTCTTATCAAGTCATGAGGACAGAGCTTCGAAAGGAATAATGTCAAGCCCAGGCCATAAAATCTCAATAAAATATGAACTTAGAGCAATATGAATGGAGAGCTCATGGATAGTAGCATCAAGAGACAAATCTAGGCGTATAAGAAAATGAAATGGAAATAAAATCATAGATCTCCTTTTTAAATCCCTATCGAAATGTCAATTTCCTCAAACAAGTGTAGAGCTCACAGATTTGACAAAAAAATAGAACGAAGTGTCCATTAGGAATCAAAAGATAATGTAAAATACATCTCCTTACAAATTTCAACTTGCAGAGAACTATATTATAGATTAATGACAACTCTACTAGTAACCGAGCTCAAAGACTCAAATCAATTAGCAAAGTGAGTAAATAAATCAAGTAAACCACCGATACACAATGAAATAGAGAAAATGGAAGTGAGTGAGTTTAATGGTGGAAAGTCTGTTCTCTCTAATCTACTTATTTTGGAAGGTAAAGGAATTTTTCCTTGGAATCGAACTGAAATCGATTAATTTCCCAAGGACTATCCTCCAACCAAGGAATAGGGTGCAAATACCATGATAAAATAAATAGTTATAAGTTA
The DNA here is from genome assembly GCA_018340775.1 of Taxus wallichiana var. yunnanensis. Lineage (NCBI taxonomy): Eukaryota > Viridiplantae > Streptophyta > Pinopsida > Cupressales > Taxaceae > Taxus > Taxus wallichiana. Next base: position 401,994,309 of record CM031241.1, read on the forward strand.
CCTTAAAGAAGCCCCACCAAGATACAAGTATGTGCCAATTATGGAAGATGGGGACCACCCAAAATAAAATCCAAGAACCTATCAGACCACATTTATGGCTAATACAAGAAACCTATTGGTGTCTCGATTTAGATGCTACATTCAAAGAAGGGTTTCCTTTGAAAATGTTTCAAAATATTGAGTCTTTGGATGTTTTTATCCCATGTGATGTTGATCCTGAAAATAACATCGACGCATGGACAACTATTTATAATAAGAAGAAAAGACAATTATCACCGAATCACAACACCCTTCTATTTGCACAAGTGTGTGTGCTTGAGCTTGCGGTGTGACTGTGTAACATGGGTACTATTTCAAAGTTGTGGGGCTGCTGCTACTTGATATAGACCTCCAAAGAAATTTGGTTCTTCTTCCTAATCCTAGTGAAAAATATCTCTACTAAAATGAAGGTACTATCTCTATCCTACAATTCCCAAGGGACCATGGAGAGAAATAACATGCAAATGAAGAAAAAATACACTAAAAAGGTGATGCAACAAAAGAAGGGAATAAGGACAGCCTATAATGTGTGAAAGTGGAAGCAAAATGCAAATTAGAGAGGGTGATGACAGTACTCCACAGTCTAATAACAACATTCATAGAACACTTTCATGCATACACAATAATAATAGACCCTTGCAAGAAAAGTCAAATTTTGTGAAAAATAGAGCTCTGGGTCAAAATTTATGACCATTTGAAGTTTAGGGTCGGGATGTTCCATGTGGGCTCTCATGATCCACATTTTCCTTTGCATTGTGGGTTTTATGGGTTTGGATGTCCCATGTGTCCCGGGACGTTGGGCCAAAATTCTCTACCTTTTCTTATTCTTTCTTTGTGCAGTGAAATTGACTATTTTGGGCCCGAGTGTCCCGTATGTTTTTGTGCGGCTTGGGCTGATTTTCTCTACGTCACCCAATTCAGGATTTTCTTTCCTTGCAATTAATCGCTGATCGTGCCAGGTGGCTTGTTGACTCCAAACATATCCGCATTGCTTTGAGTGTGGAAATTTCTGATTTTTAGAGCTCGTGCATTCTTTTTTCCTAGCTGTCATATGGACCACGTGGGACAAAATCTTCCAATTTTTCCACATTTTACTAGCTACTTAGCATTTCGGGCCTAAACTAGGTACGACGAACCCGGGTACGATCTATAGCCCCCAAACCCGATTTACACTAAAATAGGCCCTTGACTTCATTATTTATATTTTTTTCAAATTTTCACTACCTCCTTGAATTTTATTTGGATGGGGAAATTAAAGAAAACCCAATGGATCTCTCAAAACCAAATTTTGGGCCTCAAACTATTTTTTTCCTTCTAAAGCTCGAAGAAATTGTGTCGCTTATCAAAATTACCTTTAGGGTGAATTTTGGATAATAGTAAGCATTGGTAAAAACTTACACATTGACATTGTATGTTTTCATATCCATTAGTTGTTTGGTATGTTTAATAGGTCTAGTTTTTATTGGTATAAAATTGCATAGGATTGACACATTTTTAAAAAATTATTGCACTTTTACTATCACCGTGAGAAGAAGACAACTACCGAAAAGAGTAAGACCAACTATTTCCAAAACTAAAGGAGTCATATTTCCACCAAGTGAAGCACATGAAGAAGAGGCCAACAATACACCAATTCAAGATGTCAACTACACTTTTTCAAGATGCCATTAATAGGCCAAAGCACCTTAAGAAGTAAACATCCAAACAATGAGAAGGAGGTCTTCAACTAAAAGATTACAAATACATAGAAATGATTGGAATAAATCTGACATGGATAATATTATGAGAGTCATTGAAAAAGGGATATTCTAAATGTTCTCGCTACAAAAAAATTGGGTATACCAACAAGCACTCTTACTTCTTGGTTGATGGGTCTCACCACCACCAAAAGGAAGGGTCCACCAATAATTATTACTAATGAAGAAGAGCTTGAGATAGTGAGTTGGTGTCATGAAATGAAAGACATGGGTCATGGAATATAAATTATACAACCTAAGGAATACATAGCACAAATATGTGAAACTAGGTCCAACCTTTTTACAGATGGTCTTCCTGGTAAGTCATGGTGGGCTGGTTTTAAAAAAACACCTAGAATTAACATTGAGGACAACTAAAGGCCTTGATAAAGATCGAGAAATGTGTCTTAGGCCATCAATTGTTAATTCTTTCTACATTACTTTATCCAATGCCTATGAGGCCAACCCATATGAGCCAAACAAAATATGGAATTATGATTACACAGATTACATGTAGGAAGGAACTACGATATGAGAGTGCTTTATAAAAGAGGTAGTCATAGATCCCATACATCACTCCAAAAATTATGGAATGAATTACAGAGTGTTTAGTAACTCCGAGTCATCATATATGTGAGGATTGTTGATAAATAAACATCTAATTAAATTATTCGAATTATTTTACAATGGAAACCATGATTTTGAGAATTGTTATGTTTCTTCCAGGGATTCTCAAGAATCTCCAAACACAATCATGGTTGTTGAGTCTAAGGTGTGTGTGGTACAAGTGTATTCTTCCTTATGATCATGAGAGAAGTTTTTTATCATATGGAAGAAAGGATATCATGTTGATATGTTCATCCTACCATTGCTCATAGAGGTGAAGAGGTTAAATTAGATATTTTAAAATATAATAAAAGGTATCCATTCCAGAGAATGAATGAAAAATCATTTCAAGTTCCAAGGAGGTATGAGTTCTAATCAGATATGGAGTTGAGGAAGATATTTTCTAGATACGAAATTCATCTCCACCATGAAGGAAGAGTGAGACTTCATTCTACAACATCTATATTCTCTCTTCTTCTCTCTTTCTCTCTCTAGAATTCTATTTCTTCATTGAGGATTGCACTTTAAGTTGAAAAGTCACATGGGAATGTGAAGAGCCACTATATTTGGTTATATATTGTAATGTTCTCTCCATTCCAAGTGGTGAGTTTTTTCTTGGTTGATAGCTCTCATTGTCTTACTATAAGCAAGAAATTACAATTCTTCTATTGCCTAGTCTTATGTTTTTCTCTCCATCTGAATTTTAATCCATGAGCATGGTTACTTATGCAACATGATTTAAAAAAACTTGAATATTTTTTATTATCGTAAAAGAGGGTTAGGGAGACCCTACCTCATATAAAGGATGGAGTAAAAGATAAGACAATGCAGAATAAATGAAGTTAACACTTCCATTAGCAAAAGAGATCAAAACTATTACAACATCAAGAAAACAAACAACAAAAACATAAAACCAACAACTATCTCAAGCTTATGAACCCTTCCCTTTGGATATTAACTGCATCTTGAGGGGAGAGATAGCCCCTTTCTTCTTCCTACTCAAAACAATCCAATCCTCTTCCGTATTTGGATTTTTATTTTCATTATGGATTGGAATCAATACTTCAATTTGTTTCTTGATATTTTGGGACCTTGTTAAATCATCCACATGATTCTTTCTACCTTCTTGCACTTCCTCCTTTTCTTGGATCAACCAAATTCTTAGATTCAAAGTCTGAATCATCATCTGAAGGATGTTCACAACCAAATGTCTAGGATTTAAATTCTTCCCCACGAGCTTCGACGTTTAGCATGTTTTCTTATCAAGTGACAATTTGAAGCTAGATGGCCAAGAGAAAAGTAATTTCTACACCTAAAGGAAAACCCTTCATAGTCCAAATTTTGTAGCCAAGTTCTATTATCCACTTTGAGTTTAATAGCGAGAAAGGAAATCTACTGTATATCCAAATCAACCTAGATTCTAGCATACATAGTGTGCTCAAAATCATCAAATTTTTTATCAATAGATAAACATTTCTATAAAGTATTACCAATAGCAGTTAAACATATTTCCAACCAAAATTGGAGGGGTAGATATGGAAGACGAATCCACATTGGCTTAACATGGAAGTTATCCGAGACCGGTTAAATAAAGGAAACCACGGTTTCATCAATAGCATGTGAGATTAAAAATCCCAAACTTTTCATTAAATATGATCCCTATCCGCATCTTGAGAAAAAAAACTATGAAAAAAACCCCAAAACTAGGAAAATGTCTAACCTAGCTTCAAAAAATAAGATCCCTAAACTTGGATTTACTTGTGTTTTAGTTCCTCTTTTCTTGATATTGTGTCTTCTCATTGATAATTTAGAAATATTATAGTTTTATGTCAATAAAATCAACTTGTTATTTATTGAGTAAATCCCCCTTCTCAATTTCTCCCCTCTCTCCATACACACACCTTCCCTCCACCTCGTTTTTACACATGGGTTTAGTGGAGTACTCTTGTGTGATCCCCGGTACGAAGGACACCCATGATGGTTAGAGTAGTGTACATATTTCATTATTTTCAATAAATGGAGATGCCCCATTCCTAAGCAGAGGGACCTAGTCCTAGAGCATTGGTGAAATCCCCTAGTTTTCCCTTGTGAAAAATTATTTCACCAACAGATTCTAATTGATTCATATGGTCCACGAGCGTGTCTTTTAATTTTTGATTTAATATTTTCAAGTAGACAAGAGAGATATGAATCTTTTGACGTTATTCTTGTATTAACACTTGGTATAACGACCAATATTAGACCTTGGTAACTTATTATGAACAATGAATGGCTCCTCTCCTTTATGTGGGTATATTTTCATTAGAATGTTATTTTCTTAGTTTTAAAACAAAATTGCAAAAGGATAGTGTTATGTTTTCTTTTGAATTTAAATAATAGTGTGAACATAAAGGACAACGTATTCATATTTTTATCAATTTTATGCTTATATGTCACGTGTTTTAGGTAGAGGCGTGGTCAAGAATTGTAGTTAATAAAGGTGAGTAAAAATTTATATCATATGTATTGAACCGTAAAAATTACCCTTAATCGATTTGCATTACTTAGCTCTAATGGAGGTAAGGATCTCGAGTGGGTCCTCCTAGCCTTTTTATACCGGTCTAGAAGGTTTGACACAAATTATGGAGGTTGGGGCACCATGCTCCCCATACCTCTGGTTAGAGGTCATCACCTATGGATGGAGAAGGTGGGAAATATGGCAAGGGGTTGAGGAAGGTGTGCCCTCGATGGCATAATATATGAAGCTTATCTCTAAGGTACAACCCTCTTTGGAATCAAAGCTCAATAAATGGGCAACCTTCCCTTATTTTCATTCCTTTTCTACTAAGATGGGTGTTTAATAGGTTACTAAGGAAGTGACCAAAAAAAGGCCATAAGTCAATGACTATTTGTACCCTCTATCCCATTTGGGGATGAGATTTATGGTAAGGAACATTTTCTTTGTATTAGGGGCTTGATTTAAAGATTCAATAGTGTCTGACATAGCCTTCTTGCACTTAATTATTTGATGTCTAAACATTGGTACCCATTATTGAATGGGAATGTGGACATTTACACCTATGTTAGAGGTTTCTTAGTTGTGTTTTTTGACTTAGCTTGGGATATGGACAATATTTTTAGCAAGGAATTGCTCTACAAGACTCATAATTTATTAGTGAAATTTTGGCATCCATATTTTAACCCCGCTACTAATTTATTTTCAATCAAACTTGTTAGGGTATTCCTAGCTCGCCTTCCATTGCAATTTCAAAGTGTATCCATATATAAAGCCATCATTAACACTTCGTGTATAATTTTGGTGATACATTCGGTGACCGAGATTGTATCACACCCTATTTATGTTCTCATTTTAGTAGACTTGAACACTTCAAATCTCTCAGCTCATGTTGATCTCAAAGTTAATGATCATTCTTCATCCTAACCTTTCAATTACAAGGGGATGGACTTTGGATGGTGGTGATGTTTTAATTTAGGGATGAAATGCAATGGAAGTGAGTGAGTTTAATGGTGGAAGGATGTTCTCTCCATTCTACTTATTTTGGAAGGTAAAGGAATTTTTACCTATGAATCATAACCAAAATCCATTAATTGCCCGAGGACTATCCTCCAACTAAGGAATAGGGTGCAAATACCATGATAAAATAAATATTTACAGATACCTTAAGGAATCCCTCACCAAGGCACAAGTATTTGCCAATTACGGAATATGGGGACCCCCAAAATAAAAATCCAAAAACCTATCGAGACCACATTTGTGGCTAATACAAGAAACCTTTGGTGGCTGATTTAGATTTTAGATTCAAAGAAGGGTTTCCTTCAAAATGTTTCAAAATATTGAGTCTTTGGATGTTTTTATCCCATGTGATGTTGATCTTGAAAACAACATTGACGCATGGACAACTATTTAAAATAAGAAGAAAATATTGTTATCACTGAATCACAACACCCTCCGATTTACACAAGTGTGTGTGCTTGATATTACAAAGCAGTGATTGGGTAACATGGGTACTACCTCCAAGTTGTGGGACTTGCTACTTGAGATAGACCTCCAGAGAAATTTGGTTCTTCTTCCTAATCCTAGTGAAAACTAACTCTACTAAAATGAAGATACTAACTATCTCTATCCTAGAATTCCCAAGGGACCAGAAGAGAGAAATAACATGCAAATGAAGGAAAAATACACTAAAAAGGTGATGCAAAGCAAAAGAAGGGAATGAGGACACCTCCAACGTGTGAAAATGGAAGAAAAATGCAAATCGAGAGGGTGATGGAATTACTCCACGCCTAATAACAACATTCATAGCACATATTCATTCATACACAATAATAATAGACCCTTTTAAGAAAAGTCAAATTTATGAAAAATGCAGCTCTAGGTCAAAAGTTATGACCATTTGAAGTTCAGGGTTGGGATGTTCCACGCGGGCTCTCATGATCTGCATTTTCCTTTACATTGTGGGTTTTGTAGGTTTGGATGTCCCATGTGTCCTAGGATGTTTGGGCCAAGATTCTCTACCTTTTCTCGATTCTTTCTTTGTGCAATGAAATCTACTATTTTGGGCCTGACTGCTCGCATGTTCCTATGCGGCTTGGGCACATTTTCTCCACATCGCCTGATTTGGGTTTTTCTTTCCTTGTGCATCCACCATTGACTAGGTTAGGTGGGTTGTTTACTCTTACATATTCACATCGCTTTAAGTGCGGAAATTTTGGATTTTGGGGCCCTCAAATACTTTTGTCCCATCTGTATCGTGAACCGTGTGGGAAAAAATCTTCCACTTTTTCCATAGTTCACTAGATCCTTAGCATTTTAGGCCCGAACTAGGTATGATGAACCTGGGTACAATCCGTAGCCTCCAGACCTGATTTGCATTAAAATAGGCCCTTGACTTCATTTTTTCATTTTTTTGCAAATTTTCACTAACTTCTTGGATTTTTCTTTCAATAGGGAAGTTAGAGAAAAGCCAATGGATCTCTAAAAACCTAATTTTGGGCCTCGAACCATTTTTCATCTCGCTTAAGCCCGAAGAAATTATGCACGTTATTGAAATTACCTCGGGTGAATTTTGGATAACAAGTAAACATTAGTAAAAACTTAGACATTGACATCGTATGTTTCCATATCCATTAGTTATTTGGTATGTTTAATAGGTCTAGTTTTTTTGGTATAAAATTGAATAGGATTGACACATTTTAAAAAAATTATTGCACTTTTTTTATGTCACCATGAGAAGAAGGCAACTACCGAAAAGAGTAAGGCCAACTATTGCCAAAACCAGAGGAGTCATATTTCCACCAAGTCAAGCACATGAAGAAGAGGCAAAAATACATCAATTTAAGATGTCAACTAAACTTTTTTCAAGATTCCATCAATAGGCCTACACATGAAGAAGTAAACATCCAAATAATGAGAAGGAGGTCTTCAACTAAAAGAGTACGAATACACATAAATTTTTCTAATAAATTTGACATGGACAATACTATGAGAGGTGTTGAAGAAAAGGGATATTCTATGTGTTCTGCTACCAAAAATGGGGTATACCAACAAGCACTCTTACTTCTTATTTGATGGGTCTTACCGCCACCAAAAGTAAGGGTCCACAAATAATTATTACTAATGAAGAAGAGATTGAGATAGTGAGGTGGAGGCATGAAATGGAAGACATGGGTCATGGAATAGAAACTATACAACTTACGGCATGCGGGGCATAACTATGTGAAACTAGGTCCACCATTTTTACATATGGTCTTCCCGGTAAGTCATGGTAGGCTGATTTTAAAAAAACACCTAGAATTGACATTGAGGATATCTAAAGGCCTTGATAAATATCGAGTAGTGTGTCTTAGGCCATAAATTTTAACTTCTTTTTACATTACTCTATCCAATTACTATGAGGCCAACCCATATGAGCCAAACAAAATATGGAATTATGATTAGACTGGATTACATGTTGGAAGGAACTATGGTATGAGAGTGCTTTCTAAAAGGGTTAGTTGAATTATCCCATAGATCATTCCAAAAATTAGGAATGATTATAGAGTTTTTAGTAACTTGAGTCATCGTGACGTGGGAGGATTGTTGATAAAAAACATCCAATTAAATTATTCAAATTATTTGAAAATGGGAACCATGATTGTGAACATTGTTATGTTTCTACAAGGGATTCTCAAGAAGCTCCAAACATATTCATGGTTGTTGATTTTGAGGTGTGTGGTACAAGTGCATTCTTCATGATGATCATAAGAGGAGTGTTTTATCATATGGAAGAAAGGATATCATGTTCATATGTTCATCCTACCATTTCTCACAGAGGTGAAGAGGTGAAATGAGATATTTCAAGATATAATAAAAGGTTTCCATTCTAGACAATGAATGAAAAATCATTTCCAAGTCCAACAAGATATGAGTTCTAATCAAATATGGATTCAAGGAAGATATTTTCCAAATGTGGCATTCATCTCCACCATGAAGGAAGAGTGATACTTCATTCCACAACCTCTATATTCTCTCTCTTCTATTCTCTTTCTCTCTCTAGAGTTCTATTTCTTCATTGAGGATTGCATTTTAAGTTGAAAAGTCGCATGTGAATGCAAAGAGAAACTATATTTGGCTATATATTGTAATGTTCTATCCATTCCAAGGGGTGAGTTTTTCTTGGTTGATAGATCTCATTGTCTTACTATTAGTAAGAAACTAAAATTCTTCTATTGCCTCGTCTTATGTTTTCTTCTCCATATCAACTTTACTCCATGAGAACCATGACCGTGAGCATTATTATGTTTCGTAAGGGATTCTCAAGAAGCTCCAAACACAGTCATGATTTTTGAGTCCGAGGTGTGTGTGGTACAAGTGCATTCTTCGTCATGATCGTGACAAGTGTTTTATCATATGGAAGAAAGGATATCATGTTGATATGTTCATCCTACCATTGCTCACAGATGTGAAGAGGTTAAATGAGATATTTTAAAATATAATAAAAGGTATCCATTCCGATAATGAATGAAAAATCATTTCCATGTCTAACAAGATATAACTTCCAATCGATATGGAGTTGAGGAAGATATTTTCCAGATGTGGCATTCAACTCCACCATGAAGGAAGAGTGAGACTTCATTCCACAACATCTATCTTCTCTCTCTTATTTTCTCTTTCTCTCTCTAGAATTCTATTTCTTCGTTGAGGATTTCATTTTAAGTTGAAAAGTCACATGTGAATGTGAAGAGCAACTATATTTGGCTATATATATTATAATGCTCTCTCCATTCCAAGGGGTGACTTTTTTCTTGGTTGATAGCTCTCATTGTCTTACCATAAGAAAGAAACTACAATTCTTCTATCGCCTTGTCTTATGTTTTCTTCTCCATATCAAATTTACTCCATGAGCATGGTTACTTGTGCAACATCATGCAAATAAACTTGAATTTTTTTATTATCGGTAAAAGAGGTTAAGGGGACCCTACCTTGTACAAAGGATGGATAAAAAGATAAGACAATGAAGAACAAATGAAGTTACCTCTTCTAGGAGCAAAAGAGATCAAACCTATAATGACATCAAGAAAACAAACAACAAAAACATAAAACAAATAGCTATCTCAATATTTTGAACCCTTCCCTTTGGATCTTAAATGCATCTTGAGGGGAGAGATAGCCCCTTTTTTATTCCTACTCAAAACAATCCAATCCTCTTCTGGTATTTGGATTTTCTTTTCATTATGAATTAGAATCAATACTTTAACTGCTCCTTGAGATTTTGGGACCTCATTAAAGCATCTCGCATGATTATTTCTACCTTCTTGCACTTCTTCCTTTTCTCGGATCAAAAAATTATTAGATTCAAAGTTTGAATCATCATCTAAAGCATCATTCACAACCAGGAGAATTTTAGTTGTGAATTTTTGTAAACTCACGAAAATTGAGGATTATGGAAATTTGAATTGGTGAATATTATGTGGTTTGTCGAGCGACTTATTCATCGAAACATTCTACCAACATGTCCCTTATACTATTTTTTTTGCCTATATTTTACACATATATAAGAGCTTATGAATGTAATCCACCACAATTTCAAATCATATCGTGCGCATATTCTCCAAAGTAAACATTATCAAAACCTCATCCACCAACACTAAAGTCTAAAATCTGAGTCATCCAACTTTGAGCCGTCCAACCCTAAGCCAACTAATTCTATAATATGAATCATCCAACTCTATTTCATCTAACCCTGAGTTGTCCAACCCCTAGCTATCCAACCCCTAGCCATCCAAACCCTAGCCATCGAACCCCTAGTCATCCAACCCCTAGCTATCCACCTCCTAGTTGTCCAACCCTTATCCATCCAACCCCGGACATCCAAACCCTCATTGTCCAACCCCTGAACCATCCAACCTATAGTCATCTAACCCTTAGCCATCCAACCCTTTACCATCCATTCTCAGAGCCTTGGAACATAAGAGCCACCCCTAAGGGCCTAAGCAATAAGCAATCATGGATACTAGAAATCAGGGAAAGAAGATTACAAATTCAGCAAGTTCAAAAAAGGGTGAAAATACTTTTCTTGGCTATTTTGGAAAATCACAAAAATGAAGTCAGTTTCTACTTCAGCTGAAAATATCGGTATGTGGCAAGTGTTATTTATTAGTTATTTTATCTTACATAATTTAATAATTATGTTTATGATATCTGTTTTGAACTCTTTGACATTTGTATTCTATAAAAAATTTAACTATAGATGAGATTAATACTATATAAGTAACAATTTTATAAAATTATTTACGTGAAGTTTCAAAAATTCCTTCACGTAATAATTAATTTATATATATTTATGATCCATTATATGTTGAGGCAAAATTTTGTCCCTTGATGAAATAGAAGTACAAGAAAATTCATCTAACTCTCAAGATACACCAGCAGAGGAAGCTTCTACTCCAAGGTCTATTTCCAGAAAAAGGAGACATGAGAATCAAAATATTCCTACTGACACCCAGATGCAGAAGTTGAATCCCAAGAAAAAAATAAAATATGTTAGAAGAAAGAGGGAAAACTGGACAATTGGAAGGAAATTCCAGTTTGAATGGGTTGCAAAATATCTTTTTATTGAACCTGTGTACACTGAAAATTGTAATAATGTTCCAAAACAATGTCGATGCAAAATATCTTTTTATTGAACTCGTACACCGAAAATTGTAATAATGTTCCAAAACATGATGTAGCTCAAACTAGACACAATTGAAAACACACTGTGGGAAAATATACATTTCCCAAAAGCTTAAGGATGGCAAAGATAGTCGAACACATAAATGGAAAGAAGAAAAAGATTGTCTACATGTCAAATACGCAGAAGAGTATGAAAAGGAACAAAAATGTATCAAATATGTAAATGAAAAAGGTGGAACCATAGTAGTAAAAGTGAACAAAGTTATGGAGTCATAAATGCAAGTAAAGGCTATTCAATTTGTAACCGTATTTCATATAATTAAAAGGGCAAGACCAATGTCATATTTTGGAGAAAACAAAATGTTTTTATCAAGTTATTGGTTTAAAGAATGTTCCTTAATCTCATTGGTCGATACCATCGGCCGGGAGATTACAAAATGTCTATCTCTAGTAGAGATTGAGGATCTGAAACTATGTGTTCAAATGGAAAATTATATTTCCCTTTCTTTAGATGAGGTTACTGCAGTTGATAATACTTCACTGATATGTATTCATGTTTACACATTTGCTAATGAAATAAAGACTCCACACCTCTTAGAAATTCATAAAATGGTAGAGAATTACAATTCTGAAAATATTTATAAATTGGTGGTTTCAAATCTGAAGGATATCTCTAGAATGGATGACTTTGCCATTGCAAAAAAATTAGTTTATGTCGAACCAATGGTACAGCTTGTAATGCAAGGAGCTAGAAATGGTCTGTGTGCTAGAATTCAGACAACTATTGCTTTGTATATGGTTTTGTCCACTGCATGGCTCACAGAATGAATCTCACCTACAAAATTGTGAGCACATTTGAAAATGTAGCTAAAGTGGAGGAATTGATACGTGATCTCCATGCCTATTATTCTTGTAGTCCTAAGAGATTTTTAGAATTAAAAATTTTCTATTGGACCGACAGAGGGGAAAAAAATCTTAAAGATGTAGATACCGATGGATATCTATGTACAAACCTACATGTAGAATATATGATAAATATCCTTCACGATAGGATTTATGTTTAAATACCACAATGATGTAAATAAAGCTAAAGATATATTTTGTCGTCTAACCGACATAGAAGCTTTACTCACACTCTACGGTATTTTTCCCATGTTGAGGAGCTTAATATTTTAATGAAGCATGCTAAATATCGGTCTTTCTACATTACGAGACTTTATGAGACTCGATGACGTGTTTGTTGGAGTCTAGAAAGTTTATACATTTCATATCGGAGTTTTCAGTGGTGCTACTTTTGAAAACTGGAATGTATTGACAGCTTTTTGAAAAATTCCATGTGCTTCTTAAAGTATAATATAAATGATCATCTATGTATAACAAAGCACATGGAAGAGAGATTCAACTTCATACGTACCAAAAAATAATTGATATGGCTAACTCAGAAATAGAAGAAGTAAGAGTGACACAAAATGTATATGATGCAGTATTAATGGAAACTAGGAATAAATTGAGAAAGATCTCTGAATCGTTAGCTAAAGATATCCAGAAAGATTCAAAAATGATAAAATACTTGAAGCAATGGGAGTTGTAAATCCATAGTTTTGGAATTTGTCTAGCGGAAAACCTTATACATCTATCAGTCCTTTATTTGTCAAAAACATGGGTGATCTAACTGATCATTTCTATAAGACTGAAGAGATAAATGGAGTTTTTGTAGAAGGAATTTTGGAAAGAAAACTACTTAGTTCACAGTCAATGGATTTTGCTAATACAATGATATGACAAGTTCAACTTCTACAAAACCCATAGGATTACAGTGCCATAAAAAGGATTTGGAAGGATATATGTTCTAGTAGTATTCTAAGTGAATATTTGAGCGAGTATATTAAGTTGTATGAGCTCTGTCAAATAATGATTCTAGAGTTCTGTGGAAGATGAGAGAGTTTTCAGCACTATCCTTTTTAAAGTCAAAAGTTTAAAATAGATTGGATAAGAATCTAGAAAGTTTTCTCATATTGTATGTATCGAGTTACTCAATGGAGTCTTTTCCTTATGATAGAGCAATGGCATTGTGGAATTCACTAGTAGAAAGAAGAGGAGTTAGTAATATTCGCCTAACCCAAGGGATCGAGACACATCCATAAATCATGCTACAGTTGATTTCCAAGACACAAATGAAAGTGTTGCTCCAGGACTGTTCGAATTCACATAGATTTCATTTCTTCTATACATTATTGAGACTACTTATGTATTTCATTCAGAGATTACAACTTTCAATAAATGCAATATTATATTTGTCATTATTTGATCCTTTTCCATTGGAACAATGTCATTATATGTTTCAATTATGCCATTTTTTTATGTTTGGTTTTCAAATTCAGACTGAAATAAGGACACATTCATCTTTTATATCTGTTAATTTATTTATTTTACATCTACAACAATTCAGAAATGTAAAGAAACAAAATAGTGTAAATTTAAGCAACATTTACGTAAACAATAGAAAAGAAACATAGTTTGTATTAACAACATATAGTAACATTGTAAAATTATAACTTCCAAAGTTCTTTTGAAATCAATCTCTCATGTGGCGGATTACTTTATGAAAAAGTATAAATTCATAAAGCATTGTCAGCCAATACAATTCAAAAAGGGGTTGTAATAACATATCAAAGCTTCCAGACAAGTTCTATCATATAAGGACACATTACGAGGTCATCCTCTTTTCTACCTATGATTCAAAATCATAGTTTTCCTTACGTCTACCACACGGAATAAAAACTAAAAATGGTTGGCCACTATCTTTTAATTCCTACGTCAGTGTCAAAATTGTGACAACACACCTGTCACATGGTGAACTTTACTAACTTATCAAATTTTATGATACAGGTGAAGCTTTTTCTTTTTCTTGCATAAGAGATGGAGGAATCTGCTGCATCTGTACAGAGCTAGCTGCTATAACTCCTGATGCCTGAAGATCTCCTGTTGTAGTGTTGATATTTTCTAGTATATTCAGCTCCTCCTCCTCGCCGTCTCTCCTACGAAAAAGTGTTGCATCTCGCATCTGTCTTTTCCTTCGATGATGACTTCTGGATCCATCTTATGCTCATTTATTATCCTTCTCAATGTATTATTTTGTTTATTAATAACAATGAGTTTTTCCTTCAATTGTATAAAAGAATTCAGGCTTTTGCGGGCATTCTTCAAATGTGCTTCAAAAATAGCTACTTCTTTCTTTAAATTTTCATATTTTGCCTACAAAATAGAAATATTAAATTTTTAGTCTATCAGATAATATGAAAAAATATATTGCAATGCTTATAATATCAGATAATTTTTAGTTTTTCATATAAAACTAAATTCCCACTCACAACAACTTTCTCTTTTTATGCATTTGCTATTAAAACATTAGTCTTGTCTTTAGACCATTTGTTGTAGTAATCATGTGCTTCAGCATTGAGATTCTCCAACCTATTTAGCATTATGTCTATAATTTCATCATTGTAATCATTACTATATGAAATTTTCCTTGATTGAGCTTTATTTAGCAAAACATCCTACCATGTTGGTTGGCTCTCTACGATAGTGAACAATGAATGCCTTTGAGCATGATTATGGTATCTTGTATTTATTTCTTTTATCAAAATTTTTGCTCTCCTCTCCCAAGACCGCACCAAATCCACATCAAACATTACAACCTCTTGAATTTTTGCCCCCATACTATCTGATATCATATTTTCTAAAATAAAATGTGTCTTTTCATCATCTGTTTGTGGAGCAGTACTTGGGTGAGGAGGAGAGTCACTGCCCTGTATTACATGCACATTTTGTTGTTGAGGTGGAGTAGATTGAATCATATCGTGGGTGTCAAAATAGTTACCCTTGTCTGCATCGCCACTATCGAATCCTAAATACTCCTCGTCAAGGGTGATGTTGTTGAAAATATGTGTGGTTGTTACACTTAAAACACCACCTAGTGACACCAAGAAATTTGGTTGTAAAGCAGGATGAACTGCTTCTGCGACTCTATAAGAATCCTAATATTATTTCCTGAAGTCCTCCTTTGTGTTTGTACTTGACGTGTTGGAGGAATTGGTGGCCTCCTTGCAAGCGGAATGTTCCTTGAAGCCATATTACATGCATGAAGCAAATAACAAATTGTTAGAATATAACAATTGGGCTTTGTAAATGCTAAAAAATTGTAAGGAAACAAAACATGCAAATCAAACTACCGTATAATATACCTTGCATAGACGGAGACACAATCATGACATTTCAATCTCCACACCCGGAATGAGTTTGATCTTCATCATCAAACTCAGTAGTTTCTGAATACAATACATGTAGAAAAGATCAGTATAAATATTAGAATACATAATCTATATTAATTGTTTGAATTTGTAATTTATATAAAAAGATAACTTCATTATTCATACATGTAGTTAAATGTGATGGTAAACGTGATGTGCATATCGACCCTGGTCACTTTTGACGAGGTCTTACTGGTGTTGATTCTGCTGAATCCATGTCAGAATCAGCACTGGAGGGGCTTTACCTCTAGCAATTGCCTCCTTATGAGATGTTGCAGCTATAATTTTTCTCTGCAAAATAAAATCATACAATTATTATTTTATTCAAAATATTGAAATTGAAATCGTTATAACAAGTAAACAATAAAAGTAATTGTTACCTATTGTTCTTCGAGACTAAGACCAATCATCTTATCATTGATTGTAGTAGGAATCTTATGCTATGCATAAATTCATAGTATGCTTCATAATAGAAAGCAAGAATAAAATTGCAACAAGAGAATACAATCCTGGATTTATCAGATTGATTAGTGTTGCGGGCATGGGAGATATCTGATTTTATTCTGTTGGACAAATAATTGCACCAATCAAATTGTTGCCCTACTAGTGTTCGTAATAAATACTGAACTACCCAATATGGAATGTCTACAAATCTGCCTTGTAATACAATCCTGGCCTGAAAAAGTGAAGCAACTATAATAAATAATTTGTTTGTAATACCTTGTAGAAGAAGGCCTCTTGATGAATGATTAAGAGGAGTTGCAATTATAGAAAAGAAATGTTAGAGCCTTTGTGTGGTCGAGTAATGTTAAGAAAAAAATCATTTGAAAATAATAAACTTACCATCAACCTGTACATTGTAATGAGACTCCAAAAAAATTTGTCTTTGTCTGTAAGGACAACCTTTGTAGTAACAGGCAGCTTATTTTTGAAAGGTAAACCTGTTAACCGATGCACATCCTCGGGTTCAATAGAAAAATAAATTTGATGACATTTTGATGCACGAGAAGAATGGAAAATTTTCCATCATTGTCATTGTAAGAGGTGAGAAGGTAATCAAGGACTGATGTATCAGTGTCGAATTGGGGCATGTTTACAATCCTAAAAAATTATGATTTTTTGAACAAATCCTTTGGAGCATCTTTTGCTTTTAATAGAGCTAAAATATTTGGGCACATGAGGTTTTGTATTGAAATTTGGGTGTAGGAAAAGATGTGGCACTAGTCATTTTTGAAATTTGGGAGAAGTGAAATTTGGGTGTAAAATTGGAGAGCTCAAAGTACTAGAAATTTACGGATAAAAGTGAAAAAATAAACTTGAAAGGGTATTTATAGGGCCCAGGGGTATCATTAATGAACATTAAATTCATTGGTATAAATGCTCAACCCACGCGTGTAACTACTCCAGGCTTAATCGTCCAAAGACCGTAAACCCTAACCATTACCCAACCAATCCATTAGTCATTTAGACTCTAATAACTTTTCTTTCCAACTCACCGACCAGCCAAGAGCTATCCAACCCATCATTTGTCCAACCCACCCATCCAACTCTCCATCCAACCAACCCACCCAACACCCCGTCCAACCCCCCACCCAACCTACCCATCCAACCCTTAGCTAACTAACCCTCATTGGTCCAACCCACCACATCCAACCCTTGGCCATCCAACTCCTCACCCGTCCAACCCACCCGACCAACCATTGCCTGTCCATCCCCTTCCCATCCAACCCCTACCCATCCAACTCCTATCCATCCAACCCACCTATCCAACCCTTCCACATCCAACCCCTTCCCATCCAACCCCCACTCATCTAACCCTCCCATCTAACCAACCCATCCAACCCTCCCGTCCAACCCACCCGTCCAACTAACCCATCCAACCCATTCGCCCAACCCACCCGTCCAAATCACCTATCCAACCATTGACCTTCAAAAACACCGGTACAACCATTGACCATCAAACCTTCATCCAACTCACCCATCTAACTCCGTCTGCCTAGCCTACCCAACAAAAATTGTGAAACGAGGGAACAATGCTCTGTGAAATTGCCTATGCCACAAAACATTTTTTCAAAAATTTTGCCAATGTTTCAAAAGTCAATTTAAGAGATTCACCAATGATTTGAAAGTAATTTTTCAGAGGGGTATTCTTAAAATGAACCCTGTTCACAACCAAATGTCTACGATTTAAATTATTCCACCATGAGCTTCTACCTTTAGCATGTTTTCTTATCAAGTGACAATTTGAAGCTAGATGGCCAAGAGAAAAGTAATTTCTACACCTAAAGGGAAACTCTTTATAGTCCATATTTTTTTCCAACTTCAATACTCCACTTTGAGTTCAATAGTGGAAGGGAAATCTATAGAAGTATCCAAATCAACCAAGATTCTAGTATACTTATTGTGCATTACCAATAGTAGTTAAACATATTTCCAACCAAAATTGGAGGGGTAGATACGGAAGACGAATCCACACCGGCTTAACATGGAAGTTATCCGAGACTAGGTTAAAAAAAGGAAACCATGGTTTCATAAATAGCATGTGACATTCAAAATCCCAAACTCTTCCAAAAATAAGATCTCTATCTACAACTTGAGAAAAACAACTATGAAAAAACCCCCAAAACTAGGAAAATATTCTATCCTAGCTACCAAAAATAAGATCCCTAAACTTGGATTTACTTGTGTTTTAGTTCCTCTTTCCTTGACATGGTGTCTTCTCATTGATAACTTGGAAATATTATAGTTTTATGTCAATAAACTCAACTTGTTATTTATTGAGTAAAACCCCCTTCTCAATTTCTCCCCTCTCTCCATACACACACCTTTCCTCCACCTCATTTTTCACATGGGTTTAGTGGAGTATTCTTGTGTGATCCCCAGGTCAAAAGGCCACCCATGATGGTTAGAGTAGTGTACATATTTCCTTATTTTCAATAAATGGAGATGCCCCATTCCTAAGTAGAGGGACCTAGTCCTAGAGTGTTGGTGAAAGCCCCTAATTTTCCCTTGTGAAAAATTATTTCGCCAATGATTATAATTGATTTATATGGTCCACGAGCATGTATTTTAATTTTTGATGTAATATTTTCAAGTATACAAGAGGGATATGAATATTTTGATGTTATTCTTGTATTATCACTTGGTATGACATCCAATATTAGACCTTGATAACTTTGAACAATGAATGACTCCTCTCCTTTATGCGGGTATATTTTAATTATAATGTTATTTTCTTAGTTTTAAAAAAATTGCAAAAGGATAGTGTGATGTTTTCTTTTGAATTAAATTAGCAACGTGAACATAAAGGACAACATAGGCATATTTTTATCAATTTCATGCTTATATGTCATATGTTTTAGGTAGAGGTGCGGTCCAGAAATGTAGTTAATAAAGGTGAGTAAAAATTTGATATCATATGTATTGAACCGTAGAAAGTACCCTTAATCAATTTGCATTACTTAGCTCGATGGTGGTAAGGATCTCGAGTGGGTCCTCCTAGCCTTTTTATACCTATCAAGATGGTTTAATGGAATTTATGGAGGTTAGGGACACCGCACTCCCCATACCTTAGGTTAGAGCTCATCATATATGGATGGTGGTGGTGGGAAATATGGCAAGGGGTTGAGGAAGGTACGCCCCTCGATTGTATAATATATAGAGCTTCCCTCTACGGTAAAACCCTCCATGGAATCAGCACTCAATAAATGGGTGAAATTCCCTTAGTTTCATTCCTTTTCTACGCATATGGGTGTTTGATGGGTTACTAAGGAAGTGACTAGACAAAGTCCATTAGTCAATGATTTTTGTATCCTCTACCTCATTTGGGGATGACGTTTATAGTAATGAACATTTTATTTGTATTAGGAGCTTGATTTAAAGATTCAACAGTGTTTGACATAGCCTTCTTGCACTTAATTATTGATGTCTAAACATTGGTACCCATTATTGAATGGGAATGTGGACATTTACACCTAAGTTAGAGGTTTCTTAGTTGTTTTTTTCACTTAGCTTTGGATATGGACAATATTTTTAGCAAGGAATTGGTCTACAAGACTCACCATTTATTAGTGAAATTGTGGCATCCATCTTTTAACCCCGCTACTAATTTCTTTTCAATCAAATTTGTTAGGGTAATCCTAGCTCGCCTTCCATTGAAATTTTAGAGTGTATCCATCTTTAAAGCCATCATCAACAATTTGGGTATAATTTTGGTGATACATTTAGTGATTGAGTTTCTATCATGCCCTACTTATGCTCTCATTTTAGTAGACTTGAACACTTAAAATCTCTCATCTCATGTCGATCTCAAAGTTCATGATCATTTTCATCCTAACCTTTCAATTATGAGGGGATGGACTTTGGATGGTGGTGATGTTTTAATTTAGGGATGAAATGTAATGGAAGTGAAGGAGTTTAATGGTGGAAGGATGTTCTCTGTAATCTACTTATTTTGGAAGGTAAAGGAATTTTTTCCTATGAATCATAACCAAAATCAATTAATTTCCCGAGGACTATCCTCCAACCAAGGAAGAAGGTGCAAATACCATGATAAAATAAATAGTTACAAATACCTTAAGGAAGCCCCATTCAAGGCACAAGTATGTGCCAATTACGGAAGATGGGGACCCCCAAAATAAAATCCAAGAACCTATCGAGACAACATTTGTGGCTAATACAAGAAACCTATTTGTTGCTGATTTAGATGCTAGATTCAAAGAAGGGTCTCCTTCAAAATGTTTCAAAATATTGAGTCTTTGGATGTTTTTATCCCAAGTGATGTTGATCCTGAAAAAACATTAACGTATGGACAATTATTTAAAATAAGAAGAAAATATTGTTATCACTTAATCACATCACCCTCCTCGATTGGCACAAAGTGTGTGTGCTTGAGCTCACATTGTGGATGGGTAACATGGGTACTATCTCCAAGTTATTGGACTTTCTACTTGAGATAGACCTCCGTAGAGAAATTTGGTTCTTATACTTAATCCTAGTGAAAAATAACTCTACATAAATGAAGCTACTAACTATCTCTATCCTACTATTCCCAAGGGACCAGGGAGAGAAATAAAATGAAAATGAAGGAAAACTACGCTAAAAGGGTGATGTAGCAAAAGAAGGGAATGAGGACAGCCTCCAATGTGTGAAAGTGGAAGAAAAATTCAAATTAGAGAGGGTGATGATAGTTCTCTATAGTCTGATAACAACATTCACAACACATTTTCATGCATACACAATAATAATAGACCCTTGCAAGAAAGTCAATTTTTTTGAAAAACAGAGCTCACGGGTCAAAAGTTATAACCGTTTGAAGTTCGGGTTAGGATATTCCACAATGGGCTCTTATGATCCATATTTTCCTTTGCATTATGGGTTTTTCAGGTTTGGATGTCCCATTTGTCTCGAGACGTTTGGGCCAAGATTCTCTACCTTTTCCGATTCCTTCTTTGTGCGGTCAAATCGACTATTTTGGGCCCGACTATCCCGTGTTATTTTGTGTCTTGGGCCACTTTTCTCTGCATAGCCTGATTCTAGATTTTCTATCCTTGCACATCCGACATTGACTAGGCCAAGTGGGTCATTGACTCGAGACATAGCTGCATTACTTTGAGTGTGGCAATTTCAAATTTTGGGGCTCGCACGTACTTTTGTCCTGTGTGTCTTGTGGATCAGTATGAGAAAAAAATATTCCACTTTTTTCTTATTTCAATGGATCTCTTAGCATTTGAGGCCCAAAATAGGCACGAAAAACCTTGGTATGATCCGCATTGGTTCCATATGCAGCCCCAGCACCGATTTTCACTAAAATAGGCCCTTGACTTCATTTCTTCAAGTTTTACAAATTTTCACTAGCTCCTTGGATTTTTCTTTGGATGGGGATGTTAGAGAAAAGCCAAGGGATCTCTCAAAACCTTATTTTTGGCCTTGAACCATTTTATCTTGCTCAATCCTACAAAAATTGTGCAAGTTATCAAAATTACCTTGGGGGTGAATTTTGGATAACGATAAGAAGCATTGATAAAAACTTAGACATTGACATCGTATGTTTCCATAGCCATTATTTTTTTTTATGTTTAATAGGTCTATTTTTTATTGGTATAAAATTGAATAGGATTGACACATTTTTAAAAAATTATTGCACTTTTACTATCACTATGAGAAGAAGACAACTACCAAAAAGAGTAAGGCCTACTATTGCCAAAACTAAAGGATTCATATTTCCACCAAGTGAAGCACATGAAGAAGAGGCCAACAATACACTAATTCAAGATGTCAACTACACATTTGTTCAAGATGTCATCAATAGGCCCAGTGCCTTAAGAAGTAAACATCCAAGCAATAAGAAGGAGATCTTCAACTAAAAGAGTAAGAATACAAATAAATGATTGGAACAAATCTGACATGGACAATACTATGAGAGATGTTGAAGAAAATGGATTTTCTACATGTTCTGCTACAAAAATGGGGTATACCAACAAGCACTCTTACTTCTTGTTTGATGGGTCTCATCGCCACAAAAGGAATGGTCCACCAATAATGATTACTAGTGAAGACGAGATTGAGATAGTGAGTTGGTGTCATGAAATGGAAGACATGGGTCATGGAATAGAAATTATACAACTTAAGGCATATGTGGCATAAATATGTGAAACTAGGTCCACCCTTTTGCGTAGATGGTCTTCTAGCAATTCATGGTAGGCTTATTTTTAAAAAACACCTAGAATTAACATTGAGGATATCTAAAGCTCTTGATAAATATCAAGCAGTGTGCCTTAGGCCATCAATTTTAACTTCTTTTTACATTACTCTATCTAATTCCTATGAGGCCAACCCATATGAGCCAAACAAAATATGGAATTATGATTAGACCGGATTTACATGTTGGAAGGAACTATAGTATGAGAGTACTTTCTAAAATGGGTAGTTCAAGTATCCGTTACATCATTCCAAAAATTAGGGAATGGATTATAGAGTGTTTAGTAACTCCGAGTCATCGTACGTGGAAGGATAGTTGATAAAAAACATCCAATTAAATTATTCAAATTATTTTACAATGGGAACCATGATTATGAGCATTGTTATGTTTCGTCAGGATTTTCAAAAATCTCCAAACACAGTCATGGTCTTTGAGTTTGAGGTGTGTGTGGTACAAGTGCATTCTTCGTGATGATCATAAGAGGAGTGTTTTATCTTATGGAAGAAAGGATATCATGTTGATATGTTCATCCTATCATTGCTCATCGAGGTGAAGAGGTTAAATGAGATATTTTAAAATATAATAAAAGGTTTCCATTCCAAACAATGAATGAAAAATCATTTCCATGTCCAATAAGATATGAGTTCCAATCAAATATGGAGTCGAGGAAGATATTTTCTAGATGTGGCATTCATCTCCACCATGAAGGAAGAGTGAGACTTCATTCCACAACATCTATCTTCTCTCTTTATCTCTCTAGAGTTCTATTTTTCATTGAGGATTACATTTTAAGTTTACAAGTCGTATGTGAATGTGAAGAGAAACTATATTTAGCTATATATTGTAATGCTCTCTCCATTCCAAGGGGTGAGTTTCTTCATGGTTGATAGCTCTCATTGTCTTACTATAAGCAAGAAACTACAATTCTTCTATTGCCTTGTCTTGTGTTTTCCTCTCGCATATCAACTTTTCTCCATGAGTATGGTTATTTGTGTAACTTGATGCAAATAAAATTGAATTTTTTTATTATCAGTAAAAGAGGATTAAGGGACCCTACCTCATACAAAGGATAGCGAAAAAAATAAGAAAATGAAGAAAAATGAAGTTACCTCTTCCTGCAGAAAAAGAGATCAAACCTATAACAACATCAAGAAAACAAACAACAAAAGCATAAAACCAATAGCTATTTAGAGCTTTTTACCCCTTCCCTTTGGATTTTAATTGCATCTTGAGGGGAGAGATAGCCCCTTTCTTCTTCCTACTAAAAATAATTCAATCCTCTTCGGTATTTGGATTTTTGTTTTCATTATGGATTGGAAGCAATATTTTAATCCATTCCTTGAGATTTTGGGACCACTGTTAAAGCATACGCATGATTCTTTCTACCTTCTTGGACTTCTTCCTTTTCTCGGATCCACCAAATTCTTAGATTCAAAGTCTAAATAATCATCTAAAGGGTCATTAACAACCAAGTGTCTAGGATTGAAATTATTCCACCGTGAGATTCTACATTTAGCATGTTTTCTTATGAGGTGAAAATTTGAAGCTATATGGCCAAGAGAAAAGTAATTTCTACACCTGAAGGGAAACCCTTCATAGTCTAGATTTTGTAGCCAAGTTCTATCCTCCACTTTAAACTCAATAGTGGCAGGAAATCTCTGAAGTATCCAAATCAACCAAGAATCTAGTATACATATTGTGTTCAAAATCATCAATTTTTGTATCAATAGCTAAACATTTCCCTAAAGTATTACCAATAGTAGTTAAACATATTTCCGACCAACATTGGAGGGGTAGACATGGAAGACGAATCACACCGGCTTAACATGGAAGGTATTCGAGACCTGGTTAAAAAAAGAAAACCACGGTTTCATCAATAGCATGAGATATTTGAAATCCTAAAAATTTCCAAAAATAAGATCCCTATCCACAGCTTGAGAAAAACAACTATGAAAAAAACCCTAGAACTAGGAAAAAAATCTAGCCTAGCTTCCAAAAATAAGATCCCTAAACTTTGTTTTAGTTCCTCTTTCCTTGAAATTGTGTCTTCTCATTGATAATTTAGAAATATTATAGTTTTATGTCAGTAAACTCAAATTTTTATTTACTGAGTAAAACCCCTTCTCAGTTTCTCCCCTCTCTCCATACACACACCTTTCCTCCACCTCCTTTTTCACGTGGGTTTAGTGGAGTACTCTTGTGTGTTCCCGGTCGAAAGGACACCCATGATGGTTAGAGTAGTGTACATATTTCCTTATTTTCAATAAATGGAGCTGCCCCATTCCTAAATAGAGGGACCTAGTCCTAGAGCATTGGTGAAAGCCCCTAATTTTCCCTTGTGAAAATTATTTTTCCAACAAATTCTAATTGATTTATATGGTTCATGAGCGTGTCTTTTAATTTTTGATTTAATATTTTCAAGTAGACAAGAGGGAGATGAATCTTTTGACATTATTCTTGTATTAACACTTGGTATATTGGTCAATATTAGACCCTAGTAGCTTATTATGAACAATGAATGGCTCCTCTCCTTTATGCGGATATATTTTCATTATAATGTTCTTTTCTTAGTTTTAAAAAAATGCAAAAGGATAGTGTGATGTTTTATTTTGAATTAAAATAATAGTGTGAACATAATGGACAATGTAATCATATTTTTATCAATTTCATGCTTATATGTCATATGTTTTAGGTAGAGGTGTTGTCAAGAAATGTAGTTAATAAAGGCGAGTAAAATTTTTATATCATATGTATTAAACCATAGAAAGTACCCTTAATCAATTTGAATTACTTAGCTCGATGGTGGTAAGGATCTCGAGTGGGTCCTCCCTACCTTTGTGATACTTGTCTTGATATTTTGATGGCAATTGTGGAGGTTGGGGCACCACACTCTCCTATACCTCCGGTTAGAGCTCACCACCTATGGATGGCAGTGGTGGGAAATATGGTGAGGCGTTGAGGAAGGTGCGCCCTTCGATCTCATAATATATAGACCTTCCCTTTACTGGTACAACCCTCCATGGAATCAAATCTCAATAAATAGGTGACCTTCCCTTATTTTCATTCATTTTCTACTGAGATGGGTGTTTTATAGGTTACTTAGAAAGTGACCAAACAAAGGTCATTAGTCAATGATTTTTTGTACCGTTTGTCTCATTTGGGGATGAGGTTTATGGTAAGGAACATTTTCTTTATATTAGGATCTTAATTTAAAGATTCAATAGTGTCTCGACATAGCCTTCTTACACTTAAATTTTTATGTCTAAACATTGGTACCCATTATTGAATGGGAATGTGGACATTTACACCTATGTTAGAGGTTTCTTAGTTTTTTTTTTGACTTAGCTTGGGATATGGACAATATTTTTAGTAAGTAATTGGTCTACAAGACTCCCCATTTATTAGTGAAATTATGGCATCCATATTTTAACCTCGTTACTATTTTCTTTTCAATCAAGCTTGTTAGGGTAATCCTAGCTTGCCTTCCATTGCAATTTCAAAGTGTATCAATCTTTAAAGCCATCATTAACACTTTGGGTATAATTTTGGTGATACATTCGATGACCAAGCTTGTATCACACCCTACTTATGCTCTCATTTTAGTAGACTTGAACACTTCAAATCTCAATCTCAAATTTCATGATCATTCTTCATCCTAACCTCTCAATGACAAGGGGATGGACTTTGGATGGTGGTGATATTTTAATTTAGGGATGAAATGCAATGGAAGTGAGTGAGTTTAATTATGGAAGGATGTTCTCTCCAATCTACTTATTTTAGAAGGTAAAGGAATTTTTTTCTATGAATCGTAACCAAATTGATTAATTGGCCGAGGATTATCCTCCAACCAAAAAAGAGGGTGCAAATACCATGATAAAATAAATAGTTACAGATACCTTAAGGAATCCCTAGCCAAGGCACAAGTAAGTGCCAATTACAGAAAATGGGGACCCCCCAAAATAAAATCCAAGAACCTATCGAGACCACATTTTTGGCTAATACATGAAACCTTTGGTGGCTGATTTAGATGTTACATTCAAAGAAGGATTTCCTTCGAAAATGTTTCAAAATTTTGATTCTTTGGATGTTTTTATCCCATGTGATGTTGATCCTTAAAACAACATTGATGCATGGACAACTATTTAAAATAAGAAAGAAATATTGTTATCATTGAATCACATGACCCTCCGATTTACACAAGTGTGTGTGTGTTTGAGCTCACGGTGTGACTGGGTAACATGGGTACTATCTCCAAGTTGTGGGACTTGCTACTTGAGATAGACCTCTAGAGAAAGTTAGTTCTTCTTCCTAATCCTATTGAAAACTAACTCTACTTAAATGAAGCTACTAACTATCTCTATCCTACAATTTTCAAGGGACCATGGAGAAAGAAATAACATGCAAATGAAGAAAAAGTACACTATAAAGGTGATGCACCAAAAAAGGGAATGTGGATAGCCTCTAATGTGTGAAAACGGAAGCAAGATGCAAATCGAGAGGGTGATGACAGCTCTCCACAGGTATAATAATAACATTCATAACATATTTTCATGCATACACAATAATAATAGACCCTTACATAATCACATAATAGACACAAACATCTACAATAAGATTAGAGAGGAAAGAGAATGCAACAAACCCAACAAGAGAAGATACATCCACAAACTTGAATCTATTGCTTCATTAATATGCACAGTCCAAAATATTACAAAGGAAATGCCTGGATCACCATGCAAGGAGTCCACTACAAATTCCTATAGCACATTGGATTCACTAAACTAAAATTATAGAGTTTTGCTACTCAAACTAATATAATAAATCAATAAATTGCAGAAGATAATAAAACACAAGAGATATGGGGGCCAAGATGCCCTAATATCAATATATGCAGAATAATACCCTTAAGGTAGGGCAACACCATACAATGCTCCTTAAGGAAGGAGTAACTCCACAATCTCCCAAGATGGGAATCCACTTCGAGGGGGACACCTCCAATATACCTCTACCAAGTAGAAGACTCAACTCATACATACATGACCTCCTCATAATGATACTCACATCCTTTAAATAGGATGGGTAACACCTAATCCCAATGTAGGCCGACCCATTACCCAATATAATTAATTCCTATGTGAGCCCATATAACTAACTAAGGGGATGTGTGCCACATGTCGGCATCTCCATCAACCCATATACATTATAATATTATATCCCATGTGAACCCATACATATAACTAAGGGGATGTGTGCCACATGTCAACATCTCCATCAACCCATATATATTATATTATCATATCCCAAGGTACATAGCATTGCCTCCCTCTTTGACATGTTTCGTCCCCGAAACATAAGAAGAAGCCATATAATGAGTGTGCTTTAAATTATTGCACACTTGTCACCATGCTCGATCATCCAACCACCCATATGAAATCCTAGTGGGTGATGTTGCTCCAAACATGATTCCATATTCCATTGTGCTCATCTGATTCCATCTGGTCCATATGTGTTCCTCCTCGGCATCCATGCATATCCATAATTATTATTCATGTGATTCCATGTCATATAATTATTGTTCCATTGATTCCATGTATAGCCAAAATTATTACTCCTCCAATTCCCTGTATATCCATATAGATTGCTGCCCTTGTGTGTCCTAACATGTCTCCATGATTTTTTCCTCTCATGATGATGTGGGTGTCTATATGGTGCAACCTTAGTATGCTCAACCTTATCAATCTTTTCCTCCACTTTCTTTTCCTCTTCCAACTTGTTTGCTATTTCTTTTTTCTCTTGAGTAGAGAAACTATTTTTTACTTTTTCATCATGTTCTTCATCCTCTCCTTCTGATTCATCCTTATTCCCTTCTTCACCATCTTCAAATTCATCTTCATGATCCAATTTTACATTACTTTTTTCCTTGCTAAGTGTGATATCTTGCAATGTAATTTTCTTTCTCTTGTACCATAATTTCATGAATTTATTTTGCACATTAATATTAATTGTTCCCAATGTCTCTAACCAAGGATATCCGAGAACAATATCCATACCATCCATATCTAAAGCATAAAAATCTGAATGTAAAACATATTTATCCATAGAAAGCTTTAAATCTTCAAAAACTTGAATATGCTTACCATCCATTTGAGATTCCTTGATATGCTTTGTTTGCACATGTAGATTTTGAGCTACATCCATATTGATGAAGTTATATTTGCTTGCTAGGGTTTATGGAAACAATTACCTTTTTCTTTGAATGCACCCTTCAAACTGAAATATTGAAGCTTCCTTCCTTGGAGATGCACTATCATGTGTAGCAGCTTCATCATCAACATTTTCTTCTTTTGCACCATCAACATTTTCTTCTTCTTCTTCTTCTTTTTCTTCTTCTTTGTTCTTCTTCTTCTTCTTCTTCTTCTTCTTCTTTAAAAAAATTGTGTTTCTTTTTTGTTTCCCATCTAGCTAAGAAAATATCCTCCATTTCCTCCCAATCCCAATCCAATAGATCTATATCCAAATAAGAATACCAATGTCATGCTTTCCCACCAAGATGAAGATAAAAACTAACCCATACTAAAATTCTTCAAAATACATTTGTTTAAATTGTATCCACCATTTTTTTGCATCAATTTCCCCATTACCATAGAAAATTGGTATATCCATGATGCATAAAAATTAGGGTTTCACAAACTTACTCCTTTGACCAATATTTTACCTGATGATTTCATCAATCATTCAACCTCAAATCTGAAACCACAAAGAAGTAACCCCTACTAAAATTTTGAGAGATTTCCGAAAATGTAAGAAATTCAGAAAATTCCTCAAATTGCGGCCTGTGGAGCAAAATAGTGAAAAAAAATAAAACTGAAATAACTTTGTCAAAATAGATCCACCAAATTCTGAAATTTTAGTGGTATCACCATTTAATATATTACCAACAACCCAAAAAAATTATTTCCTAATTCATCATTATTCAGAAGATATAGACAAAACCTTAGAATTAGGGTTTCAACCCTAAAATGGACAACTTTTGCAAAACAGCTCCAAAAAATCTGAAATTTGGAGGGAAGATCACTTGAACTATGTATCCACTCCCCAAAAAAATATCTAAAAAATTCCAAGTCTATCTCAAGATATAGATGAATCACCAACATTAGGGTTTCATCCCACAAATTACGATCACTGCTCTGATACCACTTGATAAGAACTTGCATATAATAAATCAATAAATTGCAGAAGATAATAAAACACAAGATATATGGGGGCCAAGATGCCCTAATATCAATATATTCATAATAATACCCTTAAGGTAGGGCAACACCATACAATGCTCCTTAAGGAAGGAGTAACTCCACAATCTCCCAAGATGGGAATCCACTTCGAGGGGGACACCTCCAATATACCTCTACCAAGTAGAAGACTCAACTCATACATACATTCCCCTCATAATGATACTCACATCCTTTAAATAGGATGGGTAACACCTAATCCCAATGTAGGCCGACCCATTACCCAATATAATTAATTCCTATGTGAGCCCATATAACTAACTAAGGGGATGTGTGCCACATGTCGGCATCTCCATCAACCCATATACATTATAATATTATATCCCATGTGGGATGTGTGCCACATGTCGGCATCTCCATCAACCCATATACATTATAATATCATATCCCATGTGAACCCATACATATAACTAAGGGGATGTGTGCCACATGTACATTATTTCCTTAGGCATCAAGGATCCCATCAACCCATATATATTATATTATCATATCAAATAAATGGACAAGCTAATTGTTAAATTTTTTTTCTTTAACTCTAGAGTTCACAGGTTGTAACTTTTGTTAGTAGCTAGATTTGGTATTGGTGTAATCTTATTAAATGTTTTATGTTAATTGTTCATAAATTTTTAAATCATCTCATTCATTATGGTTATTCTAGGCATTTGGTTCTATATACTTCATATGATGTCTATTTGGTTTATCCCTACATTGCTTTATATCTTTTGGTTGTTGTGTAGGCTATGGGTTCTTTTAAAAACCATTTCCATTTATCTTTATAAAAATAAATTATATGTATTAACTCTTCTCAAGCTACCCACAAATCTCATAGATACAATGATAAACACTTATTCTTGTTTTTTAATGTTGTAAACATATGGGACATTTTATCATGCAAGAAAATGATATATATTTGTAATTTGAAATTGAATTGAATAAATTTAAATAAATTATTTTCAATGTTGTTCTTGAGTTTTGAAACCAAATTTTTTGTGATTCAAAGACAAAAAAATGATGGTATAATTTTTTTAATAACATATTCGTATATCATATTCATATTTTCAATTATATATAACAAAAAAATCATTTTCTATATACATAAACAACTAAGTAATATTACTTTAACCTCACTACTACTTTCATTTATTGTTCTAACAATATGTATTAGCTTCGTAAGATTTATTATTTTTTTAATATAATCATTCCCAAATAAATTCGAGAAAAGTTTATACATTGTAAGAGTGGTTACTAAACACATGAAATGGTCTCCCAACCAAAAGTGGAAAACATGGATAAGGCGTGATTGAGAAAAGGCAAGGATGAAGATCACAAGAAATTGGAGTTTTTAAATATCTCTTGTTAAGGTTGAATTTTTGTATTTATATTTAAAGGGTGATCAATTTTGAATTCGTTGAGCATTATTTATTTTATTTTGGGTTGAAATTTATATTAATGAAGAAATAATCAAAATTGTTCTTTAGAAGGTATGAAAAAAATGCTCTGCTAGGTTTCATACATTTTTTTCATTCTATAGCCACCTTCACTTTCTGCAAGATATTTATTTCATCATTTTTCTTAGGGTTTATCACCCTCTGGGTGCCCATATATAATGACTTTTCCCTCTTCATGCCTCGGTTATTGAAACTCAGAAATGGAGATAGTGCATATTTGAACAATGGCACCGCCACCAAAATGTCCACGGAAATACATCCCGAAGGTTTTTCACGAGGTAATGAATCTCCTCCTGATGTTGTTTTACCAATTCTTGAATTTAACGTTACATGTCAATGGCTAGAGCAGTTATGTCTTATTGGGTCTTGTGGGTATTATCCCCATTAAAATCATACTTAAATCCTAGGTTCATTTGGCTTGGGCCTCTCATGGCATTCCACTCAAATTTGTCCAGAACATGACCAAAGGATTTTTCCTTTTCCGATTCTTTGACCCGACTAATGCCTCCACCATTCTGACCCATTTGGCCACTTGGTATGTGCACAATTCCTTACTGGTTCTTTCACCATGGCACAAGGAATTTTTGGTTTCTGACTATGCATCCCTAAAAGTGCCAGTCTAGGTGGAATTATCTGGCCCTCCCCTACCATGCATTCACTTCCTGCATGAAATTGCTTCCTCCATCATAAGGGTGGTCACTCATGAACATCGCTGATTCTATAACACTCATCCACAGAAATTAATCTGTGTTGAAGTGAACCTCTCCCAAGAACTGAAAGAGTTTGTGAATATTCAAATGGGTTATAAATGTTATTCCCAAAGATGTATAATACATCAATCTACCTAACACTTGCTTCATTGTCGACTATGATCAAAAGATCAAGTATTTTCCTCTTTATGTGCCTCGCAATAATCCTACAACCAAGGTACTATTTGATGTGGTAAAATCCCAGCAAGAATAGGGGCATAAAATGTTTGGAGGACGGAAAAATAAGAATAAATAAGTGATAGCCTCGCCCCTAGTTCCAGTGGTGCTCATGAGCCACCTATTAATTAACAACCCCACAGCCCATGGACCAAAGAACCGACTTTGTTGCTGCCAACTCATCTATCCTACTTCAAAAATCTCCAAAGACACCCAAGTTGGCCTCGGTTCTTATGGACAAGTCTAACTCTATGAATAATGCTACCATTTCTCTACAACCGCAACTACTTCTGACCAAAGGTTCACTTGCCATCACAAAAGGGCTCAAAGCCATTCTCACATCCCCCTGAATCATAGCCTAGCTTTTAGCATCAACTCCACAGAGGAGGAATACAACATTGAGTATGTCGAGCGATAAAAAATTGAGTTGCAAGATTTTTTGCAACACAACAGTGCCCAATTCCTACAAAACTAGTTTGGCACCTTAGAAGGCCTGGATATGGAGGATATGACCCTTGACCACCGTTTCCCATGAATTACATCTCTTGGAATGTAAGGGGTCTCATGGACTCTAATCATAAGTATATTGTTCATGATGCTCAAAAAATTTGCCAACTTAGATGTTTTTGTTTTTGCATGAAGTGAAAATTACAAGTTTTCAATTACGGATGGCTTATAAATCCATATGGCCTAATAGCCTGGATTTTTGTAGTAATCTTATGGAGGGCATGGAGGATTAATTCATTTTATCCCCTAAATGGCAGCCCTTTATAGCAGATCATGGCATCGACCCTACCAACCATGCCATATGGGTCCTATTTAATATTGGCAGCCACCCTTTTGGCCTCATTAACATTTATGCCTCCAATGATGTAGCCGAAAGGGCCAATTTGTGGAGATGGATATATTGCTCAATTTTTTATGCTTATTTGGTAATAAGTAGATATTTCAATATGTTGGAGCTTTCATCCAATAAGTGTGGGATCCTACTGACTCATTGGATAGGGGTGAGAGGGAAGTGTGGTTTTTCATGCACAATAAATTTGGGTTTTATGACCCTAATGCTTCTCGCTCTCCCACATCCAAAGCATGGTTCACTTGATCCAATCTTTGAATTAGATCAGATCAGGTCCTCAAATGGCTCAAAATATCTATGTTGTCAACTATATATTTTTTGGTTTTGATAACATTTATTCCTTACCCATGGAGGTCATGCCTGATGTTGTCCTTTCGGACCACTCTCCTATACGATTCCGTATCACTTGGCAAGATCGGTGCCCCTTTTTCATAAAGGCTAGTTTTTTCTCAATACCACCTTAATGGATCATGGGACCACTCTCAATCATATCAGGTGTGTTTTGAACCTGTCCCCTTGACCAAGTCATCTTTAGAAATTTCATCCACTTATGCATGCCAGCTGGATTAGATGGTGAGAGAATGCTCTGACTCAAACCACTAGATTCCTTAGAATCTATGGCCAGTTGTTGGCTAAAAATTTTCACCACTCATATTCCACAACCACCTCCACTCTTAGCCAGGTAGTGGTCATACTCCAATAAAATATTTTCTCCAAAACGCAAAAATTCAAGTTGCAGAGCTTCATTAGAAGATTCAAATTGTGGACAACTACGACAACATAGGAGCTAAAGTTCATGCTCACATGCATTGGATCAAGGTAGGGGATTGGGTTTCCAAAGAATTATTTCAGTCCCTCAAACCCGAGAATTCCTCCAGAAACTTTTCTCCATCTCTTATGGTGGAATTCAGGTTGAGGATACGTAAATTATTCTCCGGATTTTTTCAAGCATTATAAAAAGGATTTTCAAGCCAAATCACCCTAGGATGAGCATCGCATCAGCCGCTCTTCATCAATGTCTTATTGTCATGTCCTACAATATATCATCCCCATAAAGTATTATGTGTGACCGTATTCTCACCTTAGATGACCAACTAGTAGCCCATTACCTTTCTCAATGTTTCTTACAAGATCATTGTTAAATCCCTAGCTATTCGGCTGTACCATATTCTTCTTGTTATTATCCAACCCGAATAGACTGGATTCATCCAGGGGCATTTCATTCTTGATAATATCATTATAGTTTGGGAAGGCATGGAATGGGCCCGCTGATCCAATCAAGTTGCCATGTTCATCAAAATTGACTTTGAGAAGGCCTATGATCGTATTGAATGGCCATTTATTCTTTCCATGCTTCAAGCTCTTGGTTTCAGCCCCATCTTCATTCAATCTATTCAAATGTTTTTTTTTAATGCCTCTACTCAAATCACCATCAACGGGCATAGTTTTGAGTCGTTTGGCTTATTTCGCTCTATCCGACAAGGTTTTCCACTAGCTCTTGCACTTTATGTTCTTATTGCTAAAGGATTTGGATA
Organism: Taxus wallichiana var. yunnanensis; assembly: GCA_018340775.1. Lineage (NCBI taxonomy): Eukaryota > Viridiplantae > Streptophyta > Pinopsida > Cupressales > Taxaceae > Taxus > Taxus wallichiana. The sequence goes on from CM031241.1 coordinate 402,028,908, forward strand.
TATGTTGGCTCAAGCCAAAACCCAAGGGCTTGTTAGAGGAATTGCACTGCCATTTGTGGATAACTCTCAACTCCTTAATGGGCATTTTTGGATGATTCATTTCTCACTCTCATTGAGGATGAAATCAATGTTCACAATGCAATGCACTGCTTAGATATTTTTGCCTCGCCTCTGGTTCATCCATTCAATAGAGGAAAACCCATTGTTACAAGAAATCCTTTCTTCCTATGCCCAATTGTTTGGCCTCTTTTGATTGGAAAATGCTTGCACATGGTGAAATGTTCAAACTTATTGTCATTCCTTTTGCCTTCCAAGTGTCACTTGTAGAGATTTGGCAGTATGTTGTGTAATAGGTGGTCAAAAAACTTGATTATTGGATCACCAAATCCTTAGCAGGAAAATTCCAAATATGCTCCAAAGTTCTTGCGGCTAGCCATGTTTGTTACACTTCATGTTGGGTTCCTTCCAAAGCTTCCATTCAGAAATTGGACAAACTTCTCAAGGATTTTCTCTAGTCTAATGCCTCTTCTAGTTGTGGATTCCACAGAGTTTCCTAGAAAAATTTTTGTCTCCCTAGAAACTCAGGGGCATGGGCCTTATTGATATTTTGCAACAAGGGAAAGTACTATGTGTTAAATAGATTATCATATGCATTAATAATCATTAATTATGTAAATTTCTTCTGCATCATGGAATTGAAGAAGGATTTCCTCAATGTCGACTCACTTGGAAAGGTCTTGGGTTTGCCAACCTCCTCATTGTGCTCTTCCAATCAAAGTGGTTGGCACCTTTGTTCTTAAAAGTATCTAGGAAAGCATGGGAAAGCATCAAACCATGGATTCTATGGAAAGGAAATGGATTTTGCAATGGCCTCTCCTTTAACCAAGCATTCTATATACTAGTCGCCTATCATTCATGTATAGTATCGTTGTCTATTTGAATTTCCTATAATTCATGTGCTCAAACTCTTCAAGCATGGAATTCAAACCATTCAAGATTTGTACAATAAGAACACTCAATTCTAGGTTTCCTGGATTGAAATAAAAGCATGTTTTCAACTCACAACCAAGATTGTGATAGCATCACCGCTTATCATTCATTTTATCCCATATCACATGCTGCACAAAATATCTCATGGGTAGTATTTCATCGATAGATTACTCAAAATTATCTTCACACATTCTCCCAATACCTATTTTACTTCATGTGGAAGTTATTCAATATTATCTTCCATCGTACATGTACTCTCCCTTTTAACGAGCCTCACTTATATCACAAAACATGCATCATTAAGCTTCACTCCACCAAATAATTGTTTTCCTATTAGCATCAATGTCTTTTAATTCCACCTCCTTACTAATTTCTTGCATATGATTCACAATGTATTCCTAGTTATCATTTATTACCTTATCATTTATTACCTTAAAGGTGTTTTTGCAACCATCATGTTGTTCCTTCTATTCAAACTACCACACCCTCCCAAGAAACACACAAAAAAACCTATCAATAAAACATTGTTGATGACCACGTATTCATCTCTCTCTATCTAGAATTTAATTAGATATTATTCAATCACCAGGAGTTAGTGTCCCTTCTAAAATCATAAAACTTTATTGGGATTAGGATGTGAAATCCTCTTCAACCCCAATTTTTCCGCCATATCTTGTGTTACCAATTTTTCATTGTTACCACTATGCACAATCAACATACAAAACATGCCTCCAAACTTACATCTAGTTCTAAACAAATTCTTCCTTTAGAAACCAACTTCTTTGTTTGTTGGTTTCAACAAAATACACTTTCCATGATCGGATAAGTCATTTATATATTTTTCTTTGTGTATTAGGGTGTTTTCCTCTGCCATTATTTTGTGTGTGTGTGAAATCAAAATATGTATGCCCCTTCCCTTTTCACCTATAACATATTCCACATAATCAATGGATGCCTCCACGTCTAAAGGATCCTCTTACTTCTAGAATAATTTCATCTTCCTCTACATGATGAAATGTTAGCCTCAACTTATTTTATAAAACTTCCTCGCCTTTTCGCCTTTTCCACAACCTTGCATGAGACTTTCCTTGCCTCATGTTGCACTTTGTTATTTTTGTAATAACATCTCCTCTACCTTTATTAGATAGTGATATTGCTCCACAAATCAATCTTGGATCATTTGAACCTCATCCTGAATAGATTTATGTAACCCACTCGATGTAATGTAATATCTTCTATGTATCATCCTCCATGTGACCATCTCTAATTATGAGTGTGAAATTCCTTAGTGTATTCATTGACACCGATTTCTATTTTCCATAGATTCTGCAACTTGAAAAAATTGAACTAACAATTTATGGGTAAGAATTTTACCTTCAAATTTTTGAATAATTTTTCCCAAGTCTTGATCTTTTGTTTACCTCTTTGTGCTCTCTTTGTTTGCACATGCTCCCACTAAATAGATGCGTGATCCTTCAATTTGATAAAGGAAAACTTGAATCTTTTGGGATTTTCCATATCTTCATATTCTAAATATTTATTGAGCTCTATCATCCTCTCAATGATTCCTCTAGCTTCAGATTACCTTTAAACCCACTACTTATTATATAACATTAGAGCTTTTCACTCTCTTTATCACTACAAGATATCCTAATGAACGAGGTTAATTTCATTTATTTATTAACATAAATTTATATAAATTAGATCACTATTGTGGTTTAATAATATAAATTAATGTAAATTGTATATTTTGCAATTAAATATATATTTTTTAATTAAATTCTAATTATATTTAATTACACATCAAGTAAATTTCTATTTTTCAATAATATAAATTAATGTAAATCATATTTTTGTAATTAAATATGTACATTGTTTAACTCAATTCTAATTAAGTTTAATAGCACATCAAGTAAATTTATATTTTTGTAATTCTTTCATAAAATTAGATTTGATAAATCTACGAACAACTACTTATTTGTTAATATAATACTTGTATTAGGTACCAAATATAAAACTTCTCTTTAGATTAAATCAGATTTGGTCCTAATAACGAGTTGAGATTAGTTATAGTAAGTTTAGTGCATTAATTAAAGTACTCTAACAATGAATTAATCCTCATTAGGGTAGAAATGTTAAAACTCTATTTAAATTAAATGTGCATTAAACCTAAAGGTTGCGATTATATTAATTATATAAAATTTGTGTCAATTCTAATAAAAGTGAGTTGTGATAAGATATGTTTAATTTAATATATTTATTAATATAAATATAATCTCTACATCCACTTTAATATGCTTACATTTCACAAATTAGTGATCATGTATTAATTATGGATGAAATGAATTAGCCTCGGGCTAGCAAACTAGTCTAATAAAATCATAGACATTTTTTATTAATTTGTCATGGGAAAGGAAAGCCATGTTAGCACAATTTATGGGCATTCTTATTGGGCATTTTTCTTGCAAATATTTAGGTGTGCCTTTTCCATGGAGAGATAAAACAAAAATATGGGATGATTTAATTGAAAGGATTCAAGAGTAGTTCAAGTATGGAAAATTAAGTGGTTTATCTTGATTAGAAGAATCATTCTTATTAAATTGGTTTGCAGGAAATTATAATCTATATTTTTATTAAGGATAGGTTACATGGCAACGGAGATGAAGGATTTGGCTCTGCTAGGGTTTTCTCACATGATTACACTCATGTTAGCTTTTTTCCCTAGTCTTTTCAAGCTTTTTCCTGTTATTATTACCATTTTTCACAATGCTTTGGGAATTTATTCCACCCATTTTGGGCGGCGCCAACCCTTTAAAATGGCCGCAAACCATTCCATTACAACATCGATTACTGCTTGTGGTGAAGATGGCTCTCGAGCGTGCGAGGAAATTCGTCCCAAAATCATATGATGAGGTAATGTCTCTGATTCCCCCCGGATGTTACTATTGATCTTTATTTTTTTATCTTGTTGTCTATAGTCATATTATGTCTAAGTCTTATCTACAAAACTAGATTAATCCCACTGGGAGTCCACCGACATTCAGGTTACTGGTGTCCAGAACCTCACCAAGGGGTTTTATTTTTTTACTTTTCGTGAGCCTTTGCAAGTTCAACTACTTCTTGAGCGTTTCACTTGTTGGTACCTTGGAAACACTTTACTTGTTTTATCATGATGGAGCCCTGATTTTAACCCAACTAACTAGGTATCTCTTCAAGTTTCGATCTAGGTTGAACTTTCGGGTCTTCCATTACAACTCTGCAATTTCTAAATAATACTATCTTCCCACTTGGTCATGTGATTTTTCATGAGCCTAGCCATTTCTTTTATGCTCATCTACATAAACAGGTTTACGTCAAGGTTGATTTAGCATCTAATCTACAGACCACATTGACATATAAGTTGGGTCCATGTGTATCTCGTAGAAGATTGTCTATTTCAACCTTCCTAACACCTGATTTCGTTGTCAAGCATTTGATCATCGTATTCTTTATTGTCCATTAACACAACGTTTCAAGCCCTCATCTATTTCATAGGCAAAAAAATGCTAAAGGTTGGACCCAGTTTGCTAACAAGAAGGTTATGAGCAAGCCTACCTCGGAAGCCACTTCGCCTCCCCTAAGCAACCCTCGACTCCTCAACCTTCCGCTTTTGTTCCTACCAAGCCTATTCACGATACCCCTATCATGCAGAGCCAAATCACTCTAGTTCAACAAATAGTGGGAATTCAGTTGTTTCGTCATCTTCACAACGTCGCTCCCGGAGCCCCTCTCGGGAGTCTATGGGGAACATTGGACTAAATAAGCCTAAGTACCATCCTAACCCAATGAGCCACTTGCTTCATACCAATCTAGTTTTTGTCAAATCGCTTTTGGTATTTTAAATTTAGAGGATATGTTGCAGGATGGACAGGAGGAAGAACATTCCATGTCTATCTTTTCATGAATTATCTCTCTTGGAATGTTAGAGGTCTCATAGAATCCTCTCAAAAATATTCTATGAAGCATGTTTGTCAAATTATTGGTAATATTGATATTGTTTGTTTTCAAGAGGTTAAGATTACTATTTTTTTCTTCAGACTTCCTTATCGTGTATTGCTTTGAATTTTCTGCATTTTTATTCCTCTCATTTGGAAGGAAAAGGTGGTGTTTCTATTTGTGTCACCTAGATTTTCTACCATGATCTCTGCCACGGGTCATGATCCTAAAAATAGGGTAGTTTGGGTGCTTTTTAATGATAATGGATTTTATTTTGGTATTGTTAATCTTTATGCCTCTAATAATGGTCCGAAAGGACGGCGTTATCACGATGGTTAGGGGATAATTTGCCTTTTTCTTATTGGCTATTCTGCATGGTGACTTTAATATGGTGGAACATCCCGATGACAAATTGGGTCTTTTGCCGATGAGATGGTGTGTTGGAGAGCATGAAGCTTGGTTCTATTTCAAAATTAGGTGGGGCATTAAAGACCCTCTATTTAAAAGGTGGCGGGACTTTACTTCTCAAAATTGGTTTACTTGGTCCAATTTTTGAGAAGGCTTAGCGTGTGTGCTCAAACAACTTGATCGTGTCATGCTTTCTCAGCACCCAGGTTTTACACTGGCATCAAATAGTCAATCTCATCTCAACACGTGACCTGATATTCTTCTGTGAGATCATAGTCTGATATCTTTCATGATTACTTAGGATGGGGCCTCTATTAAAACTCCTAGCACACAATTTTATATGAATGTATCCTTGGTGTGTCACCCGGGGTTCTGGTGTACATTGCCCAAGTTTGGAATATGGCGTCACATCCTCCTTATGTTGTCAGCTAGATTTCCTGGTGGAATGACGTTATTCAATGCACTACCAAGTTTCTTTTCCACTTTGTAAAATAGGTCGCATGGGTCTATAAACATGCTAATGAGGCTTTCAACAGGAGTTCAAGCGTATAACTCAATTTCTCGAGCTCCAACCATTTGACACCATTGTTCAAGTCTCGAGCTGCTAAGCTTCGACATCAGCTCAAGGTTATTGAACAACATAGAGCCAAAGGAGCCCAAATCTGGGCTCGCTTGTACAGTGGTTGAAGACTAGTGATAGGGCCTTAAAAGGGTTCTTCAAAATTCTCGAGCTCATAATGTGAAGGAGAAAATTAAAGCTATCCAACTTGGCCATGCTCGTGTTACTTCCTCGTCGAAATTTCTTCTACCTTGTTGACCATTATACTCTTGTCTTTCAAGAACAGGAGCCTTCTGTTGAAATCACTACCACTCTACGTCAATGTATCAAAGCAATTCTCGTAATCTTAACCCATAGGATCGAAAGCATTGTGATGCTTATATTTCTCAAGAGGAGCTTCATAATTCCCTTCTTTGTCTTGCGGATGACAAATCTCCATGTTTGGATGGGTTTCCTTGTGAATTTTATAAGGCAGCATGACACATTGTTGGGCCCGATCTCTTACAGGTTTATCAGGAAGCCCTACAATCACGATCCCTTGGGAATAGTATTAATAAAGGTAATATCAAATTCATCCCCAAGATTGGTAATCCGTGAGCTCATTACCAACTGGCAGCCCATAATGCTTCTTAATTTTTATTATAATATTTTGGTGAAGGCTCTTACTCTTCAAGTAGCTTTATGTTACCCAAAATTGTTCGACCAACAATCTAGTTTTGTTACAGGTCGTTTCATTTTAGATAATCTTATTGCCATTTTTGAAGGGATGGAATGGGATCACGCTTCTTCTCTTCGAAGGTGGTTTTTCTCAAAATCAACTTTGAAAAATCTTATGACTGTATAGAATGGCCTTTCATTCTTGTCATGCTTAAAGCTTTAGGGTTTGACGATTTCTTCTCGCAATGCGGTTAGCACTCTCTTCGCTGATGCCTTATATTTTCTCACCATCAATGGACACTAGTCTTCTACCATTCATTTATTTCGATCGAATAAGGTGAGGTTTCACTTTGGATCCAAATATTTTTGTCCCGCAATGGATGCTTTCTATTACCTCCTTTCCAATAGAGATGCTCAAGGGAGATTAAGAGGCATTTATCTACCTGATCATCAATATCAACTCATCAATGGAAAATTTGTTGATGACTCTTTTATTACTTTAGCTGAATCGGAATAAAATTTGTAGGAGGCGCTTTCTTGCTTGGATATTTTCTGTAAAGTGTCCGGCTCTAAAGTTTAGTTTTCCAAATCATTGGGTTTCTCGGTAAATTCCTTGGCCTATGCCTGACTGGTTGGTGGCCTATCCCTGGCACTAGATTCAGTGAGGAGAATGATTCCACTTTATGGGAATTCATTTTTCCTTCGACAATGAGTCCTCCACCTTGGTAATTTTTAGTTGATCGGGTTCAACAAAAGTGTAGAAATGGTTCTCTCATCCATTATCTTTGGCCGGGAAGTTCCCGGTTTACACTTGTTGGTCATCAAATAGGACTTTACGAAGAGCAACAATCAGGGGACAAGAAGTCCCTCCTCTTTAATGGGAGAGGTTCCCTTATTCAGAAACAAACCTATTTACAAATATACAAAACATGATTTTCTGGTTGAACTTGGATATTACAAAAGTGTTTACTATAAAGATCATCAATTACAAAAGGACTGAGGAATGACAGTACGAGAATGAGCAGAAAGGCAACATGCAGAATTATAGATAACAGAGTAATTCTTTATGTATGTGAAGTTACAAATGAATTGAAAACAAGATCATTCGTATTGTATAAATGAGATGGAATTTAAAGACACAAAGTTCGTAAATAACCTCTACTGTAACACAAAGTTTCTTAACGTAACACAGATTCATTAATCAAGGACACAAAGTTCCTTCTTGGTTATACAAGATCACCATGCTTGCAAAGTTGAAAGTATGCAATCGGCAAGACTAACAAACTGAGACAAATGATCTTCACAAAATTTAAATGAAAGCTTAGAGATAACAGAAATCGATAGACAAAGAATGGAAAGCCCTTCTCGTATTGATTTCTTTATGATCTATTTACACTTTCGAAAATAAATCTAGTTCTTCCTCTTTAAGAATGGCATAGAGAGGCCATTATATAGCTTACAAATCGCTTACTCTTCGTAACCACTTTTTTAACAAAAATAGTTAAGGACTTCGCAACCGCAATACCTCAACTTTTTACAAAGAAAACGGAAAAAGAATGGGAAGAAGAGAAAAGAATAAGGAGAAGAAGACAGGTGGTCAGCTACTGGGAGGGACCCACTGACTTCAAAATCCACTGCCTGAATCTTTTCAATGCCTCGGCTATGTCTCTGCCACGAGGGACTGACGTGTTGGCTATAGACTGACCCCAAAATCCGAGACACTTCTCCATTTCTTTATCAAACTCGACATGAGTATGATAATCTTTATTTTCTTCTTCGATGGCAGATTGAAGAGAGCAAATCTCCTTCATTTTCTCCTTGGAGATGGAACTTTCCTTGAATAAATTATCTTTGACAAAAGCTCTGAATTGAGCTTTGATTTCTTGCAAGGAAAGGGGCACACCAGAAGTTTCATCTTGAAGATGACAGTGTATATCTTTGAAAGCAGATACCACCAGTGTCTTGAAAGCCTCTCCTTTCTACCAACTATTCCTCAGCTCTCCCAAAGCCTCCTCCAGGACTTTGATCTTCCACTCTATGCTGTAAACCCAGGACTTTGACAGATTATCCTTTGCATCATCAAAAACCTTATTCGCCAATAAAATGTTCTCATCTGTCTGTCCCATGAGACGGAGGTCTACTATGCAACTACTCCAGAGTTTGAGCTCTTTATCCATGACCCCGATAGTGGAGGAGAGCTTCTGTTGCAAATTGTTCACCTTTCCGTGGAGTTTGAAAGCTTCATCGATGAAATTCAATCCTGCAACAAGCATATCTTCCACCATGGCTTCCATAGCCCTGCCAGTAGACATAATGCTTGTGCATGACTTCATGCTCGTATTTCATCTTGGCTCAAAATTACAGGAGGTGGAAGAGTAGTCAATGGGGTAGGGTCCAAAACTTTGTCCTTAGACAAAAGAGATTTGATAAAACTTGTAAGAATCTGGGCTTGTTCCTCCAACTGTTCAATAGTTTGCTGCCCTTTCTCTACCCTCCCAATGACTCGTGTGACCGTTTCCTGGAGGTTGTGGATCTCACCTTCAGGAGTAGACTCTCCCATTGGAATTCTTGAGAGCTCTAAGTCAGATGTCTGCAAGTCTTGCTCTGATTTGTCCACTGTAGGCTTAGCAATCTCCAGGAATTGCTGACCTTGAGCATCAGACACTATTCTGGAGGTGATTTTGGCTTTCTTGGCATGAGAAGGAGTAGTGCCTAACAAGGCTACGACAACATCAAAATTTGGCCCTGAGCTCCGAGAGGAAGATTTCCTCTTTCTACTGTCAACAAGAGGTTGAACCCATGCAAAAGAGGAAGAGGAAGCAGCAGGAGGGGCAAGAGGACCAAGAGACATAGAGCTCATGATGCCTCAGGCTCTTTCAGAACTTGGTCTCAAGCCGAGATGTGAGTGGGATCAATCTTTACTGAGACAACTTCACGCCACAAAGAATCAATAGCACTTGGAATCATCTCGCAGAATTCCTTATCTTTATCTCTGCCTTGATCTTCATGATAGAGCATCTTGATGGGAATGAACTTCTTCTCTTCACTTCTCACTTAAAGAAATGAACAATGATGTAGGTCCCAAAGGCACTTCTACCTGAGGATCTTTTTCCATGTGCTCCTTCTTAACCTCTTTGGCTTTTTCAAGTGTAATTTCCCACACTTGAGTGGATGCAAGAAATCTTCTTATCTCTCGCAGGTTCTCAGTGCAGCTTTTCTCTGTTGCCTCGATAGGCTTCAGATCAAAGCCATCTTATCATTGCAGAACATGGGAAGCCTCGAGAGGGTGCTTTCAATGCTTGGCCCGATATAGGAGAATTTTCTCAAGATTATATGAAATAAGCACCAGTAACGCGATATCGAGCTTCATGGCTTCATCAAACTGCAAATCTTAGTCTAGCAGATCACCTTCGAGCAAGCAATCTCACCACGTACATGGTGAAAGCATCATTTACCCTTCTATAATTGTGATTGCTGGTCTCCGTGGTGAATCATATGAGTATATATAGGGTCATCCTTGTGGCATCAATGTAGAAAAACCAAACCATTGCCTTGATGCAGTATACATCGTAGAGAAGTCATGTAGAACTTCTTTGTTTGTTGTACATTCATCCGCACCGATAGTCCGCCAAATTCATGCTGATGATCTCTGCCTAGTTGATATTTTGTGTTCCCTCACACACCATGCTGATGAGCGGGCACATCCAGAAGTGGAATTCGTTGGTAGAGGGTAAACCCATAACCCGAGCCAGTAGAATTATAAAATCTGACAATTCTTCGTTGAAATCTACTCCAGAAAGAGTCTTAGACAGGTAGATGCTCCTTCTTAGGGTTCTTGAGCCAACTTCGCCACCCGCGCCAGTATTTGTCACTGTCTTGGTTCAGGGCCTCGTGCTTGATCCCGGTGAAACGACTATGGCATTATCCATCTCTCGGGATCCTCGCCATAATGGCGGAAGCATCCACTTTGCAATGAGTTCCCAAAGTATATTGGTCAATTCACCCGATCGTGGTCGAAGTGAGCTCCGCATGAAAGCACCGTATCAAAGACACTATGCCTTCGAGATCCGAAACCTCCAACGAAAGCCAAACCACCATGTCATGTGAATCATCTTTACGCGCCATAGGTGTAGGGTTGCATCCGCCATCCTTGCCCAAAATCACCGAAATCAAGATGACGAGCTTCACTGTCCCCAATATTGTGAACGGCATTCAAGTGGAGAGATTTGCTCCTGATCCCTCAAATTTGATCTTCATGTCATGTAATTCTTTGTTTGTTGATACGCGAACTTGACTTTGGGAAGGAATTACAGAGGAAAGGATACACGCACAGAAATTATATTAAGGGTTCGAGCAAAGGATAGCGTGGAAGCAGTGAAAATGCAAAGGGGAATGCCCATTATATAGCCGATTAGAGAGAGAAAAAAATGAATGCGCATTTAATACATATCTACCAATTTGAAAAGCATGATATTCGGGTAGAGCGGGAAAATAAGCACGAATGGCACTTGGTTCATTTGGGACATGTGAGACGCGAAACACGCTTCACACGCAACTCACAAATGCCTTTGGCCGGATCGGACGAAAAGGTGACAATGGGTCCTAAGAGCTTAGGACATTTGGGACGTGAAAGCGCGCGAAGTACGTGGTTCAAACGAATCAAATGGAATCCAAAATGGAACAACTTCAGCACAATTTGACTTGGGACATTTGGGACAAAAATGTGTGAAGTACGTGGTCGGGTGTTTTCGGTGTTTCGCTGAAATGGAACAACTTGCACAATTTGACTTGGGACATTTGGGACAAAATGTGCGACGGGCCCAAAAGGACAAACTTCGGGAGATCAGCCATCGGGAACAGAGCGCACTTTTGAACTTGGGACACACGGACAAAAATGTCCGACAGCCCAAAAACACATGAAATGACCCAAAACGCAGATTTTCTCAATTTCACGACTTTTAACAATTTCAACACAACAGAGAAGACACTTAAACTCAAAATTTTGAAAATTCACTTTCTTAAGAGCAGGGGAATTTTGAGTGGACAACAGCTGGCTCCTTCTGGGGATGACTTGGCATAAATTCAAGGAATGGGACAAGGTAAGAACTTAGACAAACTCGGGAAGCAGACTCAGTACCTTATCCATTGGGCCACTGTCAAAAAACCAATACAGAGGACAACACACCAAAACAAAAAGGAAAGAAAAACAAAAACGCTGTACAGAATATACAAAGGACTTCCTAATCACCTATGACTTGAACAACTTAAGGTACTGCCCACTATAAGGAAGTGGGAGAGGAGAACCATCCATGTAATCAAGATAAAAGGAATTCTTACCAGCAAAGTGTCTGATCTTGAAAGGTCCGAGCCAAAGGGAATCAAACTTGCCATGGCTGCCACGAGGTTCATGCCTTTTATCCCATAACAACACAGTGTCTCCAACTTGGAAATCTCTGAACCTAGCTTTCTTATCAAACAGGACCTTTACCTTCTGCTGGTGAACAGATATCCTATCAGCAACCTCCAATCTATCCTCATTTAGTTTGTGAAGGTACATAATTCTCTTATCCAAAGCATCACTAAAACTAGTATCTTCAATGGCCTTCATTAGATGCAAGGCTGGCAGTTCCACTGTTACTGGCAGTTGAGCTTCTACTCCATATACCACTTGAAAAGGGGACATTCCAATAGCTCTCTTTGGCGTAATCCTGTCTGCCCAAAGAGCATCATAGAGCTTCTTGTGCCAATTTCGTTGAGACTCATTTACTAATTTCCTTATAATAGTCACCAAATTTTTATTAGTGGATTCTGCTTGCCCATTTCCTTGAGGATAGTAATCTGAGGAGTGAGCCAAAGAAATGCCATACCCATAGCAAAAATCCATTATCTCAGTTGAAGAGAAATTCGAAGCATTATCTGTTACAATCTTATTAGGTACACCATACCTTACCAAGATGTTCTCTTTGATGAAGCTGCACACCACTTCAGAAGTAGTACTCTTAACTGGAATAGCTTCCACCCATTTGGTGAAATAGTCCGTGGCAGTTAGTACATGAGTATGACCAGCACTAGAAGCAGGATTAAGTGTTCCAATGAAGTCCAAACCCCACTGTTGAAAAGGTTCTTCAATTACAACTGGCTTAAGAGGCAAAGAGGCCAATTTGGGTCTTCCCACGAAGGTCTGACAAGCCTCACATTTATCAACCCACTTGGATGCATCTCTGAACAAGGAAGGCCAGTAATATCCTCCACGAAGTATCTTGTGAGCAGTGACCGTTGATGAATAGTGCCCTCCACATGCCTGATCATGAAAAGTTGAGAGCAACTTTCTCTGTTGTTCCTTGTCCACACACTTCAAAAATCTCCCATCTAACCCACGTTTGAACAAGGCGCTTTCCCACAACACATATCAGATCGACCTCAATTTAATGTTCTCTTTTCTTTGGCAGTTAAATGAGAGGGGCATTCCCCATAGGTGAGAAAATGGGCGATGTCAGCATACCATTCGTCAACCGAGCTAAGAAAAAGAATGGTAGGAAGGCCAACTTTGTTCTCCAGTAATTCATGCTTAGCTCCTTCAGCAATGAGCTCACAAAGACCTTTTCCACGAACCAGCTTGGTCGGTTTGATATCAATGTCATATTCTTGGACCTTAGCAACCCAGTTCCCTCTCTTGGATCCAAATTCTTGTTGTGTGAGAATTGACTTAACAGTTGTATCTGGAACCAACACCATGGAATGAGAGTTGAGGATGTAAAAGCGAAACTGCTTAATAGCTTTGACCACTGCAAAAGCATGTTTCTCCATCATGGTGTATTTTAACTCATGATCTTTCAGAATATAGCTCATGAACGCAATTGGGAGCTCATGCTCGTTAGAGTCTTCTTGAGTCAAAACAGCAGCTAAGGTATTATCTGTGGCATAGCAATAGATAATAAAATCTTTGTTGAAATCGACAAGCTAAAACAGAGTTTTAGCGATAGCTTTCTTGATACCTTCAAAGGATTCCTTTCCTTCAGAAGACCAACCAAATGTTTGCTTCCCTTTCATCATCTGAGAAATATTCAAAGTTAACTCTACAAAATCAGGGATGAACCTTCTTAAAAAATTGATCTTACCAAAGAAAGAGTGCACGCCCTTTTTACTGGTTGGGAGAGGAATTTGCTGGATAGCTTGTACTCGTTCAGGATCAATCTTAATACCATCTTTGAAACAATGTGCCCTAATAATTTTCCCTCTGTGACACAAAAGACAGATTTTTTAGGATTCAAAGAAATCCCATGCTCTCTGCATCTTAGCAGAACTGTCTCCAGGTGATCAAAATGATCCGCTCTTGTTTTGGAAAACACTGTCAGGTCATCAAGGTATATGACAATACACTTCCCTTTCAAACTTCCAAAAGCCAGATCCATAGCTCTCTGAAAAGTGGCACCAGCATTAATAAGCCCAAAAGGCATTCTCTTGTAAGCAAAGGTACCCCAAGGAGTAGTGAAAGTTGTTTTGTGTTGATCTGCAGTATCAACCTCTACCTGATTATATCCCGAGAATCCATCAAGCATAGATAACATTTCAGATCCTGTTACTGCTTGCAATACCTGATCCATCATAGGCAAAGGATAATTATCTTTCAAGGAAGCCTGATTTAGGTTCCTGAAATCAACACAGATGCGGATCTCACCATTTTTCTTCCTAACAGGCACAATATTTGCAATCCATGTTGAATGGTGAATGGGAAAGATGATTTTGGCCTTCAACAACTTCTGTATTTCCTGAAAGATGGTGTCAGCTATTTTGGGGTTGTATTGCCTTTGTTTCTGCTTAAAAGGTTTAATTCCTGGTTTGAGAGGAATAAAATGTTGCATATCTTTTGGTTTGAAGGCTTTTAAATCCTCATAAGAATAAGCAAGAACATCCTTATACCTCTTTAAAAGATCAATTGCTTTTCTCCTCTCATCTGCTGTGCAACATTTTCCAATATTCACTAGCTTAGGGTCAGTAGAACTCCCAATATTAATCTTGTCATGTTCAGCTGATTGCTGAGGTCCAGTAGAAGCTCTAGACTTCACATACCTGTCATGTTTATCAAATAGTTCCTCTAAACTCACCAACCCTTTAGGAATCTTGTTTCCTTTGAGATTGATGCATCCATCCTGATCCGTTTCTTCTCCTTGGGTGACTGCTTTGTCAAAGGGCACACTTTCACGAGGTAGGTTGTCACTTCCTTCAAAATACAGCTGTTCGAAATTACCCTTGAGTTCAAGGAAAGAAAGCAAGTGTTGATCATCATTGAAAACTTGCCAGTTATTGGTATTATCAGGTACACTAGGCCGATGGACCATCTCAATGGTGAACTTATCCTGAGAGAAGTCAGGATGAGGAATCAGTAGTGACCCTGAGACTGCTAGTGAATCAGCCCTACGTTGTTCTTCTCCCTAGGTATTGCCTCAATGGAGAAAGCATCAAGAAATTCAATGGAATCCCAAACCTGGTTCCGGTAATGTTTCAACCTTCCATTTTTTACTTGAAAAGGCTTCTGACTTGCTTTACAATCAATTCTGCATCACCACGAGCCAGAAGATTCTTTACACCTTGTTCTTTGGCCACTTGCAGTCCAAGAATGAGAGCCTCATACTCTGTATTATTAGTATTTTCGAACTACAACTTAAATGAAAAAGGATGTAGGCTTCCTTCAGGTGACACCAGTAGTACACCAGCTCTAGAACCAACTGAGGAACAACTTCCATCAAACTCTAAAATCCAAACACCATTAGGATCTTTAGGTGACACTTTGGGAAGTTGGATTTCATCAGGGGACATAATCATGTAGTTGCCATGACCCATATCCTCATAGAGTATTTGTGCTTTAGGATCATCCATTTTTTGCACAATATACTCAGATTGCTTCTCAGGCATCAACTTCTTCATTTGTCCATTAACAGGTACGAGTGCATGTGACCAATCCATTTGAATTTCTCCACCCACATCCTTACAGAAGTTCCTACTTAGCAACATCCCGTATGAAGGAGGAATATCTGCAACTAAGATGGTAGCCAAAACTCTCTTTTCAGGCAAAGCAGCAAAAGCCACTTGTGCATCTTTAATTCTTCCGACCAGGGGCACCTCCTTACTCTCCATGGAGTAACAAGATCCATAAGTGCATGTGTGAGGGTCAAGCCTAAAGCATGAGCTACTTTAGCAGGCATCACATTATCTGAGGCTCCTGAGTCAATGACACACCATCGAGCCTATGACCAGCTATAAGAAGTGTTACATAAAATGGTTTAATTTTGTCATTAGGTGAGGTGACAAAGAGCTACTACTGACTAGGTCAGGTGTGAAGAAGGAGTAGGTAAAAGGCCTTTAGAGGTGGTTTTAGAATGGGAATTAACAAATTGAATCATTTTGGCAAAAGCTTTGGGATGGGTTTGATAATACTCAGCCTCTGAGATTTGAACCTTAGTCTTTTTCAGATGATCAATAATATCAAAAGACCCAGAAGTGGACGGGCCATCATCATTTGAAATCCTAGGCTTATCAACTTTAGGAGAAAAAGAAGTAACTTTACTAGTAGGATTGACAGGACTCACCTTTGGTGTAGATGAAGTGGGGATAGGAGATCCTCTTTTTGCAATTACAGGGATAGTTGCCGACTGCTCCTTAAATTTCTTGGGGGGATGTCACTTTCTCCCTCTGATTTGTCTGCTCTCGAGTCATGACAGCAAATGATTCACTATTCATGTCTGCTACCACTTCATCATAATCATCTCCATCATCAATGCCCTCAGTGGTGAAGAAATTAACCCGAGATCCCTCAAGTTCATCTGCTTCATCATCAAATTCCTCCACAAACTCCTCGCAAGCTTCATTATCCTCATCATCATCTGGCTCTTCAACTTCACAGGTTGCATTTACAGGAACTTTAACAGGAGGTCCTTCAAGTGCTAATCTTGTTTGAGAAGCAGGCAAATGATTTCTGGGCTGAAATTCCTCCTTGGAACATCTGCATAAGGAGCATGCTGAGCCAATTGTTTCTTTATAGCAATGAGATCATTCGCAAGTTTTTGAACTAATGGATCAGTATTAGGTCCAGGGGTGGAGGAGGAGGAAGCAACAGACTTAGATTTGGAAGGGTCTCTCCTCAACTTCCCTGACATGATCAAATCATCCTCGACACTAACAGCAAGAGTTTGATCCTCCACCAATGTTGCGAGATTAGCCCTTCTCAGCGCATAGCTAACTTCAGGCGTTTGGGCATTTAGGAAGAAACATTTTTGGATTTGATCAATAGGTCGAGTATTTACAGAATTTTATTGATCAATCTGTTGAATCGGGCCACAAATTCTCTCATGGGTTCTGGTGAATCTTTCTTTATCTGAGAGATTTGAGCTAGCAAGGCATGCACATCTTCTGCTGGTTTGAAACGGTTTTCAAACCTAGTTCTCATGGTGTCCCAGCTAGTGATAGTACCAGCCGGAAGGTGATAGAACCAATCAACAGCATTATCTTGTAAAGTCTCAACGAATAGCCTCACGGAGACGCCTTCGTGTTCAACTCCCGAACTCCACATGCAACTATGAAGGCTCGATGTGTTCATCAGATGCACTTTGCCATCGCCTTTGAATTTAGGAAAGTTCTTCCTTACCTGCGGTAACTCATGCAAAGGCCGAGGAAGAGCAAGGGGCCCGACACGATGACCCTAGGGCAATGGTACCGCCATTCTTGGAAAAATGGCTTGGAGAGGAACTGCAACACCAGCAAGAATCAAAGCTCAAGATTAGGGCTAGCTGGCTCTGAAGGAATACCACCCGTAGGAATTCTATCTTGAGCAGGTGGAGTGCTTGTCGAACGAGTCCTTCTATTTCTTATCGAAGGGAAAGGAAAACCCTGCTGCTCCAAAATCTGAAACTGAGAATCTTCAATACCAAGGGCCCTTCTCCCTCGAGTAAAACGCGGAGTCGCTAGATCAAAAGATGATCAAAAATTACAGAACTGGAATATGATTTTCCCCAGCGGAGTCGCCAAAAACTGTTGGTCGTCAAATAGGACTTTACGAAGAGCAACAGTCAGGGGACAAGAAGTCCCTCCTCTTTAATGGGAGAGGTTCCCTTATTCAGAAACGAACCTATTTACAAATATACAAAACATGATTTTCTGGTTGAACTTGGATATTACGAAAGTGTTTACTATAAAGATCATCAATTACAAAAGGACTGAGGAATGAGAGTGCGAGAATGAGCAGAAAGGCAACATGCAGAATTATAGATAACAGAGTAATTCTTTATGTATGCGAAGTTACAGTGAATTGAAAACAAGATCATTCGTATCGTATAAATGAGATGGAATTTAAAGACACAAAGTTCTGTAAATAACATCTGCTAGAACACAAAGTTTCTTAACGTAACACAGATTCATTAATCAAGGACACAAAGTTCCTTCTTGGTTATACAAGATCACCATGCTTGCAAAGTTGAAAAGTATGCAATCGGCAAGACTAACAAACTGGAGACAAATGATCTTCACAAAATTTAAATGAAAGCTTAGAGATAACAGAGATCAGATAGACAAAGAATGGAAAGCCCTTCTGTATTGATTTCTTTATGATCTATTTACACTTTCAGAAAATAAACCCAGTTCTTCCTCCTTTAAGAATGGCGTAGAGAGGCCATTATATAGCTTACAAATCAGTTACTCTTCGTAACACTTCTTTTAACCAAGAATAGTTAAGGACTGCCAACCGCAATACCTCAACTTTTTACAAAGAAAACGGAAAAAGAATGGGAAGAAGAGAAAAGAATAAGGAGAAGAAGATAGGTGGTCAGCTACTGGGAGGGACCCACTGACTTCAAAATCCACTGCCTGAATCTTTTCAATGCCTCGGCTATGTCTCTGCCACGAGGGACTGACGTGTTGGCTGTAGACTGACCCCAAAATCCGAGACACTTCTCCATTTCTTTATCAAACTCGACATGAGTATGATAATCTTTATTTGCTTCTTCGATGGCAGATTGAAGAGAGAAAATCTCCTTCATTTTCTCCTTGGAGATGGAACTTTCCTTGAATAAATTATCTTTGACAAAAGCTCTGAATTGAGCTTTGATTTCTTGCAAGGAAAGGGGCACACTAGAAGTTTCATCTTGAAGATGACAAGTGTATATCTTTGAAAGCAGATACCACCAAAGGTGTCTTGAAAGCCTCTCCTTCTACCACTATTCTTCACTCTCCCAAAGCCTCCTCCAGACTTTGATCTTCCACTCCACGCCGTAAACCCAGACTTTGACAGATTATCCTTTGCATCATCAAAAACCTTATTCGCCAATAAAATGTTCTCATCTGTCTGTCCCATGAGACGGAGGTCTACTATGCAACTACTCCAGAGTTTGAGCTCTTTATCCATGACCCCGATAGTGGAGGAGAGCTTCTGTTGCAAATTGTTCACCTTTCCGTGGAGTTTGAAAGCTTCATCGATGAAATTCAATCCTGCAACAAGCATATCTTCCACCATGGCTTCCATAGCTCTGCCATAGACAGAATACTTGTGCATGTCTTTGATGCTCTGTATTTCATCTTGGCTCAAAATTACAGGAGGTGGAAGAGTAGTCAATGGGGTAGGGTCCAAAACTTTGTCCTTAGACAAAAGAGATTTGATAAAACTTGTGAGAATCTGGGCCTGTTCCTCCAACTGTTCAATAGTTTGCTGCCCTTTCTCTACCCTCCCAATGACTCGTGTGACCGTTTCCTGGAGGTTGTGGATCTCACCTTCAGGAGTAGACTCTCCCATTGGAATTCTTGAGAGCTCTAAGTCAGATGTCTGTAAGTCCTGCTCTGATTTGTCCACTGTAGGCTTAGCAATCTCCAGGAATTGCTGACCTTGAGCATCAGACACTATTCTGGAGGTGATTTTGGCTTTCTTGGCACGAGAAGGAGTAGTGCCCAACAAGGCTATGACAACATCAAAATTTGGCCCTGAGCTCCGAGAGGAAGATTTCCTCTTTCTACTGTCAACAAGAGGTTGAACCCATGCAAAAGAGGAAGAGGAAGCAGCAGGAGGGGCAAGAGGACCAAGAGACATAGAGCTCATGACGCTCAAGGTTTGCACAGCGTGGTCTCAAGTTGAGATGTGAGTAGGGCGCTGGATACAATTGTTGTTGAAGAATCAATAGCACTTGGAAGTTCAGTGCTCTGGACTTCCTTATCTTTATCTGCTGGACCTTCAGGAGCATTTGCAGGGGCTGGCACTTCACTCTCTTCACTTTCACTGAGAACAATGATGTTCTCCGGTCCCATAGGCACTTCTACCTACTTTCTTTGAGGATCATTTTCCACAGGCTCCTTCTTAACCTCCTTGAGTTTCTTCTGGTACACTTGAGTGGATGAAGGAGTGGAAGCTGCAGGTCCTTGTATTGATGAGGCAGGAGGGGTTTGCACTGGTGTTTCTGACCTGGGAATCGATGCCTCTCTCCTTGGTGTTGAAACATCCTTGGAAGAGGATTCTCCTGAGTGCCTTCTGAGCTCTCGAACTTTCCTGTCAAACCAGACCTTAGTCCTGACTAAGACTGGAGCAAGGATCTCAGCCAGATCATCTTTTTCTTTCCTGTTCCAATCCAAGTCCTCCAAGGGGGTGTGCTTAATCACACTTTGTCATACTCATATGAGTATAGATCAGAATTGTCATCCTGGAGTCCTTCAGGAACTTGGTACAAGCCGAGTTCTTGGATCAATTGCAGAGAGAACCTGCCACAGTGCCTCCTCCTAGCTTCAAAATCATCTGCACAGTCAGCCCAATAGTCCTCTGTATCTGCCCTATGATGATAGATTATCTTGATGTTCTGCTCAATGAACTTCTTCAAGTCGAAGCAAGTTCTTGGCTTAAAGAAATGAACGGTGATAGGGACCAGGGCTCTCTCTATGTTCTGTGCATCCAGGGCTTGTTTTACAAGTGTAATTTCCCAAAGAGATGGGAAAGTGCAAACCAGAAATCTTCTTGTCTCTCGCAGTTCTCAGGCAATTTGTCTAATTGCCTCTGCATACTTCAATCAAAGCCATCTTATCATTGCGTAACATGGGAAGCCTCGGAGGGTGCTTTCATAGCAATGTGCAAGCCCGATATATAGAGAATTTTCTGAATTGTATGAAATAAGCACCGTAGCGCGATATCAGATTCATGGCTTCATCAGAAAATCTCCTAGCAGTATCACCTTCGAGCAGCCTGACCACGTACATGGTGAAAGCATCATTTACCCTTCTGAAATTGTGATTGCTGGTCTCTAGGGTGAACTACGGGCAGTAGGCATATATAGGGTCATCCTTGTGGGCATCAATGTAGGAAAAACCAAACCATTGCCTTGATGCTGCCAGAGTATACATCAGGTAAGAAGTCATGTAGAACTTCTTTGTTTGTTGTACATTGGACAACTGATCTGCCAAATTCATGCTGATGATCTCTGCCCAGTTGATATTTTGTGTTCCCTCGCACACCATGCTGATGAGCGGGCACATCCAGAAGTGGAATTCATTGGTAGAGGGTAAACCCATAACCCGAGCCAGTAGAATTATAAAATCTGACAATTCTTCATTGAAATCTGCCCGGAAAAGAGTCTTGGACAGGCGAGATGCTCCCTTCTTAGGGTTCTTGAGCCAGGACTTCGCCACCCGCGCCTTGTATTTATCACTGTCTTGGTTGAACAGGGCCTGTGCTTGATCCCGGGAAACAACTATGGCATTATCCATCTCTGGGATCCTCAAAGCAGTGCTAATGGCGGAAGCATCCAGCTTGCGATGAGTTCCCGTGTATATTGGTCAATTCACTCGAATCAGGGTCGAAGTGAGCTCCACACGAAAGCACTATATCAGCACACTGTACTGAGATCGGGAAACCTCCAGCGAAAGCCAAACCACTGTCGTGAATCATCTGCACCATAGGTGTAGGGTTTGCATCCGCCATCCTTGCCCAAAAATCACTGAAATCAAGATGACGAGCTTCACTGTCCCCAATATTGTGAACGGCAGATTCTAGTGGAGAGATTTGCTCCTGTCCTTGAAATTTGATCTTCATGTTGACAGTAATTCGGAGGACAGAGACGCGAACTTGACTTTGGGAAGGAATTACAGAGGAAAGGATACACGCAGCAGAAATTATATTGCAAGGGTTCGAGCAAAGGATAGCGTGAAGCAGTGTGAAAAATGCAAAGGGGGAATGCCCATTATATAGCCGATTAGGAGAGAGAAAGATAATGAATGCGCATTTAATACATATCTACCAATTTGAAAAAGCATGATATTCGGGTAGAGCGGGAAAAATAAGCACGAATGGCACTTGGTTCATTTGGGACATGTGAGACGCGAATGCGCGAAACACGCGACTCGGCCGGATCGGACGAAAAGGTGACAATGGGTCCGGAAGAGCTTGGGACATTTGGGACGTGAAAGCGCGAAGTACGCGGTTTGGGTGAATCGGCCGAAAATGGAACAACTTGCACAATTTGACTTGGGACATTTGGGACAAAAATGTGCGAAGTACGTGGTTCGGGTGTTTCGGCCGAAAATGGAACAACTTGCACAATTTGACTTGGGACATTCGGGACAAAAATGTGCGACGGGCCGAAAAAGACAAACTTCGGGGAGATCGGCCGATCGGGGAACAGAGCGCACTTTTGAACTTGGGACACACGGGACAAAAATGTCCGACAAGCCCGAAAAACACATGAAATGACCCAAAATGCGAGATTTTCAATTTCACGACTTTTAACAATTTCAAAGACAACAGAGAAGACACTTAAACTCAAAATTTTGAAAGTTCACTTTCTAGAACCATATGATAAAAATGTTGGAAAACATTAGATTTCATACTCTGCTAATTACTAAAAATCCAGTTAAAATACATGGTACCTTTATGGTCAAAAGTATCTAAAAACCATTAGAGATCGTCAAACCCTTCATGCGGTGGGTTGGTGATGGATTCCGAACAAGTATCTCTTTCAATGAGCAAAATCTTTGGTGGTCTTCTATTTTCTCTCCTAATAATCTCCTCTCTCACTTATTGAACAACCCAACATCAAAGCAATGCTGGTTAGCTCGTAAAGGCATCTCTACCATCTGGGACCTGGTTTCCTCCCGAGATTGGCTTCCTTGCCTACGTTGAAATAGAAATACAACCTAGCTAATTCTAATCTACCTTCGGTTTATTTTTGGCTATTCAATATTTTTCTACCCGATGTTATGTTGTACAAGCTAGGTCTTTAGTCACCCAAGGCTTGGTGGAAGGATTGGTGTTGGAACGTGGACATTCCTCTATTACAGTACAATTTAGGAGTTATTTACTCTTTGTTATCTCCTATGTCACCAGCTTTAGATAAGCTCAATACCATATGGTCATTACATTCTTCTCATGCTACTTTCTTAAAGCGTATCCATTGGGCACGGAACTATCGACATTAAAATTTTCCTCCGTAATTTCTATTTTATTAATGTATGTATTAGGAATAGGATGTTGTTAAGTATAATTAGTAGTGGCATCCAATAGAAGATAACGGCACTATCAGTACGGTGCCAATAATGTAGAGTACGGTAATAGTCAAAGTACAATAGGAATGTTGTAAAAAGTAAATATTTGTCGTAAGTGGTCCGGTAATGTTAAAATGTCAAAGTTGGGATAAGTAGAGAAGTAGGGTCTACATGATTAGGAATTAGAAATATTATATTTGTGGTAAGGACAAGGAGTGATGTCATAAATATTTTGTGTATTTTATTTGTAGAAAAGTCTAAAAAGGTGGAACCCATGTGAGATGATAAGGTTTATCTTATCTTAGAAGATAAGCCTACATGTAAAGGCAAGAGTTTAGGCATGGAATATGATTGGCTGGAAGAGATTTCCTATCCTATTTTAGAGATAGGGTGGATAAGCTGAATTCCTATAAATAAAGAGGCCACCCCCTCATTTAGCATAGAAGGAAGTAGTAAGAAATATTGTATGAGTAAGTGTGTAAAGGAAGCCATCATTTTGAAGGTGTGTTAAAAAGCCATTAAGAGGTGTAATTGTGAAGTTTCTCCCATAGTTATTGTTGGAAGGCAAGTGAAGTCAGTAAGACTTGAAGTACCTCATGGGTGAGATTGTAACAATTTCATGTTGATATGATAATTTACACTGATATTTCAGATTTATCATCATTCCTTCTTATCATAGTCTATGGTATTCTTGTGTTATGTTTGTTGTTGTGTTTCCAGATTACATCCACCAAACTAAAAGTTGTGCATTAGTAAATAATCATAGCATGAGGA
Source organism: Taxus wallichiana var. yunnanensis (assembly GCA_018340775.1). Taxonomy (NCBI): domain Eukaryota; kingdom Viridiplantae; phylum Streptophyta; class Pinopsida; order Cupressales; family Taxaceae; genus Taxus; species Taxus wallichiana. The sequence continues at coordinate 402,052,771 of CM031241.1, forward strand.
GTTCCCGGTGAAGAATTATCATAGTGCTTTGGATTGGTGATGACATTTTGGTTCCGTTGTTAGGACCATTCCTCGTTGGTGGATTTTCTAGAGAGATATTCCCACTTAGTCAAAAAATATTTGGAGGGTAACCTTGTTTTTACTGTGCATAGTAGTTACCATGGTAAAGTCACTTTTTACCGTGAATAGTATTACCACAGTAAAGTCACTTTTTACCATGTGAATAGTATTTACTTTACGTAACTTCGCTTTTTATTATGAATAGTGTTTACCACAGTAAAGTCATTTTTACCGTAGTAAGTCAAGTTTTACCATAGTTTACCATGGTCATTTCTATTTTCTATTATAGTGATTCCAATTATTTGTGCACATAAGTCTTGTTGATTGTACTTGTGGGTTGGTATTTCATTGTGGTTACTTTTGAAAATGGGGAAGATTCCTATTTTTCAGCCCAATCTAATAAATATGCTTCCTCTTTCATTCAAGAGTTTAAATGATCTTGCATTTGTAATGCCTCATAAGAAGAAGAACAAATGGACTGAATTTTTGATACTTTTTTGGATGGTTCACCACTTAGGTGGTTTGAAACACTAGGTGATAATGTGAAAAATTCATGGGATTTTTTAACGAAAGTTTTCTTGAAGAATTTGGTGAACAACAAAATATACAAATCTCATGATCGAGATCACAAAGCTAGCCCAAGGAGAGAAGGAGAAGATAAGAGATTATCATGCTCGTGTTCTAGTGCTAAGGAGGAAGCTCGATGCCCAGATCCGGAAGGAAAGATTAGCGGATGGGTTGATGAATGGTGTGGATAATCTCCTCTGTAAGCACTTCATTCTTGGGATGAAGCCAAAGATCAGATAACGAGTGAAGTATGACCACCTAGCTACCATTGAACAAGCAAAGGAGATTGCGAAGAAGGCAAGAAGAAAGCATGGAAGAGGAGCCCAAAGAAATTGTTGCTAAAGTAGAGCTTACACCGGCACCTTTGGTCAGAATCCACAACCACTCTCGGTGAGCACAAATATTTCTCCTCTAGTACATCTACCGAGTATGAAGATCTGCTCAGAAGATGGGCCGATTAACTATTAATATTCTTCAAGGAAAGGAATTTAGTTCTCGGGGAGGAGATAGAGGTCCAAAAAAAAATTTACGAAGTTGTATGTTATGGTTGTTATAAAAGGGTCATTATAAGTATAATTGTCCAGATAGAGCTTCTACATCTAGTACAAGAGGATAATGATAAAGGAAAAGCACACCTATGAATTCTTTTGATGTAGTATATAAGAGCATAAATAATGAAGTAGATGTGTTTGTAACAAAAAGAAAGAAAAAAAGATAACCAAGATGGAAATGATCCTAAAAAGATGAAAGAAGAAACTAGTAAGAAACATAGGAGAAGAAAGTTGGGTGTGCAGGATTTTCTGATTTCACAGGGACAAGGACCATACTCCATCTTAGAAGATCTGTCCAAAAGGCCTATAAATATTACATATGGTCAACTCTTGGCTATGTCTTTTGAGAAGAGGCGGGAGCTGCGAAGTGGACTCAATGCTCAACGAAGGAAGGAGGTTGAGGTCCCTATTTTGGAGGCAAAGGCGGATCCCTACGCTCCACAAGCTGAGGTATTATGTAATGGTATTTCAATTCATGATGTCTTAGTTGATGGAGGTGCTGCAATTAATGTAATGACCGAGTCTGTAATGAATATGTTGGGTTTAAAAATTGATCGCCCCTCAACACTTATGTTAAGGTCATTAAATAAGGAAAACTAAACCGAAGGTGTAGTTTCAAATGTGGCAATATCTCATTATGGGTGTGTATGTGTGGTAGACTTTCGGTGATGAAAAATGGTACTATTGTTGTATACCCAATGTTGTTGGGAAGACCATGGCTAAGGAGAGTTCATGCGAAACTACTTTGGAATTAAGGCTTCATGACACTTGGACGTGGTAGAGAGAGGTTGAAGATAAAGTGATCCCTCGGCATCATAAGGTAGAACCTATGGATTCAAGTGATGAAACTGATGATTGGACATCCTCTTGATTACTCTAGTACCGGTGAAGTGGACACCGAAGATGAAGAAAGTGAGTTGATGTTTCGGTCATGGATATCCTTCCAGTCCACACAAACTTATGACCCCATAAAATTATCTAAGAATAAATTGATGATCGTCTCCAAAAAATAAAGATTGGTGATGTTGTGATGGAGAGTGAAAAGGAATCATACCTCCAGCTCTTTCGAAGGTACATACACATATTCACTTTTGATTACAAGGAACTCCATCAAGTAAGTTGGGTAGAACATTCTATTGAGCTGGTAGATGGTTCTAAGCTCATAAAGAAAATGCCATATAGAATGAATCCTAATTTTTCCAAGACCGTAAAAGAAGAAATAGATAAGTTGCTTGATGCGGGATTCATATTTGCTTGTGAGAATTCGAGAATGGGTTTCTCCCATTGTGATCTCAATAAAAAAATGGGAAACTACGCATTTGTGTTGATTATAGGAAGCTCAATAAGGCAACAAATAAGTATCATTACCCTCTTCCATTCTCGGATCAGATCTTGGATGAAGTAGGCTGCAGAGTGCTATAGTTTCTTTGATGGATATAGCGGATACAACCAAGTTGTATAGTGAAGAAAGATCAGTCAAGACCATGTTCACCACTCCTTGGGAATGTTTTCTTATAGAGTTATGCCTTTTGGGTTGTGTAATGATCTGCAACGTTCCAATGCTTGATGAATAGGGTGTTTGAACCCTACATTGGGAACTTCATCGAGTATTTCTAGGATGATTTTTGCATCTATAGGAGCAAGATGGACCACCTACACCAGATGGAGACAACATTTCAAAGGTTAGATGAAGCACAAGCCTCACTAAACCCTACAAAGTGTGTTTTTGGATGTTCTAAATGTGTTTTGTTAGGGCATGTTGTATCCAAAGATGGTATTGGTACTGATCCTAATAAAGTTTCAAAAATCAAAGAGTTACCATTTCCTATGAATAGAAGTAAGTTGAGATCATTTTTAGGCCATGTGGGTTACTATAGAAGGTTCATCAAGAATTTCTCAAAGATTACACAACCACTAACCCAGTTCTTGAAGAAGGATGTTACTTATGAACTAGGAAATAAGGCGCATGAAGATTTTGAACAACTAAAGGAAGCCCTGGTGTCTTCACCTATTTTAAAGAATCCAAATTGGAGCAAGCCATTCATTGTGTATACTGATGCCTCAGATGCAGCACTAGGAAGTACTCTGAGCCAAAAGGATGAAAATGGGAATGATCATCCAATTTACTTTGGGAGCAGACAAATGAGCAGTGCTGAGGTAAATTATCAGAATTGAAAAAGAGGCTCTAGCTATCATTTTTGCTGTAAAGAAGTTTAGAAATTACTTGCTAGGGCAGAAATTTATAGTTGTAACAGATCATCAGACTCTAAAGTATATTGTAAATAAGCCTAACCCATCAGGGAGGATAGTAAGATGGATAATTTTGCTACAAGAATTTGAATTTGATATTATAGATAGTCCAGAAAGATTCATGTCAATGCAAATGCACTCTCTCGAGCCTATGATGGTTTAGGTTCACCTTGTGATGATGATGATTTCCCGAGATGCAACATTGTTATCCCTTGACACAATCCTAGTGAATACATAGATATTTAGAATTATCTCGAATGAATTCAAGTTTCTGATGGTTTCAATGCAAAGATTAAGAGGAAGATTACTCAAGCCAGTCATCCATATTCTATTCTGCATGGATTATTATTTCAAATAGGACCTGATGGATGGTATAAGAGAGCAGTTGGATGTGATCAAGGGAAGGAGCTGATAGAAGAATTCCACAATGGTACATGTGGAGGACACTTCTCTGGACAACTTACAACAAGAAGGATCTTGGATGCAAGTTATCACTGGCCCACTCTTTTTAGAGATTGTTATAATTATTGTAAGACATGTGATATTTGTCAAACACATGGTAACCGTAAGACTTCATCAGCTCCATTATGCCCTATTCTTCCACTTGGTCCCTTTGAAAAGTGGGGAATAGACATTGTAGGTCCACTTCCAACTACCCCACACCAAAATAAGTATATTGTAGTTGCCACATATTATTTAACCAAGTGGGTTGAAGCTAGGCCATTGAAAACAACTTCCATGGATGAAGTGGCAAGGTTCATATATGAATGCATTGTCACTAGATTTGGTTGTCCATTAGAAATTGTAATAGATCAAGGAAGCCACTTCATTAATGAGGTGGTAGAAGCCCTAGTCAATAATTTTTCTATTGAGCACAGGAAGGCAACAACATACAAGCCAAGCACAAATGGATAGGTGGAACGCAACAAATTTTGTGTTGTGTCAAATTCTAGCAAAAGATGCACCTTGCGGTACATAAGTGGGATAAAAGGATTCATGCAGCATTGTGGGCATATAGGGCAACATCAAAGTCAGCAACATGATACTCCCCATTTCGGTTGGCTAATGGCATTGATCCGAGTTGTTCCTATTGAGTTTAATATTCCCACTTGTGAGAGTTATGAAAAATGAAAGGATGGATGAAAGTGATTGACAAAGAAAAGAAAGGTTGGTGCATCTTCATTTCTAGAGAAATGAGGGAAATAGCGAAGGATACAAGCTATAAGAAGAAAATGAAGTAGAAGGAATACTTTGATCAAAATATCCATTGGTCTCCATTTCATGTGAATGACTTGGTTCTAGTATATGATTCCAGATACAAAAAAAGAAGACAGAAAATTTCTTCCAAAATGGATGGGGCCCTACAAAATAGCAGTGTGTATGAAAATGGTACATATCGACTAGAGGAATTGGATGGTACTCCCATTACGAAATGGGTCAACCATGACAAGTTAAAGATTTTCCAGGCACCAACTTTAGAATGTCCATAAGAGTCTACTCCAAGGACGGAGTAGAAGCTAGGAAGGGGAAAATGTCGACATTAAAATTTTCCTCCGTAATTTCTATTTTATTAATGTATGTATTAGGAATAGGATGTTGTTAAGTATAATTAGTAGTGGCGTCCATAGAAGATAACGGCATGTCAATACGGTGTCACCAATAATGTAGAGTACGGTAATAGTCAAAGTACAATAGGAATGTTGTAAAAGTAAATATTTGTCATAAGTGGTCCGGTAAATGTTAAAATGTCAAAGTTGGGGTAAGTAGAGAAGTATGGTCTACATGATTAGGAATTAGAAATATTATATTTGTAATAAGGACAAGGAGTGATGTCATAAATATTTTGTGTATTTTATTTGTAGAAAAGTCTAAAAAGGTGGAACCCATGTGAGATGATAAGATTTATATTATCTTAGAAAATAAGCCTACATGTAAAGGCAAGAGTTTAGGCATGGAATATGATTGGCCGGAAGAGATTTCCTATCCTATCTTAGAGATAGGGTGGATAAGCCTGAATTCCTATAAATAAAGAGGCCACCCCCCTCATTTAGCATAGAAGGAAGTAGTGAGAAATATTGTATGAGTAAGCATGTAAAGGAAGCCATCATTTTGAAGGTGTGTTAAAGAAGCCATTAAGAGGTGTAATTGTGAAGTTTCTCCCATAGTTATTGTTGGAAAGAAAGTGAAGTCGGTAAGACTTGAAGTACCTCATGGGTGAGATTGTAACAATTTCATGTTGATATGGTAATTTACACTTATATTTCAGATTTATCATCATTCCTTCTTATCATGGTCTATGGTATTCTTGTGTTATGTTTGTTGTTGTGTTTCCGATTACATCCACCAAACTAAAAGTTGTGCATTGGTAAATAATCATAGCACGAGGAGTTTCGGTAAAGAATTATCATAGTCTTTGGATTGGTGATGACAGAACCCCATATTTGATCCTGAAGCTCAATTTCTTTCTTTGGTGTTTGATCTATTAGGGTTTCCCTTTAGGGGAAAGATTAAGTCATATTGGCAATCCTAATCCAGATCTATAGTTGTTGTGGTCACCCTGAGTCCTTCAAATATGTCTTTTGGTTTTCCCTCATGCGCAACATGTTTGGCATTGGATTCACTCCCTTTTTAGCCATTTCAACCTGAGTTTTTTATTGGAAAGTTTCTTTGTTTGATGACCATGCATCTTGGCCTTCCTACATTGCTTCTATTTGGCATTTATTTCATTCTATTATTCTATTTCAGCTCTAGAAAGCTAGGAATACTACCTTATTTCAGCATTTTACTCTTTCTAGCTGAACTAACCATTAATGAAAAGGTGGTTATCTTGTCTTCTGTTCACATGTAGATTCAGGCACAAGCGCAAAAGGTGGCACTGGAGTTTTCTCATCTCCAGCAGCTTGCTTTCTCATCAGGGCGGTGCATTCTATACTATGATTTGGGTTCCTCTAGATGATGATGATCAGGTGCCCCCACCACCCCAACCACATCATAGACATCGTGGTCAATCCCACAATCACTCCGTATGCCCGGCCATCTCTGCCACCGGCTCTCCCATGGCCCTCTTCCTCCGGACTGGATGGAGCCCACCGCACGTGGCAAGGTGGTGGCTAGATCTTCCAACTGGGGCTCTCTCGCCTGGCAGGGCTTCCCATTTTAGTGGCTTGCCACCCCCGGGTGGGGAATTATGGTTCCGCTCATCATTCAGATGCCTGATCAGGATGGTTGGCTGCCCAATCCACCTTCGGATGAGCCACACCGCCTCGCTTTCTTCCGCTACAAGATGATCCACCTCCTCCTCCAGGTACCACAACTCCTTGTGCCTAATCATGTTTTCTCTTGATGTAGTTTTTGGGGATCTCTCTTCACTTGTTGGTCATTTTTTTATCCCTTTGTGGTGTGTTTTTGTTTTCCCTTATGGCTTGTCTTTTGTCTTCCCATGTGGCTTTTGTTCTTTTTTACGTCGTGAACACTGCCAACCACCCCCTTACTATATAACACTTTGTATTATTTTTTCTATAATTTAATATAAAGGTGGTTTCAATATTAATCTATATTTTTTCAGTCTTAATGGTTTGAATAGATATTGGGAATGTATTAACAAAAATCATTATGCATTTTTTTATGGGAAAAAGGTTAAATGGAAGATTTATTTGGTTAAATGAGAGAAGGTATGTTATCCAAATTAGTCAATGGCGGTATTGGTATTAAGAATTTGTGATTTCATAACTTTTCCATGGGTGTAAACTTGGTTTGATGTATTTATGATGAGCATAATTAGTTATGGAGTTGGATGATGCGTAAGAAATATTTAGATGAATAGCTCTCGTAGAGAATATTTACAATGAAAATAATCTACAATAGATTTGTATAGTGTTAAAATTAGAATGGGGATAAAAGTTATGTAACTATTGGCAAGAAAAGAAGGGGAAGTCGAGTTGTTTTAGGATATAGATGGATGTTTCATGGGTTGGATTTCCAACAAAGTAGAAATGTTTCCTAGAGGAAATTCTCACATTTTTGGCTGATTGCAATCACCGAGGAGGATTCATGCTAATGGTTGGGTATTGTGTCGAAATAAATATAGTGTATAAGTTGGCCATGACTTTATGGATAAAAATACGGGTTTGAGAAGGATTGGCATGCATCTCTTCTACTGAACAAGGTGATTGTTCTCCTAAAGAAAATACATTCGCCTAGACTACAACATTGTTGCATTAGGGAAAGTTATTACACATGATTGAAAGTGGATTAAAAAAATGCTTCAATATCCTCTCTTGATGTATTATGTGCAATGAAGATGATGAATATGTGGAACACGTTATTCTATATTGTAATTACTTTGTTAATAAATGGTGTAAATTAATCTCAAAGTTGAAGAAATTTGGTTAAGCTCAAGGTCGTTAAGGAAAACCTTTTGTGTTTGGGCTCGTGAATCGGATAATTTGAAACCTTTGTGGGTTATTGCTCCTGTAAATGTTCTCTATAATATTTGGTGGGAACACAATAGGTAGATTTTCATAGTGAAGAAAGGACATGGGAACAATGTTGGATCCAATGAAGAAATAATTTTTGAAAATATTATGCCAAGATGGTGTATTAAGAAAGAAGGATTGATGGCTAGGAAACGTTTTTGTTGTCCAACTGGCCCAAAATTTCAATTAATACAAATGCAAAGTCAAAAAAATTATTCGATAGAAGGGATTTGTTTGAAGCTCATCTTTATGATGTCATTTTAATATTAAATTTGATGGTGCTTTGAAAGGTAATATGGGAGTGGTGGGGGTGGGTTTTATTGTAAGAAATAGTCTACGTGATATTTTTTGAGGGGGAGGTCTATGTTTTTCCCAAAGAAAAAAATAAAACAAGGGAGTTAACAGCCTTAGAGGATTTAAAGTTGGCTAAAGGTAAGGTGTTCATGAATATGCAAATGGAAGGAGATTCTTTTATCATTATTCAAGCATTAATGAAGGGATATACTACTTGTTGAAAACTAAACACATATATCAAAGGTACCTTGAAGTTTTTTTATTGGTTTGAAGTAATTTCTTTTAACCATTGCCTCGGGAATGTAATAGTGCAATTAATATTTTGTCAAATATCACAACCCTTTGGCCCTTCTCCTTAATTAATAGTTGTGAACCATCAAATTTGAATGGGTCGCCCGTGATTATTGCATAGGATGCCAAGAATGGGGTTGAACCCAAAATTGAAGAGGCTTATTGAACATGTTGATAGCTCTATATTGAACGAGTTTTGATGTGTTTAAGTTTTTGTGGATGACTAGGTAGGAATATGATATATATTTTCTTAATTACACAACATTATAGGGTTGTTTGTTTTCTATTGCAAAATGTTATCGAAGGTTATTTTCTATGATTGAGGAATCTCTTTCAACATATGGAGATGTTTTGTCTTACACTATGCATGTTGAGGATGGTGTGATGGTGTGTTTAATATAGAAATGTTAGATGTTGGGTGGTACGGGATTTTTTTACCAAGGAAAGAATTAGTTGGCACTTAATGTGACGCCTATGGATGTATTTGCTTTTCAAGATATAATATTAAAAATGGTGTTGTGAATGTTGACAACAACTTTGCATATAAATCCCTTCTCATTCTAAACTAATGAAAGGGTCGTATGTTTCTTCACTAAAATTCGCTTTTAGTTTTCTTGGGCCAAGTGGTGGTTATTACAAAACTTTTTTTTTTTGTTGTTGAAGAAGGTACTTATGCATGGATGGTGTTTGGATTCGTATATTTAATGCTAGATATAAGTGTTGAGGGATGGATCAACTACAAAAGAACTGTTTTCTCATCTTTGCTAGGATAGATCTATGACATACACATGACATGGGGCTAATTAAGTGGGTAGTGCTTTCTATGGCATATTTTATGATTGATATTGTTATTGTACTATTTTGTTATGAATAATATATCTAGTTAATAAATGTTATGTCAAAATTACAACACCCCCAATTTTCTCTCATGGGTTTGGGGAAATCGGTGTAATTTGCTAACATGGGGTTATCCCTCAAGCTGTGGGACTTACAAACTTGAGATAACCCTCTAGAGAAGGCCAGCTTCCTCTACCTAATCCTAATGCTACAACTACTCCTAATGCAATAAAAATGCCTAACTAAGCCTACACTAACATTACCAAGGAGACAAGGAGAGAGAAAGTGCATGAAAGGGAAATCCTACACTAGAAGGGGTGATAGCACTTAAAAGGGGTGAGATACTCACGATGAGGGAGGAAGAAGAGGGAAAATAGTGTTAGGAAAGGTAACAACAATAGTGACATAGACCCAAACTCCATCTTCCATCTGGACTCCATAAAACACAACATCTTACACCTACAAATGTGAAATACATGCACAGAAAAACAAACATGAAATGGAGAGACACAAAGAAACAAAATACATGAGAAAGGGTTGAGAAACACCAAAAAAACATGATTTTATTGCTCTATAAGGTTCACAAACCATTACATTAATTCTTAGAGGCATAAATACGCTTTCCAGGCACAAGAGAAGGCTTATAACTCAAATTAAGTCGAGGGAAAAGTTTTGCAAGAGTTTTCCCCACTCCCTGAATGTCTTTTTTGAAAAATGAGGGGCTCGATTGCATTATTTATCCATTCTTCACCCACCCTCATTAAATAGGTATGGGCACCCATACAATTTCACTTCCCGAGGGTACCATTTTCAGAAAAAGACATGGGCACCATATTGCATTAAATATGGTTGTTGGGTTGTCAATCGTTTACCTACTTTTGCATGTTTGGGACTCGTGGGCTGCCCAACCATGTAACATGTCTAACCGCAATGTACCACTACCCAAGCATCCAACTTCATGAACCATCTAACCATGTGTTTCCTGACTTTGAGCATCCAACCACAGGGGGGTTGGACTTCATCCAACTATGTGGGTCAGTACATTTCTACGGTCGCTGACCAACCTCGTACCCGACCAACATGTGTGTCGTGTAAATGTGAGGGGTGCAACGGGTGTCTATCTATATGTGTCATAAAATGTGACCTGAAAAACCTCATCATACCATGCAACCTGGGTGACCTTCCAATCTTTTTGTCATGTAAATGTGAGGGGTGCGACAGGCATCTAAAACTGCCCATATGCGTTGAAAAATGTGACCCGACCAATCTCGTCCTGCATACCATCCAACCCGGATGATCTGACCAACCTGTGTGTCATTAAAATGAGAGGGTGTGAAGGGAATCTAAAAATTTATGTATGCATCAAAAAATGGGACCCAACCAAACTACCCAACCACCCAAACCCGACCAACCCCGTGTGTCCAACCTAACCAACCAACCTCGGGAGGCCAACTTCCGAAGGCGATATCTTGAGATCCCAGATGATTTTTAGGGTGATGTTTTATATGATTTCACATGAAAAAAACCCAATAAATCCAATGGTGGTGGTATAAAGATATATTTTTGACTTTATCACATCTAAATGGCTCATTATTTCTCTTATTTCTTGTTCCGCACCAGAAGAATGAACTACTGACTGGGAAGTGTATGATGCTTCAAGATGTCTCATCTTTTCCACCATGTAAGGCATGGAAAATCAATTCCAAAGGCTCTTTTTGGACTTATATTTCCTCACATGGATATCAAAATCTTGTTTTAAATCTCAAGTCCTCTTTCACGTTGCACCCTCCTTAAGGCTTAAAAGCCTCGCTTCCCGATGGATGGCCCCAAGACCTCTGAAACTTCCCTGAATCGCTTGCAATGCTTCCCAAACTTGAAATCTCATCTGTATCATTCCATATTACTCCATGAACCACTATCCAAAGGCTCAAACACATCCTCCCAAGTTGTATATTTTACCAGGGAGTAAAAATAGATAATAATTGCCGACCTCTTGGGGACATCTACCTGCTAGATGTGAGACCATTTTCCTGAAGCATCCATTAGGCATGGATTCGGTATTGGTACACCTAAAAATTGATCCTAAAATCTGAATTATTCCCTTGAGCCATTAAAACATTGCTTCTTGAACTGAAATGTTTGCCACTACTCGATTTTTGCTCTCATTTACAAAATTATCTGAATTAAGGTTTTGTGAGAGTGGAAAATTGTCTTGAAACTGAAATTCTCTTTCTTCTACAATCTGATCTAGGAAGTACTTGAGACCTCATGTTTTATCCGGTCATGAACACACCTTGGCCAAAATGTTGAAGATATAAATTCCCTGTAGTTGATTTCCTGATGCAAATAGAGGCATAGGAGATCAACTGCGTGACTAGCCTAAAGAGACATAGAGATGAAAACATTGGAAACCATCCCTCAATCTTATTTAGTTTCTCTACATTTGGAATTACTTGAAGATTGTAACTATTTCCTGTCACTTTGAACCCTTTACTATGACAAATTCCACCCCGGAAAAATGATGTACGTGTGCAAGAGAAAAACCACACAAAAACTATGTATAAATACAAAGATCATACATGCCCCAAGTGGAACATGTAGAGTGTGCATACGCACTTCTTCTATTGAAAGAAAGCCTACCTACTCTATTCTAATCGAAGGAATGGGCAAATTCACATGAACCCTAACACTAGCAAGGCAAATTAGTTGTCTTTCCTTAACATTATAGACCATGTAACTGATTTGACAATGGACATGGTCATGGATGAAAGACTGACATAAGGGAAATCCTCCACCCATCTATCTAAGGTATCAACAAACAAAGAAAATACCTCCTCTGGATTATCTGTATTCGGTTAGAGGTATTGTTGTTTACCATTTGTGCATTGAAAATCATTCTCATGGTCTGAAGTGAGCATGACCGATGGCAACTCTAGCCCCTACTCCAATGAAGCTAGGTATTTGATTGGGCAAGGCCTAATTCTTGTGATTTTTCCACTCATTTATTGTTTGGCCCCACAACTAGGGCTCTCATGCAGACCTTCTTCCTGAATATGGTTGTTTATAGGTTGATCCATGTTTTCTTGTGCCTCTTCAAACAACTTTGATGGCCACTTTTATGGTATTCCTTGGGTCTCTTCATCCTCTATCTCCTCTTTCTCTTCGCCAATACTGTGCAGCAAGTTCTAGATAAGTATAAGCAATGACAATCATCACGCTATAAAAACATTTTTCTCACTTTGTAATTGTTCCTCCTCGAGGATTTGGGTGCCAATAGTGTTTAAAAACACTTTCTCCTCTCAGAACTTGTCAATCTTAGGTTCCTTCTCCCTACCTACTTTGCTCTTTGATTCAGCTCCTTCTTTGACATATCTTGAATTTCCTCATCCTCCCAATCTGAATCAAACCAAGATCCTATCGATACAAAATTTTTGTCTTCGGTGATACTAGTTGAGGGAGAGGTGTTATAAGGAAGATGTTGCATTATCTCTTGCTTGGATAGATGTTTTTGATGCTCAAGGGATCTGAATTGATCACTTGGGGAGGCCAAATGACCCTCCAAAACATAACCCCTATGTTAATATGTTGCTTCTGAAATAATTGCATAATTTTGCACGAAGCATTCTTGTTTGGGGCATTGCTTATTCATACCCCTTTCTCCAACAACATACCATGTTTCCCTCTCTACCATCCTTGTAGTATAATATGGTATAGGAGTAGTTGGGTAGAAGGTAGGGACAACATATGAAATACCACAACTCCTAAGGACATTGGTGTATGAGTTAGAGAAGTTAGGTAGTACATTGGGTGGAGTTGGGAGGTATCTTGGTGCAGCTTGGGGAATGTTATGGGAATGACACACCTGTGAAATGTCAAATGAAGGGTAAGGAAGCAAAGGGGATTCCGTATTTTGGAAAGGAATGATGAATTTTTCAATATTTACACAAGGAGAAGGAATAACTTGAGGTGGTGATGGAGGGACTGTAGAAATATGGATGTATTTTATTTTGTCGGCCTGAATGAGAATCTTCTCATCTTGTAATGTAATGGAGAAAGCCAGAGGAAGAATGTTTCCCCAAAAGATGAATCAATATAGCTAAGTCAACATCAAAGGACCTCAAATAATACAAGAATGTCATACCTTGTGAGGGTTTGTATTCTTAAGGGATTCGATGCCAGGTCCTTGTGAATCGAGGTTGAAGTCCGAGATGAACTCCATCGGATGCCGCTATATTTTTCTAAGATGTTCAATGAGGGAATAACATCTACATCCTCCTTGAACCAGTTTTTAAGTTGTTATCCTAGTTGATTCCATGTGGAAATGGATTGTGGTGCCAAACTGTTGTACCAATTTTTTTCTTTGCCTTTAAGAGATGCAACTAGAAGTCTAAGGAAAATATTATCCTCCATGATAGTATGAATGGAACAATGGTTGGCAACATCTTGAATGTGATCAATAGGGATTGATCTCCATTTCCATGAAAGAGAGGAAAATTCTTCAGGGCCACCTTGGGGATAACATCCCACTACTGCAAGTGAAGAGGACTGGAACTGAAATGAGGGAATGGAAAAGCTCCTTGGAGAGCCATGACTGGAGAGGAAACATTAAAAACAAGTTTGCAACTAGAGATGATGGGTTGCTTGAATCATTGGAGTCGTCAGATATGCTTGAGAGTGCCTCCAAAGGTTGAAACCTTCACCAAGAACACATCAAACTTGATGAAGTGAAGTGGTAAGGTGATTCAAACCCATCCCACCGAGCATCAAAAAATTGTTATGTCAAAATTACAACACCCCCAATTTTCTCTCATGGGTGTGGGGCAATCAATGTAATTCTACTAACATGGGGATATCCCTCAAGTTGTGGGACTTACGAACTTGAGATAATCCTCCAGAGAAGGTCGGCTTCCTCTTCCTAATCCTAATGCTAAAATACTCCTAATGCAAGAAAAACACCTAACTAAGCCTACACTAACACTACCAAGAAGAGAGGGAGAGAGAAAGTGCATGATAAGGAAATCCTACACTAAAAGGGGTTGATAGTGCCGGGAAAAGGGGTGAGATACTTTGCTTTGAGGAGGAAGAAGAGGGGAAAATAGAGTTGGGAAATGTCGAACAACAATGACACATACCCAAACTCCATCTTTCATCTGCACTCCATGAAACAAAACATCTTACACTTGCAAATTTTAATTACATGTACAAAAAAAAAAACACGAAATGGAGAGGCACATAGAAACAACAAAACATGAGAAAGGGTTGAGAAACACCACAAAAACATGATTTTATTGCTCTATAAGGTGCATAGACCATTACATCAATGCTCAAAGGCATAAATATGCTTTCCAGGAAGAGAAGGCTTACAACTCAAATGGAGTTGAGGGAAAATTTTACAAGAGTTTCCCAGCTTCCAGAATGTATTTTTGAAAAATGAGAGGTTTGATTGCATTATATAGCAATTGTTCACCCATCCTCATTAAAGAGGTATGGACACCCATACAATTTCTCTTCCCGAGGGTACCTTTGTCATAAAATGACATGGGTGCCATACTACATTAAATATGGTTGTTGGGTTATCATTCATTCACCTACTTTCACCTATTTGGGACTCGTGGGCCACCCAACCATGTAACCTATCCAACCATGTCGTACCACCGCCCAGGCATCCAACTTCATGACCCATCTAACCATGTGTCACCTGAATTTGACCGTCCAACCCTGGGTTGGACATCATCCAACTATGTGCACCATACATTTCTATGGTCGCTGACCAACCCCGATACCCATCTAACCCGGGTGACCCAACCAACCTGCGTGTGTCATGCAAATGTAAGGGGTACGACAAGTGTCTAAAATTGTCTGTACTCGTTGAAAAATGTGACCCGACCAACCTCATCATATTGTCCAACCTAGGTGACCTGATTAACCTATGTGTCATGCAAATGTGAGGGGTGCAAAGGGCAAACTAAAACTATCTCGTACAAGTCAAAAAAGTGACCCGACCAACCTCGTCGTACCATCCAACTTGGGTGACCCGACCAATCTCGTCATACCATCCAACCTAGGTAACCCAACCAACCTATGTATCATGCAAATGATAGGGGTGTGACAAGCATCTAAAACTATCTGTACATGTCAAAAAAATGGGACTCGACCAACCCCTAGGTGTCCAACCTACCCGACCAAGCCCCTGGGAGGCCAACTTCCGAAGGCGGTCTTGAGCTCTTGGATGAGTTTTGGGGTGAAATTTTATATGATTTCACATGAAAACAACCAACTTAATCTAATGGTGGTCATCTCAAAATCTAAATTTGACTTTATCACCTCTAAATGGCTCATTATTTCTTGGTATTTCCTATTGCGCGCCAAAAGAATGAACTTACAGGAAGTGTATGATGCTTCAAGATGTCTCGTCTTTTCCAACATGTAGGGTATGGAAAATGACTTCAATAAGCACTTTATTAGACTTATAATTACTCACATGGCTATCATAATCTTGCATTGAAGCTCAATATCTCTTTTAAGCTGCACACTCTTATTGGTGTCGAATCGCAACACCCCTGGGACTCGCAACTCGATGGGTTGAGACTCTCAGTGTGATTGCACAACATGGAGCTTTTCCCAAGTGTGGGACCTTGCGAAAATCGGAAAATCTCTCCGGATGAAGGTCGGTTCCTATTCCTCTGTTCAGATGCACAAATAAAATGCAGAGGGTTTACTAAAACCTAATCTAACTTGCCAAGGAGACAGGGTAAGAAAATGCATAGAATAAAACCTAAACTACAAAGGTGATGCACCGAGGAATGTTAGACACTTGTTTTGCAAATTTAACACAAACCACATAGATGCAATACAAACACCATGCACAGGTAACCAAACTGCAATAAGAGATCAAAATGACAACAATGAATACATGAGAGGGTTGAGAATCAATCACAAACATATATATTATTTCTCAAGAGTCGATACAGTACATTGCAGTGGCCAAGAGGCAAAAGAACTAGCATTACAACCCGTATGGGAGGTTTGAAAGCTCCACAAATTCTCTTGCAAGCAAGGGAAGAAGGAGGATGCAAAACAAAATTGTCCAACCTTTTTAAAGAGCCTCTCCTTACCATTTATATGAGGAAAAATGAGGGAGAAGAGAATGATTCGAATTCTGCCCCAACCACCTCCAAGACTGCACCTAACTCATCTCATCATGGCGGTAGGTGAGATCCCCAACAAACTCAAAATATGGCGGACTGTATTTTTACATTTTTAAGAACTTGTTCCCACCCAATTAAAGATATCCAGTTGTAGTTGGGTAGAGGACACCTAGAGCTTTCCGAAAAGTCCAACCTTGTGTGAATCCGAGCTCCCTGTAAAAGTTATGGCGATCTGAATATTTCCCGCGTCAGGGTCTTCTGCCTGTCGGGTTCGGGGTTCTCCTCTGCATTTGCATCGGGTTTGGAGGATGCCTCGACATGTGTTTGATGCTTGTGTTTTCCCAAACCCGCTTCCGCCAGTATTTCCAAGATTTCCTTTGTTTCGGGGTCGGAAAATGGACCTGCATGTGCATCGGGTTTGGAGGATGGCTCGACATGTTTCCGCCCATGCTTCCCGACTTGTTTTCCCGACTCCAAGACCCGATTGGCCTAGGCAGTGTTTCGGTTTGCGGAACTCCCGAGCATCGGGACATCCCTTGCGATCTACATGTCTCATGTTTCATGTCTCCCGAAACCTGAAACCCGAATTTCTTTGAACCCTTTCTTTTGTGTCGGGTTTTCCAACCCCTCCGACATGCTTCTTTTTGTGTCTCTATATTTACCCGGGGGTAAATATATACAACAATTTGGCGACTCAACGGGATTACCTGCCTACTAGGTAGAAGATCAGTGGCCTTTTAGTGATCCATTGGGCATGGAGTCATAAGCAATAACTGAAACCAACCTGATATCTGATCCCGAGCCTGATACTGCAACTCCTTCTCCGAGAGCATGCTGAACTGTAGAAAACCAACCCAGGAGCAACAAAACCTGTGCCAAAGCACTTAGGGAAATTAAAACCTAACTACAAAAGACAATGTGCATACGCACTTAGAGGAATTGAAATCTAGGCTAATATTTACAAGGGTAAAACTTTTTCTTTTCAAGAGAAGAATGTTTAAGATAGATTCCGTTGACCGGAATCGGAGTTCTTCTCCGTCCAATGTAGACAATTGGAAGGCATTGCTATTCTTACATTCCATGACCATGTAGGGGCCACTCCAAATGGCATCAAACTTGGAATGCCTTCCTAGTTTTTCCCGATCTGCATCCCATTTCAAAACTAGGTCCCCTTCCTGGAAGGTCCTTGCTCTTGCTTTCTTATCAAACCATCTTTTCACTAAGGCCTGATCTTTCTCAATTGTTTGAATTGCATGTTCTCTAATTTCTTCCAATTCCATCAACTCTGCATACCTGGCCTCCATTGGTTCGAACTCAGCCAACTCCAACTGCTTCATGAACTCCAATGCAGTGGCTCTAATGATATAGGCACATCGCTCTCTTTTCCATAGACCAACTTGTAAGGGGAATTACCTGTAGACCTCTTTGGTGTTATTCTCACATTTATAATGCTGATTTTAGCTTGGTATGCCATGTTCTTTGATTTTCATCCGAGTCCTCCCGATGATTCTTAGCAAATTTTTGTTCGTGGACTCTACTCGTCCATTACCCCCGTGGGTAATAATTGAAGAGGTGCTCAAGTAGATTCCATTCTTACACAGCCCATTCTATAATCTTGGAACCTACGAATGCCAATGCATTGTCTGATATGATAGTGGCCGGCACACCGAACCTGGTCACTATTCCTTCATAAAATTCTAGTATATTAGACTCGTTTGCCTCTTTGAGCGCTACTGCTTCAGTCCACTTGGTGAAGTAGTCCGTTGCCGTGAGAATCCACTTGTGGCCTTGGCTTGAGTTTGGGTTGATGACCCCGATGAAGTCCAATCCCCATTGCATAAATGGTTGGTCAACCAAAATTGGGTGCAATGGAAGTGCTGCTAGTCTTTCTTTACCTGTGAAGAGTGCACATTTCTTACACTTTCTTATCCATGTATAGCAAATCATCAACACCGTGGGCCAATAATACCGCCTTCATTATCTTGAGAGTCATTACTCATGGGGCAAAATGTCCTCCGTAATCTCCATCGTGAAAATCTCGTAACACCCTCTCAATTTGACTCGTCCCAATGCACCTCAATAGAACTCCATTGATGTCTTTCTTAACAAAACACCATCAACAAGCACATATGGAATAGCTTGTAATCTAAAATATCTCCTCTTTTCTTTGCTCATTTCTGGAGGGCATAGTCCTGTCTCAGTAGGAAGTGTATCATATTCGAGTCCAACAAGGAGTAGGCACATCATCATTTTCATGTTCTTGACCATCCTGTAGTACCAAGGTAGTCTCTTTTTCATCACCTAGCTTCAACCTGTTGACTCAAGGCTAGCTGTTCACATAGTCCCTTTCCACGTACTAGTTTGGTGACCTTGATCTCGATGTCATATTCCATGACACGAGTGATCCACCCCGCACGCTTTCTCATTCGATCCTTGTTTAGAAGGAAGTCCTCGACTCCCGCATGAGAGACTAATAATTGGATCTTGTTGTTTGAGACTAGGTGCTTGAATTTCTTTAAACTCCCGAATCACCGCAAGGACATGCTTTTCAATGAAAGAGTATCTAGTTTCGTATTCCTCCAAGCCTCGATCAAGAAAGCAATCGGTTGTTCTAATCCTTCTTTGTTTTGTTGTGCCAGATTGCAGAAATTGTGTCTCCACCACCAAGGCATATAACATGAAGTCCTTGGAGAAGTCTGGATTGACGAGAGTCGGAGCTTGAGATATAGCCTCTTTATTGCCTCAAAACTTGCCTTGCCTTCGATGTGTCCACTTAAATGCCATGCTCTTCTTTAACATCAATGTTATTGGCTTTACGAGAGCTGCAAAGTTTGGAACAAACCTGCGGACAAAATTGATCCTTCCCAAGAAGCTTTGAAGAGCCTTCTTGTGACTTGGCAATGGCAATGCTTGAATTGCTTCAACCCGTTCTGGGTCAATCGTCAACCCTTCCTTTGAAACAATATGGCCTAGAAGTTTTCCCTCGTGAGCCAAGAATATGCACTTTTTGGGATTCAATGATACCCCAAATCTTCTACATCTCTGAAATACTTGCCTCAAATGTAAGAGGTGATCCGCTGCATTTTTTGAGAATACAGTGATGTCGTCAAGATATATCGTAACTATTTTGTTGATCAACCCCTTAAATGCCATATCCATTGCCCTTTAGAAGGTGGCTCCAAAGATTTGATAGTCCAAATGGCATCTTCAGTAGGCATATGTCCCCCATTTGGTGGTGAAAGCCGCCTTGAACTGGTCATCTTCTTTCACCATCACCTGATTATACCCCGAGTAGCCATCTAGGAGAGAGATCTCTCCGAACCGGATACTACTTGCAATATTTGTTCCATCAAGGAAGTGGGTAATGGTCTTTGAGAGATGCCCTATTTAGGTCTCGAAATCCACACACAACCTGATTTCTCCACTCTTCTTCCTGACCGGAACCAAGTTTGCAACCCAAATTTTGAGTGCTTGATCGGGAATATAATGCTTGCCTCTATTAGCTTATTTAGCTCTTTCTTCATTAGAGGCTCAATGTGAGGGTTGACTGGTCTCTGCTTCTGCCTGATGGGCTTAGCATCTGGATCCAATTCTATGGTATGTTGTGCCAACTTTGGATCGAATCCTCTTAAGTCTTCATAGCTCCAAGCGAAGACATCTAGAAATTCTTGGCAAAGTTGTATGAAATCTGATTTCTCCTGCTCAGTGGCCACTTTACCAATTTGAAGTGTTTTGCCTTCCCCAACCAGAATTGGCCCTGAATCTTCTCTCTTGACTCTGTATGTTAGCCTTTTCCTTACGAAATTGGTCATTAGGGTTGAAGATAGACTCCAATGTTACTAAACCCTTAGGAAGCTTGTTTGTCCGCAGCTGCACTACTTGATCCCCATACTGCTGCTCTAGCCTATCCTGATTTCTAGCTGAGAATTCAGCTTCTTCTTGTAAGAAATTGATGATCTGTTGATCGTTCTCAAACACCTGCCAGCTTGTGTTATTATCTGAATCATGGCCTCACAATCACATGGATATGTGGTTGTGTTTTTTCCTTCGATGTTGTCAACCACATCAAATGTTTTCCAACTACTGCGAGCCTATCTCACGCGACTTCATTTTTTCTTCCCGGTATGGACACAATGTTGAAAGCTTCGAAATCCTCAATGAGGTCCCATACCCTATTCTTGTAGCTCTTCAGTAAGTCGTTCTTTGTAGCATGTTGTCCCCTAACTTGGTTGACGATTAGCTCGCTATCTCCAAACACCTGTAAGTTCTTTATGCCCTTTTTCCTAGCCCAATGAAGTCCATGAATCAATGCCTCATATTCAGCCGTGTTGTTTGAACAGGAAAACTGGAAACGAAAAGCTGAAAAATATTTGATGTCTTGTGGTGAAATCAACATTGCACCACCTCCAGCACCTTGTCTGCTTCTCGAACCATCGAAGAATAATTTCCAAACTTTGTTTTCATCCTTTTGTTCAGGCTGAATGATGTCAGGAATGGGTGAATTTTCTTCGTGCACACAATACACACCCAATTCAGATTCTTCAATTTCCTTGTATGGGTCAAATTCATGACTTTGTTTGCCCATTCATCCAAAGTTAAATCAGGAATTCCCTCGACCTTAGTACCTGCTTCTAGATCACTTGAACACTCCTCCTGATCAAAAGCCGAGCAATTTGCATTGATAGGACTTGGTACATGAGGCTCAATATGGAAATTGGCAATTGGTTCTGACCTGATTGTTGCTTTAGCTCCATACCTTGTCCTAAAAATCATGTGTGACCAATCTGCAGATAAATATCCACCGATTTTTGCAGTGAAGTCCCTTGATAGACACAACGCAAAGAGTGGCGGAAGGTCAATCACAGACACATCTTGCAGAACTGTAACATTAGGACATGAATGTAGTGTTAGGCTTAACCCCTTGATGACCCCAACTGTTCCCACTGCCGTTCCATCTAGCTGCACTACTCCTTTTAACACTGGTTCATACTTCAAACCTAGTTGATCCGCTATTTGCTTCGGCATCACTGAACTACTTGCCCCTGAGTCTATCATGCAGTTGTGTACCAAGTGGTTTCCAACAATCAACGAAACATAGAATGGTGGAGGCTTCAAATTTTTTCTTGTCTGGCCCCCATCATGTTGCACTGCATTAGTGAGAACTTTCTCATGTCCCTGGTTTGATACATTTGTGGCAGACCAATTAGCCATTGCAGCTTGCAATAAATCTCGTTGCCCTGGGATCGCCAGTGATTCCCACATGGAAATGTTCACATGTGTCTTCTTCATTTGATCGATGATGTTGAAGGGGGATGAATTGTCCTTTTGTTGTCCCTTACTTGGTGCAAACTTTTCTGGAGCTTGAACAGGTGTATGTGTTGCTACAACAGGTACCTTAGGCTGATTTTGCACATTTGGAGCTGTGTTTGGTCTACTGACCCCTTGTTGTGTAAGAGCGGGCTGAGAAACAACTGGATTGGATGGTTGTCCCTCTTCTATGTTTCTCTTCTTTGACCGTGTGTTGGCAGCCACGCCTTGAAAAGGTTGTTGGTTAACTCCACAGAAGTCTTCCGTTTGCCAATTTGCCAATGTGGTTTCTGTTGGAGGTCCTTCTTGTTTTGTTTCTTGCTATTGATTCCCTTCTTGGTTTGGTTCTTGAGGCACACCAATGGTTTGCACCATCAAGGCTTGATTTAGTGCACCATTGAAACATGCTGACTGATTGTGAGGTAGATTGCAAGGGTAACACCAGTCGTACTCCTGTGCCATGTTATTTTGTATTAGAACCAAGGCTCTTGAGGGCGTCATTGCATTTGGATCATATGGTCGAAATGGCCTGGCAGCTTGAGGTTGTCCTTGGTTTTGGTTTTGATTTGTAGCCTGAGCTGGTGGTCTATTCTGTTGGTATGAGGGCCTAGCTTGGTACTGTGCTTGAGGCTGATATGGTCTAGAACTTTGAGCTTGTTGTCTTTTGATAGTCACTAGCTCATTTCCAAGGTTCTGTAGCTGTTTCATAACCTCCTGCAATTCCTTTGAAGTATTTGAAGAAGTCGACGCCTCATTATTGCTTTGATTTCTAGGAGTTGGAATGGGATTCAACTCGTGCTTGATCGTCAGAGGATTTCCCATATCCGGATAGAGAGGCATTGGTGGCCTTGGCACAAGCTTGCCACTTGGATCAAACAGTTCTACTCGATAGCTGTGTCGTAGGCCCCTGGCAGCGTTGTCCCTCCCATTGATTGGATCATCATGGCTATGTCTGAATTTATAGCCTTTAAGAAATAAAGGAATGCTCCTTCGGCGGTTGGTCTAACGGCTATTGGAATCCTATCCCATGTCCGTTGGAACCTGAAGTTGAAATCATCATTTGTTCGTTAGGAGCCCTTTTGATTGTTGTCAATTGTTCCAATAAAGATAAATTGTCCGCCCTCTCCCCGAATTGGTTGCAAAGAGCTGAACAAAGTTGGTTCCAATTCGTAATAGACCCTGCTGTTAGGCTCCTAAACCATTGTAAGGCCTTACCTTTGAAAGATGAAGCCAATAACTTGACTGCAACATCCATTTCATTTATTTCGTGGATTGCACATGCATTAGCAATATCCTGGATGTGATCAATAGGAGTAGTATGATTTTCTCCTGTGAAATAGGGTATATTCTTTAGCGCTGCAACTGGAATTTGATTCTGAGCATTTAGGGCAAGTGGACTACTACCCGTGAAATTGACAAAGGGATTCGGTGGTAGATGTGCCATTATGATTGGCCTAAGAACCCTGGTTGATGCGAGAAAAGGCCTACCAGGTGGAGGTGTAGACAAAGTCCTGTTAGGTGGAGATGGTGATCTTTGTGGTCTTCTTCCTCTCCTTCCTCTACCTGGTGAAAGTTGCAAGTGGAAAAATAGCCCCTCTTCTCGAGTATTAGACCTGGTTCGAATTCTTCTCATGTGCCTGGGCAACTTGTGCTGCTACACCGCTGAATTCTATCCCTTCGGAGTCGCCAGATGTGTTAGATAACAAGCCTCTAAAAGGCTAGATTTTGCCAAGTTACACACCAAACTTGACAATATTGAAAATATAATTTAAAATTTTGAAGGACCCAGAGGAGACAATCTTCAATTCGAATTCGGGCCTTGTTGTGCAGCTGCAGATCCTCGAAAAGTACAGGGAACTCAGGTCATGCAATGCAACTCACAAAACCCGAATTGCCATGTGTCGAACTTGGAACATGCTCGACATCCCCAAAACCTGAAATGACTGTTGTCAGGAATAGGACCATGCAATGCATCCCCCAAAACCCAAAATGACTGTTTTGTTTGCTTTGATGTTCTCGACCTCGAAACCCGAAACACTAAAAAGCATGAAATTTTGAAAGTCAAAATCTCAAAAAACTAAAGATACCCTTTTGAAGATTACCCTCAGATCTACCAACTGGTGAAATTTTGACTTGTTTTGAGCAAGTTAAGCCCTTGAAAATTGATTTCGAGTTCAGCCTGAAGGTGCAAAATCCAAAATTTTAAAACTTGCAATTTCTTAGTCCGAATTTCATGAAAACTCCTTCAAATCTTGTGGAATGACCTCTTGGTCCCACCGGCATGCCAAAACTATTGGTGTCGAATCGCAGCACCCCTGGGACTCTACAACTCGATGGGTTGAGACTCTCAAAGGCGATTCCACAACATGGAGCTTTTCCCAAGTGTGGGACTCACAAATCGGAAAAGCTCTCCGGATGAAGGCCGGTTCCTATTCCTCTGTTCAGATGCACAAATAAAATGCAGAGGGTTTACTAAAACCTAATCTAACTTGCCAAGGAGACAGGGTAAGAAAATGCATAGAATAAAACCTAAACTACAAAGGTGATGCACCGAGGAATGTTAGACACTTGTTTTGCAAATTTAACACAGACCACATAGATGCAATACAAACACCATGCACAGGTAACCAAACTGCAATAAGAGATCAAAATGACAACAATGAATACATGAGAGGGTTGAGAATCAATCACAAACATATATATTATTGCTCAAGAGTCGATACAATACATTGCAGTGGCCAAGAGGCAAAAGAACTGGCATTACAACCCGTATGGGAGGTTTGAAAGCTCCACAAATTCTCTTGCAAGCAAGGGAAGAAGGGAGGATGCAAAACAAAAATTGTCCAACCTTTTTAAAGAGCCTCTCCTTACCATTTATATGAGGAAAAAATGAGGGAGAAGAGAATGATTCAATTTTGCCCCAACCACCTCCAAGACTGCACCTAACTCATCTCATCATGGCGGTAGGTGAGATCCCCAACAAACTCAAAATATGGCGGACTGTATTTTTGCATTTTTAAGAACTTTTCCCACCCAATTAAAGATATCCAATCGTAGTTGGGTAGAGGACGCCTAGAGCTTTCCGAAAAGTCCAACCTTGTGTGAATCCGAGCTCCCTGTAAAAAGTTATGGCGATCTGAATATTTCCCGCGTCGGGGCTTCTGCCTGTCGGGTTCGGGGTTCTCCTCTGCATTTGCATCAGGTTTGGAGGATGCCTCGACATGTGTTTGATGCTTGTGTTTTCCCAAAACCCGCTTCCGCTAGTATTTCCAAGCTTTCCTTTGTTTCGGGGGCGAAAAGGACCTGCATGTGCATCGGGTTTGGAGGATGGCTCGACATGTTTCCGCCCCATGCTTCCCCGACTTGTTTTCCCGACTCCAAGACCCAATTGGCCTAGGAAGTGTTTCAGGTTTGTGGAACTCCCGAGCATCGGGACATCCTTGCGATCTCGCATGCATGTCTCATGGAACCCGAATTTCTTTTTTTGATGTCGGGTTTTCCAACCCCTCCGACATGCTTCCTTTTGTGTATCTATATTTACCCAGGGGTAAATATATATCGTTGTTGCTTCCTCCACCATGAACCCTAGCTCGGCACTATTGCTACAAGATTACTCCTTGTTTGATGGTTAGTTGTAGCCTCTTTGTTGTCCTTCTTTGCTTGTTTTTCGTAGTCGGGTGCACCTCCAATGGTGTTTTTTTCTTGCTGCCATTACATCCTCTCGATTTGAGGTTTGTTGTGTCTCAATGGGAGGGAATAGCCATGGTTATTTGCTTGTATTTTCTTCAAATGGATAAGAATGTACTCCTAAGGGTGTGGAATCTATTTTCAAAAACCCCCTTAGATATCTAAAAAACCCTCGAAGTACATAGATAAGGTTCAGGTCCTTGTTCGCCCTCTACAAGGAAATACCTTATGCATCTGGATCCAACATTCTGCTAGAGGTATTGATTTAAAATACATTATTGCTCAGAAATTAGGTTACAGGATAGAGCACTTTGGACTGGTTTTTACTGGTAAATCCATTGTTGATTCCTCTAAGCTCTATGCTTACGGCATAGGAAGAGACTCGACAATTTTATGGTGGTGTCTGTTAGGAGGGGCACCGATCGACGATGTTTTGCCTCTTTCAAGGAGGCACTCTTTAAAAATGTTTCCCCCTTGAATTTTTTTTTCCTCCCCGCTTAAATTAAAGAACAATCCTCTATAACCCCGGTGCTGGAGGTCATGGATGAAGAATACTTGAAGTTATTACAGGACATTAAATCAAAGGCTTTGATATGTAAATTTAATGGTGTTTGTCCATCATTTAATGTAGTAGCGCAATGGATTCACACTTTTTGGACTGAGAATTGTAAATATTTCCTATGTGCTAGGGGATTCTTCATTGTTTATTTTAAGGAACAGGAAGACTACCAGAGAGTTATTGATGAGGGCCCTTGGTTTTGGGGCTCATTGGACTTTTCACTACCCCATGGTTTGTATATTTTGACCCAAACACCTTCTCTATCTCGTGGGTCCCTATTTGGGTGAGATTACCAAATCTTCCCTTGCACTTCACCTCATTCTTAAAGGACATTGGTAACCTCCTGGGAAGGTTTATTAAGGTAGATAGCCAGAGGTTGTTGAGTGGATTGTTTACTTATGTTCGAATTTGCATAGAAGTTGATCTTAGCAAGGGGTTACTGATAAGATTATCCTCAAAATGGGTGACACCAGCTGCTCCCATATTTTAGATTATGAAAACACTACCTTCAGATGTCAAAATTGCAAATTACCAAGTCATCTTCATGTTGTCTACCCTCAAAATAAATCCCAAGCTCCTCGATGAAAAGAAAAGGCTTCTAGACACTGGAGCCCACAAGATTTAGTGGAAACAGACACCTCTGATGATGAAGACAATTCGACTTGGAGGATCAAAATGTTACAACTCACGCTCCTTCATTGCAATTACAACTTTGTTTGTTGATATTGTTGTTTCCTCAACTACATGCCCCTCGAATATAGCTCCTTCTCAAGTGGTGAGGTAATTACTAGTTATCTCTCCCACCTCAGAAGGACCCTCTCAAGCACCGAAGTGGCCCTATGAATCAGATCACTAAGACTCAGATAAGGAAATTGGCCTTCCCATTGTTGATTCATCGACCTTAGACTTCGTGAGATTACAACCCTCTCATCTCTAAGATGCTTTCGTAGGATACATGGCAATTGTTTCATTCAAGTAAGGAAAAGAAGGGACACCACTGATCTCCATGTCTTTCTATTCCCCACTTTGTCCTGTTGTTCAATTCTTCATTTGGTCTTGTAGCCTTTCTATGCTACATCTTCCCTTCTTCCTTTGTCTCTCTTGTTGTTGCTACGATAAAGCAACTATCTTAGGCTTTATCTTACCTTCTTTGCTTTAACTAGTTGATTTTGCTTAATAGTTGTTTCTCCTTTGTTTCTTCTCTGGTATTTCTTCTTATTTCTTCTTTTGGGCCTAGTTGGTTCCTTTCCCCTTCACTCTCGAGCATCTTCGTTTCTATGCTTCAGTGTTTTATCTGGCCTTTGGGGCTCTTTGTAGAAGGATGTGGGTCCTTTCAACACCCTCAACATTTACCTATTTCCAAAAAAATAACTCCAATCAAAAACATTTGCTAATAAAAAAATAATGAGTTTTGATTACTTATGGATAAATTAAATCTATACTAGTTTTAATAATAATGAATTGTGTTTATCTAATAATCAAGAGCTATGGCTAGTTATAGTGAATTTACTACATTAATTAAATTAAATTTTTATTAAGTCTTTTAATATTTAATTAATTACACCATAAGACATTTCTAACGAGGCACAACTTGGTGGCTCGACAAATTTTAGAAATGTGATGGGCGTGATTTAATCTTGCATGTGCATTGAAATCGAATGGTATGCATTGAGTTTAGATGTGGCCAATGAAATCAAGCACGTAGATTGTGTTTGTTGAATGTTGATCTAGTAGGAGGGGAGTGGCTTGCTATTGATCATTGATGGGGGATGTACTTCCTATGTCATTAAAATTTTCTCACTTCGATGCGGGTAGAGCTTTCGGAGGCGTAAAGTGTTAGGAAGGTCTCGCATGGTGTCTACCTTGAGATTTTGTATGCACATTTTACATGGCCTAGGGATTTGTCTCGTTTGCCCTTTGTATTGTGTAATGCCCACAAATTTCTACGCTCAAAACCATAATAAAACCTATTAATTTAATAGGGAAAATTTTACAAATTTTTTTAAATGGTTGTAAGGGTGACATTATTCACAATTTAATTAATTTCTTGATTAAATTTTCTACACAATCTTGTGGTGTTCGAAATAAATTAATAATTAACTACTATTCATTTATTTCCTAATGAGTTTTGTGGTTTAAAGAAAAAACACTTACCAAGTTCCATTGATTTATTTATTTACACTCTTAATAACACAACATATACATTAAACACAAGTTGTCAAATTTGGCCATGTTGCAAAACACCCAACATTCTTCTTTGGTTGGTCCTCTATCCCCTTTTGGTGTATAATGATATATTTTCCTACAATCATAAAAAAATAATACCTTTCGGCCTCAAGGCCATGTCAATATGTCATGGAAATCAAAGCATATAACACATCCATCATAAAATCCTTAGCATACATATAGCAACACAAAGACACACATATTTATCAATTAACATCGTCGTATAACGTAGATAAATCATTATCATCAAATTTACGAATTTTTATTAATTATTTGAAATCACTTAACAATTCAACTCTACCCTAGTAAATAATTCATAATCATCAATAATCCAATTTCACATTCTACAATAATCATAAAATTCCCTATATTTGTTGTGAATCTTAACTACTAAATACACTCAACAACATATTACCGATCCCCACTACTATCATATTGTTATTAATTCACAAAATCAATGAGACCACATGGTTAGTCCAATACTCCGAATGTACTCAATATGTCAAAAATCGAAAAGTTAGTATATAAAAAGTGACCATTCTAGATTATCCTCATATCCATAAATGTCCATCGAGGTCCATAATACACCTTACGAGTCCAAAGTAATGATGTCCCTCGTATCTTAACAAAATGCTAACTACAATATAATAGTAAGGTCCAAGTCTCCAATTAATCAAAATTAAAATCATAGTATAATCAGTGTTGAAGAGGAGTGCACATTACATCCCCTCTCCTTAGATTTGACTTCCTCCTAGAAGTCACGCAAACAAATCATATGAATAGAAATTACACCCTTCGCAGGATATCTTTAATTCAAACAAAATGGGGTTCTCAAAACCCAATTTTGGTCCAACGCTATTCAACAAAGAGAAGGGAGATTGTTAAGCACAAATACTAAACCTCCTCCAACCAAGGTTGAAAGTATTTAATTCTACAGAGTAAAATCTACGTGGTTAACCAAGTTACAACATAGAGAATCTAAACAATAAATTGCCAATGGAATCCCAAGAATGACAACCAAGGTCCAAGAAGGTTAGGAATAATTTCATGTACACAGGATGTCCACATAGCCACACGTGGATACAACACACTGTAACAAGGAAGGATAAGATTTCCACTTAGGTTGAGTTACACTTCAATGTTTTTATTTATACAAGGTTAACAACTACCAATCATGACCCTCAATTTTGCATGAGGAACACACCTACCCAATAGGTATAGAAAATTTAGGACCATGCAAGATGAGGTTTAACAACACGAGAAAAACACCTAAATTTAACAAAAGTGTTTACATGGATGTAGACTATTCATTGGAAGCACTTTATATAATTCAAAAGGATTTTATTTAGTCTTCATGGTAATACTAGCTTAATCTTGGCCACAAGTTTTCTATAACTTGAAATTGTACTCAAACATCAAACACACAAACACTAGTCCTGATTTAAAAACTTCAACCACTTAGATAATATTTCCACTTTGAAAGATAAGAAATCTTTTCCCATACTAAAATATAAACATAAGAGACACCAATCACTATATATAACACAACGGAATTTATTTATTTTAAGTCCTACCCTAGATCAAAAGAATCTTAAAATGATCACAAGCTTAATATTGTAACACATCGAAACACTCAAGGGAGTAAGGAGAAAATAGGAAACAATAGGGGTCCAATTAAAAATTTATTACGGCATCACACCAACACTCATGGTTTCCCAAAAGGAAGGAGAACTTCCAAAATTCCTTCATATCCTTAACATATGTTTCCTAAGCTTTCCAATAAACCTAGGTCACCAATGACCTAATCCGCACACAAGGAGGGTGCCTTTCTCAAAACTAGAGATCTAAACTCACTCCTTAAAGACCACAAATCATACACTCATCAAGCTAAAAGGAAAAAATGTTATGATGACCTGAAAGGTTCCAACAAGGGGAAATCACACATTTTATCTCAAGGAAGAAAACCACAACTAGAACACATCACTATCAACAAGGTGTTCATTAATCAAGTTCGGATGACAGGCCTAAAGGTTCAAATAGTTGTCACCTTTGGCATGATGGGACGTAGGGTCCATCAATATGAACATAACAATTAATTCACACTAATAGAGGGATAAAATCTTTATGGACTTCTAAAACTTTTCACTACCCAAAGAGAGGTCTAAAAATGACCTAGCATATATTTGTGTTATAACCATTTTACATATGTTTATTGTTTGATATAACAAAGCGAGGTATGGAAAGTACTCCACCATATCACAACCCAAAATCTTAGGCCACAAACGAGGTTAAATATTCTTACAGTAGTTCAAGGGGACCTTTCAATTAGTTCAAATTTTCATATTATGTCCTTAATAAATTCTAGCAAGTGCAAAAGCAATTTATACAATCAAGGTTGTTTATTTATACATTCTACTTGTGTTTAATATCATAAATTTACTCGTTCTACAAACCAAATTATAAGACACAAGTTACAGTTACATCCACTAAGCTTATTTCTTATAATTTTTATTAATTAATGCATTCCATTTACTATGATATCACATATCTTCACGTCATATACAATGAGTTTTGATTAGTTATGGATAAATTAAATCTATATTATTTTTAATAACAATGAATTGTGTTTATCTAATAATCAAGAGCTATGGCTAGTTATAGTGAATTTACTACATTAATTAAATTAAATTTGTATTAAGTCTATTAATATTTAATTAATTATGTCATAAGGATTTTCCAACTAAGGCGACTTGGTGGCTCGACAAATTTCGAAATGTGATATATGCAATTTAATCTTGCGTGTACGTTGAAATCAAATGGTCTACATTGAGTGTAGATGTGGTCAATGAAATTGAAGCACATAGATTGTGCTTGTTGAATGTTGATCCGATAGTGGAGGGGAGTGGCTTGTTATTGATCATTGATGGGGGATGTACTTCCTGTGTCATTAAAATTTTCTCACTTCGATGCAGGTAGAGATTTTTGGAGGCATGGAGTGTTGGGAAGGGCTCGTATGGTGTCTTCCTTGAGATTTCATATGCACAGTTTACATGGCCTAGGGCTTTCTCACATTCTCCCTTTGTATTGCACTTGGACTTCAATTTGGCATTTATTTTTCCTTTAGCATCTCCCATGTCATTACTTGTGATTTAGGTTTCAATTTAATGAGCCGCGTTGGAGAGATGGAGAATGGAGTGAATGCAAAATTGCATGGCGTTGTTATTTTGACGGTTCATGATGATTGTGCTTCGTATTTGTGGTTGATACTCAGTGATTTGAGAGTGAAGGGGTTATATGCTGCGTGGCAGAAATTGGAGACCTGGTTTGCTTTTCAAGGTTGTTTTGGGTGCTATAAATATCTGGTTTTTGCACTTCTCCACGTACGTGTTCATGCTTGTTTCCCAATACAGTGTGTTTGTGTTTGGTAATTTTTTTCTTTAAATTATTTTTGGGTCGATTAAAACTTGCTTTCCTATGTGGATAATAGTGTGTTGCTTGTGTTACATTTTTACGTGCGCGAAGTGGTTTTGCTTTGTGGGCTTCAATAATATCGCTCTAAAGATCACGCATGTTTGTAGTCAATGATAAAGTTAAGTTTTTGACTTTCACATACTAAATTTAGCTATGGCGCATTGGTGGGTGGCAAGAGTTTTTTGGAGGAGGTCAACGGTTCGATTATGCTTGCCCCCATCACGTACGTGTGTGATTGATAGGCTTAGTCACTTCAATACATCTTCTTTCTTTGTCGGGAGAGTTTCGTAGCCATTTTTTCAAATTATTTCTCTTCTTATTGGTATTTTTATGCATTTCGATGGGGATTGGCTCATGTCAAGTCATTGGAGTTTTCCCCGATCCGGTGGGTGTTTATTATTTGTGTGGATAATAGTGTGTGGCTTGTGTTGACAATTTTTACACTTGTGCAAAAATGGGCAACTCGAAACTTCATCATTACAATGAAAGGCATTGGTGAAGTATACCTAAGCTAAGGGAGTTTTGATATTATTGGTTACTACTTGAATTAGTTAATGATTAAGTGAAATCTGCAGCTATGTGTGTTGTTACAAAACGTAATAGATCACATAGTCTACAATTTCATGATATCTTCAGCAAAAGAACACAAAGGCCCTAAAGGACAGTTGTGTTGTCTTGATGAAGACACCGAATTACATAATAGGTGAAGTGTTGAGTTTTGGGACAGCAAACATAAGTGTAGATTACAGAAATCAGAGTTCATTACTGAATGTTACAAGTTCTCATTAATGTTCTTTCCTTCATGATTAAGACATTCAATTATATGACTGATTTGTTTAGTTCATCATACAATCCATACAAAAAGTTGAAATGCAGAAAGAAATATACAACTCATTTACAGAATTCAAAGTTTTATTCATAAGGAAGTTTCAAATGTTCCCACACAAGCCGTGGGATGTAACTAGAAAGTAAAGTATAGCTACTAAAATAAGAGGTACACATGCATGAAAAATAAAGTAAAGAGTATGAGTGAACCCATCATTGCCTTGGGGTTTTCTTCGTTGTTTGGGGTAGCTCTATTCCAACTTTGTTCCTTTCTCATCTTCTTTGTGGAAGCCACTTTGTACCTGAAAAGAATAAAATGCACTATCAGTTATGAGCTCAGGATCAATTCATATTCCTTACTATCCTAGTTCATGCATATGAATCTCTTCAAAATAGGAGATATAATTTACTTGAATATCAGATTACATACATGCTCTACTTACTCAGAAAGAAGAAAGAGAAAAGAAAAGAAGAAACATGGATATAAGAGAGGCCAAAAAGCCTAAGTATTTTCTAGTTGTTTTCTTAAGTTTCCAGTGCGAGTCAGTTGCGCCAAGAATAAATAGACAAGTCATAAGTACAGGATGAAAGAAGAATTATTGTAACTCAAACTCAATATTTTCTTCAAATGGAACAATTACTGATAAATAAAAGAGACTAGCAATAGAAGCATATGTTTCAGATTGCAACTAAAAAGAAGAATTAGATTTCAAGAAGCTGAAGTTGATTAGAAAGAAAGGGTTACAATTGAAATAGAACAAAAAAGAAGATTCTGGGAAAATTTTGACAGGGCTTCGCCATGTAAAATAGACATTTACAACTTTCATCATGTTGCTTTCAACTACTACATGCTTTAAAAGAATTATTTAAATCAAGTGATACAAAGAAGTAGTAAAGCATGCCATGATCAAGATAAATAACTATGATGTCTCATTTTTATTTACCAATCCAACTTCAAACATGAAGTGTTATTTCCCATCTTCTGAATCAAAAAATACAATTACTATAGCTGGAAATGGATGGAAGGAGAATTCTAAAAAAAAATTGCAGGGGGCTTCGCCATGAAAAATCAACATTTCAAATTTTTGAACATGCTAGAAATGTTACTATAAAATAAATAAAGCATCTATGTAAAAGAAACAAGGTAAAAGATCTTAACAAGCATCTGAATCAATGCTTATGCCTAAATAATATCACAAAAACAAGTGAACTGCTTGTGATTTCCAAAAAGAATCATACAAGGTACAAATATCTCATGAAATCAAGAACAGTCAAAGTACTAACACTTGCTAGGTTCGAATCAAATGAACAAGCCTACCTTTCTATCAAAAGATACAAATCGTCAAGGAGATAAATTTTAGAATCAGGAAGGATAGAAGAGAAAAGCAATGACATAATAGATATTTGTGATAGAGGAGCTACAAGTGTAGCCCAAACAACTTCAAGTTTACATAAATACTCGAGCCTAAATGCAGGACGAGATCAAAGTACACAACATGCTACATTATACTTCAGAGCTAAATTCAAATGCAAGATTCATGGTTAAATAGAACTAGAAAAACACATAAAGAATCAAAGGGATCTCCTTGATCATGGCTCAACACAACAAAGCTGAATCTAATGAGCAGAGTTGACTAAGTTTGAATCAAAATAGAGGAAGACACCAAAGGCTCAAATAGAGAGCAAACCCCAAGGTGCTTAAGAATTGAAGTAAAGGAATCTACATAAGGATGAAATATATAATAGTACTAATTCTAATCAAAATTAGGGAAGAAAGTCATTCTATTCCTAAAAACAAATGGCAGAATCAAGAAAGAATGAAAAATTTGAATACCCATATAAGAAGGAGGCCTTTTTCTGCAAACTAAAAGTACAACAGTCTACATTCAAGGGATGATTTTATAAGGAATGGATAAATGTAGTTGTTAAAAAAATACATAGCATTCAGATTATGAACTCGGAAAAAAACTTTGAAACAAAATTACATTTACATCCGTGGATAAAGAGAGCTTTGAGTTTTCTTTCAAAGGTCAATATTCCCTTTTTTTTAAATCATTTCAAGTAGTGGGATAGAAGAAGAAAATAAAGATCTCAATTTTCATCATAGACCCATTAACAAGTATATCAAAATCAAAGTAACAGATAAAAACTCACCATTTTATAACCGAGCAGTCGAAACTTTTGAGCAACTGAATGATGAAGCAAGAAATCCATATGCCCATGAGAAGTTTCAAACTCTAGAGTCAAGCGAGCAAGAAATCACATAACCCACAAATATTTCAAGAGTTTCAAAGATATATCCAAAGGAAGGAAATGAAAATAGAAGTGTACTTACAAGATAATATTATCTCACCTATAACCACTCATGGCGGCAAACACTCACAACCATCTTGCTCAGAAAAATCTGACATAACGAATACAACGAATAATTTAACTCAACCTTGAATTCCAACCAAGGTTTCGAAAGCCAAATCTACAAAGTTAGACAAAAGAGTCGACCTTGACAAGGAAACAATCGAAGAAAAATTAAAATCCAAGTTCATAGAGCCGAGAGAATCAATCTGCTAAAATCCGAATTTCATAGAATAAAATGGCAGAGAGATCAATACTTCCACTCACGGATCCTCACAAAGCTCAAAATTTGCAGAGAGCTCAAACAATTAGATGACTAGAGCAATAAAGCAAATGTAGATACTTTAGAACCCTTAACCAAGGTGGATTCGCACAAGAAAGTTGAGCTCAAATAAAATGCTAAATGGCAAAGCCACCGAGAGATCAAAATACGAAAAATGAGCTCAAGCTCTCACCACCATGATGGTCGTCCCTAAGTGACACAAATAAAATCAAATGAACAGAGCTGAGTTTTAAAATCAACATTGCACAACTCAAGAGTTTCAACCTAACTCAACCACTGTCAATAATCAATGGCTCCAGATCGAAAGGACGAGATCAAAGGCCATAGATCAATCTCAGAGATCAAAGCAAGTAACCACGGTCGGTTTGCCACATTAACCACCTTTATTGTCAGGTTTAAAACCCTAACTATGGGTTAAAAATAGATGGCATCCAATGCATCAAGGATAGAAATCAATGGCCCATGACCATCACCGAATTCAAAGAAAATTTGACCTGAGGTAACCATGCCACCAACAAAATTTCCAAGGGATGAGTCATCGTGCAAGGGGGGCCAGCCTCACATTTTAAACAAAAATCATTTCGCATTGAATTTTATAATTCTAAACCATAGTCCAAGATCGAATGATACGAACGGCTATACATGCCAAATAATATCATCACTCAAAAGGTAAAAGTATAACCTTAGTCACTTCAAATATGTAAAGGCCGACAAAAAAATTGCAATGTAATATTAATCAAGGGGGCCAAATGATTAAGTAGTGATTATTATTCAAACCATGGTCTAAGAGACCCATGTATGTTATCAAAGGTGGACGAGTGTATTGTGGTGCCTTTTTAAAAGGTGTTCCCCTCATCTCATTTCAAAACCAATATTATGCTAAGCCCATGAAGGTGGTCCCCACTAGTGGGAGGGTTAGAGATAATTTACACTTTGTCAGAGTGTCATCCATGTGATCACTAGAAGACGAGATGTCAAGTGTCAACATCATGCACACAAAGGTGGTCCCAATCGGGATAGATATTTGGATGAATTATTTTGCAAAGTATTGCAATTAATGTAAACTATTTTTTCTCAATACACAGGAGTATTTTTACATGCCTTCACAACATGACAGAATAGAGAAGAAGACAGAGTTACATGTTCAAAGGAGAAAGACTTGCATAACAAGCAAACTTATTATTAGCAAATTATTTACCCTTGCTTTCTTAAAAATAGAATAGTCAACTTCAGTTTGACTGTATTGT
Organism: Taxus wallichiana var. yunnanensis; assembly: GCA_018340775.1. Classification (NCBI taxonomy): domain Eukaryota; kingdom Viridiplantae; phylum Streptophyta; class Pinopsida; order Cupressales; family Taxaceae; genus Taxus; species Taxus wallichiana. The sequence goes on from CM031241.1 coordinate 402,089,201, forward strand.
AATCAAGGCTAATAATGCCTATTTGTAATTGCATGCTCTATTTTTATTCCTTTATCTATTATTAAATAAAGGATAAAAATAAGATGCATGGGCAAGTACAAGCCTTAGGCTATTTTTAGGAAGAGGGTAAATTTTATTTTGCTATATATTGTGTGCCTTTGCAAAGCACAAGGAGGAATTTTTTGGATATAGGAGTACTAAAGCAAATTTTTCCAGTTTTCCTTCTGAGTGTGAAGTATTTTCTGCCTTCCCAATTACTTACAGTCTTGTGTATGTTTCTATTAGTCTTGTGAATGCAAATTCCCTAATTAATCATCTTACCCTATTACAAAATTCAGTAGTTTCTGCATGATATTAATGTGCATGTTCAGCTTAGTAGTATTGTTGTGATAATCTCCCTCAATACCTCAAAGTGTTTTTCCCTTAATATTATGCAGAAGAACTATTGGTTCGTGCATCAAGAATCCTTTCACATATCAATTGTGCATATACTCAGTCAAATCCCTCATACAAATTTGGTGTATCACCTTAGTTTTAATTACCTTACAGTCATATTTTACCCTTAAACCCCAGAATAAATTTAGGATACATCAACAAGGAACCGGCCTTGATACTGGAGACTCACCTCAAAATAGGTATACCCACAGACATGAGGTGTTTGCATTGTATCTACAAAAGAGAGAGAACAAACTTTGCATGCTTAGAAAACCTACAGCCATCTCTCTACATGGTGCACTTTCGAGAGATAACAGTTTTTGGCATGCCTGGTGGGACCAACGAATCAGATCTGCATGCAAGTTATGAAAGATCCATAGAAAATTTACAGCAGAATCACAACTTCACTTTCAGGAGCAAGCTGCAACAATTTCTTCTAAAGATTTTAAGATCTTTTGGTGACTTCATAAAGTTGATTTCAAACTAGTATTGTAGCATGTTCCATGCCTAAAGTGACTACGAGATCATCGGTAAGAGGAATTCCTCCTGAGTTTGTTTCTTTACCTTTGAATTTTGCTAGAAGGAGAAGAGTTGGTAATACTTTACCTTATAATAGACCTAGTTTTGACAACCCTCCTCCTGATATTCCTTCACCACGTATCAATTTCTCTATTAACATCCCAGTTTTCAAATGGATTTTCAACCACCAAGGAATTTTGTGACCTTTACTAATGGTAGCCCATTAGTAATCCCGATTTACATGACATCCCTAATGCTGCCATGAAAAATTTACCATCATTCACGGTGAAAATCAAGTTACACATGCTGAACATATCAAAGATGTTGCATTCATATGTGTAGTCCATAATATCACTCATGAAGACATAGCTTTAAGAATTTTAGTTGCATCTTTTAAAGGGCAGGCCTTGCAATGGTATAGAAACCTAGAAATTGGGAGAATAAGAACTTGGGATGACTTAGGTGAAAATTGTTGAAACAGTTCCAAGATAATTCAAATCATTTGTCTCTCATTGAACAGTTGTCTACTATTAAAAGAGCCCCTCATGAGTACATGTCCAGCTTCAATATCCATTTTGCTAGGACTTGGGAAAGAATCCCAACAAGTGTTAAGCCTCAAGCTGACCACGCTTTCCTTTATTACCTCAGAGCTTTGAATAGTGATATTTCAGCTATGATTCAATCTATGGGAGGTAATACTCTTCCAGATGCTTATGATATTGCTATAAAAGCTGAAAATAGCCTTATTCAAGCTGAAAATTGGCACCAAGGCCTTTATTTCCTTTTGTGGCAAATTTAGCACCTATTCCTCAGCCTATTACAATCATAGAACCTATTGTTGTAGCCCCATCAAATGATGTATTTAAAGCTTTGCAGACTATGGGAAATAAGTTAACTTCAATTGAAAATAGAATTGCATTACCTAGCAGACCCTATCAGGCTCCTTATCAGCAAAATCAACAGAATCAGCAAAACAAGTAGCCTTATCAACATAATCAAAATTATAGGCAGCCTTACCAACGAAAGGTAGTTTGAGCCAAAGGCTCCTAGTTCATCTAACGCCTTAGTCCTAGTTAATATGGCTACGAAGAGTGGTGTCAACCTTGTAATCAACCTCATTCAACTGCAAGTTATCAAAATGCTTTTCTGAATCTGAATCTTGTTGCACAACCTCAATCTAAAACATTGTTCATGCCTAAAATGGAGGGTGGGCAAGCAAGAAACTCATATTCAGAAAGAACCTGAATAGAATTTAGTCAGTTTCAATGAGGAGGATTTCATTGCGGTCACTACTAGGGCTCAAGGAAAAGTCACTTGAAAGTCAAAAATAACAAAATAGGCATGTCCTACCTACTGTCATTGATAAGACAACATCTACAGTCCCAAAGTTAGCCAACAATCCTACTAAAACAAAAAGTGTTCCAGTTGATAAAGGCCATCAAAAATAGCTACATCCTGACCCAAGAAGACTGTTTATACCTCAGATATCAAAGGTAGCTGAAGCAGAATCAGTTTTTGCTAAGGCCTACTCTAAGACAGTTGAATCTGTCTCTAAAATTGTTGCTTCTTTTAACATTGTTGATGTAATGAAAAAGCATAACGTTAACATCTCAATGTGGGATGCTCTAAGTATTCCTAGATAGCAAGATTTACTTTCTCATGAACTAGCTAAGCTGTATATTTCTTCAAATACAATAGAAAAGGAAGTTCAGAAGGCAGACATGGTCCTTAGAATGTTTGAACAAGACCGCATTAAAGAAGTTAAGTGGATGGTTCAAAAATTTTTGAATTCTCATGACATCAAGAAACCACCACCATTTTATTTATCACTTGATTATTGGAGAAAATCTAGTTCATAATTGCATGGTGGACAATGGCACAAGCAAGCAGACAGTTATGCCAAAAGTAATACAAAAAATTGGGTCTGCACTATGAGCCTACGAGAAGGAGTGTCTTACACTTGATGGAACTACAACTAATACAGATTTGGTATAATTAGAAATTTAGAGGTGACATTACATACTTTCCAAAATGTTTTATTCTACAAGATGTTACTGTTGTGGATTTACCTCCATACTTTACTTTATGCTTATCTAGAGACTTCACAGCAAAAATAGGAGGTTATCTCTCTTCATATTGGTCATTCTTATTTTTCACTACTCGTTACGGCACCAAAGTTACTATCAATTCAGAAACCATTGGTTAGATTTCACATTAAGCCTCACTCTCCAAATGTGGTGGCTAATTATTCAATGAGTAGCTCTTGATGAGTTCAGTTTCAGATTAGATGGTGTTTCTAACATGTTTATGGATGAAAATACAATGGAAGAACATGCTCATGATCCTTTTAAGGAAGTTGAAGAACACTTGTTTGGTGTGTATTGTATGCATGAAGAAAATACACCACTTGCCATATTGTCCAAAACAAAAGTTTCAGCAAAAGGAATTTGGAAGCTTCATTTCGATGGAGCTAAGAACAAGAAAGGATAGGGAGTAGGTTTGATGCTCACTTCCCCAATGAATGAAAGGTATTCATCAGCTTTGAGTCTCCAATTTACATGTACTTGTAATGTAGTTGAATACGAAGCATTAATTCATGGCTTAATTTGGGCCAGAAAGAGAGGTATCAGCATGCTACATATTTTTGGTGATTCTGAGTTGTTATCAATCAAGTAAGAAATTTCAATGTTTGTAAGAATCCATTAATGAAGTCTTACAGACATAGAGTTTCAGACTTAATGGACTATTTCGATGTTATTAATATTTAGTCCATTCCTAGGGTTGAAAATAAGCATGCGGATGTTTGCAGACTTGCAATTGTTGGTGCCAGTTTTGAAGTGTTGGAACAGATCGAAAATAGTAGAATTCAACCTCATATAAAGTTGATTGTCAAGCCCTCAATACCTAATAATGATTCAAATTGGTAATTTTTTGAAAGTGATGATCAAATCAGAGGTTTTTCCAAAGAAGAAGTGAGTTTTCTCATGCTTAATCAAGATAAATTACAGCACTTATATGGTGACCAAATTGTTCAATTGAAGACAAATAAACTACCTCGAGGTCTGGTCACATTAGAAGACATCTTCAACACTGACGATCAGTTAAGAAAGGTCAAGACTAAGATGTCAACCCATGTTGATAATTACAAAGAGATCTTAGTTGATGAAGGGAAAAATTTGTTCCTTAGAAAGGTATGTTCCTTAACTGAAAAATAGTCATTTATTGATCTTTGCAAGGAATTTAAAGATGTTTTCACTTAGAAATACCAAGACCTGAAAGGATTTGATCCCAATTTAGCACAACATACAATTGAGTTACAGCCAAATTCTAAACTTGTTAGATAGAAATAGAGGCCTATAAATCCCAAAATAGAGCCTCTAATGAGGAAAGAATTATCTAAGTTGATTGAATCAGGTATTATCTTTCCATTTTAGCATTCAAGTTGGGTATCCAATCTTGTTCCTGTTAGGAAGAAGAATGGTGAAATCAGACTATGTGTAGATTTCAGAGATCTTAATAAAGCTTCATTAAAAGATCATTACCCACTCCCAAATATGGATCAAATTTTAAGAACAGTTTCAGGTACAGATAGATTATCTCTCCTAGATGGTTATAGTGGATATAACCAAATTTTAGTCCGGGAAGAGGATAGATATAAAACATCTTTTACCAAAAAATGGGGTACTTATGCTTACAAAAGGATTCCTTTTGGTCTTTCAAATACCGGTGCAACATTTCAACATGTAATGGACATGGCTTTCCAGAGCTTGTTAAATAAATGCATTCTGGTTTATTTAGATGACATTGTTGTGTTCTAAAAAATCTAGAATAACACCTGATACATCTAAGGTAGACCTTTCAGTTATGTAGATAGTTTTGGAAATATTTGAATTCACTTAAGTCTATCTTTTCAGTACATCAAGGTAAATTACTTGGTCATATTGTTTCCAAGAAAGGATTAGCAATTGATCCTTTCAGGATCGAAGTCATATCATAGCTATCATTGCCTCATCATAAGAAGGCATTACAAAGTTTTCTTGGGAAAAATCAACTTTGTTAGAAGATTTGTTCTAGATTTTGCAGCATTGGTTAAACCACTGACAACTATGCTAAAGAAAGAGAAAAATTTCTCTGGACCAGTGAAGGGAGAGAAGGATTTGAATCAATCAAAGAAGCTATCTCTCAAGCTCCTACTCTTACAAATCCAAATTTTGATAAATATTTTACAATGTATGCACTTGCAGGAGCTAAAACAATATCAGCTATATTAACTCAATTCAATGATGAAAATATTGAGCAACCTATTGCTTTCTTTGGATAGAGCTTGCATGATTATGAAACAAGGTACACATTCCTTGAAAAAAATTACTCTCGGTAGTCGAGAGGATTAAATAATTTCAAGTATATGCTTTCGAACAATAAAATCCATGTTTTTGTTTCTCATCTAAGTGTGAAAGAATTTCTACTAAATAAAGAATTGAATGAGAAAAGAGAAAATTGGATAACGAAGGTCATGGAATATGATGTTGATATCCGGGTTGCTAAGACGATTCAAGGGAAGGGATTATGTGAGTGTCTAATTGTTGATATGGAAAAATAGCAAGCTACGTGAACTCGATGATTCAAAACAACATGCTAAAATTACGTATCAGCAATCAAAATCATGGTTCAACCAGAAATCAGCAACCTAAACTCACTCATGAGATTTAGGAATCAAGATGGATGACTGATTTGGTTAACTATTTACAGCATGGCACCTATCTAAAGGTATGGACAAGAATAAATGAATATATTTCAGATTACAAGTTGTACCTTATATCTTCATTGATAATGTGTTGTTCAAAAGAGATATAAATGGAATCTTGTTGCGGTGTGTTGACTATGATAAAATTCAGAAAATATTGTCAGAATTCCATGAAGGACCCACAAGAGGTCATTTTCAACATGTACTATGGCCTTAAAAATTATGAAAGTTGGTTATTATTAGCCTAGCATATTCAAAGACTATTTTGAATGGATCAGAAAGTGTAAAAAATGTGCTTTCTTTGTTGGAAAAGAACATTTAGCTTCGCTTCCCTTACAGCCTATCTCAGTTGATCAGCCTTTTATGCAGTGGGGTCTTGATTTTATTGGCATGATAGACTTGCCTTCGTCACAAGGACATACGTGAATCTTAACACTACTTATTATTTTACATGATAAAAGCAAGCTATAGCCTTGAAGGATGCTAATAAAGCTTCGATAATATCCTTTTATGAAGGTATAGTCTATAGATTTGGTGTTCAAAGACTATCATATCGATAATGCTTTAACATTGCTTGGTGTAAAGATAACAAATTGGGCACAACCATAGAATTTATTCAAGTGCTTCATCTAATTATTATCCATGAGGTAATGGCTTAGTTGAAAGTACTAACAAGAACCTTTTAAGGATCATCAGAAGAACACTCAAAGATAATCAAATATCTTGGCATCTGATGTTGAATTTAGCACTTTGGGCTGATATGGTGACTCCTAATAGATCAGTTGGAATTCACCATACAAACTTGTGTATGGAAAAGAAGCAAGAATGCCTATTTCAGTTGAGTTACTCACATTGGACTTGCTGTATCAAATGGAGCTACTTGAAAATGAACCACTACAGGTTCATTATGCAGAGTTAATGGAATTACAAGAGCTAAGAGATAAATCCCATTTGAATATGGAAATGAATCAGAAACAAATGAAGAAGAATTTTGACAAGAAAGCCAAATTCAGAATCTTCTATGAAGGAGATATTATGTTAAAGTGGGATGATGATCGTGTAAATCTAGGAAGACACATGAAGTTTGACACAATCTAAAGTGGCCCTTACATGATTTTAGCTTGCAAATAACACAATGATTTTCATCTTTTAAAGTTGAATGGAGAGGAACTTCCCATTCCTATGAATGGTATGTTTCTCAAACACTGTTATTGAAAATCTTACAGTGATTATTAGAGTAGGATTTCCTTTCAATAAGTGTAGTCTCTGCACATTGCATTGTTTTTCAATTCAATAAGTGCATTCGTGCACGTGATCTGGTTTACCAGATCCTTTTCCATTTTTAGTTCCATTTTGGAAGGGTTGGACCTTTCGGAAAAGGAAAAATATTGGTTACATGTTTGGACTCCATGCCCAATGGACAAGAGCAAGGCACTAATCTATAAGCTAGCAGGAAGCTTTCCCCACAAGATCGCCAAAAATGTTGACAATTTTTGCACTTGTGCAAAAATGGGCAACTCGAAACTTTTCTTTACGATGAATGGCATTAGTGAAGTATACCTAAGCTAAGGGATTTTTGATATTATTGGTTATTGCTAAATTAGTTAATGATTAAGTGAAATCTGCAACTATGTGTGCTATTACAAAATTTAACAGATCATATAGTCTGCAATTTCATGATATTTTCAGCAAAAGAAACACAAAGGCCACGACAGGCATGCTACGTTATCTTGATGAAGACACCGAATTACAGAATAGGTTAAGTGTTGAGTTTTGGGATAGCAAACATAAGTGCAGATTGCATAAATCAGAGTTCATTATTGAATGTTACAAGTTCTCATTAATGTTATTTCCTTCATGATTAAGACATTCAATTATATGATTGAGTTGTTTAGTTCATCATACAATCCATACAAAAAGTTGAAATGCAAAAATAAATATACAACTCATTTACAAAATTCAATGTTTTATTCATAAGGAAATTTCAAATGTTCCCACACAAGCCGTGGGATGTAACTGGAAAGTAAAGTACAACTACTGAAATAAGAGGTACACATGCATGAAAAAGAAAGTAAAGAGTATGAGTGAACCCATCATTGCCTTGGGGTTTTCTTCGTTGTTAGGGTAGCTCCATTCCAACTTTGTTCCTTTCTCATCTTCTTTGTGGAAGCCATTGTACCTGAAAATAATAAAATGCACTATCAGTTACGAGCTCAGGGATCAATTCATATTCCTTACTATCCTAGTTCGTGCATATGAATCTCTTCAAAATAGGAGATATAATTTACTTGAATATCAAATTGCATACATGCTCTACTTACTCAGAAAGAAGAAAGAGAAAAGAAAAGAAAAAACATGGACATAAGAGAGGCCAAAAGCCTAAGTATTTTCTAACTATTTTCTTAAGTGTGCAGGTACAGGTTGCAGCCAAGAAGAAATAGACAATTCATAAGTATAGGCTAAAAGAAGAATTAATGTAACTCAAACTCAATATTTTCTTCAAATGGAACAAGTTACAGTACAAAAAAGAGACTAGCAATAGAAGCACATGTTTCAGATTGCAACTGAAGAAGAAGAATCATATTTCAAGAAGTTGAAGTTGATTAGAAAGAAAGGGTTATAACTTAAACAGAACAAAAAAGAAGATTCTGGGAAAATTTTGATAGGGCTTCACCATGAAAAATGGACATTTACAACTTTCATCATGTTGTTTTCAACTACTACATGCTTTAAAAGAATTATTTAAATCAAATAAGTGGTACAGAAAAGCAAGTAAAGCATGTCATGATCAAGATAAACACCTATTTTGTCTCATTTTTATTTACCAATCGAGCTTCAAACATGAAGTGTTATGTTCCATATTCTGAATCAGAAAATACAATTACTATAGCTGGAAATGGATGGAAGGGAGAATTTTGGAAAAACCTTTCCAGGGCTTCACCATGAAAAATCAACATTTCAGATTTTCCAACATGCCAGAAATGTTACTATAAAGGAAACAAAGCATCTATGTAAAAGAAACAAGGTACATAGATCTTAACAAGCATCTGAATCAAGGCTTATGCCTAAATAATATCACAAAAACAAGTGAACTGCTTGTGATTTCCAGAAAGAATCATACAAGGTAAAAAGATCTCATGAAATCAAGAACAGTCAAAGTGCTAACACTGCCAATTCCAGAATCAAATGAACAAGCCTACCTGTCTATCAAAAGATACAGAATCTTCAAGGAGCTAAATTTTAGAATCAGGAAGGATGGAAGAGAAAAGCAATGACAGAGTAGATATTTGTGACAGAAGATCTACATGTGCATCCCAAATGACTTCAAGTTTGCATAAAGACCTCGAGCCCAAATCTAGGACAGATCAAAGTACACATCATGCTATGTTATACTTCAGACCTAAATTCAAATGCAAGATTCATGGTTAAATAAAACCAGAAAAACACATGAAGAATCAAAGGGATCTCCTTGATCATGGCTCAACACAAAAAAGCTGAATCTAATGAGCAGAGTTGACTAAGTTCGAATCATAACAGATGAAGACACCAAAGGCTCAAATAGAGAGCAAATCCGAAGGTGCTAAGCATTGAAGTAAAGGAATATACATAAGGATGAAATTCTGAATAGTACTATGTCTGATCAAAATCATGGAAGAAATTCATTCTATTCCTCAAAACAAATGGCAGAATCAAGAAAGAATGAAAAATCCGAATACCCATATCAGAAGGAGGCCTTTTTCTGCAAACTAAAAGTACAACAGTCTACATTCAAGGGATAATTTTATAAGGAATGGATACATGTAGTTGTTAAAAAAGATACATAGCATTCAGATTACGAACTCAAACAAAAACCTTGAATCAAAATTACATTTACATCCAGGATAAAGAGAGCTTCGAGTTTTCTTTCAGAAGTCAATATTCCCTTTGAAAAAAAATCATTTCAAGTAGTGGGATAGAAGAAGAAGATACAAATCTCAGTTTTCATCGTAGACCCATTAACAAGTATATCAAAATCAGAGTAATAGACAAGAACTCACCATTTTATAATTGAGTAGTCGAAACTTTCGAGCAATGAATGATGAAGCAAGAAATCCATATGCCCATGAGAAGTTTCGAACTCGGGAGTCAATCGAGAGCAAGAAATCACAGAACCCACAAATATTTCCAAGAGTTTCAGTGATATATCCAAGGAAGAAAATGAAAACAGAAGTGTACGTGTACAAGAGAAGATTAGCTCACCTATAACCACTCATGGCGGAAAACACTCACAACCATCTTGCTCAGAAAACTCTAACATAACGAATACAAAGAAAAGAATGTAACTCACCTTGAAGTCCAACCAAGGTTTTAAAAGCCAAATCTACAAAGTTGGAAAAAGATCCCACCTTGACATGGAAATAATCGAAGAAAATTCAAATGCAACAAATCCGAGAGAATCGATCTACTAAAAGCCGAACTTCATAGAATAAAATGGCAGAGAGATCAATACTTCCACTCATGGGTCCTCACAAAGTTCAAAAAGTTTCAGAAAGCTCAAAAAATTAGATGACCAGAACAACAGAAGAAAATGTAGATACTTTAGAACCCGCAAGGTGGATTCGCACAAGAAAGTCGAACTCAAATAAAATGCTAGCAGAAGGCGGCCACCGAGAGATCAAATACGAAAACGAGCTCTAAGATCTTCACCACCATGACGGTCATCCAATGAATTGACACAGAGAATCAAATGAACAGAGCCGATTTTTAAAATCAACAAAGAACATAGTGAAGGACCTCGGAACAATGGTGTCGAAGGAAAAAATTTCCAAGGTTTTTCCCGCATACTAAAAACCAAATAAATGTGTGCATGAGGGTCGAGCTATTCCTTTATCATGCAAACTCGAGAGGTGAGTTCAACCTAACTCAACCACGGTCAATAATCAATGGATCCAGATCGAAAGGACGAGGATCAAAGGCCATAGATCAAGCTCAAAGATCAAAGTAAGTAACCACAGTCAATTGCCACCGACCACCTTTATTGTCAGGTTTAAAACCCTAACTACGGGTTAAAAATTGATGGCATCCAATGCATCAAGGACAAAAATCAATGGCCCAAGACCATCATTGAATTCAAAGAAAACTTGACTGAGTTAACCATGCCATCGACAAAATTTCCAAGGGGTGAGTCATCATGTAAAGGGGCTAGCCTCACGTTTTAAACAAAAATCATTTCACATTGACTTTTATAAGTCTAAACCATAGTCCAAGATCGAATGATACAGAACCAACCATACATGCCAAATAATCATCACTCAAAAGGTAAAAGTATAACCTTAGTCACTTCAAATATGCAAAGGCCGACAAGAAATTTGTAATGTAATATTAATCAAGGGGGCCGAATGATTAAATAGTGATTATTATTCAAACCATGGTCTAAGAGACCCATGTATGTTATCAAAGGTGGCCGAGTGTATTGTGGTGCCTTTTTAAAAGGTGTTCCCCTCATCTCATTTCAAAACCAATAATATGTTAAGCCCACAAAAGGTGGTCCCCACTAGTGGGAGGGTTAGAGAAAATTTACACTATGCTATCCATGTGATCACTAGAAGACAGAACAAGTGTCAACATCAGAGACAAAGGTGGTCTCAATCAGGATAGATATTTGGATGAATTATTTTGCAAAGTATTGCAATTAATGTAAACTATTTTTCTCAATACACAGGAGTATTTTTGCATGCCTCCAACAGGAAAAAATAGAGAAGAAGAAGAAAGTTGCATGTTCAAAGGAGAAATACTTGCATAGCAAGCAAGCTTATTATGAGCAAATTATTTTCCCTTGCTTTCTTAAAACTAGAACAACCAACTTCAGTTTGACTATATTGTAATTAAGGCTAATAATGTCTATTTGTAATTACATGCTCTATTTTTATTCCTTTATCTATTATTAAATAAAGGATAAAAATAAGATGTGTGGGCGAGTACAAGCCTTAGGCTATTTTTAAGAAGAGGGTAAATTTTATTTTTTTATATATTGTGTGCCTTTACGCAAAGCACAAGGAGGAATTTTGGATATAGGAGTACTAAAGAAATTTTTGCCAGTTTTCCTTCTGAGTGTGAAGTATTTTCTGCCTTCCCAATTATTTGCAGTCTTGTGTATGTTTCTATTAGTCTTGTGAATGCAAATTCCCTGATTAATCATCTTACCTTGTTGCAAAATTCAGTAGTTTCTACATGATATTAATGTGCATGTTTAGCTTAGTAGTATTGTTGTGATAATCTCCCTCAATACCTCAAAGTGTTTTGCCCTTAATATTCTGGCAAGAAGAATCTGTTGGTTCATGCATCAAGAATCCTTTCACATATCAATTGTGCATATACTCAGTTAAAACCCTCATACAAGTTTAGTGTATCACCTTAGTTTTAATTACCTTACATTCATCTTTTACCCTTAAACCCCATAATAAATTTAGGATACATCAACAAGGAACCGGCCTTGATACCGAGAGACTCACCTCAAAATAGGTATACCCACAGACCTGAGGTGTTTCCATTATATCTACGAAAGAGAGATAAAATTTTACACACTTAGAAAACTTGTAGCCATCTCTCTATAGGGTGCACTTTCGAGAGATAACAGACTTGTGTTGCAATTTTCTATGTGCGGAGTGTTTTTACTTTGGGGGCTTCGGTATTCAAAAATAGTCTACCAAATAAGTAATGTAATTTCCCTTTCAAATACATCCTCTCTGCTGAAAAATAGGTGGCTTGTTATAGATGCCAAGATTATCCTGAAATTTCGATTTGGTGGTCTATTTTTGGTGCTTTGTTTTAGATTGTATTTTACATGCATTGCATATTAATTATTAAAACACTAGAGATGGCCCAAAATGGCCTTTCACACTATACTTTGGAATCCTATACTTTGTAGCTTAACAGTTGGAAGCCATTTTTATCTTTATCGAGAATACCCAAATTTAGTACCGTAAGCGTGAATGGATTCATTGTCAAAGAAGAAGCCTATTGATTTGATTGGGTTAATGGGAATATTATAAGGTGCTAATTCAGAAAATTTAAACCAGATGCACATAGCGATGGTGGCTCTATCAAGAAACAATGTTTATCTGATAGAGGATCTCACAGGAATCTCTGTGATTTTCTTGATATGAGCAAGCTGAGTTTTCTAGAGGATGACAGTAAAAACCCACAGAGCAAACATCTCAAGACTGACAAAACAAGTAGCTTTGATAGGATTTACCACCGATCAATACCTCCCATTTCATGTGCTGACATAGCAAGAAAGAGGAGGAGAAGAGGATCCAAGTCAGGGTCTAGTAGGAGTAGTGATAAAAGCAAGACCAGGATCAATGTGTCTAACCCACCAACAAGAGGTGCTTCTATAACCTCTGCTACTTGTTCAGATTTCCCTATTGTTGGAACTGATTCAAGTGGGGAGTTGTTTTACAATGGAGATATCAATTGGGGATCTAACATGATTATTCCCATGAGTGAAGTGAGAAACCCCCCAAAAAGAGAAGGGAAGGATGTTGGAGGAGAACCTATTTTCTCATGGCAAGGTATTAAATATGGTTTTAGTACATCTTTAATATTTAAAATTTAAAGTGAAGCTCTTAAGCATAGATATACTAGTTTACATTTTATGAATTTTATTCTTAGTATTTTATCTTCCATGAATTTGGTTTATGTAATTGTTCTACATTAGTTATGTTAGGAAGAAATCTATGATACTGAAATTTCACTTGAGTTAAGGAAGTGAAGGCAATAATATGAAATATAGTGGCTATGATGTCACAGTAACAAAATGTTGTTTACACCAGAAACCATAAAATTTTAATTTTTTTAATAATTTTACTTTTACACCCTTACGAGTGGCTTTTCGAGGATTGAAAATTTACCAAACAAAGCTCAACACCTTTTAATCATGTTCCAAAGGATTTTTCAAAAGGGTTGTATCGAGGTACATCCACAAAACTATAGCCCCAACAAGGAAACTTAATTGGGGGAAATAAACAACACAATTAGTAGTGCAAAACCATAACAAACTTAGAAATGTGAATGGTCCTGCTTTTTCTTGTCATGATTTATGATACCAAAAAAACTAGATGATAAACAACAAACCCGTAATAATCAAATGAAAAAACTCGGTGATTATTTCTCGCTCCTACATTAATCATGAGGCTTGGAAGTACATGTTGATGAACTCCAAGTCCAATTCTTTTACTCATTTTACAGGATCATCAAACCTTTCCCATTCTATCAGAAGCTCATGCTTTATTGTTTTGCATTTCTATCTCAAAATTGCCTATACCTATAAAATCTTTTATGACTAGTGCTTCATCATGTTAATATTTTATTAGCTTCATAAAATATTAATACATTATATTTCACGGTCCATATTTGTAATCATTAATTTATTTTGAGAGCTCACTCACAAATGAATCATGTTTTTTTGGGTAAAGCTTAATTACATAAACTCTGTTTTTGGTTATGATACGTAATTTTGCCTTTTGCTATGTTGAATTTCCTTCCATATAACACAATTGTTTTGAATTTTTAAAGAAATGTTGAATGTTTTATGTCCGCATTTATTTAGTTTATGACACAAAACCCATCTAATATTTGGCGGTGTTCTAACAGAAACAATTGTTGGGTTGGTTGTTTCATTGATGGTAGCAACTGCTAGAAAAGTAATTGAAGCGCATCTATTACATCATTGTCGTAGATTAAGGTATTTTTAAAAAATAGCATTTATAACAATGATAACTTGTGAACTATATCATCTACATTGTTCCCTACCTCAATACATATAATGCTCCTCAAAAATTGCAAAGCCTAAGAAGAAAAACACTAACAAAGTATGTTGATTGAATTTTTTGTTGCAGTGATTGCAAAAGACATCTTTGACTGGGCCAAACACTACTTCATTTATTCTCAAATCACTTGCACTTGGAAAAAGGTAACTTTCTAAGGTCATCAAACGATGGGTTCGCTTGTCAATTACTCAATATCTTCTTACGTACCACGCTCAAATTGATTCCAATTTGAAAATCTAATTTATATTTTCATACCATTCAGTCATCAAATTTTAAGGGGTCCCCATATTTCAAATTGATAGGCAAGCTCAAACTTGCATTGAACAAAATAATAGTCTTCAATTCTTTTCAATATATATTCCATTAATGACCATTGAATAACTATAGAGAAGTAAAAATTATTAAATATGTACCAACTAATAATAATATGCACATTTATTTAAATTAAATAATCTAGACAAATAGACGAAAGGCCAAATTACAAAATAAAAAAGGACACTAAGAATTAAAAAAATCCAAATAGGATTGCAACGTTCGTCAAAGGTTAGACATTCTTACACACAATGGAGATAAACTTGATTGAAGGAGGTGTATTGAGTATCATTAAAGGATCCCCCATTAATGACCTGACACTACAACTGTTGAACTTGTCTCTCGTTACATTCATCATTGAACTCTGCAATTCAACACCATGTGGACTTGTCAGATGGAAATCATATTCAACCTACCCTACTTCCCTCAAAATTTGTGGGCCATGTCCTCGAAAAAATACTATAAGAAGGGTCCGTTGTGTTGCTCCAGAAATATGTTTGCATAATTTTTAATAAAGACCTATAAGTTGCATCTTGGTCATTCTTTGAGTTTTGCCAAGTCTTGTTTTCCGATTTTCTGATGTTGATTATTATTTCTCTGTGTTGTAGACGGTTATTATTAGTGACATGGACAACATTGTCTCCACCTGGCAAGGAAAGGAACACTTGTTCCCGTTCCTAAACACATTTTACGAGGGAAAGAAATAGTATGTGAATCAATGCCCCTTGCACACACCCAACTATCTCCAAACACACCGGCTGCGATTGAGACACTATTGCAAACAACGAAAAGTACCACACAAATATTTCTTCTTTGACTACAACATCAAGGGTGTGGACTATAGAAGGTAGGGCTCTTGCTAAAACAACTCTTAGAGAGTATCAAAATACAAGGGGTAGTGGCATCATTTTTTCCTTTGATTTCGTGGACAAAGAAAGGAGAGAGATAAGGATCACTTCTTTCAATGAGGCTACAAACAAATTCTATGCACAAATAGAAAATGCAGACCTATACAATATATTCAATGGCGTATTCGGTAAAGCAAATTGTTCTTACAACCATTTAAACAACCAGTTTGAATTTTTTTACTTCCCTCATCTATTGTCGCTCCCGTAATTGAACTACAAAATGATGTTCCTCTCCATCACTTCCATTTCAAAGAGATAAAATATATACCATCCATCCCTGCAGGCTCAATGGTGGACTTAATTTTTGTTGTGATGGTCATTTCTCCTTACTCGATCGTTCGTCACAGAGACAAGTCTAAGGCTATAAGGAGAACATTACTAATGCGATAAATGTTTGGCTTCAGTATCTCCGTCACCTTATGGGGCCAAAATTTACACGATCTTTGTAAAGAGTTATCAGAGATACTCTCATTTCCATATTTTCCATTCTTGGTGATAAAATATGGTCGTGTTTCATATTTCACTAGCACCATTGTTAACACCATTTCTGCTTCAAAATTCTACATCAACCCTTCTATTACCAAAACACGGGCTCTTTGTGATTGAATATATTTGCCAAATTCACATGTTTTGTGCCCTTCAATCACCGGAAAAGTTGGGCCTCCACAATGTATGGTTGTTGATGTTACTTAGTTGCAAATTTTAGAGATGGGAAATCTCAAAAACAATGAGTGGGTAATTGTTGAAGCTAAAGTATTGAACATCAACATGGATAATTTCTTCTACATGGCTTGTCCAACAATGGTGGGTGACAAACAATGCAGAAAAAAGGTTCAAGAACAACCAAATGGTAAATGGTTTTGTAACAAATGCAATATTCATGTTCAAAATTGTAATTACAAGTACACTCTGTGTATGGATTTGAAATATGCTACAAGGGAGCTTAAAGGAGTTACTACATTTGATGACACTATAAAAATGATAATGGGAATTACAACTGCAGACTTGTAATTTCTGTCGATTGATAATGACGCCACACAGGAGATTTTTGATCACATCATTGGACATGTGTTCCTTTTCACTCTTTCCTTAAAAGGAAACATACAACGGAAAACCCAGTTGAAATGTGTTATTCTTAAGTCAAAGACAACATGATATGTCCTACAAACTCCAGGATATGCATGTTCTATATTTTGTTGATGCACAAATGTTCCCTTCACAACTACTCTCTTTATGTATTTCTTTTCCCCTATAATACCATTTTGTAGGTTTATCTTTTTGGTAATATTGTAACTTCCTCACTACATGTATTCCAACAATATAAAAAGAAAATATTATTTACATAAATCAAGTACGATACTCCACTAAGTCCTAATTCCTCTGCACTATTTATCATATACCCCTCATATATGGTTATGAATGGCTTATTTTCATGTTGCTCTTTGAGAAAATAGATCATTTGGTTTCAATGCACGTCTATGGAATTGCATTTATTACTATCTTCTTTAGTAAAATATAATGTTTATATCTTATCATGCATGCACCTTGATATTTACACTTCTATAATTAGGTGGACAATAATTACTTAGTGTTTGTCATATTTCTTGCAGAAAGCTCCAACATTCTCGCTTGGTATAGATTCCAAATGTCTGCTCCTAAACAAGGGAGTGTAGGCATGAGTATTATGCAAGAAACAAGTTACGCATCACCGAGCAACAACATCGAGATACCACGCTCGTAGGCTAGCAGCATGCATCTAAGCTTGCTTTAATCGCAATGACACCACAAATTCAAGAACCCCCACCAAGTATTTCCCGATTACATCCGGCTAATTCCATATGCCTTGACAAGTTCAACATGCTAGGCTTTCGAGACTTTGACCTGCATCAAAATTGGATCCACAATGATGTTCCACTTTCTTTGCATGACGTTGCCTCGTCTTTCATTAATATGTGCAAGAGCACTACAACTATCCCTTTCCAAATGTAAAATTCCACATCCACCACAACACCTTTCTCTCCGAACAACACCAAGCTTTTAATACTATACTCAACCATTACAAGCAACGAATAATTTTTCCCCTCTAAAAATGATTATACAAGGTACTGCAGGCATAGATAAATCTTATATCACAAACAATATCCACTCCATTATTATCTTTCATGCCCACAACAACTATCTCCTCTCCTAGTCCTTACACCTATGGAGTGTGGCTGCATTCAATATTTCTGCATCAACAATACACGTCGCATTGCGCATTCCAATAAAGGAAATAAAACCACTCGAAGGCATGTCACTTTCCACTCTCCAACAATCCCTGCAACATGTTCATTACATTCTCATTGACGAGATGAGCTTCATAGGCCCCACACTCCTTACAAAAATCAACTTTCGTCTTCACGAGGCCTTCCCTCACTTCAAATCAACCGCTTTTGGTAACAAATCCATCATTCTCGTTGGTGACCTTGGCCAACTACCCCATGTCAATGACGTTCCACTCTATGTCGGTCACTCTATGGAACAAACCTTTGGTATAGCTTCACAACATGTATCATGCTTACTACAATCTTTAGGCAACAAGGTTCAGATGATGCCCATATTTCTTTTTGGCAGCTACTACTAAATATCAGAGATGGAATCCCACTACTCCAAGACTGGAAAACACTTATCCAATGAACAGACTCTCGACTATCTAGTTTTGACATTGTACCTTCCTTCTAGCTCCACATTTGTTCGCAACAAATGACCTTGTCGATCAACACAACCTCAGCATGTTAAAATCCCTCAATGCTCCAATCTCCCGCTCCAATGCCTTTGAAAGTGCAGACCAGGATCAAATATTCACGGGAATATGATGAAGAGACACTTGAACCAATTATTCTCCTCTGTAAACAACAAAAGGTTATGCTCACCGCAAATTTGTGGGTTGAAGTTGGACTTGTGAACGGCTCCACTAGCACCATTATCTACATCTTGTCTTCGTATCCTCCAAGTCTTCTGCTTTTTGTTGCAATCGAATTTAACAAATACAACGGTCGTCCTTGGAATCCACATTTCCCCACCCATGTCCCCGTACCCCAAATCTCAAGAGGAAACCGCATACAATCTTCCTTTAAAATGTCATGGGTACTTATCCACAAATTTCAAGGCCTTACTTTACATAAAGCAACTATGGATATAGGTTCTTCAGAACAACCAGGGCTTACTTTCACTGCAATGTCCAAAGTCCCCTCCTTAAAATGCCTACACATTTCACCCCCTTCTCTTTCGAATGCTACTCAAAATGTCCCTTTCCCGACACCTCCTCAAAAGAAAGGAGGAGGAATCACGACTACAAAATCTTCAGTTCCCCGCTCCGTAACATAAACTTCCCCTACCCTTTTCCCCCCTCCTCCCACCATATTCATTCACAATGCCATTCCCCATTCCTCTTCTTCTGCTCTCATGCACGTAAGTATTCTTTCAAAAAAATTGGTGACAATTGCAAAATTAAACAAAAAGATAAATTACATCATACTTTACTTCACATTTTTGCAATCATGACTGTAGGTTTTGGTCGGGTTGTGGAGACGCTAAAGGCTATGGAGAAGTGACTTGCAAAACCTAAGAACAAAGACATTTGTCTACTATTTTTGAATTTTCCTTTTTATAAAGTAACTTTCATATGCAAGTAGCAAGTGAGACCGAATGAATATAGGATCAACTATGTAAAAACCATGTTACTTTGATTAACAAAGCAAATAGTTGACAATGTAAATTGAAAAAATGGAAATGTATCTTTTACTTCGTGGATTTCATAACTATATGGTTTTAAATGTGGTGCTTCTCGTTTAGATATTTGTAACCATCACTTAACAGATATTCATTTTGGTTCATTCATACACTCATATATACATGATCCTCACTAATCAACCCCTAATCCATCTACATAGAGTTACTAATACATTTCCTACCTACGTTGTGTTCCACTCCCGATGCAAATATAGCCCACATTATGGAACAATACACCCTTCGATCCCTTACGGCGTCCACATCACATGCTCCATCGTGCGATTGCTAGTTCATATTAAGTAACAAATATAAAATTTAATGTTTTATAATAGTAAAGTGTAATGGGTATAGAGTGAAATAGGCATTTTGATTTTTGATTTTAAATTTGATCGATAAGAATTTGATATCAATTTAATTGTCATTATTAAAAAAAAAAAAATTGAAGAAGTCAAATCCAAAAATAAAAAATTATTGTCTTTTTTTTTCATGTAATAGGGTTTCATGTGGTTTTATGAGAAAAAAAAAAAAAAAGTGGAACCTATCACAATGGTGGTATAGTGTAATAAAAAGGATGGACGTGTTTTTTCTAGTCAATAAATGGTGTAGTGTAATTAAATAGATACTATTTTTCTCTTTGAAGAAGTCATTTCAAAGATTGTTAGTTTTTTTGTATGTAGTAGAATTTCGCGTCTTTTTGGAAAACATTATTTTGAACTTGTCACGATGGTGATATAGCATAATAAAGTGGATGTCATTTTCTATGTATATAGAGTTTCATGCGCTTAAAAGTCTTGATCATGTCTTTTTTGAACAAGTGGTGTAATATAATTAAACGAATGTTGTTTTTCTCTTTGAAGAAGTCATTTCAAAATTGTTAATCTTTTTCTATGTAGTAGTGTTTCCTATCTTTTTGTGGAAAACATTACTTTTAACCTATCACAATAGTGGTATAGCATAATAAAAATGGTGTCATTTTTTCCATGTAATAGAGTTTATGTTTTTGTGGAAAAAATTGTTTTTAACATTTCACAATAGTAGTATAGTATAATAAGAAGGATAAAATTTTTTTCTAAGCAATAAATGGTGTAGTATAATTAAATCCAAATATTATTTTTCTCTTAGTCTTTTTACATGTGGTAGAATTGTTTTTTTACATTATCTAATAATCAATAATCAAAAGCTATGGCTAATTATAATGGATTTGCTCATTAATTAAATTAAAATTTAATTAATTTTATTAATATTTAATTAATATTAAGTAACAAATATGAAATTTAATGTTCTATAATAATAAAGTGTGATGGATATAGAGTGAACTAGGCATTTTGTTTTTTGATTTTAAATTTAACTCAAAAGAATGTGATATTAAAAAAAAATCACTTTGAAGAAGTCAAATCCAAAACTTGAAAATTGAGTTTCTTTTTCATGTAATGGGTTTGTAATGGGGTTTCATGTAGTTTTATGAGAAATAATACGGAACCTATCACAATGATAGGATAGTGTAATTTAAGGTATAAACATTTTTCCCTAGTTAATAAATGGTGCACTGTAATTAAATAGATACTTTTCTCTTTGAAGAAATCATTTCATTTCAAAAATTGTTAGTTTTTTTCCTATGTAAAATTTCATTTTTTTTTGGAAAACATTATTTTGAACTTGTCAAGATGGTGATATATTTGAAAATTGTTAGTATTTTTCCATGTAGTAGAGTTTTTTGCGGAAAACATTATTTTGAACTTGTCAAGATGGTGATATTGAAAATTGTTAGTATTTTTCCATGTAGTAGAGTTTTTTTGTGGAGTCATTTTTTCCATATAATAGAGTTTCATGCATTTTTATAGAAAAAAATATTTTTAACATGTCCAATAATAATATAATATAATAAAAAGGATTGAACTTTTTTTTCCCTAGTCAATAAATGGTGTAGTATAATTAAATGGATATTATTTTTCTCTTTGGAGTTCCAAAAATTGTTAGTTGTTTTCCATATAAATGGTGTAGTATAATTAAATAGATATTATTTTTCTCTTTGGAGGTCCAAAAATTGATAGTTGTTTTCCATATACTACCCCATAGATTTTAGGGCCCCGCCTCCCACCCATGTATAGCTATAGGCGGCATAATATTTTTTTGAAAAATATTATTGTGAACCTATCACCAAATTAGATATCATTTTTCTATAGGCGGCATAATATTTTTTTGAAAAATATTATTGTGAACCTATCACGAAATTAGATATCATTTTTCTATGTAATTTTTGTATGAAAAAAAAGTTTTAAACATGTAAGATGGTGGTATAACCACTCCAAAAAAATCTTTTTCCATACAGGTTTTGCGCCATTTTATTAAAAAATACTATCACGATGGTGGTATAGCATAATAAAACAGATGTCATTTTTTTAAGTAAAAGTAATATAGTGTAATTAAATGAATATAAGGTCAAAAGTAACTTAATTTAATAATATCAAGTTATTAACCAATTCAATATTAAATTATTTTTCAATAAGAAAAAATGTAAATTATAGAAAGATATTTAAAATTATTAATCAATTCATGTGACAAAACTAGAATAGAAAGTTAATAATATTAAGTTATTAACTAATTCAATATTAATTTATTATTCAATAAGAAAATATTGAAATTATAAAAAGATATTTTAAATTATTAATCAATTCATGTGAAAAATTTAGAATAGAAAGCTCCATTTAAGAAATTTATACTTCTTAAATTGAATTTGAATTAGACCTGATTATGAGTTGTGATTATCATAATTAAATTAAATTTATATTAAATTTAATAATAAAAACAAATATTAAATTAATAAATTGTGAAATTAATTATATTTAATTAAATGCATTTATTAATATAAAACCACTTTTTACATCCACGTTAGTATGTTTGCATTTCAGGTATTCAAGGATAGCCAAGAATCAAAATTAATGCTCAAAAATGATTTGTTTTTTCAGTTTTTAAAAGAGCAAAGAGTATTTTTCTTTTTATTTAATATCTCGCCTGTCGGCGTAAGTGTACACCTAAAAGTCGTGTTATATAAATATTCACATAGAACAAACAGTTATTTTATTGAAATCATAATTCATATCTGAATTCCTTCAATGCCTGTCAACCCTGCAAACCAGAACCCTTGCTCAACTCTCCTCCATATCAGTTCAGCTCAGCTCTCCAAGCTAATTACACATCTCAGGCTCTCTCCTTGCTCCATATAATCAAACGCTTTGTTGATTTCAGCAAAAGAGATTTCATGTGTAATGAACTTCTCCAGTTCAAGCTCCTGTTTCAACAAACCCAGAGATTTATAGTGACTGAAATGTCATAGAATGCGTTTATAGCTTCAAAAAATTTAAAGGAAATCATAGTAAATACCTTGTTCATGTATTTTTCCACCAGGCCAGGCAGATCTGACTTGGGCTTATAGTTTCCAAAGAAAGTTCCTTTTAATGTTCTCTCATTCAAGAAAAGCAATGGACTGGTTGTGAAGGCTGCTTCCGAATGTGGCACTCCTACCAGAACAGCCACACCCCACCCCTTCAAACCAGCACAAACAACAAGTCATCTTAATTAGTGAAGAATATACTTCCTTTACTGTAAAAGAACTCAAAAAAATGTAGAGTATGTAGAAATTTGAAAATGCAATTTTCTATCATATGATCTGACGGAGGACTTACATCATGACAGGATTCAAACGCCTGAATCATTGCATTAACATTCCCTGTGCACTCAATACTGTAATCTACTCCTCCTTCAGTTCTGTCTGCAATTACCTGTGAAACTCAAAGAAAGTTTGATCAATAATTTCATATTTAACATCCAAAATAATGGAATCCATAATTCCTCAAGTAAAAAGATTAGCCCATAACATCATTATATTATGCTCTTGAAATGGTAAACAAACCTGTTGAACAGGTTTCTGGTGGTCTTGTGGGTTTATATATTCAGTTACTCCAAACTCTTTTGCTGAAAAATGAAAAACAAAGCCAAGATTGGCAACAAGATCTCAAGAGTGGAAAAGAGAAAGAATAACATTGATAAAGAGTAAATTCTTGATCAACTAGTGGTGATCCCTCTCACATTTTTCAAATCTTTCTGGATTCAAATCAACTCCTATAATCCTAGCAGCTCCAGCAATTCTTGCTCCTTCAGCAGCCTGAAGAAAATAGAAATTATCTTTCAAATTGCAGGGCATTAATCAAACTGTACAAATCACCCATTAATGAGTGTCATACTTACAGCAAGCCCAACACCTCCAAGATCGAAAACTGCTACAGTGGAGTCCTTTTTGGGTTTGGCCACATTTAAGGTTGCGCCCATCCCTGATTCGATACACAGGATATAATTATCGATAAAAATTACAAACAATATTGAGAAATAGGAATAGATTTTTCATGTTAACATACCTGTGGAGACACCGCAGCTGAGAATGCAGGTTTTGCTGAGAGGAGCTTCCGGGTTTATCTTGGCAACACAGCCAACGTGTGCAACAGTGTATTCACTGAATGTGGATGTACCCAGGAAGTGATATATGGGTTTTCCCCCAATGGAAAATCTGGTCTTGCCATCGCTAATCATAACCCCTCTGTCGGTGTTAATCCTCAGCAAATCACACATATTGCTCTCTTCAGACTTGCAGTGTCTGCAATCTCCACACTCCCCTGTAAATACAGGGAGTACATGGTCGCCCTCCTTCATATCTGTTACTCCCTCTCCCACGCTCTCTACAATTCTGCCATCAAAAAACTGTAAGTAATAATTTGCACAGAGACCAACTAACACAATTTACTGCATTTAGTGAAATTGGGTGGTTTTCGAACTGGGTTTTACTCAATTTAACTTAATTCAACTGAACAGGTGTTGTAAAAAGTTTAGGGCACACTACCCAGATGCTTCATGTCCAAAGATGCGGGGAAACAGAGGTGTTTGGCCCTGCAACAGATCGGGAGAAACATTTAGATCTAGATTATAAGATTTTCAGTTTTTCTATTAGTAATGGGAGGATGACTGACCTTTGCCTGCCAGAAAACAAGGTCTGTGCGGCACAAGGAAGTGTAACAGATTTTGATCCTGACTTCCATGGCCTGTGGAGGTGCCACTTGAATTTCTTCGATCTTCAGGGGCTCCCCTGCTGCCCATGCCACGGCAGCTGCTCACAAAACCAAATTGCTTCGAAATAAAAGCAGATAAACCTTACAGACATTAATAGACATGATAGAATTCCTGTAATCCTCTGGAATGCAGAAAACCATAAGTGGGTAGGAAAGGCCAAAACTTACCTTTGCATGTGATGACCTTTCCTGCGGTAGCACTAGTCATTTCTGTATACTGATATATTTTCCTTACTTACCCAATGCACAAATCGATGGAATGAATATGAATTTGGGGGATCAGTGGCGCTGCTTTATAAGGAAGCATTGGTGTGCAGGTAAGTGCCCATTAGCCGCCACATTGTCAACCGCGTGCATGTCTTCGGATGACGAAGGGGTTGCTCTGGTTTTGATTTGTGGAAACAATGGGCGGTTTCGATTGGATTGCAGGGTGGTTTCCATAGGCCCAATGAGTCAAATCTTATCCATAATTCCATGGTTTTGCACAATTTTCCCGCGGCTCTGCAACTATTAACTATACTTTTCCACCCGTGCTTTGTGGGACGATTTGTAAGCATATATATCCGGTCAGTAGAAAAATTCTAAAATTTCCATACTTTAAAAGTGGCACCAGATCACTTTGTGGGGAATTTGTAAGCATATGTATCCGTTAAGTGGAAAAAATCCGGAGGTTTCCTTGATCATCAAAGTGGTGCCCAGATCGAATACAAGGGATAGTAATTTATGCGAACATGTAGGCCAGGCAATAACCACGCAACTTGACTTTTCTCTTCTCAGCATTAAATAATGATGCTGAGTATGATGTTTAGTAGCCACATTCAGGGCCTGGAATTTGACGGTCACCCCTGCCTGTCAAAAGGAAATTTCATGACGGTTTTGTGATATAGTTACCTTTCAATTTACGTTTTTAGTAAAATTTTAAATTGTCAAAAAATCTTAATTGATATATATCATTTTTAAATAATTTTAGGATGATAAATATATTTAGTAATTAAATTATAAACTCATTAAATGAGACGTGATAAATCCAATTTTTCTTGTGGGTATTGTAAAACAGAAATTCAGATGTTAAAATGAGAAGGGAAGTTTACCAGCTTAAAGATTTTCCTTCTCTAATTTTTCGGTATTTTATTATTGAGCGGCGACTCTGACTGGATGAATAATCCTGTAACAATAGGCTAGTAAAGAAGAAGAATAGTAAATTATGAGAGCAGAAACAATCGTGGTAGCAAGGCCTATAATCTATCCTGATTCCCAACTATGAAGCACTCAATGCCAATGATAAACCTCTTATCATTGTTGCCATTAACAACAACTGATGAATTGTAATTTTATATTTTTGAATAACAAAAAATATTGATTTCAAGGAGGGCATTTTTCAAAAATATATCTAAAAACCCAAGCCATTTTTTACCACGACAAGTTTCGAAGGAAATACCCTTGATTTCAGTCCAGCTTCGAAGCTGTTGAAAAGAAAGGACATATGCAATCTAAATCTGTGATTTGTCGATAAACATGTATGTCTGCAAGGCTTAATCAACCAATTCTTCCGTGGTGGCAAAAATGATACTAGAAAAGATCTCAGGTATTTAGAAATATTGGTTCATGTTCTTGTTCAGAGATAAAAAAGTTGCCTTCAAGAGTAGATGATGAGATGAATATGTCACATAAATATCTTTATATATTTTGTAAAACCCAACTGAAATATCTTTATCTACTCTACTGAAGGCCCAATTTTTCCTCTAGTTTACAGTCCTTGCTTCCAGAAAAATGAAATTGTAATATGTAATAATTCTATGTTATTCAAAATAATAATCATGTACCTGTATTGATGTTTGTATCTCAAGCTTCTTCTTGGATGTCTGTAACAAGATTCCTTAAATTTTCCTACAGCAATAAAAATTTGAATTGAAACTTGCATAAAAGTTAAATTGAAACTTGTAGATTGCAATTGGTAATGACAAAATGAAAATAAATACAGTCACAATATCATTGAAATTAGAAACTTATATGTTTTTAGAAAAAAGCAAAGACAACGTGTGAACTCTGAGTTTAATAAATTCATTATTCACATAAACTTATTTTAGTTTCTAAATTTAAATTGGGAATTATTAAAAATCATTATCAATATGATTTATAGAATATTTGTAAAATGAATAAAATCCAATCGGATTTCATATATATATATATATATATATATATATATATATATATATATATATATATATTACATATTATATTTGACTATTATGAAATTTTACGGTTTTTAAATAGTATAAACTTGCTTTGAAATACGGTTTTATTAAAAAATTACAGCTAAATTGATGGGTTTGTTTTTTATTAAATTGTAATTCACGATTAAAATACCAAAAAATGGTCTACAAACCATCAAATTCCGTGTGTGGCGATTTTTTAAAATTTATGTACGCCACAATTTAGAATCACCGCCATTTCCTATTAGGCATAAATATTGGAATGTACCCAAAAAAATATATATATATACTAGCAATCATACGACGAGGTGTGATGTGTGATGTAGTAATGAATACTTGGAAAAAATTTGAAAAGTTAAGGAGCGATGGGAGTTGTAAATGTCTAGTTGGTCGAAAAATGTATGAGTGATTGAAGGTGTGCACCTCTTCTATTATATTGAATTTGACATATTAGCACATACGCATCTTGGAATAGCGTTGGAATAAAAAAGGCGGGAAATGCACGGAGTTGTCGAGGAGTGGACTAGGGACTTGTGAACACAAGGCCTTATTGTTCGGCACATCCAATATCTATAGTTGTTTTGTGCAATGTTAGACCTCCGCTTTATGGGTTGTTACATTGGGTCGAACCTAGTGGTCAAGAAAGATTTCTTGCAAAGTGATAGATGCTTGAAAGCTTCTCCAAAGGGTTGCCCCATACGAATTCACAAAAAGAAAAGGTATATCCTTGGTAGGATGCATTGGCTAAGGGCACCAACAAGAATGATAGTTATGTTACTAAAAGACATCATTTTATAATAGGGGAAAGCCACTTGTAGATGCAAGTCAAAAAAGGGAAACCATTATAAGACCAACAATTATTGAATTAGTGCAAGATAAAGATGGGGTGATGAAGATGGAGTGATCAAAAAGGGTAGAAAATGACTCAATTTGATTTCGAGGGCACATACAACGAACATAACCTCCCATTACACCATTCACGTGCACAATTTTCAATGCATTTTAAGACAAGTTTTAGGGCATTTTGAAGTGTCGGGCACAAAAATAGGAATTTGCCATTTTTGAAGAATTATTTGGGGTAACTCATGCATTTACGACACAAAAATAAGGCATTTTCATAAGACAATGTGATAGGGACAATGCACTGGAGAAAAATGTGATTTAGGGCACTTGTTTTGCAGAAAACACAATCCAAAATCACAAGGAAGAGGAAAAAACATGATTTTTGAAGGTAGTGCAAAACAAAGAAAATACAATCATGCATTTCCAGATTTGCAAATTTTCAAGGGTCGTTCGTTGTTAGGGCACACAATTTGTCAATTTTCATCACAACTAATTATCTAGGCACAAACCTACCTAATATAGTTTCCTTTCTTTGCTTTTAAAAATAAAAATCAATTTTTAAAATCTTGCTACATTAATTTGTAGGTCATTCTTTATTTTGGGAAAAAGGGTTATTTTCTGAGGTATTTTGTCATAGAATGGAAATTCCATTAGACAAATATTTTGGCCTCAACTTTCATACTTGGAAAGTAAAAATCCAGATGAAAGACAAATCAAATGAAGTTAATGTAGCCATTGTTGAAAATCTATCGGATGTTGAAAGTGATGAACTTGCTTGATAGAGAATACATATTTTAAAAGAAGCCTCGTACTTTGAAGACAATAAGGGATCTAGTGTAGGTAAAACTTGGCATGGATGATTTGCCTAAATAGTTTAGGAGTCTATGGATCTCGAGAATTTACCCTTATGAGGGTCATGAGACAACTTGATGGAGCATTATGGGAGTAGCTCAATATGGATGGTTTTCCAACAATTCGGAAGATTCTATAATTCGGGAGTTTGAGGAGGTGGAATCTAGGAACTCGGGAATTCAGCTCAGGAACTACACCTTTACGAGGGTCAGGGAGGTAGCTTGATGGAGTTCTACTTGGTCAAAGCATTGTTTTCAAAAGGAAAAGCTTCTGAAGAATGTGTGGTCTTGTTTGGTTTTGTTACTTCAATGTTTTGTCAGTATGTTTTGTAGTGTAAGCCTTAAGAGGGGGTATTAGAATATAAGGCTTATAAATTAGTGTTATGTTAATATTAGTTAAGTGTTAACTAATAAACAATTGTAACCACTTCAACCATTTTGTAACCATCTCTCACATAATAAAAGGATAGACACACAATGAATAATGTGTGCATTTCGGTTACTCTTCATTTGTTCTTTGTACATTTTATTATTTTTGTATTCTTTCTCTTTGCACATATTCTCCCGGGTATTGGGTTATGTGAGAACACAACGAAACTAGGAA
This sequence comes from Taxus wallichiana var. yunnanensis, assembly GCA_018340775.1. Classification (NCBI taxonomy): domain Eukaryota; kingdom Viridiplantae; phylum Streptophyta; class Pinopsida; order Cupressales; family Taxaceae; genus Taxus; species Taxus wallichiana. The sequence goes on from CM031241.1 coordinate 402,118,328, forward strand.
TCATTTCGGCCCCACATAATTTTGATGAATCCATCCAAGAAAGAAGAAACAAATTTTATGGTCGTTTAACAATAGATGGCGACAAATTTGTTGGCAAAAAGGATTGAAAATTTACACCTTAGACTATATTTTAAATGAAAATTTTCAAGTGTGACATGAGGCACACACAACTCGAGTGGATTCAAAGGGGATATAATCGACGAAGCCAAGGGAGATATTCAACTCAAATAAAGAAGCCAATAGCTCAAATCCCTCCTTTGTCATCTATGATCCTATTATTTCTTTTGGTAAGTAATATATGGAGTGCGTGTCATTTGTGTGAACTCGCTTAAATGAGGAAGCGGATGTGGATTACGAAAATGACATATGTCAAAAGTTGTTAGTGTTCGATCAAAGGTCCATATCCTATATATTGTCATTCTTCCTTTCAACAATAAATAACAAAAATGGATGCATTATTATTGTGGTTATTCATGATACTATTTGTCACTCAAACAAGAGACTGAAATTGTTTGGAATGAGTTTCAATAAGGGACTTGAAATTGTATAGAGCTATCATTTTGATGGGGGCTTTAATTATATGATGGGAGTTTTTAGGAAAGCATTGTCTATTGAGAATTTTTACAATAAGAATTTTTGGTTGGTTTCTTAAGGTACGCAAGCACACAATAGGATTTGTGAGACATCTTTGCACCTTAAATTATATTTCAAATGGAACCTATCACACTCGAAAAAGGCAAGAAAAACACATGTGAATTCATTAGCGGTTTTGTACATGCCAAAAAGTGTAGGTTCCTTTTGTGTGCACTTAAATCCTCATGAGTGCGGCTAAGGTAGTCAACATAGAAGATGATGAGGTGATTGCGAGCTAGGGTTGTGGAGGATGTGAAGATGATAAAAGAGGGGGGATGGTAACACAAACAAGCTGAAAGAGAGACTCTACATGTACTCTCGAGAAAGAAAAAATTTCTCATCGAGGACAACGGGATACTCCTATGAACTTGATCACGGTGTATAGAAAGTCAAGAATGATGGCAACACGGAGGCCTAAGTCTATATCCTAATTGGTAAAAGGAGGGATGTTAGATTGTGTTACTTGGCTAAAATGATCATTCAAGGCAGGGTCGACCTTGATCAAGTAAGATCATGTGGGATAAGTTAATTAATATTGAATGAGATCATGAAAATCAAATCTACAATGGTAAAAATTTCTAATGGGATGTCGGATATGGTTGTTGTCTTACAGGACTTCACCATTAAGGATAACTAGTTGTGAATGATCTATGTGGGAGATGGTGAAGAATGAAAGACTTCTTGTATGCACTTAGAAAAGATGTCCTTCTAGAGGTTTTGGGGTTCAAGTGGAGTCAGGACACGAGGATAGTGTCGAAATATTCATGGGGATATTTGGTAATCTAGAGTCATCCACGGTTGAGGGGAAACAATTTATGTGGGTGCTTGCTAAGATTGTGAGAAAAACACACAATAATCATGTGATGATAGGTTGTTTTGAGGTGATCCCATACTAGAATCGGAGCCTTGAGGATGTCTTGTAAGATTTTTAGGTTGAAGTATGACTTGTTTTCCTACTTGAGCAATGAGCTTCCTTGTTTGAAGTGTAATGATTCGCGTGCTTGAAATGACACATTTATGAGTTGTATTGGTTGTAATTTTGAGCACGTGTGTTTCTAACCTTGTTTGAATAAAAATATACTTTATATGTGTACTCAAAATTAGTTTTTAAATCGTTATTCGTGTTTACTTGACTAAAAGTTTGTTAATTTTTTTAAAGGTTTGTTTGTATGTGTTATTAAGAAATCAAGTGTTTGCTAGAAATGTGTTGTTGGAAGTCAAATTTTAGATTATCTCACATGTATTTTGTTGACCACTTTACTTCACTTGTCTCTATGTTTATTTGGAAGAACAATGTATTTTTTTCTTCGGGTTTTTTGAAATGTAATGAACATGTGAAAGAAATAAATAACGACAACGAATTAAAATGTTTCTATGGAAATTAACACCTCTACAATGTAGTGAAATGAAAGTATCAACGTTTCTAAGAAGACTAATGTGTTTAAATCTAACAATCATATGTTGTTTGGTTGAAAGTTCCTAGTTTTAAATTGTTTTAAAGGGTGGTAATAATGCAATCTAAGATTTGAATTTTAAATCCTATATTCCTTATCAATCCCCTTTCCTTTTGAACCTCACCTAGCCTATGTACTTATGCATGGGTTGTTTGACTAAACTTGTCAAAGAAATATGATATCAAAGAATGTCATGGTTGTTGGATGTGAACAAAATGGTTTGTTGAAAATACCATATATGGCATTCAAGAAAATTTTGTTGGCGAGGCTTAAATCCAAACTCCAAACTCTGTTAGTATTCACTCAACTCACACCAATAAGATTTTTTTTGGAAATACGAGTTTATGGTGGTTTAATATGCATGGAAGAGGGTGTTGGGCTCGAGTGCCTACAAAACAAAATGAAAAGCTGACTCTTATTTTATTTTTTTGGGGTCCTTTTTATCTTGTTTATCCTCCCATCCAGGTGTTAAAATAAAAGTTATGGAATAGGGTATGGACACCCATCAAAGCATAATGAAAAGGGAATTTTTGTTAGAATATGTTGTATATTTTACATATTATATACCCATGAGTAGTGTACACCTCTTCCACGAGTGTTAGAATGGGTCCCTATTTTCTTGGGAGTATAGATATGTGATTTTTTTCTATATGTGTATATGAGTGGTGTCATAACCCATGACTTATGGAGAACTGTTATGGGTTATTTTGATGGTTGTATTGTAAAACTACTTTGACGGTTTCCTATTGATGTGCTTACATATAGTTGGACATGCAGTAGGGTAGAGCAAAACTTGGAAGTACATTATTGTATTGTAAATAGTTAAGTTAATGCAATAAGAGAGAGAGTTATTACACTAGGTTTTTTCCCAAAAGGGTTTCCCAAGATAAATCTTGTGTATGTCATTTTTCTTTCTCTATTTATGGGTAAGTTCACCGAGTTTGGGGGAAGTGGATCTTAAGTGGACACATTTTTCTAAAAAATAAAACACTTCAACTTGTATGCGAGTTTTTTGAAATAGTTACACTCAAAATTGGAAGATGTTGTATAAACATGAATCGTAGAATTTTGAGTCTAGTTTCTAAGCTACTAAATTTTATTGAAAACTGATAAGTTTAAGTGGGTCAAATAACTAAAATACCAACATGTGTTCCTATTTTTGTTAAAAAACATAATAGAGTGACTTTTGTGCCCCCACCATTTTTTGAGCACCATTTATTATTTTTGAAAACCCTTTGGTAGAAAGATAGCTAGGAGCATCTAGTTTGGGCTCCATTTTCTAATGATTTTTTTAGTGAGTATTTTTTTTTATGATTTTTCTAGTACAAGAATTTTAAATTTAAAAACATAATGGAGCTCCGACCGTGCCCCCTAACTACCTCAAAAATATCAAAATTAGATTTTTTTAATATGTATAGAATTAGGCCTAGTTTGGGCTAGTATATTTTTTTCAATTTTGATGAGCCAAAAAAAAGATACACGATAAAAGATAGACATGTTTAAACTTCAAAAATAGCTATAAACATCCATAGTTAGAAAATAAATAATATGGAAACCTTATATTAGTCATGAAAATTTGAAAAAAAATATTTTAGAAAGAAGAAACTTTACTCTACATCGTGGTATAATTTTTTTAAACGAATCGATCGTTTTATGTTGATTTATTATGGCGGAAGTGAAATTTTTTTCATTTTCTTGCAAAAATATGTTGTTTGTTGTGTTTGTGTAGGTCCATGCCTCAGGCTTGGGATCTACACCGGATCCAAGCCTCAAGGCATGACTTGAAAAAAAAAAAAACCAAAATGTGTATGCTTACGCTATAACGCATACACATTCTTCATAGTATGAACATTATATGTGCTTTTGGCATGCTTTTATTTACAAAAATAAACGTTTAAGTATAAGTATTTCTAAATTTATATTTTAGTAAATATAATAAATTAGGGTCACTCTACACTTTTTATGGAATTAGCCTCATAGCTCCACGAGTCACGGTTTAGGAGATAATTTTTAATAGTATAATCTAGTCATTACATAGGTAATTTTCAGATTTCAACATTCAACCTAAAGCTTTCGCATTTAAATTCTACAATGAAACCCTAAACCCTAAACCCAAGGCCCTAAACCTAAACCCTAACCCATGATCCCTAAACCCTAAAACCAAAATCCTAAACCATAAACCCTAAGCTTTAAACCCTAAACCTTAAACATTCATCCCCAAACATGAGCCCTAAACCCTAAACCACGAGCCTTAAACCCTAAATCCTGAGCCGTAAGCCCTAAACCATAAACCATGAGCCCTAAATGCTAAACCCTAAACCCTAAAAACTAAATCCTAAACCTTAAACCCTAATCCCTAAACCCTAAACCTTAAACACTTAATCTTAAAACCTAAATCCTAAGCCCTAAACCCTAAACCCTAAGCCCTAAATCCTAAACACAAAACCCTAAACCTTAAACTCTTGTGACCTAAACCCGTAACCCTCAACCCTAAACACTAAACCCTAAACCCTGAGCCCCAGCCCTAAACAATAAACACTAAATCTAAAGCCCTAAGCTCTAAACCCTAAATTTTAAACTCATAACTCCTATCCCCGAACCTTGAGCCATAAACCTTGGACCATGAACCCTAAACCCTAAGCCTTGAATCATATACCCTAATCTATGAGCCCTAAACCTTAAACCTTAAACCCTGAGCCCTAAACCCTAAACCCTATATCCATATCTTTGATCCTAACCCCTAAACCTTAAACCTCTCTAAACCCCTAAACCTTAAACCTTAAACCTAACTCTAAACCCCTAACCCCGAGCCATAAACCTTGAGCCATACGCCTAAACTCTAATCCCTAAACCCTAAATGTTAAACCCTAAGCCTTAAACCCTACACCTTGATCCACAGGCCTTAAACCCTAAAACCTAAACCAAACCAAACTATAAGCTCTAAACCCTTAACCCTAAACCTGATTCCTAAACCTTAGGCCCTAAATGCTAAATCCTAAACCCTAAACCATGAGCCTCGATCCTAAAACCCTAAACCCTAAAAACTAAAAACTAAATCTTAAACCTTAAACCCTAACCCCTAACCCTAAACCCTAAACCCTAAACAAACCTGAACCTAAACCCTAAACCCTGAGCCCTAAACCTAAACCCTAAACCTTAAACCCTAAACCTGATCCCTAAACCATAAACCCTAAACACTTTACGAACTCGTGACCTAGACCCTCAACCCACGAGACCTAAACCTGAACCATAAAAGTAAAATAATAAACCCTAAACCCTAAACCCTTGAACCCTAAACCTTGAACCACGAGCCTTGAGCCCCAAACCCTAAACACTAAATCTAAAGCCCTAAGCTTAAACCCCAAACACTCATATATTTCTAGTAGATCTCATGAGTGAGTTCATTTTTGAATATCAATATTATGACCATATTTACTAGTCTCATTCCTGAAACCATCATTGATTCTACTTGTATAACTACCTTGTTTATGAGAGGTTAGACAAGTAACTAAATGGATATGACATCTACCTTGTGCCTTGCAATGCATATTACATATCTCTTCCAAACCTATTTCTCCCCACATATACTTGCTCTCTTGAATGTCAATTTCTTCACACTCTAAAATAAATTTCACATTTCTCATATTTCTATGTATGGAATTATGCAAGTCAGGATGACCCATTGGAAGTTGGAAAAAATAACCATTGCAACACAAAAAATTAATCTCAAAGGAAATGGAAGAGACATGGAGAATATACCAACACGAAGGTGTAGGATCATAACCAAATTGCTGCAGTATCCTCTCCTCGAAAAAATAGAAATCTTTTCTACTACCGGAATGGATAGCCAATTTGACAAAACTTCTGAAGTGTTCAAAATAAGCATAACAAATCGGGAATGGCTAAGAACACAAAGGGGTTATCAATCACCTAGTAAATATTTCTTATTTAGTTCTGAATGGGAGTCATTGGCCTATGACTTAGTGACCTTCCATTCATTGATAATTCCTTCTATGATAAACCCATGGATGCTTTCAAAAGTGCCTTAAAAGATAGGCGCATTCATCAAGTGTAATGAAGGGTGTGATGTGACTTCTAAAAACTTGAAATTCAAACATATTTAGAGGTCATAACACGAATTTACAAATATATCTATATTGTTATAAATGGAATCCAAGTAATGATGTCTCCCTATATCCAAGGATCGAGGACTACTGGGGTCTGTGGTAGGATTGGACATTCAGGAATCATTGAGTGTCTAAATCAGAATTTTGTTGCATCTAGAGAAACATTTTCAAACATTGGAGTAATGCATCTTGGAAAATAAACTTGAACCTCATAAATCCTCTCAAATTACCAACTTACACAAACACTTTGCATATATCTAGCTTTTCTTCAAATGAAACCTTCATTCCCAATAGCTTGCAACTGAAAGAATTATTCAAAAGAGCGTCAAAAACATTTCTTTGTACCAAATTGTTCTTGGATATCTAGCATTTCCCTCCTTCAAAATATCAATAGATGAAAGACATCAAATTTTGATGACTCTCTTTGAATGTTCTTCCTACGAAGTAGATGAACCCTTTTCAATTGAATACTCTCTGTAATAATAATAATAATAATGGGTAAGATAAAAAACATTACAGTGAGTGAAATAGTTCCCATGCGATGGGAAAAAGAAGATAGATGTATTGGGTAACATTTCTTTGTACCGAATTGTTCTTGGATATCTGGAATTTCCCTCCTTCAAAATATTAGCAGATGAAAGGCATCAAATTGTGATGACTCCCTTTGAATGTTCTACCTACGAAGTAGATGAACCCTTTTTAGTTGAATACTCTCAGTCAATACTAATAAGAATGGATAAGACACATAACATTATAGTGAGTGAATGGGTGAGCCTAAACTTTTAACCCTAAACCTTGAGCCTTAAACCTTGAGCCCTAAACCCTAAACCCTAAACCTTAAGCCTTAAACCCTAAACCCTAACCCTTGTGCCCTAAACCCTAAACCCTAAACCTTAGCCCTTAAACCTTAAACCCTAAACCATAAACCCTAATCAACCCTCAACCCTAAACCTTAAACCTTAAACCCTAAACCCTAAACCCTAAACCCTAAACCCTAAGCCCTAGCCCTAAACCCTAAGCCCTAAACCCTAAACCCTAAACCCTAAACCATGGGCCATAAACCCTAAGCCCTAAACCCTAAACATTAAACCACAAATTTTACACCCTAAACCCTTAACCCTTAATCTTAAACTCTAAACCCTAACCCTTGATGATAATCATATCTTGACTCTGTCATTGTACCCAAATCTCTCCAAAGAACAAGCTAAAATGAGCTAGTCATGCCATCGAGGTATCCAGACCATCATGTGTGAAGTATTAAGGCATCATCTATCTCCATGAGATACATATGAGAAAAGACATGTATGAGAATCTTGAATTTGATTCCATGAAAGGATGATTTTAGAGTCAGGAAAGGTGAAGGGATGATCTTTATATGGAGCACCATGTTTCTAAGAATGAGAAATCATCTGAGTTCACTTGATGCAATTCACTTAATACTATTCATAAAAACTCATTCAACACCTAGTAGTGTGATCAAACCTTAAGGAGGAGGCACATTACAATCACCTCATTTTTTCCATAGGACAGGAATCCCATTTAAGAAGCAATCATCTATCTACAAAGTGAGGATCTCATTTTAGTAAGAAGTTGACACACATCATAAAGCTAATTCGTGGTCACTAAAGTGGATTATGGACCAAATTTCAAAATAAGTACCAATTCAAGTAGTGGTAGGGCCAAAATCCAATCCAAAGGTCAAAAAACCTACAAAATGACTATATGCTTTTGTAAAACAAAGACCAACTACATTATATATGGCCTAAAAGTTTTAGGTCATTACTAAAATTCTAAAAATGTGCTAGTACTAACCATATTAGATTTTGAAAAACTATCTTCTAGATTATAACTGTTAGAGCTACGTGACCACTTCCATCAAGCGTAGAGTGACTCTAACTTCTTATCTTTACTAAAATAATTTAAAGTATATAAGATTGCTCTTATTATTTCTTTTACTTAACATTTATTTTAGTAAATATGGCTCCTTCATGCCCTCCTAAACTTCATATTGCTCAAAATGTGTTTTATAGCACCGAAACGTGTACACGTTTTAGGTTTGTGAATTCCTCGAGCCTAGGGAAACATAACACGATTGTGTTTCGTTCATTTTCAAGTTTTTTTCTTTTTTGCCCCCAACTCGGTGCACTTACCCTTATATCAAATATTCTCATTAAGTATAGCTTCTTGTTTATTTTATTTATTGGATTATTATCTTCAATTTTATTTTAGATTTTGTAGTTGTGGTAGAAATGTATGCCAAAGCATGAGGCATGTGGACTTTTAACCAAATTCCTAAAGGAGATATGATTGCGTAGACAACAATGATTGTTGGGTATGCACAAAATGGGTTTGCTTCAATTGAAAAAGGCTATGGAGCTTTTAATAAAATACAATTGGAGGGTGTAAATCCAAACTCAACAATATTATTTATCGTCCTCGGACCTTGTGCACGTTCAACTAACTTGGAGCCCCTTGTACATGCTTCGATTCCTCCACATGGTTTTCTCACCTACATCTAGCATGATTTTCACATTTATAGTTTTTTTCCTTCTCAATGGTATTGAAAATTAAAATCAAATGAAGAGTATGTTTTGATTAAATAAAAAACAATTTTCTTGCTCAAGCGTTAAAATTTACGACTTAATGTGTTATTAGAATGACTACTTTGAGTGTTAACTGGGTTTTGGATCACATCCCAAGACAATAAAAAAATTAGATAACAAAATTTGATTAAGGCAATGACCTCAAAATAGTGAGTTGAACTCAAGTTTTCATTTAAACATGTCACTTGAACACCTTGTAATTTTTTAATAAATCACGATTTATAACAACACAAAAAAACACCTCTCTAACTCTCGTAGCACGGATTTCAAGGTTTTACCGTGTTCTTTGGCGATGTGGAATGTCGCCTCAACCTTTAGAACAACTTCAGATGATTGTTTGATCATTTAACGCCACACATTTAGGAGCCTAGTCGACTATTTCATGGCTTGGCAGATGCCAAAAGTTGGAAATTCATTTTAGTTTTGGCCCTAGGTTTAGGGACCCATCTTATGAAACAAAATTCCACCACCACATGTCTAGCTGCGTTTCACCATGAAAATCGTAACCAACCCTTAGTTTTGATAAAACCACTTTGGGAACTAATTTTTCATGTGGGTTTTGTAGACCTATGGTCATTCTCGTGAGGGACAAATTAGCACAATTACGATAATAAGCTTCAGAAAGGTAGTCGTCATCTGAACCTTGGTCGTCAGAAGTGAGTGTAAATCGACTTTGAGTGTTCCCCTATATATATGGAGTAGATGGAAATTGACGCATTGTGTGTTTGAGTCTTTCATAGTAGTTTTTAAAACCTATTTCATAATCACTTTGGCTAAAATGGTCACTTTTGTAAATTCACAATAACAATTGAAAAATTGATGTGGGATCCTCTCATAGCTTAATAATGGTTGAGAACCCCTAGAACACATTCACATGACTATATGGAACCTTTGGTTGTCACTTGCATTAAGAAATTTTCTTTTGGGAAATATTGTGTTTTTATTTCTCCTATCTCTATCTCTCCCCATTGTAACGCTCATAGATAGGCTTGGTAGTGTGAGTCACATTTATTTGTGGTACAAATCACTTTCTCATCTTATTGTATTTGTTTATCCATAGTTATGTAAGTGTCTCATGTGAAGTTGAGTTATTCCAAGTTGTAGTCCACTTCCCTTCGACACTTTTGATATTGATCATGATACTCTGCTGACTATATTATGGACATTATTATAGTTTTGATTTAGTATGGTGTTAGATGTCAGATCATGGATTATTGTTGACTCGATTCATATATTCATGCATGATGATTGTTAGAGACATTTTATATAGATGTTATGTTTTGGACATGTTATATATATATATATATATATATATATATATATATATATATATGGATGTTGTTAGGACATGTGATATTTGGATATATTGAGTAGACCAAGAAAATTGAATTTAAAATTGATGATTATATAGTTGCTGATGAAATTGTAAGTGATATTGTTGATTTTCTGGATGTTGTTGTGATTCATATATATATTGATGATTTTGAAATTATATTATATTCATTTGGATGTTCTGATATGGCCACGAGGCCGAAGGGGTATTTTTATTGTGCAGGTTAAAAATATCACAACAAACATCGGGGGATTGGAGACCAACCACATTGGAATTCTAGATGAATTCAACAAGGTCACCATGGCAACTTGTATTGTTCGTGTGTGTGTGTGTGTGTGTGTGTGTGTGTGTGTGTGTGTGTGTGTGTGTTGTGTTGTTAGGGTGTTCGTTAGGTATTCCAATAGGGGATCACCTTTAAATGTGACCAAGGGTTATGTGTATTTATTTATTTGGTTCCTTTTTATTGATGTTTGTATGTGTTTATTAAGTGATGTGTTTACCCCTTTCATTATTTATTAATTGTGGTAAATTAATGTGAGTAAACATGTTGTTAAAATTAATTAATCAAATTGGGACATAAGAAAGTAATTATTAGAGTTGTTGGCCTAAAATTAAAGTGTTGTAAGAAATGTGTAAGTGATGTGTAAATTAATTTTGGAGTATGAAACACTCCACCTCCTTTTGAAATTCAAATTTGTCCTTGGAGGCTGATTTTGGAAGCTTATGGGACAAGTTAAACTTGTCCCATACCTCTTAAATTTGCATGCCAACCTTACCTATGGTTGGAGGGTTTAAATCTAGCCTTCATTATGCATTTTTGTAAGTCAAGTTGTATGCTTTAATTGCACTTTCTTACATGCTTTCAATTTCAGTCCTTATGAGGTGTGGGTTTGATTTGAGTGTGTAAGTAAAACTGTCATTTATTCACCTACTTATTTATTGTGCCTTGGAGATTGAAGTTGACTTATGAGTTGGAGTTGAGGATGTGTGATGGGGCATTCCACTTGGATCCACCTCATCCTCTTCTCTTCCCTCTCTATATATTCGAATTCATTTTATTGATTGGGGTTACACTCTTTTGGTTGCTTCACTTTTGGAGACTTCATTTTGGGTGAATTTTTCTTGCTGTTTTGGGAGCTCTTGCTTGGAGAAGTTTTTGGAAGATTGTTGCATGCTTTTGCTTGGCTATTTTGGATTGCTTGCATTAGGATAAAGCTTGTTGTTTTGGAACTTGGAACAACTCCATCATGGAAAGATAGGAGCTTGGCTCTTGAAATGCTCTTCTTGTATATATGTAAATGTTCTTGTGTGAATGTTTTGGCATATATTGTGGGTTGTTGGGTAGATGGCCTAGGAATGGTGTAGGAGAAGACTATGGGGTTATTTTGTGGGAGGCACAAGTGTTTTTTAGGGAGGTATAAGGGTGGAGGGAGTTGGGATTTGGGTTCCACCTTACAAATAAATTGCTTGTATTTCTTTACTCGTTAATGGGGTGCCATAAGAGGTTGGGGAGACATAAGAAAATGTGAGGAATAAGGGGTACTTTGGGGAGGCATAAGGGCATGACAAGGTTTTGAAATATTATTCATATATATATATATATATATATATATATATATATATATATATATGGTGGGTTGTTCTACCCATTTTCCCCTTTGGGAGGCATAAGCAACATCCCCCATAGTTTCTTGCTCCTTTGCCTTGCATGATGAAGTCTCGAGTGTTGTTTGTTGTTTTTTTCGTGGTGTGGCAAACTGTAGTTTTGTTTTGGACTGTGTTTTGAATGTGAAATTTGCATGTGTGTTTGTGGAAGCCTGTTGTTGCCATGAGTTGAATCACATCTTCCATTGCTTTGTGGTTGGGGCTCGGGGCCAATGAAGAAGGATGATTTTCCTTGTCATTGGATGTCTTGGTTGGGTGGAGAGCGTTGCCTTTCCCCTGCTCTTGTTGTGATCAGAATTGGAAGAATGATAAATCTACATGTTGTTGTTCTGGAGCAAAGGAAAATGAAATAAAACAGTTGATAGTCCCTTGTTGAGATAAATCTTATTGTAACCTTCCCACTTGAAGTGGATGAACTTGTATATGTTTTGTAATGGAAATATGTTGTATTGAATATGAAAGTTGTAAGATTGAAATGTGAAAGAGATATACTCCATTTCTGTTCTTTTGAAAGAAATAATTGTATTTTGTATGATGAATTTGAAGAATGAAAGAAAGAAGTTGTAAGTTGTCTTTTGGGAACCAATAAATGATTGTATTACCTTTCTCAAATTGCATTTTGGTATTGAATCTGATCATTTAAATGTATTTGAAATCTCTGTTTGAAAGGAAGAAATGCGTGTGAGGAAAACACAGAGCTCTGTCTTTTGAAATGTGTAAAATTAGAAATCAAAATTGCATTTTGGTTTTGAATAGTTTGATTTGAATCAACTAAATGTATTAGATTGGAATTGGAACGTATCCTAATACTTGGAAGAAGAAAATGGAAAATAGATCCTTTCGAATTAGATCTCTGTTAGACATTTTCAAACTGGCAAATAATTATCAGAAAATGTACAGAACGACCTTACAGTAGACTAGGAAAGACATTTGAAACATTAATACAAGCTAAGAAAGATCAAAACAATCCCACACAAACTATAATACTTAAGAAATTTTCATAGAACCTTTCAAAATCGGGCTCAAACAATTTCTTAGTCGTTTTTGCTATTAAATTGGGGAAATTCAAATTGATCTTCAATCAAACAATTTAACCCTTGAAATCTATTCTAAAATCTTCCAAGTAAAATCCTCCATGCCTGTTTGGCAAGTGGAAAAAGAATTAATGACAAATTTGAACAAAATTGATAAGTTAAAAATACCAGATCACTTTCTAAGTGATAGAAAGACATTTTCTCAAAATTGACCCTTTAAACTTTATCAAAATCAAATTCCTAAGGTTGCTATGAAAAGAGGACATCGAGATCTTTCCAGAAATTCCTCATTTGCCAAAAATCGAGTTCCCAATCAAAAGTTATGGCCTTCTGAAGTTTTTACCTCATTTTGGGCTCAAAATAATCTAACTGTCAAATTTTAAATGAATAAAATATTCTTGGGCAGACCCACAGGCTAAAACTTTCATTTTTTTTTTTTCCCAAAACGTGCAAAGTCATGAAGTTTCCCGCCGCTCCGCTAATCCGCAAGCCTTCATTTTGTCTAAAAATGATCTAAGTCCAAAAAGTTAATTTGGCAATTTTGCCTCCTGGCCCCACCACCCCATAACCAATCATTGATCGACACGTGCCTTCGTTGGGCATCGGAAAAAAAAAGGATAAAAGCCTTAAAATTCTCCGACGGCCCGACTTTCCACCAGAATTTGGAAATGCCAACACGTGTTCCCTTATGGACTCGCGGGAGCGCGGAGGCAAATTGTGCCTTTTGTCCCAAAAGGGCAAAAGCGCTAAATGTCTTCCCCGCTCACCGGCCCGCGTCTGAGAAAATTTTTCTTTCCCACATAGTCTCTAATTTTCTCCTCCGGAAAATTTTCTCTCCGAAGTCTATAGGCCCGAGTTGGGAAACTTTTCCTCCCAGGCCCGCTCTTGGGAAAATTTTCACCCCAAGTTCACGCTCGGTCCATAACTTGAGAAATATGAGGAGTTAGGAGGACTTCTTTATATCACCGGAAAGGTGAGGAAATTCCCTACCTAATGGGAATGTTTTCATGAAGTTTTAATTGTGTTAATCATGGGAGAAATCAAATTGAATCTTTAACCGAGTTCTGGGAGTGGGTAAGTAAGAATTTACTCTGATGATTTTAAATATGTATTCTTTTCCCCACTGTAATTAAACCCTGCTTTTGTCTTAGATCTTGTGGTCCCTTATTTTAAATATTCCTTGATTTTAAATTGTTTTGGTCCCTTAAGCCTAAAATTTTAATCAGGGAATATTTAGCTAAAATGTCAATGTAATCAATGATTAAATTAATCCCTAAGGAGATTTGAGCTAGGTGTGGACTTATTACATATTGTTGCTTTATAATGTGGAATTAGTAATTATTATAATGGGAAAAGTTATCAATTGAATCTAATTGTCCTTGAGACTTTGGTTGTTAACACCTTAAAAAAAATATTCCATAATTTTGTAACTAAACCTAGGTTGTTCATGGGTCTCAAGTGGGAGATTTTAGCGGGCGTTACATAAGTGAGCCCAAGTGGTATTATAATACAAGAAAAGAAAAGAAAATCCCGATTGTTTTTGGCTTGTGTTTTGGTCCTACATGTGTGGGCATTACAATCACTATATGAGCATTGGTATCTTTGATCAACATTTGCACATGTGCACAAATTTGAGGCCCAAAACCCAACCATTGCAACATTTTATGTTGAGGCTCCAACGTATTCTGTCATAAATTTTATTAAGGTCTAGTTTAGTGAGAAATGTATGTTGAGGCTTTTTTATTAAGGTCTAGTTTAGTGAGAAATGTATTTTTCAACATTGTTGAGCCCATTCGTTAGTTTCCCAAGCCAAAATTAAGTTGTCAAGAATATATTTTCCTCCAAGAAACCTTGTTTGTTTAGTGCTCACAATCTCTTAAACACCTATTTTGATTCGAATAATTAGTGGCTTCACAATGATTTTGCAAGAAGTATTTAATAAGATAATAGGATGCCAACCAAAACTATGGTCTTCATTTTTTCCTTTCAAAAGAAGTTTAACTAACTTGAGTTCTTTATGTTTGAGGCAATGGATCCTTTTCTGGAGCTTTCAAATACAAAAAAGTTTGATTAACCCTTTATTTATGTTTGAGCAAAGGATACTTCCAAATTTAAAAAAAAAAAAATTTATGTTGGATGTGTTTCCACATGGTTTGATAACATTCCTCTATACTCCTATCAATATCCAAACTCTTATTATGTACCTCTTTTGACCATCTCCTCACTGATTTCCTCTCAAAAGAGTTTCCCATAGAATTCTTGAAACAACATAGTAATCTCATAGAGACCCTTGTGCAAGAAACCATGCTCATCAATTATATTACAATTTTTCTCTTTCTTATGTTTGTGGTTCAATTAATGAAGGATTTCGAGTCCCTATTACCATCCTTATCCATTGAATTCGTAGCGCCTTATACTTCATAATTACCAAGTTTACGCAGTTGCGTTTCAATAGAAGCAATGGAGGCTTGAATCCTGATGTTAGTTGGATCAGTGATAGGCTATTTTCTACCATGTAGTATTTGTTCTTGGAGGATTTTTCTCTGGGATGACACCACCAAAGCGAAACCATTAACCACCACATTGTCAAGTGCATGCATGTCGGTCAGATGAGAAAGGGGTTACTCTGGTTTTGATTCGTGGAAACAATGAGAGGTTTCGATTGGATTACACGGTGGTTCCAACAGGCCGACAGTCGAATCCTATTCATAATTCCATGGTTTTTGCACAATTTTCCCACAGCTGTATGTAACTATAAACTGTACTTTTGGGGGAATATCCGTGAGTTTTCCGCAACTTTCAAAGTGACACCAGATCACTTTGTGGAGGGATTTGTAAGATATATATCCGTTGTGCGGAAAATATCTCCTTCGACTATTAAAGTGCCGCCAGATCGAATACAAGGAACGTGGTACAGCCGTTGATGTTAATTTATGCAAACATGTAGACCAGGCAATGACCACTCTACTTGACTTCTCTTTTTTTTTAAAAGACATCTTTGGCATTAAATAATGAAACTTTGATATTTAGGCAATGGTCCGGACTCCATAAATATCTCTACGCATGTTGTTGAAAAATTTAGGAGTATTAGTTTTATCTGGTATTTATTATTACTTTTCTTAATAATCCTGTTGAGATATTATAGGATCCCATTGTAGTTTTATTGTAATTTACAGGTGAATATAAATCACATTTCCCTTCAAAATCCCTAAATTTTTTTGGCGGGAATGCATGTTATATTCCACATGGACAAAAATCAGCCTAAGTTATAGGGACATGAGACCTCTACCCAAGAAAATAGGGGTTAAAGCACCCCCATAGGACCATGCTCTTAGTAGTTAATTTTTTCAAAATTTATGTATGCCACTAGAATCGGTTCATGTGTCCTATTATATGTTACATGAAACTTTGAGCATACAAAAATATGTATTTATAAATAATTAAATTTTACACTAGCAATCATACACGCTTTGTCACGATGGACCTACTATTGGGAATTGGAACAAAATGTGGAATTTTTTTTGAAAAGTAAAAAGAGATTTAGGGTTGATTGAAGGTGCATCTATTCTATTATTGTAAATTCGATGTATGGGCCTAAAGGCATCTTAGAGTAGCATTGGAACGAGAAAGGTGACAAAATGCACAAGTCATCAAGGAGTGGAGTTTGGTGACCGAAGTGAATACAAAACCTTGTTACTTAGCATATCCAATATCTATAGTTTATTTGTGCAAAGTGTCGGACCTTGAGCTTTATGGGTTGTTGAGTTGGGTTGTAACCTTGCTTGAGGAAGGTTTTTTGACAAGTGACAGGTGTTTGAAAGCTTCTTCAAAGGGTCACCCTATACAAATTTGCAACATGCGAAGGTATATCCTTGGTGAGAGGTATTGGCCTAGGTCACCAACAAAAATGATAGACCTATTATTGAAAGATGTTGATTTATGATCAAATGGAAAGCCACTCATAGATGCAAGTCAACAAGGGAATGCAATATGGGGTCAATGAAACAATGCAAGAGTAAGAGGGTTGATAAAGATGGCTCTTGGGTTATGTGAGAACACAATAGGGTATAGGACTCATTTCCAACCCCACATAATTTTGACGAGTCCATCAAAGAAAAAGCTATAGTTTTTAAGAGCATTTGACAATAGATGGTGACAAATTCATTGGTGAAGGCTTGAGAATTTGCACCTTGGTATTTTATATGAAGTCTATCATGTGTCGCACGAAGAGTGCACAACATGAGTGGATTTAAAGGGGATACAATCAATGAAGCCAAGGGAGAAGGTCATTCCAATTGAAAGCCGTCAATAGCTCAAATCTCTCATCTACCATCTTTAATCCTCTTCTATCTTTTAGTAAGTCACATATGGAGTGCATGTTATTTGTGCAAACTGCTTGAAGGTAGAAAGGGGTGTTGACTATGTAGAGGACATGGAAAAAGTTGGTGTTAAGATCAAACGTTCATAGCCTATATACTATCATACTTCCTTCCAATATTCATGTTTTTTTGTTGTCATCAAACAAAGACCACAAAATTGTTTGGAACAAGTTTGTATAAGGGACTTGAAGTTGTATGGAGTTATCATTCGTGTGGGACCTCTGATTGTACAACAAAATTTTTTTATCAAGCATTGTCCATAAGTGGGTCCATACGTTTTACATCAATATTGTTTTAGTTATTTATTCCATGAATAGTACATATTATCTTCACCTTTGCACACCTACATTTCAAAATTGAATGTTGTCACTTCCCTTAAGTTTTTGATTTCTAAGATGAATCTTAAAGCACTTCACTTAGAGGTATTGATCTAATTTACCTTTATAATCTTCCATTTCAAAGTTATTAATATTTTAATCAATCAATTCACTTTAGTTATTGACTTGTAAGATGAATGTTAAAATCACTTGACTTAGAGATGTTGATCTAGTTTACTTTTATAATCTTCCATTTCAAAGTTCTTACATTCAAGTTAATTCTTACTTTTTGTTATTTTATTTATTACAAGATGAAGATAAGATAAGTGGGTCCATGTGTTTTCCGTCACTTAATATTGTTTTAATTATTGATTCCATGAAAATAAGATAAGTGGGTCCATGTGTTTTACCTGTTTTTACGTCACTTAATAATGTTTTAATTATTTATACCAATGAATGGTACATATTAACTTTGCTTTTACACACCTATATCTCAAAAGTGAATGTTGACACTTCACTTCCGTTATTGCCTTCTACATTTGAATGATAAGTCTAATCAATCACTTCACTTCACTAATTGACTTCTAAGATAAATGTAAAATCACTTCACTTAGAGATGTTGATCTAGTTTACTTTATAATCTTCTATTTCATTATCACTTGCTAATATTAACGATAATTTGATATTATAATCTTCTATGGTAGGAATACTATAGTTTTAGTTCAATGCAATAATTTTTGTCAATAGACCAATCACAAATGATAATTTTTTTGCCTATGTCAAATTTTCTAATGTATAAACTTTGAATTGACATATTTACATAAATATAATTTCACATAAATTGATTTATTAGAATTTTGATTGGTGAGAAAGGGAGATTTGACAATTTTTACCCCTTATTAAGCTACAATTTTTCTATTTTTTTAAGCCAAAAAATTGTAAATGGCCAAGTGGCCTGGCATTTATTAACCCTTGTCAATTTGTCAATTCATTTAATTCCATGTGTCCCATTGAAATAGTAATAGCATTTATTTACATTGTTCTTATTTATTAAATGTCAAATCTTATTTATTTACATTGTTCTTATTTCTTAAATGTGGCAAATTTTATTTATTAATTTCTCCCAAACACAATAATTTTCTCCATGCAACCAATCATGGTTAAGAATTTTTTCACTTTCAATAGTTATCAATTTTAAATAACATTTAAATCATTTTTTAAATAGGCATAAAATCTATTAAATTTAATTTTCTTGAATTTTTACAATCAACATATCACTTAAGCAATTGCTAAAATACAATTACATCTTTGTAGCATGAATGGTTGAAACCGGACGCTTCACAACTCTTGTTAAAGATTGAAACCAACATTGCTAATAAAAATCATATCGCTCATGTGTTAAGTATCTTAACTAGATATATAATCACATAAGGTATTCTTCATGTCTTCTTTATTATTCTGCAAATGGTGGCGAAAACAATAGAACATCATAAAAATGCATAATTTGAAACACTTCTACCATTGCTTCACACTTCAGTTTAAACGTACTTGATTAATCATATTAAAACTTGTTTGTATCACAAAAGATCAATTGTCCACATGTTGACCTTTACCCACATTGAGCGACTTTTGCTTATTAAGAAAACTTGATAGACAGCAACAAGAGGCCTGACCTAAAACAAGTAAACTTCTAGAGTATAGTTGCATTAGGTTTGTTTTTCTTCATAGTCTAGAAAAATCTTTGATTTAAAGAAACAATTTAAAAGAAACAATTTACTATTGTTTTTTTCTTTTCCCACTTCAACTGAATTGAAGTGAATCGGTCGGTCTTTTTCTTTTTTTTTTTAGTGATAAGCTCATTTCACACTCCAAAAAAATTGTCACAACCTTCTCCAAATATATACCACTAAATAGTGGATCCTTCAAAATGAGTGTACACAAATAATTCTTACAAGCTTCATTTATATTCAACTTAGAAGGTGATAAAAACTATCATGTTTGTAAATCTTGTAAGATGAGAATGTTTCCTCAATCCAATCAGTTTCGAAGCAGCAATGATATTTAATCTTGAAACAACCAACCATTTATAAAAATAAAAATAAAAAGATAAACTTAAAACACATTCCCCTATGATAGACCAAGGTATATTAAATAAAATTTAAAATGTGAGGGGATTTATTTTGTTTTTTTAATACCACGTACATGAAACTAAGATGCATTTATCATTCCTAATAGAAGTCTCTTTACAATTCCAATCGAAATTCTCTTTCCATAATCCAATTCTAAGTAAAATTCCTCCCAAATCTTTGAGCAAGTGACAATCTATACGCAACTGCATCTGTAAAAATAAAATCCTCCACTCCACTAGAATTCAATTCCTAATAAAATTCCATTTTGTCTAAAATTTCTCCAAAACCCGAGTTACTGTAAACCAAAAACCCCACATTACTCGTCCTGCACCTTCATTACACATCTCAGACCGTCTCCTTCTATCATGTACTGAAATGCCTTGTTGATCTCAGCAAAAGGAATTTCGCTGGTGACGAATTTGTCCAGTTCAATCTCCTACACGAAATTAAAAAGTGTGTAAACTAATTGGCACAAGTAATTTGAGATATAGCACAGAGAAATTTCTTCCCATAAGTGTAATTTCCATCCAGAGAGAATCCAGATTAGTTCAGCATCCTGGAGATAGGTAAACTCCTATAATCTCCAAGTAGTAAACAAAGAGCCCTCACCACATAATATGAGTTAGTGGCAAGAATTGAACCCATAATTTAAACCATCTAAAACCGAGGCAGAGGCCACCTAAAACAAAGGCAGAGGCTGAAGATACTAACGCCAGAGCCTTCTGGAATTTAGAAACACCCAACAAAAATCCCCAGAAGAATAACAAAACAGTAACAAATAATGAGAATTTTACCTTATTTAAATACTTTTCCACGAGTCCAGGGAGATCAGTCTTGGTTTTATAGTTTCCAAAGAAAGTTCCTTTCAAAGTTCTCTCATTCAGGATATTCACAGGATTAGTTGAGAAGGTTGCATCCGAACTAGGCACTCCTACTAAAACCGCCACACCCCATCCCTTCAAATCAAAACAAAGATCAACTGTAAGTTCAGTATATAACCCTAAGTGATACTGGATGTGGAAAACAATCATGAAATCAAAAAGAAAAATCATTTTCCAATTATATGGCAGAGGGATATTACATCGTGACAAGATTCAAATGCCTGAATCATTGCATTAACATTTCCAGTGCATTCCACACTGCAGTCTACTCCTCCATCGGTCATTTCTGCAATTACCTGTAAAAAACAAAAGGATTAAATCCATGGATCCCTGAAAATGCCCTTAAAAATGACATGCAAAACAGCATGAAATGGTGAGATGAATTCACCTGTTGAACAGGTTTCTGGTGGTCTTTTGGGTTTACATATTCAGTTACTCCAAACTCTTTTGCTGAAAACAGTAAGCAAAGATTCATATCAAGGCCTTGTTGACAAGAGATGATACAACATAGAAAAAGGAAATGGAATTTCTGGCCAACCCTAATACCTTTTTCAAATTTTCCCGGATTAAAATCGATGCCTATAATTCGAGAAGCTCCAGCAATTCTTGCTCCTTCAGCAGCCTGAAGAAAATACAAAATATCATTCAAATTGCAGGACAATAAACACACTCTGCAAATCTCACATTACTGGGTGTTATACTTACTGCAAGCCCTACTCCTCCAAGACCGAAAATTGCTACAGTCGAACCCTTCTTGGGTTTGCCCACATTTATGGTAGCGCCCATCCCTGATTCCATCCAAAATAAACAATACAATTGTGAAATTCCCATCCCTGATTGTTTTGAACAATGAAAAATATGGGTTAATTGTTAATATACCTGTGGAGACACTGCAGCTTAGAATACAGGCTCTGTTGAGAGGAGCAGCTGGATTTATTTTGGCAACACAGCCGGCATGTGCAACAGTGTATTCACTGAATGTGGATGTCCCCATGAAGTGATATATGGGTTTTCCCCTATGGAAAACCTTGACTTACCATCACTAATCATGCCCACTCTTTCCGTGTTAATCCTTAGCAGATCACACATATTGCTCTCTTCTGATTTGCAATGCTTGCATTTTCCACACTCCCCTGTAAATACAGGAAGTACATGATCGCCCACCTTCAGATCGGTTACTCCCTCTCCCACGCTTTCTACAATTCTGCCATTCACAATATTCAACAGAGTAACTACCCAATTTCATCGACCCAATTCGCACTAGACTTAATTGGCACTACTTAATAAAAATTGATCTAAAATATACTACTCTGTTTTATTGTGACAGAGATAAAGACAGAAAAGCAAGGCACCCTACCCAGCTGCTTCGTGCCCAAAGATGCGGGGGAATTGAGGAGTTTGGCCCTGCAGAAGAAGAACAGGAAAGGAGCATTTAAATTTGGATCAAGCTTTACTTTTTTTATAACCTTCTTCAGTGTTATTTGCAGGATGACTGACCTTTGCTTGCCAGAAAATAAGGTCCGTGCGGCACAGGGAAGTGTAACAGATTTTGATTCTGACTTCCATGGCCTGTGGAGGTGCCACTTGAATTTCTTCAATCTTCAGAGGCTCCCCTGCAGCCCATGCCACCGCCGCTGCTCAAAAACCAGATTATCAGCCTCCTCCATTCATGAAATCAAAATTGAAACACCCACTTGATGGAATTGGATTCACTCTGTTTCTGAGGACAGGGAAAAGAATTCCAAGAAAAAAGAAACCCCAAAACTTACCTTTGCATGTGATGACCTGACCTTCAGTAGCACTTTTAACTTCTGGTATTGTTGAACCTTCCGTGCTCTGCAATGCACAAACCGGAGGTGTATGAATTTGAGAGAAGCCAGGCTTCCTCATGAAGGGATTGATCTGCAGGAGGGTGCCCGTCAAAGATGTCGGCAGCGGCTTGTTAAAACCCACATTTGGGTTTAAGTGGGCATCCGTTTTACGCAGGCTTGATCTGTTTCCCTGTGTTGCAGAGGCTCTTACTGCTGTAAAAGCTTCATTTCTGGCAAATGCAGCATGTGGGTGTGTGGCTCTGTGAACATTGAGACCATGGAAATGGCAAGGAACAAGTGAGGATGAGGATCGAGAAACTGAGAGCGTCTCCATGCTTGCCCAAACTGAGAAAGAGTACAGTGTCTACGTAGGAATGTTTGAATTGGGGGATCGGACTGGTATTTATTTGTAGAATTAAATCGATGGGCAGCTTCTTTTCCGTTTGCACCGTGGTTTTGATTAACCCGCGGAAAGGATCACAATCCATCAGATGGTTTTGGCCACCTTAACCACTTTGACCTCTCCGGCGTCCGAATTAACTACTTTCGGATTATTCTTTTAATATTTAAAAGGGTATCTTTAAAATATTGAAAATTATTAAAATGATATTTCCTCGGACGACCACCACTAATGGCGGGCAATGCAGGAAGCGCGCTGGGGTCAACTATCCAGCGCAGACGTTTTTTGTGAATTTTATACTTGCATTTAAATATCATGTCATCGCGATAGACTATTTAAAACGTCGCTTTTCCTATAGGTTTGTATATAAATTATAAAATATATATATAATAAATATAACTAATTAGCAAATGTATCTTATTTTGTGTTTTTGAAAGGTAATGAAAACGTTGCTTGATGATAGGTGGCACACACACCAAAAAAAATGCATTTACATGTCATCTATCATGCTATGATGTCATCTTATATTTTGAAAACAATTTATAGAAAACAGTGTATCAAAGGTGTATAAAATAGATGATACAACACAAAAATTAAAATCGAAAATATAAAATGGTTCAACATAAAATAGAAAAGAGGCTATAATTCCATGAAATTTTTTTCACAAATGTTGGTGAGGAAATAATTTAGGAACCTTTTCCATGCAAATGATCCAATGAATTACATCAATCTTTTTGAAAAATATAGTTGAAAAAATTAAGTGAGAAATTATAAGATTGTAGAGTCAAGGAACCAACCATAATATAAAGTTTACATGTAAGGGTCTTTTCTAAACAGGAAAGCCCTAAAGAGTGGGGGAAATTCCCGCTCTACCTCCAAACAATATATGAAAACAAGGGGCAAAACTTTTGAGGCTTCTATTTTATAAGGGAAAATTATTATTTTTCCTTCTAATGAGTTAAAAACTTTATAGGGACATGTGATTGTTTATTTTTCGCACCCATAGCCTATCCATGGGATTGCACCCTACGAGGGGGCCAAGAAAATTTAGAACAATTTGAAAACAAACTATTATAATGAAGGGGGACTTATATGAAAGCCTTTTATAAGATGAAAATATGTTATATTTATTGGTGCAATCTTATACTTAAAGAAAATTAATCTGATTTTGGTTAGCTTAATAATACTATGTTTGCTTTGTATGCACCTTTGTAGGCTTAGAATAGGAGAAGTGACATCATTAATCACTTGTCACTACTTCTCACATGTATCTATTATGCGTCCATCACTTCAAACATGTGTCGCTTGCTTAGTCAAAAGTAGAGTTGGTTCACAACTCTTGTTTTACTTAGTCAAAAGCAAAGTTGGAACCAAACTCTTACTTTTATTATATATTGACCACCTCTATTTGTATATTATGATTGATTGTGAGAATAATATACTATTGTCATTATTTATTCATGTGTATTTGTTGTAACACATAATCAATTTGTTCATCACGATGCGAGTCCATGTTGAGGAGTTTCTTAGGTTTCAACAATTCTTACGTGTTACCGAGTCTTTCTTCGTCGAGTGATAATTGTGGCTTCTAAAGAATTATTGCTTATTATATATTTCCACATACTTGTCCAAAGCCATCATCTGTTTTTTCGCACAACCAAAAAATTAAAGGTTTCCAAAAAACATATGGATTTTCTATTTTGCCAAATACTAACATTTTAAGTATTATTTTATTTTATTTTTCAATTCTACAAAAATTAGTAATTTATTGGTTTTTCTATGTATTTTTTAGCAAACTACAAAAAAATTTAAAAAAAGATTTGTCATGTCTCCAAACTATGCATCCATTATTTTTGAGACAAATTGGGAACTGGGTGGTAGTGGCCACATTCAACACAATATACTATTACTACTTAGATTTGCTTTATTACATTTTGGCATGCTTGAAAATAGATATTAAAATTTTATTACTCAATAAAGGAGATCATGTATGTTGAATACAAATATTGTTACAATTAATTTAAATTATGAATGTTGTTATGAATATTACAATTGATTTAATTTAAATTGAACATTTAATGCACTAGTTATTGTTTTGGGATGTGTGCAGTTTTCTCTGGGTCATGAAAGGATACCATCAAGGCGAAGAGAAGATTCAACAATGGGGGCTAGAAAAGAGATATTCCATATGAAAATAGTTACCAAAAAATGGTGTCGAACCCATAAGTAAAACCATTGTTTCCTTATGTGATTTAGTTTGTTTTCCTATGCCATCATGTGTGTCGAGTTAGTTTGGTTGTGTTACGATAATGAAATGGAGTCTTGTGCTCTTCTAAGGCTAGGAACACTACATCGCTTTATGAGTTAATAGAGTGGTGCATGTTCATTATACAAAATGACCCACTTGGGCTTCATTGTTACATTTCAAGGTCGTTAAAGTGGTCGAATTTATGTTGAATAACAGGAAAAATGGTATTATTATTATTTAAAAAAAAGTATCAGCTCTAACCATATTTGTGAGCTTGAGCCACATAACCTTGCAATGTTTACAAACACCATGTTGTCAAACTCGATCCAAGTGATAACATCACATTGTTTTTCTTCAATCTTGCGCAAGTTATTTTCATATTATGGTGTCAAGATTGTTAACAAACCATACATTCACCTCAACATTTTTATTGGTGCATCTATCTGAGCTTCCCGCCGAGCTATTTTCATATTATGGTGTCGAAATCGTTAACAACCTTACATTCACCTCAATTTTCCTAATGGTGCATCTATCCGAACTAACTACCAAGTGAGTTTCATTGGGCAACTTATCTCGACAAGTCGCTCATTGGCAATGAGATGGCTCTCTAGTTCGACTCAAAATCTACGAATGAAGCTCCACAATTCTCATTAAGTTATAATGCAACGAGTTACCTTGTGTTGCATACTTACTAACTCGCCTTAGCCAAACGAGAAGCAAAAGCCATATGCTAATACATAGCATGTTAATGAAAAGGATAATAAATAATTGGATTGGATTACTCCTTGGGAAAAAAAGGGATACCATAAAACAAATAATAATAGTAATAATAAAAGGAATTTAATGAAGAGTAAGGGTAGAGGAGCTCTCCGAGCTCGAAGGCATGAAGCCTCGACCGCGACCGTCTTCGCAACTACTAGAAGTTTCCATATTTTGATTGTAGTCGTAGTTGCATGACGCTAATAACCTCTTGTTTCCGCTCTGCCCCACATCACTTTACCACCGCTTACCTACTCATCTACGTGGCAAACGATGTAGAGTTTAAATTAAAAATTGAAACTTTAAATTAGAGGAAATCACACATGAAATTATAAACTAGGAGTTGAATCCCGAGTGAGAGAGAGAGCTAAATTGAGAGTGTATTCACGTTATTAACTTTAATAATGAAGTATGTGATGTTATGAAAACATGTTTTGTTGTCAATTATGTATGATATGAGTTTACCAAGTAATATGACATTAAGGATTATGTTGGAAAATTGACATCGTGTTTTAATCATATATCGATTTAACAAACAAAAACATGTAAACAAAACCTTTGATATATATATATATATATATATATACATATATTAAAAAGAATAAGGACATTTATGGTCATTTACATGATTGCCAATTACATGTTTCATATTCCTTCCCTATTCTAAGATTGCCACTTTTTTTGGGCAACTATTTACACATGGAATCTCTCTCTCTCTTTATTGAAATTACATGCATCTTCCTTTTCATGAAGGGAAGGGCCACTCTCATGTAGGAGAGGTGTGTGGGATCCATAACGCTTGTGGTTGGAGGTAAAGCACCTCAATGATACTCTTTCCCTCATTGCGCAATTTGGTAGCGGATTGATCTCTTATGACATGCAAGATTGAGTCACATATGTGGATAATAGCATTTAGTTATGAATTGATGTATAATGTATTATACAACGAGACCACAAAATATTGTAATCAAATAGGAGTGAACAATGATGTATTGATCTTATGTATTGCATGAAAATAGAAGACAATTTTTATTTACAGCTATATAATAAATAGAGATAAGAGTATTTAATGACACATTTTGGGATTATTAATGAAAATTAACAAATATGTGATATCATTTAAGTTAGTGTGGGATGAAACTAACTAAATAAAATGAATGCATGGATTATATGTGGTTAAATTTAATGGTTACATATGATCATGAAATAGTTGATAACATCATGAACTAATTGGGTGGATCTTATTTTATCTCAGTGCGATTAGATAGCTTGATGAAATTCATGTTTGGGAATAATTGTATACAAACCTGATTTAAATAGAAGCAAGCATTACAAATTTGACATTAGAAGTAATATAATGCATGGGATAAATAAACCTTGTGTGCTTGTATATAATTAGTTAATATGCTTCTTATTATTGTTGTTATAGTTTACGTAGTACTAGGAAATATGGTTTGCAACATTTTCCATACCTAGTGAAGGGTGTTAATAAAATAAGTCTAATAATAATAATAATAATAAATTGGCATGTTTTTATAATCACGTGTTAGGGAGCGTCACATCTTGGTATTAGAGCATAAAGGTTCAACACTACGACCTTACTTGAGTTCACTACATTTTCCAAGGTTGTAATATACTTTTCTTGTGATATGCCAGTTTTGAAATAGAAAGAACAAGGGGAGCATATGGAATTGAGACATTAATGATGCCATTGATGTGAACAAAATTCCTAATGTTGTTGAAAAAGTTGCGAGGAAACAAGAAGAAGGTTGGATCAAATTCTTGCATTATTGATTGACACCCGAGATAGACTCATTGCACTTGAGAAAAGGCTTTAGATGAGGAACCCATTACTTGGAATGATCAAGGGAATGAATCCAAACAAGGTGATGAGAAAAATGAGCAAGCCATGAAAAATTCTCATTATCGTACATTCATGAACAAGTTCCTAAGAGGGATAGGTTTGAAAAATAATCGCTAAGGATCTTAAGAGTTTTATTTTGCGTAAGGATTCAGGAACAATATTAGGAGATGGAGTTGAGGCATGGCTTATTCAAATGCAAAAGTATTTCAATATTTGAAACTTCTTAGAGGAAACAAAGATAGTATGGTCCGTGTATCAGCTATCTCGTGAAGCCACTTGGTGGAACAACAAAAAGGTTGATCAAAATTTGAGTGCTGAGAACACCACTTGAGAGTTTTTGTAACTCTATTTAGGAAAAGATGGTTTATGTGGCTATATTTTGATAGAAGAATGTCCGATTTTCAGAATTTGACCCAAGGAGATCTTACAGTTACTCAATACTAGGAGAAGTTCATTAAACTTCTCAAATATGTGCCATAGTACCAAAAGGATGAGCGGTTCCAAATCCGCAAGTTTATTATGGGGTTGAATCCTCACATTTTACTTGAAGTAGACGTTCATGGCCCAAATACTATGGATGAGGCATTTGAGAAAGTAATGAAACATGAGCGTAGAGCCGCAAGTACTATCAACGATGAGGAAAGATTTTAAGACTCCTATGACTAGATCAAGCCAACAGACAACATAACCATTCAAGAATAACTTTAGCAAATTCAAAAAGATAAGAATAAGATAAGTAACATCGTTAATCACTTGCCACCACTTCTCACATATGTCGATTATGTGTCCATCATTTTAGACATGTGTCGATTACTTAGTCAAAAGTAGAGTTTGTTCATAACTCGTGTTTTACTTAGTTAAAAGAAAAGTTTGGAACCAAACTCATACTTTTATTATATAATAACCACCTATATTTGTATATTATGATCGATCATGTGAGAATAATATACTATTGTCATTCTTTATTCATGTGTATTTGTTGTAGCATATAATCAATTTCTCCATCGTTGGAGTGAGTCCACGTTAAGGAGTTTCTTGAGTTTCAACATTTCTTATATGATACCCGATTCTTTCTTCATCAAGTGACAATTATGGATTTCTAAATAATTATTGGTTATTCTCTTTTCCCACATACCTCTCCAGCCATCATCCATTTTTTTCGACACAACCAACATTAAAGGTTTCAAAAAAATCATTTGGATTTTTTATTTTGCTAAAGACTAACTTTTTAATGTATTTTTTAAATTTTTTTGCAATTCTAGAAAAATAGTAATTTATTGGTTTTTCCATGTATTTATATTGCAAACTACAAAAATTATTAATTAAAAATCCCCTTCATGGATTATTTTATGTGAATTTTTGAAGTTCTAGATTTGTATGCAAACAAGGAGTAGCAACATGTACAATGCGAATTTCTAAAAAAATTGTAGATTGAAGGCTCAAAAATCTATTTCTAGATTCTACTTTTTTAGATCTTTCTTACAAGTCTTGGTTTAAAATAACAAAAATCATGAGCACCCATGACGTTTAGTTTAAATTATAGGTTTCTAGGAAAAACACGGGGCAACATGTCACACAAGAGCTTTTTTCACTTTTTTTTGTAAATTGGGCTATCAAGATATAATTTCATGGATTTTCCTCTTCAAATTTTTTTCATAAATTCCAACTTATCAAACTTGGACTTATGGTGCTCCCAGGCGTCAATTTAAAGATTGCAAATGTTTGACATACTCTTCAATGGTAAAGGCTCAAACATAAGTGCTTAAATAAAATTTATTATGTTCATATTAATTATATTGTGTATTTCTTGGTGTATTATCTATAAGTGCATGTGCAAGGCACATGGTCAGTAAGTGCATTTTTAAGCCCCTAATTGTGCGTATGACCATGAGATGTGCCTAGTTAGCTTGTTGTGTTACATTTAGATCCCGATCACATAATTTAATATTCCATATGACCGATTACCACTATTATTAACCCCTTATGCTAGATTGTATCCCTTTTCTTACACCATTGAGCACCTAAATTTGAGTTATAAATTTCTAGAGCCATATATTTTGATTTGGGAGGTCTAGGGTGATTGTTTTTTCACACTTAATATTTTTTCAGGGTCTACGTAATGGTGTTATCTTTATGACATTTTGGTGTCTCAATTTTCAATATATTCTACTTTTTGTTAGAGGTTGCCCCTTCATCTTTGTTTCTAGACCTTGAGGGCCATATCTTTTTGTTTGTCTAACGAATTTCAATGCCATTTTTTTGAAAGTGTGTATTTTTTCAAAATCTCTACATTACATGATTCAAAAATGTTTTATTGTACATTATAACTATAAATTTTTAGATTTTAATCATATTTTAATTGGAAATGTATTATAAGTTCATTATTGTATAAAGTGTCGCCTATTTTCAACTAAGGGGTTCATTTTTGTGCATTAAAAAAAGTTTCTAGGTTATGTTTATTTGATTTTTGGTTTCATGCTAACCTTTCTATTGAGGAATTTTTGTAAAAAAGTACATCATTATAAGCAATTTAAGAGGTGTTTATTAATTGTGCTCATTTTTTGAGGTTCTTCTAAGGAACCTTTTGCCTTGTTATATTGTAAATGGATTCCATCCATGCCTTTCAAATTCTCACGTAGATAAATAATAACCTTCTTATAGAAAATACGGTGTTCTTTCCAAAAGTATGTCACTTTGAGAAGACTTGGTTAGACTTGTTGAAGAGAATATGAAGATTAAAAAAACAAATCTCCATTGCTCTCTCTCATTTTTAGATAATATACCTTCCTTCAATATTATAGGACACAATTATATGCTTCATAACATCAAATTAACACGCTAAACACAACTTTCACTAAGCATAGTCTACCTTATGTCACTGATTCAAATCCTATTAACACATCATCATCCTCTACTTTACCTAATCATGATTTTCCCATTGAATCTAATGCACCCATTATTGCACCTATTACAACCCACACTTCAGATTTACCCACCATTGTGTTTGGATCATTTGAGAAACACACAACGGTTTTGGATCTAGTACTCTCCATTTTATGAGTCATTTTTACAGAGTCATAGATAAACATATGTAGGGAATCACTTCCCTGTCCAACCTATTCAATGGATTTCTCACCATGCCATTGGATATAGAAGAGATGATACTTCATTGGGTATACTCTACGATGGAAAAGTGACAAGTGAGCATGGGAATCTACAGTAACTCTTCCTCGCACCCGACCTCCCGAGGTCGTGCCGAGACAACCGAGTGGGGATGGAATACGCGTGGGATGTGGAAAAACTAGTTAGGAAATCTTATGTCTTCAACGTGCACTAGTGGAATCTGTGAATCTAAGGCAAAGAAGGCTCTCCTAACTTGAACTGGTGTGATAGATCGATTGGTGAGGATGACTGCTCAAGGCTCCAATCAATATCAAGCTCGCATAATTCGGTCTATGGGTTGTGGGGATACGTGGAAAATGACCAGGGATTGTTTCGTATATGTCTTCGGATAGGGTAATGAAAATGGATGATGGGTACAAGTGGACTCTATGGGCGATTTCCTAGTCTAGTCCAAAACTCCTTACCCGGTTGAGCGGATATTTATCTAGGGTAATCTGTAGTTTGGCTGATTTGACCAAAATGTGTGTGCTTGGTCATCTTCTATGTTTAACCCGCTCAACTGTGAGCTGATCTGTAAGTCTATTGTTGTTTGGAAGACTTGGATTCTAAGATTATGATCTATGTCAGCTTATTACTGTAACAAGATTGGGTTGGGGCACGATTGGCTCAAATATGTATTCTCTGGGTTCCCTAGGTCCCGTGATTGTCATACAAAAGGAAATAATACAAATCTAACTAATGACAGAATAATTTAACTGCGTAAGATATGTCTATGTATATTCCTAAATCTGATAGTTATTGATAAACTACTAAACATAATTTAAAGAGCAATTATCTAATATATCTAAAATTGACAACTAAACTAATAATGCAATTAAAACAAACAAAGCAACCGAGTATAGCTACTTGTCTATGCAATTTGTAGATCTATTCTAAATAACCTGATAATTGATCTACTCTATTTGAAAGACTCTCGATCCTACCTCAGAAGTGAGGAGTGAATCATAGTTTCTCAGAAACTATCAATCCTCACAACTTCCTTAAATATCGAAAAGTGAAATTAACTAAATGAAATGATTGACTACTTTATTTGATATGATTTTAACTAGAACTTTGAAAGCTAGAACTTGGATTCTGCAGAACAATGAGCGAATCCGATGGTGTGTGATCTTGTCCCCTCGGTGTGATCTCCTCGTTTCTTCGTGCTCACGTGGTTCCGTAAAAGCATGTAATGCTAGCATCAATAAAGGTAGATATTAGAACAAAGGCACTTAGGATGTGACCGAATATAATGCGAGTAGGAGAGGGATAACGTAAGAGTACGGAGCTTGGCTTATGTAATTCCTAGTGGGATTTATCAGCAAGTCATACAACATAAAACGTCTAGAACTCGAAACTATCCTATTTGACGAACAAGACCTACAACTTTAATGGCTTCCTACTGAAAGTCAAATTGTTCTACTTCAATGGATTGCATGAAATAATAACAACACTAGCACAAGATGATTATGTGGCTTCCTAACAACAAAACAACACTAACTAGGCATGTAATGAATAAAACTATGAATCCTAGACAAAATTTGAAAGACTAAGCTATTGAAATGAGAAATTGAGAGGAAAATTTGAGGGGCCATTTGCTTGAGCACAAGCCAACTATTTATAGCATTTCCATTTACCCAAAGGTAAAAACCAAATTGATCTCTTAAACCATAAACAATGCCAAAACACTATTCCAGGGAACCAGAATCATTAATGCAAGCCAAAGGCGGTGAAAAAAGCTAGTAAACGTTGAAATTTACGTGAGTCACGTTAAAAAACATTCTAGAAAATGCGTGAAGGACCATCGCCTTGAGTAGGCGGCGAGCAGCTAGAGACCATTGCCCTACTCTGGCGGCGGCGGTCACGAGACCGCCGCCCAGGCAGGGTGGAGGTTTCATAACTGAAGAACAAAACGCAAAGGAAAAGAGGGAAAAAGAGAAACAAAGCACGTAGGGGCTAAGCGGGCATGCGGGATGTTAACGCATACTTGGGGAGCTTTTCCGAATCCCGAACACCTTACGAGGAGACTCAGTATCATCAATGGGGCACATGTTACGTTGTTCCGACGGTGCAGTACCCTACAATTTTAGGTACGTACATATTGCCCCCTCGAAGAATCATTTTAGCCATGAAGAGGCGTAAAACGGTGGATCCGAGTATGGCGGTCCCAAAATGGGAAGTTAGACGTTATACCTGACACGTCCGTGTGTTGAAATGACACCATCTAAAATTCCCGCTACCTGCAAAATGAAGAGAGGACTCAAGTGCAGATAGACAAAATAGATCGAAACATTAATACTAAAATATCATGAAATGAGGATGTAGCATTTGTACGGGGATAAGAACTTACCTCCGTCGGTGCTCCAAACCTGCGAAAGGGGCATTCAAAACAAGTTAGGTTGTTATATATGTAAAAGTGGGCCCATTTTCCTATTCATTTGAGCGTGTCGATTTGGTTGATTTTGAGCTCTGGGACCCACGGTGATAGTTTTTGACGAGAGTAGAGTCAAAATGTTTGAGACGAGATTGTGATCATGCCTCCACGAGCGTGGAACACCGACCCACGAGATCACAAGTTAGTTTTTCTCAATTTACCATTTTTATCCCTAAAATGTTAAAATGATGAAAACTTTGTCATGGGGGGATAATTTTTGAAAATGTTAGTTTTAAAAGGTCTATCTAGGGGGCGCCTACTGGGTAGGCTTTGTTTTAGTCAAAACGGGTTTTATTTGCATTTTTAGGTGTTATTTAGGGCATGTGACCCGTACGGAAATTTGGGACACGATCACGCCCGGGCAAGGCAGTGGTTACATGACCGCCGCCCTGATCAGGGTGGCGGTTACAAGACCACCACCTTTAAGGCGGTGATTATGGAACCGCCACCCTGCTCAGGGTGGCGGTCCTGCACAAAATGCATAAACAACACTTATTTGAATTTGTTTTTGCATTTTTAGCATCTTTACCTGCTTTCAAGATTTTTCTAATGTCATTTGGATACTAACTTGCTATGTTTTGTGTGTTTTTGGGTGTATGCAGTGAGGGAGGAGTACATTCGATGGAGCCGAGAGAGAGAGAGTGTGATTGGCTCCCAACAGTATTAGATGCCCTTTCTCAGGACAAGCAGGACACTCTTTAGAGGGCCGGTATACTGCGTATATCACGGGTTCCGCATGTTGCACCATCTAGTCACATACTCTGTGACTTATTTTCATATTGGGATGTTGATCGAACACCTTCCGATTACCAGGGGTTCGAGGTGAGTGGACCATTACTTTAGAGGACATTTACCGTATCATGGGGGTCCCGATCATCGGGAGACGACTCACTCTTGAGATAACAGGTTAAGGACTCTTAAACAAAGTGGGCCTCATATATGGGAGATGTAGTTATCTCCACTGGTTCGAAGAAGGGGGTGAGGGTCCATCTATTCTTAGCCTTGCCCATCCTCTTATTTGTCAAAGCCATTATGGGGATCCTTGCCTCGAGATTGATTGAGGAAAAGGGAGGAGACACTCTATTATATTGTTGGTCCCCCATCATTGCACAGATTGAGGGACATGGCCGATTTATGCCTGGGGAGCTGACATACTTGGGACTACCTACCATGATTTGTATAGGGTGGTTCATTTATAGGGGCAATCATTGAGCCATCCGACCCTGGTTATGAGCTGGGTCTACGAGCGTTTCATCCCCTATGGTAGAGGTGTAGAGGTGGTAGATCTTGGAGTTGTGAGGGCAGCCAGATGGATAGACATGTCGGTGCTCAGAGCACCTCACCATCCAGTTGCCTCCTTGACCACTGATGACATGGAGGCTACACCTTATCAGGCCATGGTAGGTTTATGGGGCAAGGAGGCTCTTACTTTGATTTCTTGCTCCACCACAGGGCAGCTTGTTGACAGGGTGGGGAGGGTGGAGATACATCCTTTTGGTCGAGTGCCTCAGCAGCTTGTCCTGCGCTTACGTGGGTATGCTTCCCCTGGTGGTGCCAGTATATAGATCAGTTCGAGAGGCCAGGGGAGGTCCTAGAGGCCGAGGTTGGACAACACTCCGGTTGTTCCTATTGTGGCTAGGCGGGTAGTATGATCTCGAGGAGAGCCGGTGCTCCTCGTGCAACCTTACTTCAGATTGCCACCGGTCCCACCCATAACAAATGACGACCCCATTAACATAGACTCGAGTCCGAGGAGTTCACGGGGGAGATGGAGGAGGAGACCGAGGCTGAGGTCAGCGAGTCGGGTGGAGAGGAGGACAGCGATCTTGAGTGGCATGACACTCAGGATATCTTATAGGTGGAGAGGGCAGAGCAGAGTGCAGAGAGGGTGACTCTAGTTTCAGAGGAGCCACTCTCTTAGGGCTTTGGTGGGGAGGATGAGTCCATAGTAGGATGATATGTTGCCCCGGCCACAGGAGGAGAGTGCACCAGTCAGTGGCGGCATCTGTGGCAGTGCCGATCCTAGAGATCCATCTTGGAGGCCCGATGATCCGAGTGAGTTATCATCCTTCCTTCTAACATTTGTTTCTAGTTAGGATTGCCTTAGTTGCTATCTCTCCTTTTTTTTACGTTTGCTTTTATCTCTTGATTATTTCTAATTGGCTCTTCTCATTTGCTTGTAGAGACTGCCGATGAGTGGCGAGACCTGATTCGCTGGGTATGCACCGATACCCTGATGATCCCTATGGAGAAGACCCACATGAGAGCTATCCGTCGTTGCAGGGGAGCCTTTAGAAAGAATGGGTAGGCATACCAACATTTTTTCCCTTGTCTGGCATGTGGCTAGGATGGTGTCTACCCTCCGTACTGCCGGGCAGGTACATGACAACAGAGCACCTAATGAGGAGTCATTCTCATGGCAAGACCGCAGCTACTCCTCGGGATCGTGAGCCCTCCGTGCACTCAGAGCGCCAGCGTAGCCGGAGTCCTAGACGTGGGCATGCACCCTCAGAGGGATCTCATAGGGGTTGAGAAGCCACTTGGCTCTCTTGGACTGTTTTTATGATGTATTTTGTATCTCCCAGGCTCTTTGAGCATTTTGACCATGCTTAGCGCATGATGGCATTGTACAGGAAACTTGACCATTTATATATATATATATATATAGTCTTTTCTTGGATCAGATGCTTGGCATTAATGTTCTTATGATTTGATTACGCATGTAAATTATAATGTTATTTTTATGTGCTTCTCAGAATGTATGTAATGGAGAACAAATGATACAAATGTTTACTTTCTTTTTGTATTTTATGATGCTGATATATGATAATGTAGACACAATGTGATTTTGAACTTTAGTTTCTATAAGCAATTTTTGGTACTTCATATTCATTTTGACAAAGTGTGATGATAAACTGGTACGATGAGCAGATAAACTTGCCCCACTCCTAACTCCACGCAACTAGTAAGATGCGAGGGCTCATCACCGAGAGATAGAAAGGGCACAAGTTATGAAATGTGTTGAAATGGTAGTGATGAGAGATAGACAAAGCTTTGGTGGAACCAAATTAGGATGCTACAAGCCTACTCTACTCGAGTGACTCCATAGTTTGGGATGCAACTTGCTTTGACGGTTTATCTAGACTTAGATCCGTAGATGGCCACATGGTAGACAAAATATGGGTTTCAAGGTTTTGAATTCTTTTGAAATTTTGGGCATCTGATTCATTTGTTTTTGACTCAATTTCAAAGGTTCATTTGAATTTGATTGCTGACTGCTTTCAACGTTTATTGTCAAGAGGACCCCCTATACCTTGCCCCATGCTACTAGTAAGAAGTATGGGCTTATCACCATGGGCAAGGCATAGGTGAGTAAGGGCATTTCCATCCTTTCCCAACCCTACGTCACTAGTAAGAGATGCAAGCTCATCACCAAAGGTTGGTGGGGCAAGGAAATGTGTAAAATTAAAATTTTCTGTTTGATCTATATTTGACTTGTTTACTTGAGCAAAATGTCAGTATGCTCTTACTTCCAAAGAGATATACATACGGGATAGATGTGACACGATGAAGCTTCTAGAATAGACCATGGGCAAGACACCTATCCTAGGAAGAAACCAAAAGTGAGAACAAGCCCGCAGATCTTGGTATGGTTACCGTCAAGGCTTTGTCATATCTAGCTTTATTTGATGAAATGATTCCAAAATAGGTGATGACGTTATAAAATGAAGAAGTGTGATTAGAGTGGTTATGCCAATATCATCATAAGTTTGCAATGAATTGCTTTTGAGAATGAGTTATTTGATCACAAAATTGTACGAAACAAGCGGACAAAATGATCCTAACTATATGAAGATGCAATGTAGATATAATTATACAAATAATGTTGGCCGCTTATGCGTAGAATCGTTTAAGGTGTAGGGAATTGACTATTTCACCAAATTCCTCACCTTCTAGTGTACATAAGAGATATGCACCATTTCCATAGTCTCTCGTGACTCGGTATGGGCCCAACCATTTGGGCCGGAACTTCCTTCCTTCACCGGTATTTTTATCGATCCAACTGTCTAGCCTTAGAACTAGATCACCTTCATATATGTCTCGTTCATAGACCTTCTTGTTATATTGCTGGCACATCCGGTCAACATAGATTTTGTGCCGTTGTTCAACATCTAACCTGGCTTCATCTAGGCTTTCTAGTTGGGAGAGACGTGCTTCTTTATAAGCATCTTCATCCGAATCCCTTGTAATGAGATACAAAGACTCGGGTATTTCAACCTTAAGTGGGAGAATTGCTTCGCCTCTAATACCAACAAGAAAGGAGTTGCTCCTGTTGGTGTTCTTATTGAGGTTCGGTGGGCCCACAAGGCCGGATATAACTTCAAATGCCAATCTTGCTTGTTTTCTTTCACCGTTTTAAGAAGAATGGCTTTTAATGTTTTGTTTGTCGCTTACCTATCCATTGACTTGAGGGTAATACAGGAGGTCAGTATGATGGCTTATTTTAAATTTATTGCACAATTCATGAACTTTGTCATTCTTAAAAGAAGTCCCATTATTTGAGATAATGATTTGCGGGACACCGTACCTGTAAATGATTTGGTTCAAAATGAACTTGGCGATTACAAAACCCGGTATAGTAGTAAGAGGCATAGCCTCTACCCACTTGGTAAAATACTCAGTGGCCATGATTATGAAGTTATGGCCATCTGTAGATGAGGGAGAGAATTTCCCTATCAAATCTAGGCCCCACGTAGAAAAGGGCCATGGAGTAGCGATTGGTTGTAGAGCTTGTGCCGGCATGTGAATCTCGTGGGAGAATTCTTGGCACTTATGACACCTTCGTACAAACTCTACTGCGTCGTGTTCTAGAGTAGGCCAGAAATAGCCCATCCAATGTATTTTACAAGTGGTGGCATGACCACCGAAGTGGCCTCCACATATTCCACTGTGAGATTCATGGAGAATCTTCTTGGATTCTTCTGTGTCGACACATCTTAGAAGCATTCCATCAATGCTTTTCGATAGAGCACTTGCTCTATAATGACGTATTTAGCTACAATAATGCGTAACCACCTTCTTTGTTGTGGTGTAGCACCTTCTGGATATGTATGATCTATGATATAATTAATAATATCAGTATACCAAGGACACTCAAAGATAGGAGGTCGTTTCGATGTAGTATATGCATTCATCGGAAAGTCCAATCTACCAGATTGCCTTCATCTAGTGGTTATCACCTAACCAATCCGTAATGATTTATCTTTTAACAGATTTATGATTTACAAATGTTAATTTAAATTCCCCATTAAGGTTATAAAACGTCCAGCCTTCTTAGACAAGGACCCTTGTGTGAGGAAAGTTCATAAATGGTTTGTTTTTACAATGACCCTTGTTTCTTGATTTAGCATATAATGTCTTAAGCATTTGGTTGTGAAGATTATGGCAAGGCATTCTCGTTCTGCCTGTGTATAACGTGTTTCATAGTCGAGCAACGTTTGGCTAATGAAATAGATCGCGCGTTCTCTCTTGTCATCGTCTTCTTGAGCCAATATACAGGCTAGCGAGACATTGGTAGCTCGTGAATATAAGATTAACGGGTGGTCTGGCTTAGGTGGCATTAGCGTATGTGGTGATAATAAGAAACTCTTAATGGCATTGAAAGCTTCGTTGTAGTCTTCGGTCCAATCAATACTATAATCTTTCTTGAGTAGATTGTTGATTGGATGAATGGCAAAGCTTAAATCTGGGATGAATCGTCGGATTGCACCGAGTTTTCTGAGAAATGACATGATTCCAGATTCATCCGAAGGTGGGACCATTTCGAGAATAGCCCAAATTTTGGTTGGGTCAACATCGATCCCTCGTGACGATATAATGTAACCTAGGAGCTTCCCTCCTATCACACCAAAGACGCATTTTTCTGGATTTAGCATGACTCCGTATTCTATTAGACGTGAAAGAATGACGCGGAGTACTTCCGGGTGATCACAACGCTTCTTGGCCTTGGCCAACAAGTCATCTACGTAGGATTCCATAATTTTATGAATAAGATCATGAAATATATATGTCATAGCCCGCTGGTATGTAGCGCCAACGTTCTTGAGACCGAATGGCATAACAACATAGCAATAGGTTCCCCAAGGAGTTATAAACATGGTTTTAGCTTGGTCTTGTTCAGATATTTTGATTTGATTGTATCCTGAGAATCCATCCATGAGAGACAAAATCTCAAATCCAACTTAAAGGCCAACAATGACGCGTCTATGGATGGTAATGGGAAGTCGTCCTTAGGAAACACCTTGTTAATGTCTCAGAAGTCTATGCAGATGCGTATCTTCCCATTCTTTTTGAGAATGGGAACGATATTAGATACCCACTGAGAGTAATCGACTAGTTTGATGAATCCTACTTGGAGGAGTTTTATTACCTCTTCTTTCACCATGAGAGCTACCTTGGGTTTCATTGGTCTCGATTTTTGTTTAATTAGCTTTGCATCTGATTTAGTGACGAGGTTATGTACCGCAATGTGTGGTGCAACCCCTGTCATTTCTTTATAATTAAATGCAAAAGCCTTATGATGTTCCTTGAGGATTTGAGTGTGTATTTCTACTTTTTCTAGAGTTAACGAGGATCCTAATTTCAAGATACTTGGTTCATCCTCCGTTTCGATGTTAATATCAATTGTTTCTTCGATTAAAGAAGCATTACCTTCTTCAAACTCAAAGCGGAGCTGGAGGTAGTTCCAGATCGTCTCCATTATCTACCGTGTATATGTTGAGCCCCTTTTGTGGGGGAAGCTCTATCATGGGATTTACAAAGTAAGAAGACGAATGTAGGATTAAGGACAAATCTATCACGTGATGGGTGAGATGTAACGCTGCATAGGTGTTTAAGTAATCAAGTGTAACTTTATCACTATCAACGTGATCTAAGATAGTAGATTTGTTCTCATCTCTATTCGTTAAAAGAGGGTTTGACATTTTTTTACCAATGGTTCAGTACGAAGGGATACCATGAAACAGGTATCTTCCAACTCATTTTTGGAGTGAACCGTGACGCTGAGGTTGCTATAGAATCGACAAAAATATTTTGTTCTCGTGGATTGCTTCAATTGATATGAAGTCAAACTCCTTGCTTAAATCCAATATAGCTGTTTTGTAGAGCTATAAGTGCTCAGCTCTAGTTTCATACACCTCAGAGACTTGGTTTGCTACCAATTGTGAGTCTCCTAACACCCTGATGTTATTAACACCAATCCTCTTAGCTAAGATGAGGCCAAGGAGGAGGGCTTCGTACTCAGCGCCGTTGTTCGTACATTCAAATTTAGTTTAAAGGCAAATGGTAGGATCTTTCCTCGTGGGAGAAGTAAAGATTACACCTGCCCCAGCTCCATAACGACATCTAGCTCCATCGAAATGGAGAGTCCAATATTTAGCTGGGAATATGGACGTTGGGATATTTGTTGTGTTAACATCTTCTACTTCCACCATGCAGAGATCCTCTGCTGGAAGAGAACCAACACCTAGGGTATATCCCATGCCTACAGAATCAAATGGTAGGAACATCGGTAGATCCTGTTCTAATAATTCGACAATTTTTGCAGTAGTTCCTAACGATACTGTTTCTACAATGTTAGCCTCATCCTTGAGGGTTGGGATAGTCTTGACTAGGCTCATAGTCTCAAGATCTGTTGTAGGTACCAACTTTTCCTCCGATTTTGCGTTGGTGGGTTTATTAAGTTGGTTTGTTGGGAGTTCAAACTCCGAGTGAACGCCTGGTCTTTTCTTTAAGTCGGCTAGGTGTATATCGAATGGTTTTGGATCGCCTTTGGCTACAAACACCTTTCCTAAATGCAAGAATCTTACTTCTTGAAATAATGTAGAAGGGATTGCCTTCATACGGTGTATCCATGGTCGGCCAAGGATCATATTATAGTTGGTTTCCCGATCTATAATATAAAACTCAGTCATGATTGTTTTGGGTCCTAAGGTGACCGGTAGTATTATAGTTCCAATCGACGTGGCTTTAAGGCTATCATAGCCTCTTAATGTATTTCGAGTCGTGGAACAATTCGTTTCTCCATACCCTAGCTTTTGAAGGAAAGAGAAGGGGACTATGTTAACTGCTGCCCCATCGTCAATCATCGTGCATTTCACATAATTTTTATAAACCCATACTTGCAAATGTAAGGCCGGATCACCTCTGCGTGTAATCTCAGCGTCTGTTGGCATTTTGTTTATTTCGAATATAAACTCAGTATCCCTATCCGGCTGCCCCGGAGGGTGGATATCAAAGTCTATATGGTTTACCTGTGTTTCGGGAGGTGGAGTGATGTTAATTAAATGACCCAAACCTAATGTCTCTAAAAGAGTAGCCACCGTGGTAGGAGAGTTCTTCAAGAAGTCCAAAAATGAAATGTGTGAGAAGGTTTTTGTTAGATCACTAATTAAATCATAGGCACCCACGGGTTTTACTAATATTTGTTGGATGTTATCTGTCTCTGGCAGGTAACTTGGACTTGGCTGAGAGGAATACTCTCGTGTCCTCGTTACAGCTTCGACGGGTAGTTCGGCGTCCAACTCCACTAAACCGACTATCTTGGGTCACGGCTGACTTCCTAATTGTGGCACAACTAATGGATTTAGTGAAGTCGAGGCTTCATGATCATTGTTTCCTGTCATTATGCCCTTATTTGTCCCATTTGGATTTAACCTATTGTTATTGTGATTTGGGAGCGGATCATTAAAGATCTTGAGGGGAGCATTTTGAGGGGAAACTGCCCCTGTAAAAGTATTTGGTGCTGGTGACGTAGAATCTGCCAAGAACATATCTATGAAAAGTTGTCTTTGTTCCTCTGGCAAACGTTGCATGAATTTATTGTAGTCACGACACGTTCTAGTGTCATGGCCCCAAATTTTGTGGAAACCACAATATGAGTTAGGATTGTAATTCCTAGTTTGTTGGTTTGGTGTATATTGTGGCCCAAAACTCTGATCAAACCATTGCCTATTAGGATTAAAGTTTTGCATTTGTTGTTTTTGGTTTTGATTCTGGTTTTGATATCCAATTGAGTTTTGGCTTAGACCCTGTGTAGGATTTCACCATTGTTGTTGTTGTTGTTGATTAAAATCTACTGCATTGATTGTTGGGGTAAAGTTGTTGTTTCGTTGGTTGTTCATTAGTGGTGGAGTATTCACAACATTTACCTTTTTACCCTGATCAGTTACTCCATCTATTGTCACTCCGTGATTTTTATTAAGGATTTTAGGTCCTTGATTGACATTTGTGGTAGTAGGATAAGTCGTAGTATTCTAGTTGGAGGTGATTAACCTCTGTTTTCTCCATATGTCTTACGACCGCTATCTATTACCGCTTGATCTATTCGGAGAGCGCTCTCAAGTACTTCATCATAAGTCTTTAGTGGGAACTTCTAGACTTCTTCCTTCACTTCTCTACTGAGAGAATGAAGGAATAAATCACATAGTTCCATTTGGTCCATGTTTGGAGCACTAGCCGAAGAATAAAGGACTATACGCCATCTCTGGATAAAATGAGTGACAGATTCATTGTGTTCTTGCTTAATGTGCAAGAATTCCCTTGATTCCTGTTCTCAATAGTTTGTTCATGTCAAACACCTTAATGAACTCTGAAACAAGTTGTTTAAATGAATGGATGGAAGCCTCAGGTATTCTATAATACCAATCGAGGGCGATGCCCTCCAAGGTTTTGGGGAATATTTTAGCAACAACCCCATCCCAAGGGAGTAGTTCTCGAATGGTTGTGGCGTAAGCTTTGATATGTGCATTCGATCTCCCTCACCTTTGTATTTAGGCAAATCGGAAGAGGTCTTGGAAGCATGACGCTTCGTATGGTGAAGTCTAAGGGCTCTTTCAAATATTCTGAATAAGTCCCTATCACGTAG
Source organism: Taxus wallichiana var. yunnanensis (assembly GCA_018340775.1). Lineage (NCBI taxonomy): Eukaryota > Viridiplantae > Streptophyta > Pinopsida > Cupressales > Taxaceae > Taxus > Taxus wallichiana. Next base: position 402,161,486 of record CM031241.1, read on the forward strand.
GTTTCGACCATTGATGGTGCCTGCTGAGGGGGCGGTGGTGGAATGGGTTGTTGATATGGCGTAGCGTATGAATTTTCAGTGGAGGTAGGGGCATAAGGAAACCCATGTGGTTGAGAAAACAGTGCAGGTTGCGTTTGAGTGAGCTGATCCAACTCCTCTTTTTGGAAAGATGAGCTATATCTAGTCCTTGGGGTGGAGTTTGTGTTGACAACCCGAGTTGGTTGAATAATTGTCACCCCATCTGACGTAAAGCCAAGTGCCCGAGTGGCCAGTTCTATTTGGATGTGTGAGAGTGAGGGATGATAGTTTGTCTATTGAGTTGGCGTAGTATGCCTCAAGACCTGGAGAGGTCTCCCATATGCATCGAATCCCGACATATTCGGGGGTATATGAATACCCGAATAATGGGAAGGAGCGAAGGTGGACGAAAGAGGTAATAAGAAAAAGAAAGCATTGTCGTTGTTTATGTCGTTTCACCAATTTTGTTTTGGTGAAAGGCTGATGTGAAGGATAATGAGGCAAAAAAATGAAAAGTATATCAATTTGAAAGAACAAGTAATAATATGACTTAGAACTAGAAAGTAGGAAGTTCACGTTGGGTTCACCAATTTTGTACGATGGAAAAGTGACAAGCAAGCGTGGGAATCTACAAGTAACTCTTCCTCACACCCGCCCTCCCGAGGTCATGCCGATATAGCCGGTGGGGATGGAATACGCGTGGGATGCAAACAAACTAGTTAGACAATCTTATGTCTTCCATGTGCACTAGTGGAATATGCGTCTAAGGAAAGAAGGCTCTCCTAACTTTAATCGGTGTGATAGATCGATTAGTGAGGATGACTCGCTCAAAGGCTCTAATCAATATCGAGCTCTGGCATAATTCGGTCTATGGGTTGTGGGATACGTGGAAAATGACCTGGGATTGTTTTGTATATGTCTTCAGACAGGGTCATGAAAATGGATGATGGGTATAGTGGACTCTACGGGTGATTGCCTGGTCTAGTCCAGAACTCCTTACTTGGTTGAGCGGATATTTATCTAGGGTAATCTGTAGTTTGGCTGATTTGACCAAAACGTGTGTGCTTGGTCGTCTTCTATGTTTAACCCTCTCAACTGTGAGCTGATCTGTTGCAAGTCTGCTATTGTTTGGAAGACTTGGATTCTAAGATTCTGATCTATGTCGGTTATTGTTGTAACAAGATTGGGTTGGGGCACGATTGGCTCAAATACGTACTCTCTAGGTTCCCTAGGTCCCGTGATTGTCATACAAAAGGAAATGATACAAATCTAACTAATGACAAAATAATTTAACTGTGTAAGATATGTCTATGTATATTCCTAAATCTGATAGTTATTGATAAACTACTGAACAAAATTTAAAGAGAAATTATCTAATATATCTAAAATTGACAACTAAACTAATAATGCAATTAAACAAACAAAGCAACCAAGTATAGCTACTTTTCAGGTATGCAGTTTGTAGATCTATTCTAAATAACCTGATAACTGATCTACTCTATTTGAAAGACTCTCGATCCTACCTCAGAAGTGAGGAGTGAATCATAGTTTCTCAGAAACTATCAATCCCCACAGCTTCCCTGGCAATATCGAAAGTGAAATTAACTGAAATGAAATGATTGACTACTTTATTTGATATGCTTTTAACTAGAACTTTGAAAGCTAGAACCTAGATTCTACGAGAATAGTGGCGAATCCGATGGTGTGTGACCTTGTCCCCTTAGTGTGATCTCCTCGTTCCTTCATGCTCACGTGGTTCCAGAAAAGCATGTAATGCTAGCATCAACAAAGGTAGATATTGGAACAAAGGCAACTTAGGATGTAGACTGAATATAATGCGAGTAGGAGAGGGATAACGTAAGAGTACGGAGCTTGGCTTATGTAATTCCTAGTGGGATTTATTGTAAGTCATACAACATAAAACGTCCAGAACCTGAAACTATCCTATTTGACGAACAAGACCTACAACTTTAATGGCTTCCTACTGAAAGTCAAAGTGTTCTACTTCAATGAATTGCATGAAATAATAACAACACTAGCACAAGATGATTATGTGGCTTCCTAACAAAAAACAACACTAACTAGGCATGTAATGAATAAAACTATGAATCCTAGACAAAATTTGAAAGACTAAGCTATTGAAATGAGAAATTGAGAGGCAAATTTGAGGGGCCATTTGCTTGAGCACAAGCCAACTATTTATAGCATTTCCATTTACCCAAAGGTAAAAACCAAATTGATCTCTTAAACCATAAACAATGCCAAAAAACACTATTCCAGGAACCGTAATCATTAATGCAAGCCAAAGGCGGTGAAAAAGCTAGTAAACGTTGAAATTTACGTGAGTCACGTTAAAAGAACATTATGGAAAAACACGTGAAGGACCGCCACCACGAGCGGGGTGGCGATTACATGACCGTGATGATATAGTCTCCTTGCAGTGTGAGATTTGGAAAAGCTCCCCAAGTATGCGTTAACATCCGCATGACCCGTTTAGCCCACTGTGTGCTTTGTTGCTCTCTTTTCCCTCTTTTCCTTTGTGTTTTGTTCTTGATTCACAAAACCAACGCCTACGCCTGGATGGCGGTCACGAGACCACCACCTGGGCGGGCGGGCGGTTTATGGCGAATCAAGAACAAAACGTAAAGGAAAAGAGGGAAAAGAGAGCAACAAAGCACATAGGGATCTAAACGGGTATGCGGGATGTTAATGCATACTTGGGGAGCTTTTCCAAATCTGAACACCTTGTGAAGACTGTATCATCATTGACGTGTTACGTTGTTCTAGGAGTGCAGTACCCTACATTTTGGGTACGTACATATACCTCATGCAAATTCACATATTTTTGTTCAATCCATTTTTGTGAGGGTATTGAGTGACACATGATTCCTTTTTCACATCTTCTTAGACATGAAAGACTTGAGACTACTTTAGTCATACATGAGAGTCATGAAAATTCTATAAATGATTTGTCACATGTACAGTTTATGTACTTAGTACCATATCACATGAATACATCTTCATCTACCACGTAGTGTCACATCTTTTGGTACCCCAAATTTGACGTCCATGTAGGCTTTCAATAAGCTTGATTAGATTAATAAATGTGATATCAAGAAATTAACCAAAAATATTGGAGTATGTTTTGCATAGTAAATTTTGATTAACCGTCGTGAGTCTTAACTCGCACCGACATTGTCTATTAAATTATTGTAACCTTAGTTATCAGGACATTATACTTTCAGGAAGTGAGTTTTTATAGTTGATATTGGTATATGTTGCTAACCTTGAAGGTATCAGCTATCTATTATTGAAATAAAATGTTAAAGGAAATATTGTTTTGATCAATATAAGGTACATTTTAATGGTAAATTGAGTTATTGTGACATATAATAGATTCGATCTCCTTTAATGAAATATTTCATTGTGATTATATTTTCATTTTCTCATTTAATGCTTTTCTATGGGTGTTCATGATTATCAAGCATTGTATATCCACCCTTAAGCCTTGTTTGACATTGTTATAGTACATGAAGTATTGGTTGACTTAGCAATTAAATTTAAAACATGTTTTATTCCTCATGAGTTTTATGTGATTTGAGCATGATGATTGTATTAGGAACCTTATTATGGAAAGGGGTATTATTATTTTGTTTATGAGGTTTGACTTGGTGTTAAGTAGTGATTATGGGCTTGCATGTTTTGCTAAGAGACTGAGGGCTTTACTCGATTTAAAGGAATCATGGAATATTATTAATATTATTGTGATGGTCAACTTATGAACTATTGTGATTGGAAGCATTATTATTAAAAAGACATATAGTTGTTTGAATTTTTTATGAAATGATTTTTGTTTAATTTTAATGCCTCCAATGGAAGCAAGGGTCACATACCTGACCAAAACTTAGAAAGGGGTTGATAAATGTTTAAAATATGGTTATATAGTCACATTTGAATTGAGGTCATAATCGTTTGGTTTATTGATTGTGAGGAAGAGCTGAAATCATAGCTCCCTCAATTTCATGGCTATAGCGGTGTTGGAAATCTGGGAGTTGCATGAAAATATGAGAGGCTATTTTTATCAGTTAAATGTAGTTTAGTTATGGTTGTGGATGTTTATCTTGGTTGCATGTGTTTTAACTTAGAGTTGGAGGAATTTATAAAATCCTTAGTCAAAACAAGGTTGAGAGAAAAGATGAGAGAGTAATTCTCTCTTTGTGGGCACAATTTTTGTTGGAAGAGAAGAAATTTTGAAGGTATGGCTTCCATTTTTGTAACATTTATGTTTTCCTTTTATTTATACTACTTAGTAGTTAACAATAAATGATTAATGTGGGTTTCTTGCTTGGTTAACATACACACATATATGATTGTTTATTTTCCCTTAGATTTGGTTTGAATGATGTAGGGATGTGTGTTTTTGTATATACCATTATATGCATGTGTGTATACAATGATATGTACTATGAGAATCTAGTTTTATCTATTTTTCATTGATATTTTCTGGGTATTTAACCCATTTGGGTATATGTGGGGTTTTATCTAGAAAGCTCTGTTTTGGACGTGGTTGCACTATGTTGAATTAAATATTTATGTTTCTCTCTTTATATCTCAAATCTATAGCTTAAGGCAATGATGGAATTATGTTGGAAAAGATTGGAAAAGAGGTGTAATATTTCTCTCTCTCTCTCTCTCCATCTCCCTTTCTCTCTCTTAAAGTTGTGCTATGGAATTTACAAAGCTACATGAAATAACTTGGCATCTAATATTTTTCTTATCCGGAACATGGTGAAATAGGAAAAATATTTGTATACTTCATGTTATCTTACTGGAAACATGATTTATTGTTAACTAATGCTTATTGTGAAGGAATAGAGTTCATGCTAGTTCTTTGGAATGACCCAAATGCTACTACAAGTATGTGTTAGAAATATGGGAGAAATGGTGTTTACTAATTTACCTTGAAGATTTCTTCTTGCTGAAGTGAAATAAGATTAAAGAGAATGTATTTGAATCTAAAAAGGAATTATATTCATTTCATTATAAGTTGTACCTTTATAAAGTGAGATATAAAGAAGAAACATGTTTTGTGGTTGAGAAGTGTTTACTATTTCATTTCAAAAAAATTGGCATTAATTGTTATGATTTTGTATGGGTGATCCCATTCCGGACTACTTGATTAGTATGGTTACCAAATGTATTGACTATTTTTAGCCTCTTTTGAATAAGGGTTTGATATACCCCGCATTTATGAGATGATGGTCTCAAACCGAGTATGGGATTTCCTAAATGAAAATATAATGTTAAGTTTGTTAATGTCATTGATGAATCAACCAATTTATGTTCTATGTTATGTTCATAATTTCTAATCACAAGTAATAGTTATCATAGTACAACTTATTTGAACAAATTGAGGGCTTAATGCATAACTTGTTACTCTAATTTTTCTTGTCATTAGTACATTGATCTAATCCAAAAAAATAACCTTGGCACGATATACTATTTTCAATTTGTATTGAGATAATATGGATAAAGTTTATTTGGTGATTATAAGTCTTTGAACTTAAATTGGAGCAAGACCTTAGATTGGCTTATAACTATCATAGGACTTGGTCTCCTTGTGGTGGTATAATATGACACTCCCATAGCATGAGCGAGATGTTTAAGATTAAGTTTATAATTTAATAAAATGAGCATTTATAACTTTGAAGTTATTTTTATCATTTGATTTATTGGTATGTGTAAAATGTAAAAGACTATTGAGACCCTAAGGAAAGTATTGCGTGGAATTACTTAATTCTCCATGACGAGGAGTGAAACTGTATGACTATTATCTTTTGTAGAAATATGAATGATTCAAAATGGTTATATTAAAGTTGATATGGTTATGATTAGATAGTAGGTTAACCTTTACACAATTAGGACATGTATGGGAAATAATATATATTTGATAAAACAACTTTGAATTTGATAAGCAAGATGTTTGATGTAGACACTAATGACTTACAACAATTATGAATGTATGAATTGTTATGAACATGAAGATCTTAATTTAAGTAAGATGGAATAACTCCTAACATGAAGAAAAATATGACATGATAATAGGTTGGAAACCCATTAGATGACACAATGTTGTTCACACATCTTATAAATCTAATGAGAGATTAAATGAATTATTGTCTTACAAGTTCACTAGAGGTTGTAATAGATCTTATTAAATATATTAATAGGTCAAGTACTTGTAATAAAAGACCATGGAAATGATAGGAGCGAGAAAGGTAAGTATTAAATTTATGATTTTCGCTCTGGGACAATAGTTCTAGCAGTTGAAGGAGTTCATTAAGAAAAGCTGACAAATGAGGAAAAGACTTCTTTTGCAGGTATTTGGTGTTCTCCTTGCTCTAAGGAATTAAAAGACCAAAAGTTATTTTAAAAGAAAAATAGGAATGCTAGTGGTTACAACTAATGTAAACCATTAATTGGAAGTTTACATACTTGATTTTGATATAACGAAATAAAATACTTTGTATATGATAGTGGTTATGATGTATACAAAGTGATAGCCTTAGATATAACTTGATCCATATGAGATATCAATATGAAAGAAAGACTTATAATGGTTAAGTATATACACTTGAATACTAATTTTTAGTTTCAATTGAGTAGTTACTACTTGGGATAAATGGTTTGAGATACTATTGATAATTTGTTAAACAAATTCTATAAGAAAATTGATAAAGTTATGGGAAGTACCATAATTCATCATGACTTGGACCTAACATGGTTATTAAGGAATGGAATGAGGCTTGTCGATTATAATAAAACTAATAGGTAAATGTATGCCTTGCCATCATGGTAAAAATGAGGCATGAACATAATAATAAGAAATAAAAGAAGTGTTGATAATTCGGAAGGAGACTCGCTTAATATCATTAATCATCTTAATCGGTGTTCACTCCAAGTTGGAACATCAAAGAATTCATCTTGGAGTCCATAAGTATTTGCCAAACCTTTAATAATATTAGGATCAAGCATACTTACCGGGAGGGTAACAAGGTGGCAAATGCATTGGCTAACTATGGCATAAGTGTTAATCACATTATTTGGGATAATAGTGATCACATTCTGAGCATATTCAAAATAGCATACAAGCGGATACTTATGGGCACGCAAATTTGGAATAAGATTAATGGGCATTTGGAGTGGGTCTTTATGAATAAGACTTCCACATGAGTGGATAAGTTCAAAACAACGCTTAAAAATATATTGATGGGTAATCAAGGATATATGAAATATAATGATGATTTAAAGTGGATTTATCTAAATATTAAAGGCACACATGCGGGAAATATTGTGCCTATAACAGCTATTAAACAGTTTTCTACGGATTTTCAAGTCCGTAGTAAGGTTGATGATGATCTGGAGTGGATTTCTAAGGGGACTGATGCTCACGCATGTGGGATCACATAGGTTCAGAGCAGCAATTACGCAGGCATTTGTGGGAAGTGTTATGACAGTAACGACTACACTATTCATCATCACCATTGCGTGAGAAAAAACAGAGTAAGGAGGGTTGGAAACTATGGCTACTGCCAAATTACTCATAGGGATTTCATGGTTTTCAAACACTTAAGCCCGGTGAAAATGGGAGGAGCCCCTTATCAGATCGAGCCCTGTGTGGACCCGGAGTGGAAGAATAATGAAGAGCTTTGGAATCTTCTCAACCAAGGAGGCATTACTAATTTCATTGAGAAGATACAGGGTCATGACCAAAGCATTTCTATGTAATTTATGAAGGACTGGAAAGATCGCAAGGTTGAATATGGAGGACAAGAAAATTTTGATCAATGAAGAGTTAATATCAGAAGCTACTGGCCTTGGAATGGATGGGTACATATTTTTCAATAAAATGATTGACAGGCCACCGAGGAGAGGAAATTTGTGGAGGGCAATGAGAAACTGGTTTTTGTCATGGCAGGTTTGTAGGTCAGCTCCATCCCTCCACCTTATGATGAGGTCACTTGTATGATGGTGAGATACATATCTTTAGAGGGGAGATTTGTCACAGTGCCCTTAAAACATCTGGTGTTCCTCAATCATTTCTGCAGAAATTACACGGTATGCTTCCCTCATTATTTGCTTAATTCTCTTGAGTGCTCCATTTTGGAGTTTCAAAAGCATGCTCGTGCGGTTCCTTTGCATCAAGGTCTCATTTTCTTGATACATAAACTGTGTCTTCTTAAGCTTCCCAGCATTCCAACCTCCCCCATCTCTACTCCTTCTTTTCACACCACCACTGCCATCACCACTCCCTCTATCCCCATCACCGCATTCTTTGCTACCCCTATGACTTCCTTCTCGGCTCCCCTTGTCATCCCCCACCTCTACTCCCACCCCTTTCACCTCCACCTCGAACAAGCCTATCACTAGATCTTTTAAAAGGCTGAACCTTGATACCCCTGTTTCGGGGAATGTGCCTCGGGACACAGGAGGTTACCCATAATCTCTTCTACATTAGCAACATGGGTTCTCATGAGACACACGCCGAGAGCTCCACTAAAAGGATGGAAGCTTTAGAAACTGACATGTTGCTATTGAAAAATGAAGTCAAGAACTTGACTAAGCAAAAAGGTAAGAGGATGAAGGAGGAGGAGACTGATATTGATAACAAATAGGTTGAAGATATCTACAAAAACTCTACTCCCTGGACACCCGACTTGGAAAAACCAAGACTCACCATGACCATAATATGGCTATATTTAGTGCTATTGAGGAGTTTATTGAGCAGCATGTCCACTGTGTTTCTAATCTCAACGGCATTCCAACAACTCTTAAGGGCACAAAAAAGAAAGCAAACAAACCATTCAACAATTGGATACTACTAACCCTACTCACATGATGGCATTGGTCATGTTCACCTCTTGGCAAACTATCAAATCCAGAATTGCCAAAGCCGCCAAGAAGTAATTGTGAATCTACGCTGCTCTAACTTCTATCGTGTTTTTTGCTATTTTTTGGCTGCTCTTCCGATGTTCGATGGTTTGACGTTTTGGGGTAGCTTTGCTCTTTGGTTACACTAGATTTCTTTGTCTTATCTCGGATCTTGATCCTTTGTTTTATGTTCTCCATTCCTATTCTCGCTTCTAGGCCCCTTTTTGTATACAAGGGTATAGTCCCTTTCAAAAACTATTTACCAATAATAATAATAAAAAAAAAACCTATACTATTGAGTAGTGAATTGAGAATAACTAAAGCCACATCTCTAAGCATTTGGGAGTTGTTGGTATGAGTGGTGGTTTAATGAGAAGATGTTATATGTGTTAATTATAATTGAACCTCACCTTGAACTATATTGATTGGGGTTATTAGTGATGTTCCTTTACCTCGAAACTTGTAAGTTGTAATGTTACTGATACTAGATACATTGGACGAATGGGTTAACCTTTGTTAAAGAGCATAATTATCATTATGCAAGACTTGATATGGAACTAGCTAGAGAAATAAATGAAAAGAACGAATTAACTAAATTAGTACAAGAGTAGTATGAAAATATATCATCACTAAATTATTAAGTTAATAAAACAAATTGATAATATCTAGTGCATATATACATGGATTATACATTAACAAGATAGTGGGTAGTTAATGATGCAATTACATCAAGCCCCATAACAAGGTTATGAGTCGGAATTAATTGCTGATATGGAAGGATAGGTAACACTTGTCTTCAATATGAATTTTTAATAAATAAATAAAATTAAGTTGTATTCTCCGGGAATTGGAGGGCGGTTGCTACATTTTGGTATTAGAGAGGGCATTGCAATGCTTGGCCTAATGATTCTATTAACTTATTCGGTTGCATAAATCTTTGAGAGTAATCATAAAAAACCAATTTTAGGATTCTAGAGATCATGATTCTCATAGATGATATGGGACAATTACATGAATAATTATTTCTAGAATGCTACACCTAGTTTTGGATAATACATATGTGAATACTTACATCTATTATCATATGCATGAGGTTATTCATGGAATGGTTTATATTCGGATGTTATGTTGATGAACTTAGTTTAGGATCCCTCTAATGAAAATGCTCATAGATGTTATGGGACATCTACGAGTATTGTAATTGTTGGTATCCTATTCCTAGATTGTTTTTTTGATGTGGAAAATTGGGGATTAAAACCCTTGTAGTAATGAAACTTGTAGTTGGTATGGGATGATTACAAGTAACACTATTGTTTGAATTTTTCTTCTAGTTTAAATGACGTTAATGTGAGAAAACCTAGTTTAGAAAGTTTGGTAATCATTATTTTTGTAGCGATTATAGACGATTACAATAATTATGATTTCTTGAGTTATACTCTTTGTTTGAATAAGTTTTGGGAAATTAATGGATGCTTTGAAGGGATATTTTGATGATATGTTGTAATTAGGAATGAAAATACTTGAGAGATGTGTACTTGAACTAAGGGGTGACTGTGTTAGGGATTGATAGCCTATATAGTGCTTTACATATGAAAAATACACAAGGTGGATTGGGTGTTGACTTTGGATGTACTCAAGGTCTTCCCTCATGATTGGTCAATTGATAAGATTATTTCATGCCCTAGGTTTATACATATGATGACGACATTTTGTGACCTTGTAATTTGTTGGATATCGGTGATAAGGGTGCAATTCCCTCTAGGATATCCTAAGTATTTGGTTAAAGCATAGTCATTAATGATATGGTTTTTAGGATGTATATTCCTACCTCATTCCTACCTTGATTGGGTCTTGAGGGTAGTGCTACCGATAGGCTCGGTGATTTCCAACCTAAAAACATGATTGTGGTTTACAAACCGTGAGTGCAGTTTATAAACCACGATCGTGGTCCTCTGAGACAAAAAAATAGACCCGCGACTCCTCCATTTCCCTCATTTTTCCTTTCCAACCGTGATTTCTCCTACACCTTTGGCTCTCGCTTTGAATACCCCCTAAAAATTACTCTTCGGACTTGTGGATTGTGATAGTTTCAACCATGCCACCAAGACAAAGAGGTAAGCCCTCGATTTTGATCAATTTGTTTGCATTTTAGGTTTTTTTTTTTTTGTGATTTTCATGGGTTTTTCAATTTTTTGTTTATGTATACAATTTTTTTGTTTTGTTAGTTGCTCGACAAGCTCGTAATCCTACAAACCATCAAAATATTCCTCAAAACCCTCCAAACAATCCTCAAAACCCTCCAAACATTCTGGAAAACCCTCCTCCAAACATAGATCCCTCCTCTGTGGCTCCTTCTGTCCCCACGAACCAACAGAACACAAGCTGATATCGTTGGAAAAATCTGACAAAATAAAATTGCCATTGAGAACCTTATTCAGAATATAAGACAAAATCATGCCACAAATCCATCTCGCATGACTTTAGCCAACACATTGCAAACATTGATTGGTGAAGTTGACTCCACAACCAACCAAATAGATAGATGGAATACCTTTAGAGGTGATTGTAGGCAGTGGTATGCAAATAAATTATCCCATGCAGCCATAAAAGACAAAAAAATTTTTTGGAAAAGACCACATTTGTGCATTATTTACTGACCCAAGAACCAATGCCCCCTCGTAGTTACTTGCAAACGGTTCCCAATCCATTGGTGCCACGATGACCGAATCAAGAACAATTTTTGGGACCGATGGTGGATGGTTTTTGATTATCCACCATGCAACAACAATGAGGTTCCCCTCTATTTTTTGAAGAAATTATATTGCGAGTTCATGCTTAATGAGGTCCCAAATTATTTTGACTTTTCTATTTTTATGGGCGAGGTGGTGGCTCTGCACAGAGTAGACCTGGTGCACGCGTAGGTCAACCAAGGATCCCCATGCCCCAAAACCCCCACTTGCCTTCAGTTATCCCTCCTACAATGAAGGAGGTTGTGGAGATTGACACACTACATGCATTGAGGGAGCTCACTGACACTCTGACCCAACATAGTGAGCAGATTACATCTGGTGATGTTGGTGGAGGCACCAGTTCTAGCGCACCACACCACTATGGATCATGTGGTGCCATATGCACTGCAGAGAGACATCATTTGCTAGATCACATGATTTCTTTTCTCTAGATGAGATGATGGCGGATGTTTTTGGAACTGGTGCAACGGATCTTGGTCTTTCATAGGTAAATGTCAAATAAATATTTAATATATATATATAATAGTTTAATTCATGTTTGAGATTTTAATATATATGTATTTCATTGTACGTTATGTACATACATGTAAAAACTAATTTTTTATTTTATTTTAAATAGAAAAAGCTAGTGAAGGAAACATCCGATGTCGACATGCTAGCTACTACAATTGGGCATGTTACAAACGTAAGTTTCAAGTTGTACTTAAATTTCAAATTTCATTTGATTGTGCACTTTTATTATTATAATGTTTCACTTGTACATGTACATATTAATATATGTTTGTCTTTTATACGTGCAGGAGCCTAGTGGGTCATCATCTGCTCTGGGAACTGAGGCTATTGGCATGCCTCACGTGACTTTTACGCAGGTTAGTTTCTCTTTACACTTTGGTTCTAATTGTGGAAGTTCACGTGGATTATGCTTTGGCTCTATTATGTGGTAGTCATGTAGATTAATATTGATTTGTACATGTTTTTGTATAGCTTATGACTGCCAAGAGAGACTCCTCCATATATGCAGACTATGGAGGCTACTATAGATACTTGCCATAGCATCTGCAGATCCACTAACTGAGGTACAATTTTTCAAATTTGTTAAATTTATTTAGGAATTATTTCTTATTACTTAAATCTACAATATCAAATTTTGTACATGAAATATTTAATTTGAAATTTAATTATTTGTATGTAGCTTACCTCTCATGAGTCTATTGTTGTCCCTGCCATGCATCAATGACAAATTGATAGGGATCATGACATTGCGGTAAGATTTCACATGCATTTTAACTAAATTCTAAGTTTCTAAATTTTGAATGTATTTTAAAAATATGGGTGTTAAAAACTTGTTGTTTATGAATGTGCAAGTTAGGTTGCAGGCTTCTTAGAGACACCTAGGACCACACGGATGAAATCCATGTAGTGGCATCTCCCTCCACTACATCCCTGGTCGTGGACATGCTACTTCTAGTAGGGTCGAAGAGAGGGAAGATGTTTCATGATTAGATTCATAGGACGTGGATGTACATATATATATTATATACACATATATATATATATATATATGCCATACCGGTCCTAGTTCATGATTCTTCATAGGACATTGTATATAGCCTTATGCGGCCGCATGTGGTCTTATATGTATGACACACTTGGTTCGAGATGTACACATGTTATGAACTTATATTTTCAGAGACGTGTGTTCAACACACTTAGTTTGATACATTATATATCCATGTGTTGGTTTTCATAACGATATTACTTCTATGTTTGATTCGAATTCATTGCACATGATATCCTTCTATGTATGTATATTCTATGTATATTAATTCTATATGTATGTTTGATTTAAAATTAAAAAACTATGGTGCAACAATAAGAAGAAAATAAGCATATATCTCATGTACCATATTCTAGTGCAATAATAAGTTTTATGTATGTTATGACATGTACATGTCAAGGACTGAAATTTCACATGTTGTTGGAGTTGTCATTAGATTTTAGGAAAATCTAAGTAGAGAACATTGTTCAACAGTGAAGTGGGAGTTTCACTACTTGTGAGGAAAAATAAATTATTGCATCACCTATAACAATATTGGTGATTCAATTTGTGGATATTTTGATTCATATTTTGTAAGTGATTTGGAAAAACAAAGATCGACTTCTAGTTATGCTATTACACTTGTAACTGGACCTATCAGTTGGATTTCAAAGCTTCAAAATATTACAATTTTTTCAACTACTGAGGTAGAATATGTAGCTGCCTATCATAGTTGTCAGGAGGTAATTTGGGTAAAAATTTTATTGGATGAGTTTTGAAGATATCAATAGAAGATGAAGGTATTGTGTGACAATCAAAGTGCTATTTAATTATCCAAGAATCTAGCTTATCACAATAAGACAAAGCATATTTTAGTTAAGTATAATTTGGTTATACATGTTATTGATGAAGGGATAATAGCACTTGACAAGGTACACACCATAGAAAACTTTGTTGATATTCTCACAAAACTAGTACTATTATAGAAGCAAAAATGGTGTTTATCTTCTATTCATTTGCAAGAAAATGCGATGAGTTGGTCATGTAATATATAAAGTGGATTGGTTATCAAGGTGGATATTATAAGATATGTGACAAAAAGTTAAATTTTAGATCCCTTTGTATGAAAACATTTTTAGCTCACTTTCCAAAGTTGAAAAAGTTGTAATTGTTGAAAAAAAAGTTAGAAAACGATGGGTCATGGCACCAAACATAAATTGACTACATCGACACATCACGGGTGGCTAGGTGAATGTTAGAGGAGGTGTCATTTTGGTGCAAAACGTTTGTTGCCGATCTCTACCTTTTCGGGGAGTCCCTCAAGAGCCTTGAGACCAAAAATTATTCAACTTTGACAGTGACTACATTTCCATGGACCTAGAGATGTCTCATAATCCTACACCTCGGCATAGGGACCCTCTACAATATTGATGTCTCATTTTTTTCCTTCTCATATCGGTGCTCTCGATGCCCTATTGTTTCTGTGACAAGTAAAATAATGTAGTTTGAGATAGTGTAAAAAAAGTGTTGAAAATATTGTGTAAACGGTGGGTCATGGCACCAAACCGATATGTGCAGACACATCTAGGTGGCCAGGTGAATGCTAGAGGAGGCATCGTTTTGGTGCGCAACAACGTCATTTCTTTCGGGCTACCTCGTTCGGGCGGAGTCCCTTAAGAGCCCTGAGACCAAAAAATCATTCAACTTCGATGGTGACTACGCACACTCCATGGCACCTAGAGATGTCTCATCTAATCCTACACCTCTAGTGTAGGGACCCTATATAATATCCTATCTCTAGTTTTTTTCCTTCTCCAATCGGTGCTCTCGCTGCCCTATTGTTTAAAATGTGCCGAATAGTGTAGTTTGACAATGTGTAAGGCTTCAAATGGTATATTGTGTAAACGGTGGGTCATGGCACCAAACCAACTGTGAAAATATGTCCAGGTGGCTAGGTGAATGCTAGAGGAGGATCATTTTGGTGCATGACAACGTCATTTCTTCCGGGCTACCTCGTTCGGGTGTAGTCCCTTAAGAGCCCTGAGACCAAAAAATCATTCAACTTCGACGGTGACTACACGCACTCCATGGCACCTAGAGATGTCTCATCTAATCCTACACCTTGGTGTAGGGACCCTCTACAATAGCTATCTCAATTTTTTCCTTCTCCAATCGGTGCTCTCGCTGCCCTATTGTTTGCAAATGCGCCTGAAATAGTGTAGTTTGAGATAGTGTAAGGCTGTCAAATGGTATATTTTACAAATGGTGGGTCATGGCACCAAACCAACTATGCAGACACATTCGGGTGGCTAGGTGAATGCTAGAGGAGGTGTTGTTTTGGTGTGCAACAATATCATTGCTTCCGGGCTACCTCGTTCGGGCAGAGTCCCTCAAGAGCCCTGAGACCAAAAAATTGTTCAACTTCGACGGTGACTACGCACATGCACTCCATGGCACCTAGAGATGTCTCATTAATCCTACACCTCAAAAATAGGGACCCTCTACAATATCGCTGTCTCAATTTTTTCCTTCTCCAATCGGTGCTCTCGCTGCCCTATTGTTTTGCAAAGCGCAGAATAGTGTAGTTTGAGATAGTGTAAGGTTGTCAAATGGTATATTTTGTAAACGGTGGGTCGTGGCACCAAACCGAAACTTGCACACATCGAGTGGCTAGGTGAATGCTAGAGGAGGTCATTTTGGTGCGTGACAACATTCATTTCTTCCGGCTACCTCGTTTGGGCGTAGTCCCTCAAGAGCCCTGAGACCAAAAAAATTGTTCAACTTCCACGGGTGACTACACGCACTCCATGGCACCTAGAGACGTCTCTCTATCCTACACCTTGATGTAGGGACCCTCTATAATAGTTTGCTTGGTTTTTTTCCTTCTCCAATCGGTGCTCTCGCCCTATTGTTTTTGCAAACGCGTCGAATAGTGTAGTTTGAGACAATGTAAGGCTGTCAAATGGTATATTTTGTAAATGGTGGGTCATGGCACCAAACCAAATATGCGTGACACATCTCGGTGGCTAGGTGAATGCTAGAGGAGGCATCATTTTGGTGCGCGAAAACAACATGTCTGTTTTCCGGCTTCGGCTACCTCGTTCGGCGTAGTCCCTCAAGAGCCCTGAGACCAAAAAAATCATTCAACTTCCATGGGTGACTACGCACACTCATGGCACCTAGAGATGTCTCGTCTAATCCTACACCTCGGCATAGGGACCCTCTACAATAGCCTATCTTTTTTTTCCTTCTCCAATCGGTGCTCTCCCTATTGTTTGTAAACAAATGCACCAAATAGTGTAGTTTGAGACAGTGTAAGGTTTCAAAATGGTATATTTTGTAAACGGTGGTGGGTCATGGCACCAAACCAACTATGTGGAAAACATCTAGTGGCTAGGTGAATGACTAGAGGAGGTGTCATTTTGGTGCAACAACAATCGTCTTTTCTTCTTACCTACCTCGTTCGGCGGAGTCCCTCAAGAGCCCTGAGACCAAAAAAATCGTTCAACTTCGACGGGTGACTACGCGCACTCCATGGCACCTAGAGATGTCTCATCTAATCCTACACCTTGGTGTAGGGACCCTCTACAATAGCCTATCTCATTTTTTTCCTTCTCCAATCGGTGCTCTCGCTGCCCTATTGTTTGCAAACGCAAACGTGTAAAATAGTGTAGTTTGAGACAATGTAAGGCTATCAAATGGTATATTTTGTAAATGGTGGGTCATGGCACCAAACCGACTACATGAACATGTCTGGGTGGCTAGGTGAATGCTAGAGGAGGTGTCATTTTGGTGTGTGACAATGTCGTCGTTTTTCCGGGCTACCTCGTTCGGGCGTAGTCCCTCAAGAGCCCTGAGACCAAAAAATCATTCAACTTCCACGGGTGACTACGTGCACTCTCATGGCACCTAGAGATGTCTCATCTAATCCTACACCTCAGCTGTAGGGACCCTCTACAATATCCTATCTCAAATTTTTCCTTCTCCAATCGGTGCTCTCGCTGCCCTATTGTTTGCAAACGTGCGCCAAATAGTGTAGTTTGAGATAGTGTAAGGTTGTCAAATGGTATATTTTGTAAACGGTGGGTCATGGCACCAAACCAACTATGTGGACATGTCCGGTGGCTAGGTGAATGCTAGAGGAGGTGTCGTTTTGGTGCATGCAACAACGTCGTTTCTTTCGGGCTACCTCGTTCGGGCGTAGTCCCTCAAGAGCCCTTGAGACCAAAAAATCGTTCAACTTCCACGGGTGACTACGCGCACTCTGTGGCACCTAGAGATGTCTCATCTGATCCTACACCTCGGCAGTAGGGACCCTCTATAATAGTATGTCTCAGTTTTTTCCTTCTCCAATCGGTGCTCTCGCTGCCCTATTGTTTGCAAACAACGTTGAATAGTGTAGTTTGAGACAGTGTAAGGCTATCAAATGGTATATTTTGTAAACGGTGGGTCATGGCACCAAACCAACTACTATGGACACATCTAGGTGGCTAGGTGAATGCTAGAGGAGGTGTCATTTTGGTGTGCAACAACGTCGTTTCTTCTGCAGGCTACCTCGTTTGGGCGGTAGTCCCTCAAGAGCCCTGAGACCAAAAAATCATTCAACTTCGACGGGTGACTACGCGCACTCCATGGCACCTAGAGATGTCTCATCCAATCCTACACCTTGGCATAGGGACCCTATATAATAGCCTCTCTCTCAGTTTTTTTTTCTTCTAATCGGTGCTCTCTCTGCCCTATTGTTTGCAAACGCGCTCGAATAGTGTAGTTTGAGACAGTGTAAGGTCATTTGTCAAATGGTATATTTTGTAAATGGTGGGTCATGGCACCAAACCAACTACTAGTAAATGTCTAGGTGGCTAGGTGAATGCTAGAGGAGGCATCATTTTGGTGTGTGTGACAACAACGTCGTTTCTTCCGGGCTACCTCGTTCGGGCGTAGTCCCTCAAGAGCCCTGAGACCAAAAAATCATTCAACTTCCACGGGTGACTACACACACTCCATGGGCACCTAGAGATGTCTCATCTAATCCTACACCTCAAATCATGTAGGGACCCTCTACAAATATCCTATTCTCTCTTTTTTCCTTCTCCAATCGGTGCTCTCTTGCCCTATTGTTTGCAAATGTGCCCGAATAGTGTAGTTTGAGACAATGTAAGGTTGTCAAACGGTATATTTTGTAAACGATGGGTCATGGCACCAAACCAACTATGTGGACACATCTAGGTGGCTAGGTGAACACTAGAGGAGGTTTCATTTTTGGTGCACGACAACATCGTTTCTTCCGGCTACCTCGTTCGGGTAGTCCCTCAAGAGCCTTGAGACCAAAAAAATCATTCAACTTCGACGGGTGGGTGACTACGCACACTCCATCCGCACCTAGAGATGTCTCATCTAATCCTACACCTTGGCATGTAGGGACCCTCTATAATAGCTTGTCTCAGTTTTTTCCTTCTCCAATCGGTGCTCTCGCTGCCCTATTGTTTGCAAAACACACCAAAGTGTAGTTTGAGACAGTGTGTAAGGTCATCAAACGGTATATATTTTGTAAACGGTGGGTCATGGCACCAAACCGACTACGTGCACGGAAACATCTAGGTGGCTAGGTGAATGCTAGAGGAGGCATCATTTTTATGTGCATGAACAACGTCATTGCTTTCGGGCTACCTCGTTCGGGCGTGAGTCCCTCAAGAGCCCCGAGACCAAAAAAATCATTCAACTTCGACGGGTGACTACACGTGCTCTCAGGCACCTAGAGATGTCTCATCTAATCCTACACCTTAGGTAGGGACCCTCTACAATATCCTGTCTCAGTTTTTTCCCTTCTCCAATCGGTGCTCTCTCTGCTTTGTTATTGTTTGCAAACGCGCCAAAATAGTGTAGTTTGAGACAAGTGTAAGGTCAAAAATGGTATATTTTGTAAACGGTGGGTCATGGCACTAAACCAAACTACGTGTGAAACATCTAGGGTGGCTAGGTGAATGCTAGAGGAGGCATCATTTTGGTGCACACAACAATCATTTTTTCCGGCTACCTCATTCGGGCATAGTCCCTCAAGAGCCCCGAGACCAAAAAATTTTCAACTTCCACGGGTGACTACGCACTCTGGCACCTAGAGATGTCTCGTCCTAATCCTACACCTTGGTAGGGACCCTCTATAATATCTATCTCTCATTTTTTTCTTCTCAATCGGTGCTCTCTGCTGCCCTATTGTTTGCAAACACACCGAAATAGTGTAGTTTGAGACAAGTGTAAAGGTTGTCAAATGGTATATTTTGTAAATGGTGGGTCATGGCACCAAAACGACTACGCATGAACACATCCGGTGGCTAGGTGAACACTAGAGGAGGCATCATTTTGGTGTGAAAACATCATTTTCTTCTTCGGGCTACCTCATTCGGGCGAGTCCCTCAAGAGCCCCGAGACCAAAAATCATTCAACTTCGACGGTGACTACGCACACTCCATGTGGCACCTAGAGACATCTCGTCTAATCCTACACCTCGCGTAGGGACCCTCTATAATAGCCTATCTCTCGGTTTTTTCCTTCTCCAATCGGTGCTCTCGCTTCCCTATTGTTTGCAAACGCACCGAATAGTGTAGTTTGAGACAATGTAAGGCTGTCAAATGGTATATTTTGCAAACAGTGGGTCATGGCACCAAACCGATTGTGCACACACATAGGGATGGTCTTGTAAACACTTGGGGAGGTGTCATTTTGGTTCTCTAAGCTCTAGGTCCTTTTGGGCTACCTCCTCGGAGCCAAGAACCCCCTCCACAGGTACATAAATCATTGTTAATTGCTTCTCTTTTCTTGTAAAACAATGAAAGCTTCTCTTAGCTTCGAGAATTTATAATTCTCTACTAACAGTGCCAACCACGTGAAGGTGGAAGCTTTTAAGCACCACTAACCTATATAAAAGTGTTAGTCAAAGAAATTTAAGTTTCAAATCAAAACCATACTAGATATATACAAAATACACAAATTTAATAAAATATATGAACTTAAATTTATCTAACTAACAAATTTATATATACCAAATAAATTATATATACTAGACATGAGCATTGTAAATTCATTCCAATGAACCATCAAGATCGGATCTACTCTGAATAGCGGACATGATTGCTTCATGATCTAACTCTCGAACCTTCCAAAGAATCTTGTTATTAGGCCTTCCTCGATATCTATACAACTGAATATTTGTCGCTAGAACTAGATGCAAATATAAGAGTATTTTCCTGTGTGTCTCAAAGTCTTCAAACACCCAAACAGAGGAGTTTTTTAATGGATACCACCGAAGCCAAGTTCCAATAACTACCACTGACCCTGTAGGGTACTCAATATCTTCACCATCTATAACAGGAGAAGTCAACTTCTTTCTTTCCTCGATGCAACGACATAAGAAATAGTCTGTTCCTTCTTCATTGTCTTCTGATCACAATAACTACAAACACATGTCCTACAAAAAAAGGTTTCAACTCAAATTTAAATTGTACATATTAAAATTTCAATGGACATAACTCAATACAAAAATTGTAAATAACCATAAATACCTTGTCGCACCAAAATCAAAATTTCATCAAAGTCCTTGGATGTTGCAACTTCATCTGCAGAAAAACAAGTCGTAATGCTTGTGGAGGTTGATAACTAGCAAGCGGAGTTAGAGGCCTACAAATCCATCCATCGACCCATTCTTGTGAATCACACTCAATAGTGAAAAATTCGATACAAGATGCACAAAAAACATGTCAACTTTCTTGTCCATGTGGCCCACAAGTAGCATCTGAGCTACAAAATGAGTGCATATCACTGGACCCAATGAGTGTCATACAATCCTCGTAGTTAGCAATTTGTTGTTCCTCTATCAACCAAAAATATCTGCAACCGTGGAAATTTCTTGAGAACCTCGGGCCATGTTGTCAATACACCATTCCACTATGCTCTTTGCATCTTTCAATTTAGCACCATCTTTGTACTTCAACTCTTCTCTTGCAAGAGCTCTTTTCACACATGCCCCTACACCATCATGCTCTCCTTTTCCATGTCCAACCTCAGTGAAACTCCAAATATGTTGCACACCCATCTTGACGTGCATCTTGCTCATCCAATAAAACATTCGTGCATTCTTAAACTGAGACGTGTAATTATCTGACCATATATAATGTTGTTTGAAGTGGATGTCCCTATCAAACAAGTTTCCATAAAATAACTGAAACACCCTTGCACAAATTCAGTAGAATGAGTATGATCATCACTGATATAAAAGTGGTACTCTCTTAAAAAAATTTTTTGATCATTCTCTGTACTATCAGAGAATGTATAAATGCTATATGCACAAAAATGGCAACTTGTACTGAGTTGTAATATTGTGATTGAACCTCCATTTGTGGTTGCAATGTGTAATTCTCTGCAAAATCAACCACTGAAACAATAGTACCAATAGGAAATGTGTCTTTGCATATCTTGAACTGTTCATCCAACCATCGAGCTCTGTGTGTATGCCTAGCATACTCATAAACAATTTCATCCTTAAATTTTCTCATAAATTGAAAAACAGGCATATGTTCTGTAACTAGCTCACACCATTTAGACTCTTTTCCATCTTTCAACTAGGTATGCAACTGATTTATATTTATCAAACTCAACTAAATTATTTCCTATTGCACCTTCAATTTTCATGGATGTAACTTTCCAATTTAGGTAATCCGCCACATGTACCACAACTTCCATCTAAACAATCCTGACTATAAAAAAATTGTCCAACTTCTTTTTCACAAAATATCGTAGGAATGAAATCCCTGGAAGATATTGGTGGAACTTGAACACCACATTCCGATAACATAGTTTTAGAATGCAAAATAGAATGAATACATAAAAATTTAGCATAATGCATAGCAAATTCAACATGTTGCCTACAACAACAAGTGGTGCGAGCGTGGTTGATTTTCACATAGAATGGTTTTAACATTTCAAAAAAATGTTGACTAATTTTAATTTCCAGATGCTCTTGTTCAAACTTACGAAAAAATTGAGTTTGAGTCATATCTAAGAAATGCTTTGGATGTGGTTCGCGATTAATAGAACCAACTCTCCATTTTACAACATCTCTTGTATTAGGTGAAACTCTAGTGTTATCATGCCAAAATTGAATAACAACTTCTCTTATAGCATCAGTATTATATTTGTCCTTATGCGGTGCTCTAGCAGAAAATGCCCAAAAATCGGTGTTATTGAGTGATTGAAGGATATTACGTCTTTCAATTGCTTTCATTAGAGTTTTTCGATTAACTTGCAACATTCGACTTGTTTGCGTAATCAAACGTTGTTTTTTTATTGATTCACTTACAACACTAGTAGCAAGTACACGATGCACAATATTACTATCCCTAGTGCGTCTCTTGACACCAACAATGTGATATGCATCATGAAGGTTTTCAACAATTGTAGAGGTTTGACCATGTATATTAGATGTTGTCAATCCTAAGGTGTTTAATGTAGGTCTCATTTTATTCAATTTCATCAAACTAACCAACAACTGACATCTTTGGGAATCATTTAAAATTTCAAAATGATTATCCCAAATTTCAGTGGCTTTTCTTCTGATTTTCCATTCAGAAAGTTTGTCACACATTGGTTTCAAAATGTTTTCATCAATTTCAATAAAATAATTAGGTTTCTTATGGAAAATCTTAGGAGGTGTTTTTGTCAAATTTTGTTTGTCTACAGTTTCAACCTTAAATTTCTTTATTCACATTTTCATTGTCTCCTTCAATTTCAACATTTGCTACATCACGAGTATTTAATTCTTCTTCAACATTGATAGTAAAAACATCTTCATCATGAGTATTTAATTCAACTTCAACATTGACAATAGAAACATTACCTGGTTCCTCATTGCTTACAATAGTAGGGGTTGAAGATGAACCTCTTCTTGATTCACGAAGATTCCGCATTCGCTCAACATTTTGAAATTTGTTTGCCTCTAATTCGTTTGGTGTTTTTTTACTTAATGACTTCCTTTTTTGACTTCGTTTCTTGTCTCCCATGATGTTTTACTTCCGGTGATAAGAAAAACGTGTAAAAATGATAGAATTTCACAGTAATTCATACGGTAAAGTCAAACAATAAAAATCACATGGTAATTAGAACATTGGGATGCGTATAAATATGATTTATAAACCATGATCACACTTTATAAACCGCACTCATGGTTTATAAAGCGCGATCACGGTTCTTGTTTAAAAACCACGATCGCGGTTTGTAAACCGCGATCATGTGGTCCTATCTGATATCTTCAAATCCACCCTAAGGCTCGGGAAATCTTTGTTTTGCCCCAACCAAAGCTATGGAAGGTCATTATGAAGTGTAAAGGGTCAAAAACTTCAAATTTTCTCTTCCATAGACTTGAACCATGCTAAAAACTAAAACATTTCACAAAAATGGTGCCATCACATAGGGGAGACTATTAGCTTCATAGAAATATTGATTTTAAAGTGAATAGAATAAGATAAATATCATTTTATAATTTTTTACTAACAATAGGTCTTTAAGACATTTTTTCCCATGAATGTTCATGTCTACGTTTAAGACTGCAACTTTTGTTTTTCTTATTAAAATGTGCCAAAACTTATACCATCCCAAGCGTGGAGAAATTCTATACACGTTAAAAAAATATTTGATTTCGATATTTTTTGATATAGTTATGGTGGGCAAATGGAAAGCGCTCCGTTTTCTAAATCTTTTTAGACCACTTTCACGGAAAAAATCATAAAAAAATATTGCTCAAAAAATACAAAATAAAATCCATCCCAAGATAGACAACTACATCTAACTTTTCACCAAAGGAAAAAAAAAACAAGATTTGGTCATCCAAATCGCGGCAAACGGACTACAATCTTATAGGTTTTTTCAAAAACAAAAACCAAGTCATATAATTTTAAGTGTTTAATATAGCTAAGAAAGGTATGGAATAAATGTAACAATTATTTTTTGTGTTGGTGACTACAAGGCTTACATCCAAGATCCACACCATCCACAAAATGAAAATGAAATAAACTTTCAAAATCTAGGACCCTTTAGAATGGAATGCCATTCTAATTGTGGTTTTGAATTTGCCTGAATTCATCTCTTCTTCATGACTATTTAAAAGTAATTCATTTTTGTGAATTTACATCTTCCTAAGGTGAAGAAAATCCTGTTCCCTTTAATATTCCCGATGAAATCAAAGGGGATTTTACAATAAACTTTAGAAGAGCACTTATTGTGAGTTGGAAATTACCATGATTACAAAGGATGAATAATTATAAAGGGGAGAGTCAGAAACAATCTTGTTCTTTGAAACAAGAGGGGACCCAATAATTTACCGATTTAATGTTGATGAAAAATGCACTTCTTTGGTTTTAAAGACATGGTGATCGCAATCTCCTCCTTAGAAGTGGATGCATATATACCTCGATCTATCAAATGAGTTTTTATAAAAACTATTAATAGACCTACTTATGTGATCTTGAGACAAACATGTGCATCTTAATTTGATGGTGATTCCTTCTTGATCTCACAATCAAAGTGAGGATCACTCTCTTACTCCTTAGTCTTTTGAAGACATTTGATGATCACAACCCAAATCCATGATGCTTGAATGAGTGTTTAAGAAGTCTTGTTATGTCAAATGTTGTCACCTAAATCCATGGTTTTCTAACGTTCCAAGTTCTCCATCTAGGACGTCTCTTTATGGAAAATTTTTGACTCATCTTGATTTGGATGACTCCTTCCTCAGGGGCTCAACCTCACCCATTAACTCAACTTTGTTTTTGTTTGATTGGCTTGGCATTAACCCATGATCTATTGATCATTGAGAAATATGATGGTGGATCCTTAAAGACCTGATATGTCTTTATATTTAATTTCACATAAATGAACTTTTTATTTTTAGAATTGAAATGTCCCGACTTTCACCTATTAGGTTTCGTGTTACGCCTCTTGCTCTTTGACACAATTACCTTTACTAGGGTGATGCTTCAGGATCCTCGTGAAGGATGAAATTTATTGTTTGAGATGTGGTATAACCTTAAAATCATGTGAGTATGGAAAAAATAAGTGAGAAGAGGAAAAATGGAGACAATTGAAGAGAATTCAACTCATTTTGAATAAATTGGACTATCTTTTCTATTTTACAAAAATTTCCAATAGACTACTATTTTATGGCAATTTTTCCTATTCTCATTCCTTGATGTTTCTTTCCTTAGATAAAATCTTCATTGAGAATCCACCTTATTTAACCTTAATATTTTTATTCATTTCAAAACCAAAGATTAAAAATTTGATTTTCTAGAAGGTCCCAAACTGTCGGATTCCTATAAGTGGTCTCAAATTTTGTTTTTTCCAAAATTTACCACTCTTACTTGGATGATTTATTTGTCTAAATGAGTGATAAAATGAATTTTTCATCAGATGGGGAAGAATAGTGAGAAAAAATAAGTCCTAATATCTCAAAAATTAGAAACTTCATCATGCGAAAAGTGGTTTAATAAACTACTATTTCGATTTTTCAAAGATCCTTCACTCAGTTAATTTTTGTTCATTGAGAAACACGAAATGATTTCACTTGTACATTTTCTAGAATCAAAATCATTAATTTATTCCTTGAGGATGGTTTTGATGAAAAAATACATTCCTCTTATCCCTATGAAATAGGTTTCCCAAACAAAAACTCCAGATTATGTGAAATAGATTTTTCATAGTATCATTTCCTTCATCAATTTTCATGATTCCGCCTATCGGATTGAAAATGAATACACTATTTTGCTATCATAGAATTTTTTTTCAATGACATCCATTAATGGATGTAATTAATATTTTAGGTGACTAAGATCATGGAGAATGGATCGAGGATTCATGATCAAAAATGAGTTATGTTTAACTTTAACTGTAAATCTAGATTCCATAAATTGTCCTTAAACTAGGGTAAAATGGCTTGGTATGATGAATTTTTGTGTCCCACTTGGGAATGGGGAAATATAAAGGAAATAAGTGCAAAAAATGTGCCTATAGGAGATGGTGACAAGTGGCATCGTGGAGAATGAGAGTGAGATGGAGCTAGAAAACAACATATAGAGATGGAACCTGGTTAGAGGGGAAAAGATACAATGATTTTTCCAGTCCTTATTTCCTCAAGACTTGCTTGAATGATAAGAGGTGAAAAAATTCACCTCAAATTTGGATTGTATTCAATTCCAAACAAATATTTACAATTTTATTTGGATGACTAAGGTTTTGCCAAAATCTATCATGGAATTGTTAACAAGGTGCTTTCATATGGATTAATGTAAAAGGAGGAGATAGCTTGGGGAGAATTTGTTGAGTTGTGAGATAAATGGATTCATTGGTGGGAATGCTTTAAAATTTTTTAGGTTTACACATTAACCAATGCCGGTCCTAGGCAAGTAGGAACCATCATCTGAAGGTAACCGACATCAATTACATGCGTGAATGTTTTTATTTAAGTCATGGGAATTAGATCCGACCTTTGATATAAAGGTGATCTAATGGTTGTAAATGCATAGCTAAGTTGCCCTAATGTTTGTATATGCTTATAAGCTAGAAAACTAGGGTTAGAAGGTAAGATTTGTAAGAATTGATGATTATTGTAAGAAGATATTCTTGGAGAGAGCTGAGAGAAGCTTGTGAAGGAAAAGTATTGTACATCCATGGAGAGGTGTGGAAGATTGCAAATCTTCATTGTATTTCCTCTGTAAAGCAAAGAATAATAGATTGGTTGTTTCTTGGTGGACATAGCCCACACTGGGTGAACCACATTATATCTTGTGTATTTTTCTTCTAGTTTAATTTCCATGTTTATTGCTTGTATGCTTAAATTGAATATAGATATGTACAAAAACACTGGTGTGTGTCTAACCCCAACAACTGGTATCGAGATTTTTTTGTTTGAGGGTTTTGTGTGTTGACATTTACTCACAGAGGGATTTCTGATTGAGTGGGAGCACAACAATGATAGAAGATAACAAATACAAAGTGGAGAAATTTGACGGTTATAATTATCAATTATGGAAGATGCGGTGGAAGATTATATATATGTATCAAAAATATTTATATTTACCGTTGGATGAAGTGAAAACCTACAAAGATGATTGATGAAGAATGGAAGATTCTTGATAAAAAGGCTCTGGGATCTATAAGATTGAGCTTGAAAGCATTTATAGCTTCAAATATTACTAAAGCAACAACCATGGTAGATTTGATGAAATATTTAGCTAATTTATATGAAAAACCAAGTGCTTCAAATAAAGTTTATTTGATGAAGAAATTATTTAATTCAAAAATGCAAGAAGGTGGATCTATATCAAGCCATTTGAATGATTTCCATTCCATTGTAAATCAATTAAAATCGGTTAATATTCCATTTGATGATGAAGTGAAAGAACTTTTATTCTTATGCTCTTTTCCAGATAGTTGGGATAACTTGGTAATGGTTGTTAGTAATACAACATCTACTACTAATATTTTAAAGTTTGATGATGTGGTTAGTATAATCCTGAATGAAGAAATACGTAGGAAAAGTACATGAGAGTCATCATCTGAAATGCTTTGAATGTAGAAAGTAGGGAAGGAAGGCAGAAGGAGAGATCCAAGAGAAAAGAATAATGGGAAATCAAAGTCTAAGAATGGTAGATCTAAATCCAGAGGTAGAGGAATAACTTGTTGGAATTGTGGAAAGAAAGGACATGCAAAGAAGGATTTTGGTTCAAGGAAAACAAAGAGAATCTACTAGAAAAAGGTAAAGAGGAAAATGTTGCAACTAAGGTAATGCAAGATGCCCTTATTCTCTCCTTGGATAATAAAATAGAATCATGGGTTTTAGATTCAGGAGCTTCTTTCCATGCTACCCCTAATAAGGGTTATTTTAGAAATTATGTCTAGGGTAATTTTGGGCATGTTTATTTAGGAGATGATGAACCATGCAATATTATTGGTAAAGGGAAGTTCATCTAAAATTGTAGAATGGAAATACATGGATATTGAAAGATGTGAGGCATGTGCAAGCCTCAGAGAAATCTAATTTCTGCAATAGGACAACTAGGTGAAGTTGGTTGCATGGTTACATTCACAACTCGACTCTTGGAAAGTTACCAAGGGAGATCTTGTTGTGGCAAGAGGCAAGAAGGTAGGAACATTGTATTTGTCTACCTGTATTACTGATTCCTTTTCTGTTCTATCTACTTCAGATTCAGATGCAAGCATGTGGCATAATCGGCTAGGCCATATGAGTAAAAAAGGGAATGCAAATATTTAAGGAAAAGGGTAAGTTATCAGATTTGAAAATGTAGATCTTGATTTCTATGAGCATTGCATATTTGGAAAGAAAAAAAAGTGAGATTTCTTAAAGTTGGGGCAACAAAGAAGGAGAAAAAATTGGAGCTTGTGCACTCAGATGTGTGGGGACCAGCCCAGGTAGCTTCTCATGGAGGATCCCAATATTATGTGACTTTCATTGATGATGCCACAAGAAAGGTATGGGTTTATTGTATAAAGCGTAAATATGATGTTTTTGAGACTTTTAAAATATGGAAAGCCCTTGTGGAAAATGAATCAAATTTAAAATTAAAATGCCTTAGATTTGACAATGGTGGTGAGTACTGCAACAAGGTTTTCAATGATTATTGTTTAGTGAATGGAATACGTAGAGAAAGAATGGTTCCTAGAACACCACAGAGAATGGTGTGGCTGAAAGAATGAACAAACTATCATGGAACATGTAAGAAGCATGAGGATACATGTTGGATTACCCTTACAAGTTTTGGGTAGAAGTAGACATGACAATATATTTAATCAATCATGTGGGCCTTCAAGTGCACTAGATGGTGGAATACCAAAAGAAGCTTGGACTAGAAAAGAGGTAGATCTTTCTTTTCTTAGAGTATTTGGTTCAAAAGCTTTTGTGCATATTGATAAAGAAAATAGAAGAAGTTGGATGCTAAATCCAAGAGATGCACTTTTATTGGTTATGGCTCTTGGTGATTTTGGATTCCATTTTTGGGATTTAGATGATTCTAAGATTGTTAGGAGTCATGATATTGAATGGAATGAAAAGAGAATGTACATGGATCAAATTTTGATACCCAAAGGATGAACCGGTGGAAGAGTTTGTGGAAGAAAATGCATTCTCGGATTTAAAATTAACACCTACAGGTACCGGTGTCGGTGTCGGTTAACCACGGATAACCAACATCGGTCGGAACGATGAACACAATCGACAAAAGGCATTCACATCGGCTCGAACCTAGACCGACATGTCGATAGCAGAAGAAGCTAGAATCGTCGACCAGACACGTCGGCTATAGGTGACTAGCGTCGGTCACTTTATCAGAGGTTGATACAAATGTACATGATGTACAAAATGAGCCTCAACACCCCATATTTCTATGAGAAGGTCACAACGGGTAAGTAGACCTCCAGAAATATTTACACCTTCCTTATTTTATCTATTATTGACTGATAGTGGTGAGCCCAAAAGTTTTGAAGAAGCAATGCAGAGAAACCCACAAGAAGTGGGAGCATGGCATGGATGAGGAGATGGACTCCTTGAAACAAAACTAGACATGGGATTTGGTTAAGTTTCCAGAGTAAAAGAGAACATTGCAAAACAAATGGGTTTACAGGATCAAGGAAGAAGAGGGTGGATAAAAAAGATACAAGGCAAGGCTTGTGGTAAAAGGGTTTGCACAAAAAAAGTAGGTATTGATTTTGGTGAGATTTTTTCTCTGTAGTAAAAATGACTTCCATTCATATTGTTTTGAGTTTAGTTGTAGTAGAAGATTTGCACTTAGAACAACTTGATGTTAAGATGAATTTCCTTCATGGTGATTTGGAGGAAGAGATATATATGCAACAACCGCTTGGTTATGAAGTCAAGGGTAAGGAGAAACTTGTGTGCAAGTTGAAAAAGAGCTTGTATGGGCTCAAACAAGCTCCAAGGAAATGGTATATGAGGTTTGATAGTTTTATGCATGAGCATGGTTATATGAGATGTGAATATGAACCATTGTGTTTATTTCAAAAATTGAAAATGGAAGCTATATTATTTTGTTATTGTATGTAGATGATATGCTTATTACAGGATCTAGTATGTAGGACATTGTTGAGCTTAAAGAAAATTAGCTCATACATTTGCAATGAAGGATTTAGGAGCTACAAAGAAAATCCTTGGCATGCAAATTCATAGAGACATGAAGAACAAGAAATTGTATTTGTCTCAGGAAGATTATATCAATAAGGTGTTGGAAAGGTTTAAAATGTAGAATTCAAAACCTAAGTACACCTATGGTTGACACTTTAAATTAAGAAAATATCAATGTCCTACATCACATGAGGAGGTTGAGTACATGGCATGGTTCCATATGCTTCAATAGTTGGAAGCCTTATGTATGTTATGGTTTGTACTAGACCAGACATTGCACATGTAATGGGAGTTGTGAGTAGATTTATGGCCAATCTAGGTAAAGAGCATTGGAAAGCAGTCCAATGGATACTCAAGATATTTGAGAGGGACATCCAACATGCATTTATGCTATGGAGGGTCGATACTTCTTTATGTGGCTATGTTGATTCAAATATGGCTGGAGATTTGGATGGTAGGAGAAGCACCATTGGATATGTATTCATAGTAGGTGGCACACAATTAGCTAGATTTCAAGATTGCGAAGGTTTGTGGCCTTGTCTACTACAGAGGCCAAATATGTTGCAGCTACAAGGCTAGCAAAGAGATATATGGATGAGCAGGTTCATGGAAGAGTTGGGAAAGGAGCAAGAGGATTGCAGATTATATAGTGATAGTCAAAGTGTGATTCATCTAGAAAAGAACTCAACATTTCATTCAAGAATGAAACACATTCAGTTGAGATATCACTTCATACGATAGGTGTTGGAGGATGGGCAAGCTGAAACTGGAGAAAATTCATACAAATGAGAACCCTATGGATATGCTAATGAAGTCCATTGGAAAAGGAGAAGTTGGAGCTTCACTCCACTTTGTTGGTCTTCAAGTTTGAGACTTGAAGAGGGAGAAACAAGCCAAGGAAAGGATCCAAGGATGGAGTTTATATGGTACAAGTGCAACAATTTATCTCCAAGTGGGAGATTGTTGAGTTGTGGAGCTAAATGGCTTCACAAATATCATGTTTTACAAACTTGTAGGTTTACACAGTAACCAACATTGGTTGGGTAATCGGCTCATCACTCACCTAGGAGCAATGAACATCGGTTGGGTAACCAACATCGGTTACCTATGTGTGAATGTTTTTTTATTTTAAATGCGGGTTTTAATCCAACCCTTGGTTATAAAGGTGATCGGATGGTTGTAAATGCATATCTAAGTTTCCCTAATGTTTGTATATGCTTATAAGCTAGAAAACTAGGGTTAGAAGGTAAGATTTGAATTGAGATTATTGTAAGAAGATATTCTTGGAGAGAGCTTAGAGAAGCTTGTGAAGAAAAAGTATTGTACATCCGTGGAGAGGTGTGGAAGATTGCAAATCTTCATTGTATTTCCTCTATAAAGCAAATAATAATAGATTGGTTGTTTCTTGGTGGATGTAGCCCACACTGGGTGAACCATGTTATATCTTGTGTATTTTCTTCTAGTTTAATTTATGTGTTTATTGCTTATATGCTTAAATAATAACTATTTTATTGACTCCTAACTCCTTGTAGATCTCCAATAATCATATGTTGAAGTCCAGTTACAAATTTAGCTATACACTCCTTGCACACCTTAAAACCCGTTCTTTACCCGCATTGTCCCTAAACCTTAACAAATTCTTTAAATATTCCAAAATAATTTCCAACACCTTTGTATCTATTCAATACCAATTTGGATGAGTATGGGATTTTCGCTCCATCCCGGAGGATGCACACTAGTCCTAAAAAGGTCAACATTAGCCTTTCCAAGCTTATCAAATAACTAACCGTTCTAAGCACTTTACCGTATGAGATGAATGACCTTGTCACAAAATTTAACATAATATGAAAAGCTTGTTCAACACATAAGAAGGATCTCCAAGGTAAACATAAGGAAATTTTATTTAGAGAGGGGTTTGAGAAGGCTCATAGGTCAAGTATTTGTAAAGAAAGACCATGGAAATGATAGAATCGAGAAAGGTAAGTATTAAATATAGTCATACCTCCTTGGATAATAGTTATAACAAATTGAAGGATTTGATTAAAAATATTGACCGAGGAAAAGAATCCTCTTGCAATAATTGGTGTTCTCCTTACTCAAAGGAGTTATCAAACCAAAAGTTAGATTAAATGAAAAACATGAATCCTAACTTGGTTATAACTAATATAAATCCTTAATTGGACATTTAAAGACTTGATTTTGATGGAACGAAAGAAAATAAGTTGTATATGATATTGGTTATGAATTGTATGCAAAGTGATAGCCTTAGATATAACTTGATCCATATGAGATATCAATATGAAAGAAAGACTTATAATGGTTAAGTTTATACACTTGAATACTAATTTTTGGTTTCAACCGAGTAGTTACTAAGGGATAAATGTTTGAGAGAATATTGATAATTTGTTAAACAAATTCAATAGGAAAATGTATAAATTTAGGGTTGATGCTATAATTTATCATGACATGACCTAACATGGTTATTAAGGAATGGAATGAGGCTTGTTGGATTATAATAAAATTAATAGGTAACTATATGCCTCACCAACATGGTAAGAATGAGGCATGAACATATTAACGAAACTAAAAGAAGTGTGGATAACTCGAAATATTGAGTAGTGAACTGATAATAAATAAAGCCACATCTTTAAGCATTTATGAGTTGTTGGTATGAGCGGTGCTTTAATGAGAAGATGTTATATGTGTTAATTATAATTTAACCTCACCTTGAACTATATTGATTGGGGTTATTACTTGATGTTCCTTTTCCTCGAAACTTGTAAGTTGTGATGTTATTGATAATAAATACATTGGATGCGGTGGTTAACCTTTATTAAAGGTATAAAACATAATCATCATTATGCAAAATTTTATATGGAACTAGTTGGAGAAATAAATGAAAATAACAAATTAATTGAATTAGTACAAGAGTAGTATGTAAGTTGTCTTGTGGTAAGAAATTTTAATTAAAGAAAAAAATTAGTCATATTTTCTAGGAACTAAGAATGGGTCACTACATCTAGGATGAATTTCAAATCACTCATGGATCCATCATGGACGCTCTTTATGGGGGCTCTACACTCATGGATCATATACTATTCAACTACATTAGTCACACATTACTAATTTTTCCTAGTAATGCTCCCTTTTATTTGGAGCAACTCTCATTTTTCTATTTTTCCTTTTTGTCTTAACCATAAATTAATTTCAAAAGATTAATTCAATTGATTGAACTAGGATTGATTATTATATATAATAATTAAACCGTGTATACATTTACAATGGAATCTTGGACATTTGTAAGCATTCTAATTTGATATATCAATTAAAATCACAAACGGGGTTTAAAGAATGACTTATCTAGTATCATATCAATTTCGGACTATGTCACTTGCCAGAATCAGGAAGTGTGAAGGAATATGAATGAACCCGAGATCAATTATTTGTGATATTTATAAGGGTGTTGGACCATACTGAAAAGGTTAGGATTGTATCCCACTCACGAAAATCTATGCACTTGGGCACTATTATCCAATTTTACGCACATGGAAAAATTGGAAAACAGGGCCTTATTACAATCAAATCACGACATTGGTCCTAGGGACCCACTTATGGTCAATGATGCAGTGTCAAATCGGAATAAAGCGATGACTCCTCGGAGGAGCTTGTGCCTTGTCCTAACTTGGTCATAACTCAGATCACAAGCCTTAGACGAGTTCATGAGTAGGAAATGTAAGCTCAGTAACTGAGTTTGGCTTGTCGTAAAGGAATCTCGATAGGAGCGGAGGATGTTTCGATGGTTGGCTCATTGAGGCAGAGAAATGATGAGCTTGACTCGGTTTAATTCAACATGGAGAGATCGATGCTTCCTCATTGGAATATGAACTCAGTTTTAATGACTCGACGGAGACAATAGCATAAATGACCGAGCCCGGTCTTGATAAGATAACCCGCAAAGAGAAATCATGTCGAGTTCGCGGTGAGTCATAGTTAAAGGAATGAGTCGACCACCATACATAGAGGTCGATATGATGTTGCTCACAATGAGACCAATGGAGCTCAAGCTTGGACTAATAAACCACCATGCATAGAGTTGGATAAAATGTGAGAAATGAGATGAAAGTGGAGGTAACACACCTACTTCACTAGCTTGTAGCTTCATCTATAACCACCATATCAAACCCATGGGCTAGGCGTTGGAATAACTTCCAGCCACTACTAGAAACAGTAGTGAACACAATCTCAGCCTCATTCGCAAAACTTGCCTCAAGATTTGATCGAGCTTCTTCCATGGAAGCGACTTTCCAAAATGAAAAGGTGAGACAACTCAACTAAAACTTTATCTCGTTCTTCTACTACAACGGCAAGATTTTACAACAACTGATCACGATTGTGGTCGCATGCAACGAACATC
This sequence comes from Taxus wallichiana var. yunnanensis, assembly GCA_018340775.1. Lineage (NCBI taxonomy): Eukaryota > Viridiplantae > Streptophyta > Pinopsida > Cupressales > Taxaceae > Taxus > Taxus wallichiana. The sequence continues at coordinate 402,196,333 of CM031241.1, forward strand.
AGGATCAACACCAATGGTTCCTTGGGATCACCTGCGGCGGTATGTCGCAATCAACTCTCTCTGGAGGCCACTCATTTTCTAAGTTAGTTTACTTCTCTACCCTCGTAGCTGCTGTTGCATATAGCCAATTACTTCCTCATGGCACTTTCTAGAGAATTTCAATTCTACGCTCAAAGCGGCCTGAGCATTCCATGCACATGTAGGCATGTTGTAGTATAGTAGAAGCCTTTTTGAGCGCTTCCAACAAGTAGGTTGTCCAACTATGTTTTTATCTGTTCAGAATCGAATGCATCCTCAAATTCGGGATTTTCCTTCAAGATATTTTTATGAAAATCGATTAAGTGACAGTGAGAGTGTTACCGGAGACTTGATGAAATTTATTACAAAGATTCTCTATCGAGATCTTACTTGTTTTACGATGTAACTCATGGAAGTGGATCTCATAGAGGTGGAACTGTTTCATATCAGAATATTCATGGAGCATAATTTGCTTTGCAATTATATGAGCATCTTCAACGAGTCACTAAGTTGGCGAGCATAAAGGATTATGTTGGAATTATCACACCTTACAAGCTACAGCTGAAATGTTTGCACCGAGAAAATGATGTCTCCTCACGCTGAGCGGAAAAGTGGAAATCGGTGGCCATCTGTCCAAAATGAAATCTGGCCAAATGATAATGAAACCCCGCACTCCAATCCCAGACGTGGGAAATAAGGCGAGCAATGCCAAGTGGGTTTTCGTGGATGGCAAGCCAAAGAAGAAATTCCACGGGGGAGATTCAGGCAAGCACCACCAAGTGGAAATATTGGATTGGTAAACCATGATCAAACTTCCGTGAATGGGAGAAATCGGATCAAACTGCCAAGTGCGGAAATATTACGATGGCTATCCAACATGATACTTCCGCACGGGCCATGTAAATAGAATTCCGTAGCTTGGAGTGGTCCGAGTCTTTGTGCGAGTCACCGGGAGGATTAATAAGACAGTTGTGAATTGGAGTGGGTCATGGAGAAAACAACGCGACGTGATACCAATTTCAGCGGAGGCTACAGGCCGCTCGTCTCATTATGTAGATATTTGTCAAATGATACCGAGTAACATGGCGAGTGGGGGTCAGCGCTTGCAGTTCGAATGCGTGGGAAAAGGAGAACATTTCGGAATTTAGCCTGAAGAATCACTCGGTTCACCACTGTGAGGAAAGAAAGTGGCTTCGTATCTCACCCAACGAAGGCGATGCGTTAATGGCTCAGTCGGGGCTCATATGCGAAGAGTTTGACGGGAAAGCAATGCTGAAAACTCCATGACCTTCTCCTCGTCCTCTGTACAATTCTGAACTTGATGTGGTCGCGAGACAAGCTCCCACGCACGCAGGCAGGCATGTTGCAGTATAGTAGAAGCCTTTTGAACGCTTCCAGCAAGCAGGTTGTCCAACTGTGTTGTTATCTGTTCAGTATCGAATGCATGCTTATCCTTATTCTGAACTCAGATCGAATAGTAGCTACAGGAAACAAATATTCACTATCGTGTACGATGGATTAGAGTCATGCCATTCAAGGCTTCATAAAATTTGCTGAATCATGAGATGAAGGTTTATTACGGTGCGAATGAAACGATTCATATTGCTCGGCACTTCTCCTAGAAACGAAGTGAATGTGAAGGTCAACTCAAATACTTGGTTGGCCGTTTTGCATGCTACACATCCTTGTTACTTGTAAATGGTCTCTTTGAGAAAATCTGTGGCGAGTGGCAATATTTATACCCTTCCATTATGTACGTCCAATCGACAATAAAAGTATTCTTTTACCAGTTTCGAGAAAATTGTTTTTTACTGATGGACGATTATCTTTGTAGTTTCAAGTTAATTTTTCTAGCTTATTTCTATTAGCTTTGATCCACGACTAAGGAAGAATTCATATGGTTGTTACCTGTACATTTTTCCAAGGTCTTCTTGGTTGCCCCAGTTGTTCAATGTATTTTTTGAAGGGCTTATTTTATGTGTTGCAAATTGTAACATAAAGGATCTTTTTAGTTTCTGGAAAAATGAGTATATGGTGTAGCTCATAGCTACCTATGCCATACTAAGATCCCAATAGTGGCATAATTGTTGATTGGAGCCGAGATTGCCGAGTGCACTACCAAAATACCAAAGGGTTCTTTGGCCAAAAATCAGTCTCAAGGGTGTCTATCGACATGTTATGGGCATGAGCCTAGGTCATCATCATGGCAGCACTAGGTCTTTATTGATAATGGCATTTTCTCATCGTTTGGAAGGTACAAATTGTGCTTATTATGGCATTCTTACTACAAGTGTTATATGATGAGGAAGAATCCTGAGCATTGTGGTAAAACCATTCTTTTTATAAATATTGGGTTAAGCTCGGTATTCAAGTGAGTTTGAGCCCAGAAAAGGTAAGATCGTTTGCTGGATGAAGAGCTCGGTGACTTCGCAGGAGCTCGTGGTGATGTTTCATGAAGTTTGAACGTGGAATGCATAAATGGCCTCGAGTTAACAGAGGAAAATGATAAGAATTGAGTTTGATAGCTCACCATTTGAAGGACTCAATGCAAAAGAGCCCGATTACCAAAGCAAGGAAAGAGTTAATGTGGGGTTCAAAATCAATTGCAACACTGAGTTAGAGGATTCGAAGCTCACCGAGTTGAGATTTGTGCAGACTCTATCCACATGGACCCCCCTCCTCTTCAAGTCAAATGGGTCAACGGGGGGGTCCCAACATTATGTTAATTAAATTAATATTTTTATTTAAATATTTTAATAATAATATTTATTATTATTATTTAAATATTCTTTTAATTAATTGAGAAGACTAGGTCATCAGGCAATTAATGACCCATGATGGAACCTTCTCAAGTGGTTCAACTAACTGCAATAAATACATCATGGGCCTTCAATTTAGGAATGTAATTATGACCTTTCCTCTTCTTTCTCACATATTCTTCTATAAATGTAATTTGGAAGCTCATTTCAAAGGGTTCCAATGAGTTCGATTTCACAAGTTGGACAGTTAGATATCTCAGGCGAGTGTATACTTTTCAAGAATCCTCTCTCTTCTGCAAGTTGTTCTTGTGTGTTGAGAGAACTTTCAAGCCTCCTCTTCAAGACTGTAATGGCAACTATTGCCTCTTTTGAATGTATGATGCATTGTGCATGTTATTGAAGCAATAAAAGTGTGTGTTTTGTGACTAATCTCGGTCCTTTCATCCTTCTGTGCTTCTTTGTGCCTTTCTCATACTTGCGGTACAACTTGTGCAATTTTAAGTTCTATTGCGAGGTTCTTGGAGTTCTATGCTTATCGAGTGGTGAAGTATTGCATGCAGTTGAGTTGTGGTGTCTGTTCACCCTTCTTGAGTTCATCCTTCTTCACTGGGAAACTGGTATATTTCTCGGTCTGATAAAGTTTAACAAAGGGAACGCGTGTCTCTTAGTTTGTGGTATCCTGTACCCTCTCTAAGTTGTAGTAGGTGAAGTTGACCTGTGGTGCACACACCCTCTTCAAATTAACCCTTCCTGAGTCTGAAGACACCCTTTATTTGGTGCATCACCATCCCTAGTATAGTTTCATTTCTGTAAATCTCTTTCCCTAAAACCCCATGAAAATGTTAGCGTAGGATTAGATAATCATTTTTTGTTACACTAGGAGTAGTACAACACTTAGTTTAGGAAGAGGAAGCCGGCCTTCTCCGGAGGTTCACCTCGAGCCCAAGTCCCATAGCTTGAGAGGTGATCCCATGTGTCCCAATCACATCGAATGTCCTATTCACATCCTGGCCATTCGGAGGGTGCAGTGATTTGGCGACAACAGGCACATTTCTAGGTCCTAAAGCATACTTGATGTATACATGATTCCTAAGTAAGAAAAATAGTGGTGACAAATCCTTTTAACCTTTTTATTTCTTTATCTATTACACTTTCTTGTCTTTCCACATATTACAAATCTTTTGACACTTGACTAATTTACCTTTTGATGACCTTAGACACTAACGCCCAGCTAGGATAGAAGCGCCCGAGCACTCTTTTTTCCTCTTGGGTGCTCTTTCCCTTCTTTATATTCTTCTTACTCTTTTGGGTTATTTTCACCGTTTGGTCACCTTTTTGCACTTTGGGTCACTCTTTGGTTGTCAATTATGAAATTCAAATAAGGGAATCATATATATACTTAGTTACTTATTCTAAATTAACAAGGCTAAACATTATAAGCATTATCTATCATCATCTAAACTTGCATCAAAGACACAAAAAAACTACAAAGAATACATATAACACACTCATACTCAAATGACAAAGGATGCATCAATCTGCATACATATCATAGGAGGGGAGTTTATTCTATTTCATCACACACATCTTGCATACTTGGTACATTCTAGATATATCTCACTATCATCATGAAATTTTCACAATGGCAACCTAGGGCATAATTACACACATAAACACAAAGAACTATATGGATTATGAGATGTAGTGCAACACTTGGTCGTAAGTTCACTCTTCGAGTAACTGTTGTCAGGTCACCCTACTCCACATTATGCATCTTATTTATTAGATTTGATGTGGTTTTTGGACATGTGTAAGTGGATATCTATTTTTAGGTTATAAGTATGACCAATGACATTACATCGAAAACCTTAACGAAAAATAAAGATCAACAAGGAAGTTCCTCCAACCAAACATCTAGAATCTTAACATCTAAGTAGACACAAGTACCCAGTCCAATCACTAAGCACCTAGGGAAATCCTATCATCTTATGGTGCTTTAATCCAACATAGTTATGAGTTCTAGAACCCTCGGTGATCCTCGAAGACAATGTTTCTATTCTTTTCTGATATTTACTCGCCTAGATCACTCTCGATCACACGAAATCAGCTAAGTCATCTTACCTCTCTCATTTTCTTAGGGTCTTACATCTTTGAATGCTTGTTTATTTTCCATTACTATATATATCATCTATATATCATTAGTTACAATAAGTTACTATGAAATTAAGGTTTAATTTAATTTATATTAAATCATTTGGTGAACCCCAACTCATGATCGACCACTTGGATCCTTATTTTGCCTATTCTATCAGATTTGTCTTTCCCTAACCCCAAACCCTAGTTACATCAAGGTTCATATTTCCATCTATTGTCTATCATACATATAATCTACATATTTATTTCTAGGGTTTCATCCTTGGTCCTATCCTCTGGGTCACTTTCTAGGGCTCTTATTTCACAAATTACCTTTTCTTTCATATCATGGCCCCTAAATTTCCTCAAGTCTCCTTGTATCAATTACTTCAAAGAACCCAATTTGTAAAGATGCTCTCACAAAATCCATACACACAATGTACCTCCCTCACGATATGCCACCTTCACAAGTAAGTGCAATTTTCAATCGTATCTCTAAACCTCCTATTAGTCCTAATAACACAACTAATCAATCCATCTTTGAGTGAATTAAAGCTTTACACCATTTATTTCAAGATAAATTTCAAGCTATGGAAACCACGATTACATTCCTTGCAACTGAAATCCAACATCTCAAGGCTTCTTCTCAGGCCCATGCTAGTTCCCCTTCCACACCTCATTCTAATCCTATATCTACTACATGTTCTCATACAAGAAAGACCAAGGTATTACCAAAACAAACACCTCTCAAGTTTGATCAAAATACTAGGAAAACAATATTCTCTCTGAGATCCTTAATCACTAATTAATTACCTTGCCACCTACTCACTATTACCCTCCTTACTAGCTTACAAACTACAAATGTCACCCATTTTACAATTATCATATAATTAATGGAAACCATGAAAATGATTACTATACATTATAATAAAGAATCAGGCAACTTGAGAATTAAGGTTGTGTTTCATTTTCTACACAACATTCTGCTCTCATCTCAATTACCAAACCCTAATGGGTTCCCAAATCTGATCCCTCTATGTATAATGAGCATCACACCATACTTACTAATGTTCCTTCTCTGGTAATTCAAGAGCCACCTATCCAACCTAGTATCATACCACCTTTAGAAGTACCTACCCCATTACCTCCTCCTATTGTGTCATTTTTAGTGTTACCAATCACAAATATGTAACCACCATTAAAGGAAGAGCAACCAATTCCCCCGCCACAAGCTGAGATCACTCACCAACCTCCTAAGTTTAAAATTATAATTCCTTTCAATCCAGATAATGACTATGTCGATGACTGGGACCCGGATGAAGCTTACAATGTCAATGAACCATTTGATATGTCAGATGAGAATTTGCACACATTAGATTTCAATCCTAGCAATGTTGTTGACTCCAAATTTGATGCTGGTCATACCCTTGATTCTACCTATTATTGTGATGACCATAAAATTTCCTATGACACATTTCCACATCTTCCACCATGACATGGTCTCTCTACCATCATCACATAGATCTCCATCACTCATACACTTGGGTGACAATGAACTTCCCCCATAGTTGTACATTCTAATCAGAAGTTGTCTATCCATACTACTCACACACACACCTATACATTTATTTTGATTTGCACTTTAATTCAATCAAGATAGAAACACTTTCTCTTATCTACACTATGATCACACCTTGCTACATCTATCTATTCTTATGGCTTCCCTTTCCACTCCTATGTTACTCCATACACACTTTGCTACTCATGCTTACTTATGGATCCTTCTATTCATGATACACATACTACTTTATATATATGGTATACATCCTTTTGTTCACTATACATACTTTGGCTATTCTTGCTCACAATGATCACATCTATTTTCCAGCAGCTCCTGATATACACACTTGGGGGCATCAAACTTCCCCCTCCTCACTTGCTTCTTATACCATTACTTATTCCTATCTATACAACACAATGTTGCTACTACATACTTTACCCAATGACACACTCGTGTTCTCAAGGTTCATACATGAATATTGAGGGCATTAAATGAACCTCACTCGCACACTTGGGGGGCATCATACTTTCTCCAACCCTCCATTACTATTTGTTGTCTCTATCATAGATCATATAATACACTTCAAGCTTTGTGTTTCACGATAAATCAATATCAATCACATATAATGCCTTCATTACCCGATGACGCACTCTTGTTCCATAGTTCATACTTGACTGTTGAGGGAACAATTAATAAATGAACCTTGTTTGTCACATTCTCGCTAATCTCTCTCACTTTGTGTATACATCTTTCCAAGCATCACCACATCTCTGGTAAACATACTTTACCTTCATTACCTAATAACACACTCTTGTTCTATGGTTCATACTTGACTGATTGAGGGAGAATTCCTAGATGAAACTCATCTCATAGACATCTACTAGGGGAAAATGGCTTCTCCTATCTTCACATCTTACAACATCACATTCACACAACATTTGCACATCTTGGTTGTATTTACTCTTGTTATCTTATACTATTTACATGATACACTTTATTTCCCATGATGGTTGGATACTTAATATGTCATTTTTTTCTATACACACATGTGTGTTCACATGGTCTCTTGAGGTGAATGCAATACTTTCACATATTTTTACAAAATGCAATGATGCTCAACACTATTATTTACCAGTCTCACTAAGGATCTTGGGGGCATCTACCTTTGCTACTCTCATACTCTACTTATTACAAATCCTATCATTTCAATATTTACTACTTTTGGTCACTACCACTTACTTCTTGCCGATATATACATGCTTTGACATACTAGTTATCTTTCTAATAGGCTAATGAGTGCTTCATGTGTAGCATTTTCCTTGTAGGATACTATACAACCATGGTTATATGTTACTTCTTGTTTACTATTGTTTTCTATTATTTGTGGGATATGCCATATGTTTTGCTTGATCATTGTTTGATTTTGTCTAATTTGACCATGATTGTCTTATGACATCGTGAGCGATGTCCATGTATGTAACCTAGTTTTCATGACACCTCTTATCAACATAGTTGTTTACTACATTGTTTTATATTTTCATGCTAGCTCTTTTACACTAACACTTGTTTCTAGCCTACTTTGTTTGTATGTGCCTTAGTTTCTACCATGCACATCCCCTACCCCATGCAGGTATCCAATACATGATATGCATATCATCTTTTGGTCCTCACCTTTGGCATCTTCCTACATTCATCACATGCACCCCAAACAAGGGGGACATCTATTGGGTGAACAAATCACCTTTCCAACATCTTAAAGCTACACATAAGAATAATATAGTACAAAATTGACAAAAACACATAGTCACGAGTGGGTCTAGAATTAGACTTGGATCACAAACACATAGTGGACACTAGTGCCCAACATCAGATAGTAACATTTAGTGTTTTTGTACCACCTAGGTGCTTGTGTCTTAGGGTAAAAATCAAATAGTTTCTCAATTCAACACAATTTGGACAACAATTTTAGTATAGTTCTACAAAGATATCGAGACACTTGTCTCCGAGTTACATAATTTAGTCAACTAGTTACAATTCAATTTGGTTACAAAATATTACAAATCGTGATGTTCCATATGCGTGGTGCTTATTTGAGAAGCATCATGGATGGAGAGAAAAACAAAACCTCTCTCCCCAACACTCTTCTCTTGGCGTGAGATCACCCAAAACTCACCCTCGGCATGAGATTGCACAAAAAACTCACTCTTGGCATGAGATCACCACAATATCCCACCCTTCGTAAATAAGACACTCAAATCCAACATCTCTATAGAAAAAGACACTTTATATCCTATACTCTCTCATACATCAGGTGTATTCTTTCCTTATATACTACTTTTACACACTTTTTACTTACTTATACATACATTACTCTAATTTTTCACATGACTTTGACTACTCTTTTACTCTTCTTTTGCAGTGTCCGTACTTAAAAGCAACAAGAAGAAGCTCACATAAAAAAAACACAAGCTCCAACAACACACTACTACATATACGATTCACCCCTAGGGTCTATCTACCTTTCCTAAATACCATGATTCACATTACAATCACTCCACGCTTCACCTAGCTACTTTTCCAATAGGCACGTTGTCGGCTACACTTCTCTTTGGTTTACAAGGTACACATCTTTTATCAACTTTATGATATCAAGTATTCACTCAACAACATAAAGTGGGGAAAATGTAGAAAAAATCTATGCACTTGGGTACATTTCTAGGTCCTAAAGCATATTAATGTATACATGATTCCTAAGAAAGAAAACTAGTGGTTGAAAACTCCTTTTGGCCTTTTGATTGCTTTATCTATTGCACTTTACTAGCTTTACACATCTTACAACTCTGCCATCACTTGAATGATTTATCTTTTGATGACCTCGGATACTAACACATAGCTAGGACAAAAGCACCCGAGACACTCCGTCCCTCCTGGGTGCTCCTGCCCTTCTTTATCTTCTTCTTACTCTTTTGGGTCCTTTTTCCTTTTTGTCACCTATTTACACTTTGGGTAGGCCTTTTAGTTTTCAATTACTAAGTTTAAACAAGGGAATCATATTTATAATTATTTACTTCTTCTAAATCAAAGGGGCCAAATACTATAAGAATTATTTATCATCACATATGATTGCATTAAAGGCATAAGATAACTACAAAGCATACATCTAGCACACTCATACAAATGAAAATGGATGCATCAATCTGTATACACAACATAGGAGGGGATTTTATTATATTTCATCACACACATCATGGATACTTCGGACATTCTAGATTTACCCCGCTATCATCATGAAAATTTCACAACAAAAACCTAGGGCATCATTACACATAAAAGCATGAAGAACTACATGGATTAGTGTAATGCTTGGTTGTAAGTTCATTCTTTGAGTGACTCTCGGTGTTAGTCCAACTCCCCATTCGAAATATTCTTTATTAGATTTGAAGTGTTTTGTGAGCATGTGCAGGTAGATATCTATTTTATAGGCTATAGGTATGACTGGATACATTATAGAAAACTAGAGTGATAAAGAGAGATCCATGTCGAAGCTCCTCTAACCCCAAAAAATCTAGAATCTTAGCATCTAAGTAGACACATGCGCATAGCCCATCACTAGTTCTCGGGGCATTCTTGTACTCTTTTGGGAGCTTCTTTCTAGAATAGTTATGAATTCCATAACCCTCAGTGAGCCTTGACAATATTGTTTCCATTCTATTCCAACAATTACTCAATCTAGATCATTCCCGGATCACACAAAATTAGCTAAGTCATCTTCCCTCTCTCATTTTATCATGGTCTTACATCTTTGAATGCTTGTTGTTTGTCCATTAATGTATATTATCATCTGTGTATCATTATTTATAGTAATTTACTTTGGTATTAAGGTTTAATTCAATATAGATTAAATCACCCATAAACCACCTGTTTATGGAAGAGAGATGGAAGCCTCATAAATATTATTGATGTTAAATCAAATAAGGTATAATAAAAATGGCTACAATATTTATATATATTGACAACCGAGTCTGAAACAAAGAATAAGTTACATAGTTAAGTAATAAACACGATTACAATAGCTTCCAAAATACATCCAGGAAGCATAAATAATGTAATATAAATAAATGTAAGTGTTACAACTATGTAACAAATAATCCTACATGAATATAATAAAAATACAAATGGTTATGCACTCATAACCATATAATAATGATAACAAACTACCTAGTTACCACAGTAAATGCTAAATTAACCTAGGTAAACTATGTTTTACCTAACATTCCCCCTTAATTTTGCATTGCCTCAAGTGATGTGGAGAGGAACTCTCTAAAAAAATCAAAATTTCATGTGAAAGTGACTTTATGAAGATATCTACTCATTGTTCAGGCTATTGGGAAAATTGAAGTTGCATATTGTGTTTCAAGACATGCTCGCATATGAAATGAATATGTACCTCAATGTGCTTTTTCTCGTGAAATAATTAATTGCAAACAAGTTTGAGAACAAATTCATCATCTACATACATGGTAGTAGGTTTATCTTGTGGTATTCCAAGTCCTTCCAGTATGTGACATAGCAATATCACTTCGTATACAACTCCACATGCAACACAATATTTGGCTTCTATAGAAGAGTGAGAGTAGAAATTTTTGTTTCTTGCTTCCTCATGATATCGGTCTAGATCCCAAAAAAATACAAATCTAGAAGTGGATTTCTTGTCATCAATTTTACCTGCATGATCTGAATCCGAATATCCAGTCAAGAAGAATTTATTTTTCTTCTTGTATTCTAGACCAAGATCTATTATACCCTTGAGATATCTCAAGATTTACCTTACTACCTTCCAATGAAAAAATCTGGGTTCCTACATGAACCTAGAAAGATAGCTCACTATAAAGCTGATATCTGGTCTAGTGTATGTTAGGTAAATGAGACTCCTAATCAATTGTTGATAGAGAGTTGCATCTACCACAGGAGATGGATCTGAATGAGATAACTGTAGTCTCGTCTCCATAGGTGTAGCAATAGGTGTGCAATCCATCATCCTAAATTTCTTGAGCATTTTCTTGGTATAATTTAACTGAGAAAAAAATATGTGATTCTCCTTTTGCCATACTTCCAATCCAAGACAAGTAGTGCATGAGCCCAAGATCTGTCATGTTGAACGATCATTTAAGATCTTTCTTCGTTACATCGATCATCTTCACTAGAACTTCTAGTGATGACTAGATCATCGACATAGAAAAAAATAATCACAATCACCCCCTTTCTTTTTAAGGTAGAGATTGGGATCATGTTGATTTCTGATGAATCCATGCTAAATGATATTCTCATCAATTTTGATGTACCAAGCCCGAGTGCTGTTTAAGTCTATACATAGAGTTTTTGAGTATGCATAACTTTTTTTTCTTTTCCAGTACAACATAACCCTCGAGGTTGATTCATGTAGAATCCTTCCTATAGATTTCCATTCGAAAGGAACTTCTCACATCCATCGATGGAATTTCCAACCAAACTATACAGCTAGAGAAAAGATAATCCTAATTGTTTTGATCTTAGATGTGGGAGAAAATATCTCCTCATAGTTTATGCCTTCCTTTTGTGCATACCCCTTTTTTACTAGTCTTGCTTTGTACTTGTCTATGGTCTATTATTATTTTTACTTTGTTTTGAATATCCATCTACAACCAATGGGTTTCTTCCATGGTGGAAGATTGACAAGATGCCAAGTGTTATTTTTCATCACTGATTGATATTGAACATCCATGATATCTTTCCAATATTTTAACTATAGGGATTCTTGGACAGAGGGTTTAACAAATTCAACAACTCTACTCATCAAAGAAAATTCTACTTATTCTCATGTTTTACCACGAGTTCATGGTCCAGTGGTGGATGTATCCGATGGAGCATCCAATTTTGCATCTTGGATCATGTTAGTATGCCACTTGGGCATATGTTGTCTTTGCTCCCTTTGGTCATGGTATTATCTCGATCATCACCATCATCTCCATCATCATTGTCATCATCAATGGGAACATCAGTTTCTATTTTTACAACAGTGAAATATCTACATGAGTCTCGGAGGAGGAGTCTCATCTTCCTTCTTCTTAAATAACTGAACATATCTACTCATGTGGAATTTTTGGTCTTTGGATCCATCAATTTGTACGTAAGAGTCTCTTCACTGTAGCCAATGAAGATGAGTTTATGTGACTTCATATCAAACTTATTTCTATTCTTTTTAGGTATGTGCATGCTAGATTTGCACCCAAATACTCTGAGGTGTGCAAAAATGGCTTCATCTTTGAATATGATTCACGTGGCATTACTCCATCAAGAGTAACTATGGGAATTTTGTTCAACAAATAAAAATTTGTCTTTAAACCGTACTTCCCCAAAATGTTCTCGCTAGTCCAAAATCATCGATCATGCAACCCACCATTTCCATGATAGTATGGTTTCTTCCCTCAACAAAACCATTCTACTTTGTAGTGTTTTTGAGGAGAAATCTATCGATGAATCCTATGAGCTTGAAGGTAGGTGTTAAAATCATTATTGGGAATTCCCTCCTTGATCTGAGTGGAGAGATCGGATATGATGACCAATATTGTTCTCTACAACCACTTTGAAATTTTTGAAGTTCTCAAAAGCTTCAATTTTCTTACAAAAAAAAATCCACATTTTCCTTTAATAGTCATCAATACAAAGCATGAAATACTGAAATATAGAATGACTAGGTTGTATTAGACCACAAATATCGAATATGAAGCGGATCAAGCTTATCGTGAGCTTGATAAGTAATCTTCTGGAATGAAGCTTTGTGTTATTTTCCTTTTAGGAAGTGAGGACACTTATTCATATCCTTCGAGATATGGAAAACCTCTCACCAGTTGTACCAACTAAGTGTTTTGAGATACTTGAAATTGATGTGACCAAGTCTCCAATGCCACAACTATGTTGATGAAGAATTCTTAGCCACAAGTGCTTGATCATCTTTGTGGACAAAGTCAAGCTGGAACATACATCCCACATTGGAGGATTTTGTAATAATTTTTGAGCCTCTTGATTCGTCTCGAATCAAACACACATTCTTACTAGAATGAATATTAAATTCAATCTTTAGATTATGATTTAGAAAATGACTCACTGATAGTAGATTTTTGTTAACCTAGGGACATATAATGCATCTAATAGTCTACAATTACGTGAACCAAGAGGTCGAGAAATGTTCCCAATCCTGTTATGTGTATGAAAATGATCACCTAATGAAACATGGTTTTTTGAAGGCGTGTCCCTCATGGTAGTAATCCATTCTATGTGCCTAGTCATGTGTCAAGTGGCTCTGAATCAACATACCAAATAACACTAGATGACATGGATGGTTCACTGGAATAATTAGTGTACAAGAAGTCCTCATTTTTGAATTCTCTTCTTGCTCAACTATATTTCCTTGCTGATAGGTTTTCTTTTCCAATTCACCATCTTATGCCCTTGATTGTAGTGTGTATGTCCCTTATGAGATTGCTAATTTTGAGGTCCATAATTACTTGATGAACCTTTCTTATATGTATTATACCAACAATATTTCACATCATGTCCTCTGTTGTAGATAGACACTTCTTATTTTTCTTATCCCCATGCTGATGCTATTTTTGGGACTTTTGAGAAGAATGAAATTTTCCTTTTCCTTTTCCTTTCTGATGAGAAGATAGTGCCTACTCCTCTTCATCATCTTTATTATACATAACTTCTTCTTGTTGTAGTAGATTCACCAGCTTATCAAAACTAATTGTTTGATATGAAAAGTTTAGTGTCATCACAAAAATGTGATAAGAAGGAGGGAGTGCTCTCAAAACAATGGGAACAAGAGTTGTATCAGTAACCTCCTCTCCTAGGGCTAGAAGTGAATCCCTCAATTCTAAAACTCTTCTTAAGAAAGCTTCCACTTTCTCATTTTGTTTGAATTTCAGTGTGTGTAATTGACTCTACAAATTTAGAATTGTGTTCTTGTTTTTGGCCTCATACACTATGCTCAACTTATCCCACACTTCTTTGGCTGTTGTGGCATCTCGAATGTGGGGTTGCACTTCATCAAACACTATGAACAAGATTATGACTTTGGCCTTCTGATTGGCCCTATCAAACTACCTTTGTTGAGTTACATCATCTGGTGATCTGGTTCTGAACCATTCACAATAGGCCATATCTCTTCAAACTCAAGTTGTGTTTTGATCTTAGTCTTCCATGTAGCATAATTATCTCCTCTTAGGAGTTGTGAGTCTGGAAGAAAGAACTTAGGGAATTGGTGCCCATTTTTTGAATTCACTGACAAAGGGTAAGGATCTTATCACTCCAGGTATATGGTCTCCCAATCTATATACCATTAGTCTGATATATTGAACCTTTCTATATACATGCCCTTCTAATATACCCATCAGTACATGGAAGAAGCTCACCCTTTCGATATACTTGGTACTTGAAAGAGGTGCTAACGTATGTGAAATAATTTGATATGTGGTACCAAGACAATACTGAAAGGGGTCTGTGTGATTATTGACACCGGCTCAAAGAAATATCCTCATACATGTGCATAAATTTGCTATATACTTAGATAATTTCAGTGTCTAGATTTATGTCATGCAATTATTCATAGATGGATGGAAGGGCTCAAAGTGTGTGAACTGTGTCCTTATTACTCCTCATCGATTTATAAGGACGATTCCTAGATGACGTTGTTGCAACTATATTAGGCATTAAGTGTAGTAATATCCATGACGAATTTACCCATAAGCGCTTTCTAGAGGAATTGTATATACTGGATGCTACTGAAAGAGATATGAAGATCTCGTGAGTGTTATAGAACCAAATTTTTACTTGATTTTGTTTACAAATGTCTACCAGTTTTTATCAGTTACAATGTTTGTGGTTGGATACGATAACTTGAAAATTAGTACAATCCACTGAAAATATACAATTACATCCAATATGTAGAAAAATTGAATGCAGGTAATTTTTTTTTTTTTTTTTTGAGGCGCTGGACCCTAGTGGTCTTTGAATCTCATAATGGCTCTCAATGCGAAAAAACTTTAAAAAGACAACTAAAATGCAATTTTTAGATGTCCCCCCTTTTACAAACAATGCTCAGAATCACTTTTTAAAAAGATTAGGAGAAATGTTTTTTTGGCCCAAATCAAGTTTTTTCTTGCTAATTTTAGGTAGGGGTTTAGTAGTAACTAGTGGCTTAGTGGAGGTTTTTGACCATTGTAGTTGGTGGTTACTACTAAAAAAACTACTAAATTTAAATAGTTTAAAAATAAAGAGTTTTGGGGGAGTTCAAACCCTTATCCAATGTAGTACCAAATGCGCATATGCTAAGAAATGAAAAATTATATTTAACCTAAAAAAGGACCCTTTTTTAAAAGTAGACGTGGCGCTTTCTTGAAGATCCACGTGTCATTTGCTTAGAGGGGGTCATATTAGGGATTCCACTTTTTGTAGGATTTGAGCTCTTTATATCAATATTTTTTCATTGTTTTGATTGAAAATCACCACTTCATATTTTCTTTCACCGTTTTAAATGATCTGCATTGTTTGGTTGCTCCATCACTACATTTTATTTTCTTGCATGTAGGTCACAAGATCCTAACTCACCATTTTGTTTGTATGTGCAGGAGCTTTAAGCGATCGGGAGAGAATTTGATGGGGATGGAGGTAAACTCTCCTAATGTACAAAGTAACACAACTCACTTGAACAACAGAGCCAAGTCTTAGGGATGGCCACTCAATCTATGAGCTCTTTTCACTATAGGCTCTAGCACAAAGGTTTTAAAGCACCGAATGATGAAACACAAATCTATATTGTAGAAAGCCTAGTAAATATTATTAATGTTAAATCAAATCAGGTACAATAGAAATGGATGTAATATTTATAGATATTAGACAATTGGGTACAAACAGAGAATAAGTTACACAGGTGCAACAATAAACTTTGATTATAGTAGCTTCCAAAATGCATCTGGAAGCACAAATAATGTAATACAAAAATGTAATTGTTACAACTATGTAAAAAATAATCCTACATGAATATAATAAAACAATATAAATGGTTATGCACTCATAACCATATAATAATAATAACAAACTACCTAGTTAACACAATAAATGCTAAATTAACCTAAGTAAAATATGTTTTACCTAACACCATTTTCTTCTATATTAATTGTTAGTGTTTTATAATCATATTTTTTTGGGTTTCTTCGTTATTGTATGTGTCTCTCTTTTGTATGTTCATATCCACCTATAACCCTATATGTTTAGCATATGTAAAAAAACCCACTTCCTACAAGAAACTCAAGAACTCATTAGATCTAAAAATAAAAGATGCAAATTCTTGAGTCAAAGTGACACTGATGGTCACCCCATTTGTGAGTCACTAAGTATGGTAGTACATTTTAGACTCAATGTATTTCTCTTAGTGCATTGTGCCAATGTGTATGCAATTTAGAACCCTTGACCTAGTGTTGCCCTTGTGCTTACACACATATAGTCACATATAGTGTGTTATGTTACTTTTTCCCATGAAACCCTTGTGTGCAAATGTCAAAAATAGATTCACATTATCCTATGTTGTGCATATAATTAATAAATCCACATCTCCACCCCTACCACCTCACCTTGCCACCTCATCATGACCTAGCCCTAACCCTAAACCAACCTAATTAAGACCTATGACTTGGTCTAGACTCACACCCATGACTCATCACCCCTCACCCACATCAAAACAAACCTAATAATAACTTGACCAAGCCCACAACTGATCCCTCGGGAGAAAAGGAGGGAAAGTTGGCTATTTTACTAAAAATAGCCACTTTGACCTAACGACATCGGTCCTACTCGACTCGCCATCGGTTACGTAACCACCATCGGTTCCTGTTAATGACCTCCCCAACCAAAAAAAAGGATCCGAGATTCATTTGGGTAGGAGAAAAAAAAAAGTGAAAAAGCGAGAAAAGAGTTGCGAGAGAAGAGCATCGAGCCGAAGACTGCAGTGAGCAAGCTGGATCATTGTCACCCTCATTCAAGCATTGGAAAAGGCGAGGATAGCTTCATCGACTCACTTTCTAATGCGGATCATCCCAACTAAGCCTTCTTATCACCACCACATTCCTTGGACTGTATCTTCATCGGGGAACCGGTAAGTATTATCTTGTAGTTCTTTGTTATCATTTTGCTTTAATTCATATTAAATGGGGAACTGACCACCTTCGAAAGGAAGTCTAATATTTCCTGGGCCTAAGGCAGTTCCCTCACTTGTTGTCTAACTAAAATCTAGTGGTCTTGCGTTCTTATTTACAGGTAGTCCTTCCCAGAAAAAAAGGAGTTCTTCACAATCGATCTGATCTCTCTACGGTACGCGCACACCTTCCCAACATTCAATAGGTATTCCTCCTAGCCCTAACCCTTATCTGTTTCTCAAGAGAATGAAAGGATAGAAGCAACTCTATTCGGAACGAAACATTCTGTGTGAAACATTTTGGCACGCCCGGTGGGACCCATTTCGGGTTTCTTTCTTTCTTGCTTGCTTTCATATAGGGAGCATACTTGCTTTGTTTGTTTTACTTAAATATTCACAAAATATTTTGTCATTTTGGTAAAAGAATTTGTCTTGCTTTCATATCTTTGCATTTAGTGAAAGTCATCTTCTTTGCTTCATCGAATATCATTTTCGATTTGGGTTTAAAACACGTGCATCACATTCTTGCTTGCTGTTTTTAATTCTAGTGAACGTAGATTAAGTAACAGGTCGTACACGTGGGGGTGATATCCATGGTATTGATGAGAAATTAATCTTACTCTCACTGCACAACACATACCAAATCACATCATAATCAATACAACAGCTCAAACCTCCCCCCTTTCCGCGGTATTCCTCCACCTGATTGAGGTAGCCTTATGAGCCACAACAAACTTGACATCTCCCTTAGGTCTTTCGTTTAGGATTGACATCATCTGGCGTCTAAGGCATAAGCCCAAAGTGATTAAAACTAATCCTAGGGTTAGTCTATTGATTTGCTTGTGCATCTTGCTTGTTTTTAGTTATGTTTCTCTGTCATACACTTTGTTTCGATGATCACTTGAAGACAGGTTTGGTAGGTATATTAAGCATTGTTATCCCCAACCAGCAGCTTCTTACATCCTCTCTTTGCTTTCACGGTGGCCAACACGGTCCCATCTACCGACATCGGTTAAGCGGCCGACGCCGGTTACATTTTGGCCAGACATCGGTTATCGGCCGATATCGGTTACTGTGTTTAACAGTTCTTGACACACCAACAACCTATCAATTCCAACATTTTGTTGTTGTTTTCATTCCGGATTGATTAAATCCCTGTTGTGTCCTCTTTTCCATGGTTGTTATCACCCGAAAACAAGCAGCAGCCATGGTTTCACATGCATGTTCCATGCCTTTTCCTGAGTCACCCCCTTCGCATCCTATGGGGAATCCTACGGATACCAACAATTTTCCCAAGATCCCTGTAGGAGATAAGGAATTTGCCAAATTTTTGGATGCTAATCCTAGCGCCGTACAATATTATTTGTCTCATACCCCTGACCGTGCACCCGACGGTCAGCTCCTCGTTGGTATGCCTATTAGTATCACCACTCACTTAGCCCCTTCCCCACCTAATAACTCCACCTCACCATCTTCATCCTTAGCCCCGTCTCCCAGCTCAGTAGCTTCGGTGGTTCATACTGCACCGATTGGTTTTCCTCTTGGTTAATCTGGGACCCCACATATCACTACCGTCCACTGCCCCTACCTCATCTCTCTCGCAGGTTGCCTCTTTCATCACTTGCTCTCTGCCACCTATACACACGAGCTTTCCCTCACAAGTTCCGCCCACCTTTTCATTTCCACAAATTCATCCGGTGGCCTCAACCTCTTATATAGGACACCCTTATTCGGCTGCCCCAACACATTCATCACCATTATCTTATCAACATTCAATCCCATCATTGTCTAGTAGCGGCTCTTGGACCAATCCTCCTCTGTTTACAATGACAACACCATCATCTAACTTGACCAATGATTTAATCAAGCAGGATGATGGACAAGATGCAAAATCTTGAGGCTTACATTTTTGAGGAAGTCGTAACACCACGACATACGAGCAAGTTTGTCGGGAGCCTATTCATCCTTATCATCCCCCTTCATACATATCCTCCTCATGAATTACCAAAATTTACTCGCTTTAATAGTAAGGAGGACCCTCAACAACACTTGCGATCGTTCAGACATGCCTGCTATCTGATTGCTCATGACGATGCCTTACTACTCCGTACCTTTCCCATGTCCTTATCAGGACCTGCCTTGGAGTGGTACAGTGCTTTAACCCAGCATTCAATCTTCTCCTTTAACCAGTTAGCCCAATCTTTCTTGGATCACTTCTCCATCAATATTGCCAAGAAAGTATCCATTACCGACCTCTATGCCATCCAACAATTTGAAGACGAGTCTATCGCAGATTTCGTTGGACGATGGCGGGGCCTCATCAACCAACTTACTTACACCTTACCTCGGGCCGAGCTCATCGAACTATTTACGTGGGCTGTGCTTAAACACATTTCTCCCACCCTCCAAATTCAAACTTTCCACACATTTGATGAGGCCTTTACTATGGCTCGGAAACTAGAGATTCGAGCCTTAGAGGAAGAGAAATTGAGGTTACGCAACAAAAGCTCAAATTTCCAGGACCCAGACTCTACCACCAAACCCAACACCACCAATTCTCACACATCGGCTGCTTTGAAATCAAAGGGGCCGTACACGTTGTGATGGTCAAATCTCAAGCCTTTGTCTAATACCCAGCCCGAAAGCCACCTATAAGTATAAAGCCGAGCCCATCAACTATACTCCCTTGGGAGAAACTTATGGTGTGATCTTAGACAAATTGCTTAAAGCAGGAGCTATCACCTTGCCTCTGTTAAACCTCACTCGGGTTTGATTCCACCCATTATTCCTTCTTGGTATAAAGAAAATGACTTACGTAACTTCCATCGCGTGAAGGGACACGATCACGAAAACTTGCAAGATGTTGAAAAACATAGTGCGAGGAAATGGTTGATGCGGGGATATAACTCTCGATAATCCTAATGCCCCATTGTAATCAAAATTTAAAAATTTTCAACAAACCATTTCCAAACCATGCATCTAACATAACACAAATCAAGACACCTCGGTAGGGGAGAAGAGTGTTCATGAAATCCATGCGATTTTCAACTCCCGACCAAAAGCTTCTATCGAGAAATTCAGATCGGCCTCTTCACTAACGCGGGATCCGCACCCCTACACCCCATCATCAGACAAGATGATAACCTTGCCATTCCTTTACCCATAAAGGAATTAACCACCCAGTCCTCTTCTCACGAATGAGTCTTCTTACACCACATCCTGCTGAGATTGTGAGCGGATGTTATCTAACTTATCTATTTCCCAAACATCTCCTTCCACCACTCTTTGCTAAAAGAAGAAGAAGGCTTGCCACTTTTTTATCATCATCCTTAGAAGAGAAACCTCTCGAACCGACATCACCAAACTCCTTAATCATGATGGATCCCCTCAAACATGCCTTCCTACCTATTAGTTCTTCATCACCTAAATCTTTTCAGTGACCGGTTGACCTCTTAACACCCATTGATACAACGCCTCATTTACCCCTGTATCACACCCACAGTGGACCGGAATCACAACCCACCTCTCTTCCATACAAAATTTCTTCTTCACACGTGAAGATTGTCATCCCTCAGAAGATAGATGAGTCCTATGGGAGCGTTTGAGTACACCATGCTCTACTCAAATGCAGATGACCGATCCAGACACCTCTACCATATACCCGAGGTGTTTACAAAAGCTCAAAATGCCTATGTCCTCATCTTCACCCCCTCATCTCTACTGAATACCTCATCCACCTCTATTAACCTAACCAAACCTTCCCCTATGCTTGGGACTTCACCAATACCCAGCCTAACACACCCACCTAAATGGTTAGATTTATCCAAAAATAAAGCCGTCCATCCACCTAGGAGACAGACCCAATCTCCTCAAGTCCAATCTATGCCTCTGTCACAACTAAAACCCTCACCATCACACCTACCTTCTATATTGGGACCTCACCCCTCCACCTTGCCTCAATACATCATACCTCCTGCATTTTCTTTAAAATGACCTGCACCTTCTGCACCCATACAGAGATCCACGGGTGTATCAACACCATCACCCCAAGTATCCTGTCCACCTACCAACCCTAAACAAACTCCATCATCAAAGGATTTGTTTGTTGTCACTCCTCTTTCCCCATGGTTGTTTCCTGCCACCACGTCATCTGTGGCCTCATCATCTAACCAGCTAAACATGACTTCTGCGCCGAAGAAGCCACGTTTAGTTAAATCCAATTATCAAAACCCCTTGTCTAAACCACCACCGTCACAGAACCAACCATACCCACCATTACCAAAACCCACCCAATCAATAGCCTCATCTTCCTCTACTTTGACCCACTCCAAGGATCTTAAGCCAAGATCCTTGAAATGTTGGTGGAGAATGCGACCATTTCCCTACCCCCCACTAAGACCCTATGATCCATCTAAACCTCGACCTATAGGTTATGATGAGTCTAAAATCTACGCTTACCACCGCACACGGGACATGATGTGGAGGGATGCAAAAGCTTTGAAAGCCATCCTTCGTCGAGTCACCTATCTCGGATAGAAAGGTTAAGAAAGACAACTTACGAAGGGAGAAACCTTTAGCTTGATCCCTCTCTATACCACTGTCCCCCGCCTCACCAAGATCTATCATTATTGCAACCCCACCTCTCGAAGACAATGACTTATCCCTGCCATCTTCCTCCTCTCGTGTTCACGAGATCAACATGATTAGTATTGCTACTCGAGGGTAGAAAAACAATGGGAAAGCTAAAGAAAGCACACCTGCGGCCTCTCTTTCTCATCTGCCATCCCGATCGCACCACCACCTAAAGTGGTTATTCGTGGACCTACCTACCCCATCTCTGATGGAGTTTCCCATCGTACCATGATCAAACAACTTCACCAATCACCTGTAAAAATGACACTGTATGATCTCATTCAAACCTCTGAATCTCATCGACAAGCTCTCATTGAAATCCTTCAAGGGATAGAGGTCCTACCTAACGAAACCTTTCCCGTTGCCTCCATCTTAACACCCAACCACGTTGCTTCTCTCACCAAACAATCTACCACTTAACCACTCCTGTCTGTACAACAAGCCATTGTTTTGTCGAGTTTCTCACGAAGATGAAATTGTCGTCTTTGGTGCGAAGATCCACGACCCGCTCTTTTCATCTCGGCTTACGTCCGGGACATCCAGTACGTCGTGTTATGATTGATGGGTCTTAGCCTAAACATCATCTCTTCCAAGCCTTCCAACAAATGAATATCCCTTACTAGCTTGCATGTGTGCCAACCCCACCATGTTGCGTTCATTGATGATCTTATTACTTCTACTTTAGGCACCGTGATCCTTAACATTCGTGTAGGGCCACGTACCTTACCCAAACTCTTCTATGTCCTTGAGGAGAATTCGATACAACATGTTGTTAGGCCGCCCTTGGATCCGGGCTATGGGATGTGTTCCCTCCACCTTACATAGATGCATAAAATTCGAGTATGAGGGAAGTCATACACCAAAAAGTTGACGCTCCCCCTTTGAAACCTGCGATATGTTATATCACCCTAATGATGTGCTTGTACCGGTCAAGGCACCCATTCATCCAACCCACCATCTACTTCACCCACACCTCGACCATCCACCTTAGCCTTTCACACCTTGACAGTGAAACCGCCACCACATGCAAATACCACTTCCTTCCCCGTGGACAACATCCCAACCTCAGATCCCTTGGTAGATGTTTTTCAACGCCTTACGCTGGGGAGTATCACCTATATAACGTTAGCACTTTCCATACCCCACAGGAGTACGGACAGTTACATGCACATCCTACCTACGACCGTCGTGTGGGGGAGGTGATCTCCTACGGACCACCTAATTGCCACACCAACCTAACGTATGGGGGTGTCGATGCATCCTCCATTACCCCTGAACCTCCCCTTGGTGTGGTTCCCTTCCAATCTGATTTTCAATATCTAACAAATCGTCATTTCACCCTCACCTTCTTGACTCATTGTGCTTGGAAAGGTTTTGGTTTCGGTCTTTATGAACAAGGCCGACATACAATCATTCCCATGACTACACGTAAACACAAAGATCGTAGTGGTCTTGGATTTTCTGAAACACTTACACCAAAGAAACCTCATGTCAGTTGTATCCGGGAAGACAATGACATTACCTCTTCTGAACCATCATCACCTATTTTGCCATCTTCACCCACAGAGTCGATAGACCCGGAATCTATCCCTCCTAACTTTTTTTTTTCATAAATGCTATCTTCCTGGGTCCTCTCACTTATCAACGTGATAATGAAGACCCATCTTCTCTTCCCCTTCTGTATCCAGACATGATCGAAGAAGACTCACCTTCAATTAATGTTGTTGAGTGCGGGATGATGACTCCATCCTCACTTACCTTGGCGCGGATGACTCTTATATTCAACGCACCTTACCATCTGAAACTCAAACCATGTTGAATGAGTCGACTATAGAAATCAACATCCACACAGAGGATGATCCTCACATTGTGAAGATCGGACAATCTCTTAACGCATCAGAACAAACTACCTTCACTACCTTCCTCCGTGCCCATAACCAAGCTTTCACTTGGTCCTACGCTGACATGCCAGGAATCGATCCTGACATTGCTGTCCATAACATTACTCTGAAACCCGACTCCAAACCAGTTAAACAAAAACTGAGAAAAATGCATCCACGCATTGCCCTCTTGGTCAAAGAAGAGCTTGACGACTCCTTTATTTCCTTTCATCTTACCTATTGACTATCCTCAATGGATTTCTAACATCGTACCTATCACTAAAGCGATGGGGGGACTTCGGATATGTATGGATTTCTGGGACCTTAACCTCGCTTGCCCAAAGGATGACTTCCCCCTACCTAGTATTGATCAACTTGTTGATCTCACTGCAGGCCATGAGATGCTTTCTCTCATGGATGGCTTCTCGGGATACAATCAAATTTTGGTAGCCCCGGCCGATCAACATAAAACCACCTTCATTACTCCTTGGGGAACCTTCTGCTATCGTGTCATGCCATTTGGCCTTAAGAATGCTGGTGCGACCTATCAGCGGGCTATGACTTACATTTTTCATGACATTATGCACACTATCCTTGAGGATTATGTCGATGATCTTCTTGGAAAATCTAAACATCGCAGTGAACATCTCGATGTTTTAACCATTATTTTCGATCACTTTTACAATCTTGTGTTCATCTTGACCAAAGAAATGTGTCTTTGGTGTCCTTTCGGAAAAACTCCTTGGTTTTATCGTCTCTTTGCGTGGCATTGAGGTTGATCCGGAAAAATTCAAAGCTATCCTAGAAATGCCCCCACCCACTAACCTCAAACAATTACGTAGTTTGCAGGGAAAACTCCAATCTATCCGGCGTTTCATCTCACAACTCTCGGATCGATGTCAACCTTTCCATCATCTCCTTAAAAAGGACATTGTCTTTCAATGGAGCGAAGAGTGCCACCAAGCCTTTGAGGCTCTTAAAGCTTATCTCTTGCAGCCACCGTGCTTATCCCACCTCGGGATGATCACCCTTTCTACCTTTACCTTTACTTGCCACCGACCATGTTGTAGGAGCCATGCTCGCATCGTGACTCGAGCATCGAGAACAAGCCATTTATTACATAAGCCATACTCTTGTGGATTACGAGACTAGGTATACACATGTAGAAAAGTTGTGCCTAGCCCTATCATTTGTGGCCACCAAACTCGACATTACCTCTGAATCACAAAACTTTTGTCATCACCAACGCTGACCCCATCCATTATATGTACATGAAACCTCATCTAAACCAACGCATCACCCGATGGCTTATGCTCTCTCCGACCTCGACCTTGAGTTTGTACACCAAAAATCGGTCAAAGGACAAACTATCGCGAGACCAACTCGCGGAAGCCCCTTTACAGGGAACAATTTACCAATTTTACTTTCCCTGATGAACTCATCATGCACTCTTTCACTCGGTGAGTGTCGTATCCAATGACCCTCTTCTTGATGGATCTAAATGCCGGCGCGGGTGGAGGGCGGGCATTGTTCTCATTCCTCTTGATCTTGAACCTATGCCTCTTTCATTCGAGCTCGATTTCCCTGCACTAATAATACGGAAATACGAGGCCCTTGTTTTGGGTCTCCGTGTTGCGTTACACTTAGGTGTAAAGTCTATTAACATTTTCGGTGACTCTCGATTGGTAGTCAATCAAGTTCTTGGCATCTACCAATGTAAAAATGAGGAACTTCAAAAGTACAAACATTACGTGGATTCACTTTTGACCTTATTTACTCATTATTCTATCGAACCATTCCCAGCTCAACTAATAAATTTGTGGATACTATGGCTTGCTTGGCCTCACAAATTCTGCCTCACCAAGTGACTCGACATATTTGTCTTGGTCAACAACTCTTTGCCCCATCTTACTCGAGTCCGGATGTTTGTATGGTAAATAATGTATCTGCTAATTCGCGGGATACAGTATCACCAATTTCACGACTACCTTACAACCTCTGTTCTCCCACGACCTTCTGTAATGGCAAACGTGCTTTTCTTAAAAGTGTTTCTCGTTATGTCATCATGGGGGACTCCTCTATAAACGTGGCTTTGATGGCATCCTCCTTCGATGTCTAACCGGCGCGGAGGTCACCTATACCATCCAACAAGTCCATGACGGAATTTGTGGTGGACATTTTAGTGGCCTTGCCATGGCCAAGCGGATCCTTCGCCTAGGATATTATTGGCCTACTCTTAATAAAGACTACTGCTGAATATGTTAAGCGTTGTGTTATGTGTCAACAACATGCCAACCTTCAACATACTCCTAGCCACCCGCTACAGGTCGCACGAGATCTTTGGCCTTTCTCACAATGGGGTTTAGACCTTATTGGTGAGATTCACCCACCTTCTTCGCAACATCACCATTGGATAATCACAACAACCGAATATTACACTAAATGGGTGGAGGCCATTCCACTCATTTCAACCAAAAAAGAAAAAATCGTAGAGTTCATCAACCATCACATTATCTGTCGTTTTGGTGTTCCTCATCGCCTGATAACAGATAATGGAAAATCTTTCAAAAATAAGTTGTTCTGAAGACCTTTGTGACAACTTTGGTATCAAACTTAGCTTCTCATCACCTTCTATCCACAAGCAATGGTCAAGCCAATCTTCTAACAAAACCTAACCAAAATTCTCATGAAAGTCGTTAACGATTACGGAAACAATTGGCCTGATCACATCCCCTTTGCCCTTTGGGCTTATCGTACCAGCATTCATACCTCCACTAATGCCACACCATTCTCTTTGGTATATGGTACCGAGGTTGTCTTGCCTCTCGAAATACAAATCCCTCCCTAAGAATATCTCTCTAGGATATTCTCACGAATGATGATTTCCGCGAGAGCGGTTAGCCCAATTAGAGCTTCTTGACGAGCGTCGTCTTACAGCTCTTGACCACCTTCAAATCTATCAAAAGCGCATCAAGCGTGCTTATGATAAGTGAATTCATGAGCGTACCTTTCAGATTGGTGATCTTGTCCTCAAAGAGAATCAACATGTGACCAAACTAGAAAAGAGCAAACGTGGAAAATTTGCTCCTAATTGGATTGGGCCTTACATTATCACTCACACTTACGGATCAGGCACTTACCATTTAGCTTCACTTAATGGTAAACCTGAGCCTGAACCCCTTAATGCCTTGCATCTCTGACCATTCTACTGTTGAATTTAGTGTTACATCACTTCTTATCTACCTTGCGCTCGTCCCTTGAGCTCATTTACCACCTCATACACTTTTTTTCATGCATCTCAAAGTAGAATCAACCTCACGTGGTTTGATCATCACCTCCTCTTAAAGATGCCTTCCCCTTTTTAGTCTGGTCCATGACTTAAAAGTATCAAAATAACAAGTTCTCAATTATACAATTATGGGATATTCTTGAGTCAAACTTCCTGCAAAACTAGATGCTTCATGTCAAAATAGACATCTAGACCTCTAAGTTATAAACTAGACTTGCTCCCTCGAAGGACAGCTATGTGCAAAGCCACATCTGCTATTATAAATAGACTGCTCCCTCGAAGGACAGCTATACACAAAATCCACATCTGCTACTATAAATAGACTGCTCCCTTGAAGGACAGCTATACAAAGTCAGCCTCTATCAGAAGCTTCTCGCATTGATCAGCTTCGTGAAGACCTCAAGAACAACAAAATGCATATCCCATATAGACTTCCCACATCGATCAGTCTATATCCAGAAAAATAAAAGCAATATTCAAAAGCACTTTTGAGTCATGGACTTGTCTATTCAGGTTTGGTTCTCTTTATCGAGAATAATCACCTTATAACAAGTTCTCTGCCCCCACTATACCATCCACCTCACCTCACCATTCTTCAAAACAACAAAACTCAAGGGACGTGACGTATATCCGATATATTGTGATTATACAACTCTTTTCACCTATCGACTTCTACTTTATGCAAGGTACCTAGGGATTGAAGCTCATCCTATGATAATACGTGATTTGTTTAGCTCTTTTCAACTATGGGACATTTTTGCCTCTTTTACCCAGATCGGGATTATATGTTGACCTTAATCGGGACATGGTTCCCTTATGCTTGGGTAAGCTAACCCTCACTTCACCTATACCTTACCAACTCCAACAACATTACCCTACCAATATCAAAAATTTTACCAACCAACAAATTGCCTAAACACAACCAAATTGCCTAAATTCATCTCTCCTGGTCTAAGGGAGAACTACATCGATCGAGGCCCCTCCTTGCTTTGTGCATGATGGGCTATGTAGGCAGCACTTAGGAGACATGGGGTCTCCCAGGTTAGCTCGACCATCCCCTACCATAACCTATCATGTGTTGTGTTTTTGTTAAAAATATAAATGATTTCATATATTTATATTGATAACACTCACCTTTGTCCTTTATCAATTCAAAACATTCAAAACACAAACATTCTTATTATTATCATAAACTCAAATCAACATACATATTCAGTTTTATTTAGATGTTAAACAAATACATCTTCTCTATCATCGACGCGTAAGTCGGCATCCTTATTTATTCTTCTACCCCTATGAAATTCACTTAGACCCTTGCGCCTCATCCCGAACCAGGTGGTGATCGTGATCGTCGACGCCACTCACTGGCCTCTCCATCCTCAAAGGTGCCACTGTTATTGGTTCCTCCCACTGATCCACCAATCTCTCCTGTAACATATGAATACGCCCTCTCGCGTGGAGGAATCTCACCTCTAGTCTCTCCACTCGTGACTGAAACCGCTAACAATCCCGTTGTCTCATTCACCTGCGTTTGAAGCTGGTGAACTAAACCCTGCAGGTGATCTCTCTCCACTGTAATCACAGCTATGTCAGGATGATCGGCCCTCTCACGTGTACCTCGCGACTCTGCTTTACCCACCATAATCTATAAGCCTCTGTCACTCTCTGCATCCATTACCTACGATCGGTGCTTTGTCTCTTGGTCCTTAGGAGGTGTCGGCCGGGAGGTGAGAATGTTGCCTCGGCGTCGATCCTCATGTATGGTCTATAAGCCATGGGTATATCTGAACAAATCCAAATTGTCACCACACACGCGATCTAGAGGAATCCTCTCGTACTCACACTGCTGTGTCCATGATCCACCTCAATCGCTCTACACCCCTCAAATCCTCGGCTATGTTCTCCATCACCATATAGTTCTCGTAAGGCCTCAGCGGATATCCATGATAATCATCACCATCTCCAACATCTGCCTATAATACTCGACGTCATCTGTCACGGCCTTGGATCTTGCCTCTTGCTCTTGTTTAGAATCATCGTCTGAATCCCACCTCTGCACTCTGTCTCTCTTCCTGGATTGGTCGGCCTATTGGTCACACACACCTGATGTGCTCATAGGCCCAACAATGTAATAAGTATGCCTGATCCGGTGTAGTCTGTGATTTCACTGCTGGGCCCATAAACCCTGTATAGCTCCACCGGATATGCGGGTGCCCATGTGAAAGTCACGCTCCTTTCTATCATTTCCCAAATAATACACATCATGATTTTGGAAATCTTCCCCATCCACCCTCGGTAATGCATAATACCCCACATTATCATTAATACCACTTTGCTGACCTTGTTGCCTCGGGGTGTCTTTGAAACATTATACCATAAGTGAATGTCGAACCTCATTGTGTCAAATCTCGTGCGGTTTGGACCAAATCTTTGTTATTATCGCTCCCAGCGCCACGTTAGGCCTGCACGATACTTTGGTCTTCTGTAATTGGGAGTCTCAAAATTGGAACACATCTTCTAACGTCACTTTGTCATCTCCCTGTTGGCGGATAGAAGGTATTCTTTTACGGATTCCATCTCTCGATCAACGCTGCTGACATAGCATGATTGCGTGTGATTCGTGAATAATAGCGGATTCCACTTAACCCCACATGGTTTATCAATGCCCACTCGGTGGTGTTACATCCGCTCGGACCCGTGACAACAAAGTGGCACCTATCATTCATCCTCGACCCCGCCTCTGCTGCATACATCAAATCAACAAACAACAAATCAATAAATAAAATCCCCGGTGTTTTTATCACATTACGGAATTTTACACGATGGCGATATCGGTTATAGATAACCGATATATCGGTTACCTAACGATATCTGGTTATCTCTAAATGCGATATCGGTCATTTATCATTCTATACACCTACTTAAAAACACCACCTACGATAATTATTCACTCGTTTACCCCTCTCTGTACCTCTAAACATACCCGAAACCCTTGATTACCTACCCCATAACACTCACCCCATCCCAAACCCTTGCCTATCACCTTTTCTTTTTCATCTCTACCCACTTACCTTCTCTCATCCTATTCATAAACATGCAAGAATTGAATTCCAACCAAAACTTATACCTCTTGGGATGCGGCTTGACTTGAGGTGGAACTGTCTTCCCTCTCTTCTCTGCCCATTTGGATGCTTCTCCTTGTTCACCATGTTCACCACCCTCTTGAATATAACTTGCCTTTCTGCCTTCTTAATCTAAGCCCATGATTACTTTACCTGTCTCTTTCCTCCTTATCACTCAATTCTCCCATGCAATTACCTGTATAAGCCGTCAACAACGTCGCATTCTCGTATTTAACTTGTTGCATGACTCTAAAAATAAGAACTTAAGTTGCCTCCCAAGCTTTTCTATTTTTAGAAAAGCTCGTTTTAGCATAACCGATATCGGTTACCTAACCGGTATCGGTCGAATGACTACCGACATCGGTTACCTAACCGATATCGGTCACCTCTCTCCCTTTGGTTATCCTAGGCCATTTCTTTGTTTTTGCAAATTTTTGGTGGCGCCCACCTCTTTTCCTTGCATAACGACATAGTTATCAATATCTATCATCAGAATACCATCAACACATATGCAAAACTTCATCAACATCATCTATATATACATCAAATTTCAATACCATCGACAAAACACATGAAACATTCTAATACATGCATCAATCAAAAATTTTACACACCATGTGGAGCAAACTCATCTATATATCATCATCAAATCAATGTCAAAATATACAAATTGCCCTGCATGGGGCCTCTGTGATCTAAAAATACAAATTCGGCACACGCAGGCCGTTGTCTCTGTCAAAATCTCGACTCGGCTCGTAGGCCGGTCTCTCATGTCAAAAATATACTCGGCTCATGCGAGTAGTATCAACTATACAAAATGTACTCGGCTCGCAGGCCGGTATATACAACAAAAATGAATAAATAAATCCTATGTGGGCACGCAGGCCTCTATATACACACTCGGTTCACAGACCGGTGTCTCTATCAACAAATCCTCTATATACCCATCTCTGCTCCTGGGGTGACTCAGCTCTCTCCCCCTCCCTCGGCTCATCTCTCAGCTGGCCCCTGTGCCGGATCTCACCTCCTACCCATCACTGACCCACCGGCTGTGGCTGCGGCCCCCTGTGACCTGTGACTCCGGGATGTCTCCACCCTGTGAGCCGCATATGGCTGATAGTCGGCACCGGTACCATCTAGCATCACTGATAATATCGGGCCTCCGCTCTCGCCTCCATATATCGGGCCCGTGCCACCATGGCTGGTGGGGCTGGTCCCCTGGCTCCTAATAGAAGTGGCCCCTGACCTGCCTATACACCCTGTGCCTGAGGCGGTGCTGCACTACACTGCACACTGGCGGTGCTGTGCATGCATGCTGTGCATGTGCTGTGTGCATGCATGTGCTGTGTGCACTGCACTGTGCTGTGCTGTGCATGCACTGTGCTATGCTGTGTGCTGCACTGCTGTGCACTTGCTTGGGCTAACTACCCCTGTAGCACCCCAATCTGTGCTGTGCGTGCGGCGTGTGCAAGCTGCCCCTATGTAATAACTGCACCTGGCCCAAGAGATGATCCCTCTCTCTCTATAACAGCCACCAAATCTGGCTGTGCGGGCTGTGCTCTCATGACTGCCCTCTGCCCTACCCACCACACCAAAAATGAACCTGTCACCCCGGCATCATCCACCGTATCATCCAGCCGGTCTCTGCTGACCCAGGCCAGGTCAAATGGCTGCGGAGGGAGGTGGTGGTGCCTCTACATCCTCCCTCGATCGATCTTGTGGGAAGGGAGGTGGCTCGTCCTGTCGTAGACCCAACTGTCGGCGTACCCTCTCTAGGGGAATCCACTCATGCTCCCCGGGTCTCCATCCAGCTATCCAGAAGATATACTGGATCCATCGTAGCTGCGCTCGGGCTCCTCCTCGGGGTTGATGGCCTCTGTATGGCCTCCATATAATATCAGTGCGGTCAGGCCCTCTAACATATGCCGGTAGTATGCCACATCTCACCCTGCAATCACCACTCGTGGCTGGCCCACGACCCCCAACCACCTCTGAAATCCATATCTATACACTACTGTGGCCCTTGCTTCTGGGGCAACCCTACTGGTCATATACAGATGATATGCTCATAGGCCCAGCAGTGTAACAAAAATGTCGAACATATACCAAATCACCTCATACGGCGATAGCCCCAGAGCTCTCTGTATAAGCTGCACCAGATACACCGGTGCCCATGCATAGCAGGTGTGCTCCTCCACCATCTCATGTAATACTCCCATCAAAGCCCATGGGAAGTGGCCTCCCTCTGAGTCAGGAAGGGTGAAGCAGGTGATACCAATCATCATCAGCACGGCAAGCCGTGTCTCTGTCTAATGTGTGCGCGATACATATCACCGTAGCAGATGCTCGCACTGTGATATGTAATCAATGGGGCTGCATCCCCAAATACTGCGGGATGTTGTCCATCATGTCTCCACATCCACAGGAACACTTTGCCTCACCTATGATCGATGCGGTCTCAGGATGCGATACACATCCTCAAGTGTGACCGTCATCTCTCCAGTAGGGAGATGGAAGACATTGGTTGCTTCGATCCCATCTCTCGATGAGGGCAACCATCAGTTGTGGTCCCTATCCACAGCCCTATATCTCTGGACTCTCTTGAGTCCAACCTCCCATGTGACTGCCCACCTTGTGCTGCGGTCACATGTGGCCATCATCCCCAGATAGAGGCGGCATCGATCCCGCATCGTCATTTCTTTGGCGTGCTGCAAAAACAACACACTCCATCAGGCCTACCCTTTACAAAACAACTACCTTAACCCTCTATACTCACTCCCCCACCCAATAACCCCAATATCACTAGCCCCACCCAAACACACCTCTGATATCCCTTTACCTATTCCTGACCTACCAGCTACCCCACTCATACTCCC
This sequence comes from Taxus wallichiana var. yunnanensis, assembly GCA_018340775.1. Taxonomy (NCBI): domain Eukaryota; kingdom Viridiplantae; phylum Streptophyta; class Pinopsida; order Cupressales; family Taxaceae; genus Taxus; species Taxus wallichiana. The sequence goes on from CM031241.1 coordinate 402,229,833, forward strand.
CCACTTTATTCTCATCCTCTAACTATATCCCACCCATTTAACCCCTCCCATTCATCCTGACCCATAACCTATCCTACCCACTTTGGCCCCACCACCATTACCCCCACCCCACTCACCTTTCCTAGCCACTCTACCTTCTCCCCCTTCACCCCCCCCAAAACTCTATCCTACCCACCTTCTGACACAAAAATCAATATACCTACTTTCACAACATTACCTCCTGCCCATAGTGGCCGGTGCTGGGTCACACCACCACCATCGGTCGGTCGACACATGACCAAAACACGGTCTCGGAACCAACTAGTCTTTAGTTGTGACCACTGCCGGTCGCTTAGTGACCGACATCGGTCATTTGTCGGTTTTGGGGCGGATCGCGGCCCCCAAATCCCCTTTTTTTATTTTTACCTATCTACCCACCCGATTACCTAAAAACTTACCCACCCTACCGTGTTGACTTACCTAACATATCTACCCTCCATTTTACGATTTACCTTCATTTATTCATTATTTTATCACATTTTAGATTCCTACCCCAAAACCCACATCCTAGCTAAATTCATCACTTCACACAAATAGGGATTTAGAACCTCTGCAGTATGACTACACGTCGTCGTGGTGGGATAGGTGGTGGTGGTCCCGCTCTCCTCCACCTCCTGCTCCTCCCGAGGTGTGCCATGGCTCCAAATCTCCTCGGCAGGGTCCTCCACCAATCAAACTCTGCCTCCTGATCGCTGGGGCCTACCAATCACTCACTCCTCCACTCAACTAGTGCCAACTCAGCCCAAAATTCAACAAAAAATTCACACCTCGGAGAAAAAGACAAAAATGGTACTCAAATTCACAAAGTGACAATGACATGCCGTATTTTTCTTTTTATAGGTTTTGACATATAACCGATGCTGGTTACGGCGCCCTAGAAGACCGGTATCGGTCTTGTGACCGATATCGGTCACACATAACCGATATCGGTTACCTACTTACTTAACCTAACTCCCACCCTTATCCACCAATCTCCATTTTTCACCACCTCACCTACCCCCGGCTTTGCTAAATAGCCTTATTTTGAATTCATCGGCCCGACCCAGGCCACACCACCAATTGCCCGACCCAGGCGCCACATGGCCCGACCAAGGCCCCCTGACAGGCCAATCGGCCCAATCGGCCAATCGGCCGACCGAGGCGCGACCAATCGGCCCGACCCAAGGCCGCGACCACCCAATCGGCCCGACCCACCAACCCACCAATCGGCCCGACCCGAGGCCACCAACCCTCGGCCCGACCCAATCGGCCCCGACCACGACCGGGCCCGACCCAGGCCACAACCCACTAATCGGCCCGACCCAGGCGCCCGACCAAATCAATGGCCCGACCCAGGCCGCTGACCCCACTGTCGGCCCGACCCGAGGCCGACCACCAATCGGCCCGACCCGACCACCAACCAATCGCGACCCAAGGCCACACCAATTAAAGTACCTCGACCAAGACCCACAATTTATGATTCTATCATGTAGTTGTTTGTTCCATCGAGCTCACTGTTCGTGTTTTAGCATAACTAGGATACTTGAATTGATCGGTAGACCAACATTGCCTGAGACCAAGACCGTGTCGTTTATCTCAACCAAACCAACCATTTGGTCTTGCCGAACATGCCTAAACGTTAGGTACCTTACCCGTTATATCCCTGGAGCTACTTCCTATGCCTTGGATACCAGGATTATATCACCTTGTTTGGATAAACTATCGACCTTTGCTATGAATTGCTTGTTTGCTCTTCACTCGTGTACCACAATGTCGCACTACTTTTGCATTTCAACGTGCGTCTGCTTCTTTGAACTTACCCCACCATCTTACCATCATCTCATCATATTCACCCTTTATCAACCCTATCCACTGATTTCACGTCGCCTCAATCTGTGATAGATTTGAGGGGATTACCTATACCCTTAAGCTGGGCAACCACTTTTTATTTTTGTCGGTGCGACTTTAAAATACAAAGCTACATGACAACAAGGGGCAAATGTAGACACCAAATTTGGGTCTTACGATGCCCTTTACCCCGCATATCTCCTCCATGACCTAACCATACCTCACCACCTAAACCTTACACACTTAATTATTTATTAATTACCTTATAATTAATAAATCCACATCTCCAACCCTGCCCACCTCACCTTGCCACCTCATCATGACCTAGCCCTAACCCTAAACCAACCTAATTAAGACCTATGACTTGGTCCAGACTCACACCCATGACTCATCACCCCTCACCCACATCAAAAACAAACCTAATAATAACTTGACCAAGCCCACAACTGATCCCTCGGGAGAAAAGGAGGGAAAGATGGCTATTTTACTAAAAATAGCCACTTTGACCTAACCGACATCGGTTCCTACTCGACCGCCATCGGTTACGTAACCACCATCGGTTCCCTGTTAATGACCTCCCCCAACCAAAAACAAAGGATCCGAGATTCATTTGGGTAGGAGAAAGAGAAGTGAAACAAGCAGAAGAGGTTGCAGAGAAGAGCATCGAGCCGAAGACTACAACTGAGCAACTGGATCACTGTCACCCTCATTCAAGCATTGGAAAAGACTGAGGATAGCTTCATCAGCTCACTTTCTAATACCGGATCATCCCAACTAAGCCTTCTATCACCACCACATTCCTTGGACCTGTATCTTCATCAGGAACCAGTAAGTATTATCTTGTAGTTCTTTGTTATCATTTTGCTTTAATTCATATTAAATGGGGAACTGACCACCTTCGAAAGGAAGTCTAATATTTCCTGGGCCTAAGGCAGTTCCCTCACTTGTTGTCTAACTAAAATCTAGTGGTCTTGAAGATGGTTCTTACTCCTAAACTACCTGCCACAATCTACTCTAATGCAAGAAAAATATATAATCCTAATCTAACTTTCTAAGGGACTAGGGAGAGAGAGAGAGAGAGTGCATGAAAACAAAGCCTACACTAAAGCGGTGATACACCAGAGAAGGAGGTTGCTGATAAAAATTCAACTTCCTGAAATGGAGAGAGGTGAGCAATGGAGAGGATGGACAAGATGCATCACAAAACAAAGATAAATTTCACACAGAACACCACTTCAACCCATTAAACACAACTCCCAAAACCTATAATAGACATCAAAGATATGCACAATATACCCTACAATGATGAGAGGTAAGAAGAGACAATAAAATAAGCAAAGGATGGACAAAATGCATCACAAAACATATTTTATTGCTCCATGAATTCACACAATACATCAGTGGGCAAGAGGCAAGAAAATTCCATTACAAAGCAAAGAGAGGAGGCTTAAGCTCCACATTCAACCCTAGTGAGGGAGAAAGAGAGAGGGGGTAGGAGAGAAAATGACCAACTCCTTTAAAAATGAGCCAAAGATTACAATTTATAGAATGAGAAAGAGAGAGAGAATTGCAATCTCAAATTTATCTTTTCAACCACTTACAAGTTGACATAAATGAGTATAATTGATGGTATGTTTCTTGCAAAAGGCTCCCCATACTATCCCATGTGCTACAACAGAGAGATAATGATGACCATGCCTCATTAAATGCATCCCAACAAATAATCAAAACATTGTTCGACTTTGGTATATTTTCTATGAAATCATCATCTATTCTTTATCAATTCCTAGATTTCTTGATTGTTGTGCATCAAAATCGAGCCATGATTCTAATGGTATGAATTTTTGTGATTTTGTTGAGAAATGTAAAAGTTATGTCCATTTAAAGTTTCACGCGAAATTTATCGTTTTCCTTTGTTCTCATGGATTTTCCAGCTTTTCACAACATTCTCAGATTTTTCAAAACAGACTTTTCTCGTGGCTTCCGTGGATTTTTCTGCGGCTTTAGTGGATTTTTCTATAGACTTTTTTGTGGCTTTCATGGATTTTTCGTGAATTTTCATGGTTTTTCTCAGACTTTTCTCTGATTTTTCCGTGGGTTTTTACGCGGCTTTTCTATGGCTTATGTGGATTTTTCTGTGGCTTTCTATGGAATTTTCTACGGTTTCTACAGATTTTTCTGTGGCTTCCATAGATTTTTCTCGTAGCTTTTCAATGAATTTTTTGTGGACTTTTCTCGTAGCTTTTTTCACCAACTCCTTAGAATTTTCTTGGATTGGGGAGTTAGGAAAAATGAAGTAGAGTGCCTCAAAGCCACATTTTCTTGATTTTACTCATTTTTCTCAAATTTGGCCGAGAATTGAACTCCTTTCCCTCTGAAAACCCCAGGCTCAACCATAAAGCTTTGTCAACTACCCAAGTTTGTTTTTCTCTAGTTATGCATGTATCACCACTTTACTATGTCATTGATATGTTGCTATATTCATGAATATTAAGTAAGAAAATTACACATTGGTGAAACTTTCCCTTGTCCTTTTATATTCTTTGATTAATTGATATTTTGACTCTCTTCTACACTTCTCGGTCCCGTATTCACTCCCCGTCATATAAGAGGGATCCCTATCTATCTATGTTTGTCACATCAGGTCATTTTTGGTCTCGTGACACCGGCTCCCAAGCACTTATGTCCCTTATGGGTTCTCCTTTCCTCCTTATCCTTTATGCACATTTTATTACTTGTGGTCAGCCTTATTACTTTTCTTATCCTTATCATGTGCTCATAGTTGGCCTTTTGTGTCACTAATGTCAAAATTCAAACAAGAGACTCATATATATACACAACATACTCACTATTATTTTGGCTGAAATTCATAAGGGGCTATCATACATGTATACTACCACTACTATTCAAAGGGACTAAATTTTTGGGCTGCATACACAACATAGAAGGGGACTTGTTAAATTCCATACTACACATTTACATCAAAGCTAGCTATAGCCTGCTATCTTGGCATCATTAGCACAAGGGAAACCTAAGGACACTATTTCACACACAAGCACAAGGACCTACATGGAGTCTAAAATGCAAGGCAATGCTCGATACTAAGTTCACTCATCTCGGGTGACTATCGGGCCAATCCGACTTCACATATTACATATTTTATTTAAACCTAATGTGTTTGTGAGATTGTGTAGATAGATAGGGTTTTTTTTGCAGGTTACAAGTGTGATCGTAACCCTAACAAAAAATTTAGAGTGACAAAGCACATATTGGAGTAAAGACCTTCAAACCCATAAAAACATAAGATCCTTAATATTCACACATACACTAGTGTCCGTGAGCGAAAAATAGTGCTCGAGCATTCTTATCCTCCTGTGGGCACTTTTGTTCAACATATTTCGAGTCCCATAACTCTATGCAAGCTATCAGACATAATTTCTAACTAGAGCCAATAGATACATAGTCCCAACTACCTCTAGGTTACACAAAAATCAACTAAGTCATCTATCTCTCTCATTTTCTTAGAATTTTACATTTTGGATGCTTAACATTTATATATTGTTTTACATTATCACTTGTATATCATATGTTACAAGAGTTACTCTAAATAAAGGTTTAATTCACTTTATATTAAATCATTTTCTTCTATCATCACTCTACTCAATGTTGATGAGACAATTTCAAATTACTTCATATTAATTGATTATATTTTCCATTCTTAAGCACTATATACCATGTTGCACCCCATTTAAGTTTTTATCAACAGCTACTTCAGTATTGTAATTTTATTTTCTATTCCAAAGACTCTATCCCATGTTGAGAACACTCGATTCAACTCTCTATAAACAATTATTTTCATATCAATCAATTATATTTTCTATTGCCAACAATTTATTAAATATTGATGACACAAGTTCAAGTTATGTTTACCTCAAGTGATTTTATTTTCTATACTACCTTTCATCGAAAATGGGGCGACTATAAGGGTTGGCTATGCAAGGTCATCCCCTCTCATAGACAAATAAAAATACAAACTAAAGGATCAAACAATCAACTTTGGATATAAATATGCACTTAACAATGAGGTTACTTAATTATGCTTGGTTAAGAAAAACCATCCTCTTTCCTCTAAAAATCAATATACAAGCTCAAACAACCAAGTGGTCAACTTTTGGACACAAAGATCCAATAAACAAGACACAAGAAAATATGTTATTGCATTTACCGCAAATACAAGAGGCAATAACACCCATTAAAATCTACAAGCTATCAATATTTTCTAACACACATATAATGCATAGAACGATTATGCAAGATTTTTTGTTGCAAGACAATTGGGACCTAGATCCATCTCGCAATGGTATGTGTTATATAGTTTTACCCCCTTTGGTAAAATGGACAATTGGAGAAAAATAAACTTGGGTAGTTGATAGAGCTTCATGGTTGAGCTGGGGTTTTTAGAGGGAAAGGAGTTCAATTCTCAGCCAAATTTGAGAAAATTGAGTAAAATCAGAAAATGTGGCTTTGAGGCACTCTACTTCATTTTTCCTAACTCCCCAATCCAAGAAAATTCTAAGGAGTTAGTGAAAAATCTGCAGAAAAATTCCATAGAAAAATCCACATGAAGCCACGGAAAAATCCAAAAATTCCATGGAAGCCACGAAAAAAATATGTGAAAGTCACCAAAAAATTCCATGGAAAGCCATAGAAAAAGCTGCAAAAATTAACAAAGGAAAACGGAATTTTTGCGTGAAATTTTGAAAGCCACAAAAAAAAATTGTCCATGGAAGCCATAGAAAAATCTTCTAAAATCCGTGGTGATTTCATTAAAAAAAAGCCACATAAAAGTCATTTAATGAGGCATGAAAATTATCTCTATCGCTGCAAAGAATGTCGCCTTTTTGCAAAAAAAAATTCCGTGGAAAGCCATTTGAAAGCCACTAAAAAAAGCCTTTAGGAAGCCTCTTTCCCAATGATGATGTATCAATAAAGTAAATCCATAGAATGTTGTAGAAAAACTGAAAATCCATGGAACAAAGGAAAACGAAAAATTTTATCTTTGCGTGAAATTTTTAATAGCCATAACTTTTGCATTTCTCAACAAAATCACACAAAATTGGTACCATTGGAATCTTGTCTCTCGATTTTGATACACGTTTTCAAATAAGAAATCTAGGAATTGATAAATAATAGATGGTGATTTTGTAGAAAACAGACCAGGTTCAAAACAATGTTTTAATTAGTAGTTGGGATGCATTTAATGAGGCATGACCATAATTATCTCTCTAGTGCAGCACATGGGACAACATGGGGATCCTTTTGCAAGAAACATACCATTGGTTACACTCATTTATGACAACTTGCAAGTGGTTGAAAAGAAAAATTTGAGATTGCAATTTTCTCTCTCTTTCTCATTCTATAAATTGTAATCTTGGGCTCATTTGTAAAGGAGTTGGTCATTTTTCTCTCCTTCCCCTCTCTCTCTTCTTCCCTACTAGGGTTGAATGTGGAGCTTAAGCCTCCTCTCTTTGCTTTTTAATGGCATTTTCTTGCCTCTTTCCCAATAATGATGTATTGTGTGAATTCATGGAGCAATAAAATCTATTTCGTGATGCATTTTGTCCATCCTTTGCTTATTTTATTGTCTCTTCTTGCCTCTCATCATTGTAGGGTATATTGTGCATATCTCTGATGTCTATTACAGGTTTTGGGAGCTGTGTTTAATGGGTTTAAGTGGTTTTTGTGTGAACTTTATCTTTGGTCTGTGATGCATCTTGTCCATCCTCTCCATTGCTCACCTCTCTCCATTTCAGGTAGTTGAATTTGTGATCAACAACCTCCTTCTCTGGTGTATCACCACTTTAGTGTAGGCTTTGTTTTCATGCACTCTCTCTCCCTAGTCCCTTGGAAAGTTAGATTAGGATTAGATAGTTTTCTTGCATTAGAGTAGATTATGGTAGGTAGTTTAGGAGAAAGAACCAACTTTCTCTGGAGGGTCATCTCAAGCCCGCAAGTCCCACAGCTTGAGAGATGATCCAATGTTACACAAATTACACTAAATGCCCCACTCACATCTAAGGTAACATACGGGGTGATGTAATTTTTGTGATAAAAGTTACCTCTTAGCAAATGCATGCTTATAAAGATAGGTGGGACAGGTTTGAAGCACCTTACCACTTCATTTTAACATGTTGGTGTGTTCCTATTAAAATTTCAGCCTTTGGAAGCATTTTCAAGCACATCCCAAAACTCCATCTTTTCAACAACCCATTCTTTGAGTTACAGACTTTCTTTCCATCCATTTTCATCCATTCTTCTTTCCACATCTTTCATCTTCTACCATTCAGGAAGCTATGTAGTCATGGCTTCATTCCCATCTTGGAATTCACACTTGCAGAAGTATTAATGGTGCATCCACCTCTAATGAGTTTCATAACTCCTCCAAATCAGCATTATGATTAGATTCAAAACCATTATGCTTACCCATATGAGCAGTGTTAACAAAATTATGTAAAATCAAAAAAATTTTATCTAGATGGAAACAATGGGGAGAGAAATTGAGCAACAAGGATCAAAATATGATCCGAACTAGTTTGGTTATGAAACATATCAGAACAAGGGAATGCATACAATGAAAATAATAAAATGAAGAATGTTGATCTACTTGTGGAGAAGATTCAAAGGATTGAGGAAGTGGCATGGTTTAGTCAAGGGCTACTCGCTACAAAAAGGATGATCTATCATTGACCTATATGTTGTTGTATCCATCCTCCTGTCGGTTTAGCTGGATATACCCACCCACCGCACCAAAAATATCTCTAATCAATCCCAAACATCCCATGGGCCACTTATTGGAAATTGATCTTAGATATCTCCATACAAAAATTGAATCGCTATGTGCCCCCGATGTTCTCGTGGGTGGAGGGATTATAGAGTAAGTTGATGCAATCAGGGTGAGCATGCCCATTTGTTTGAGCCAAGAGTGTTTGATAAAAATGGTCACATGTACAATGTTACTAAGTGTGTGAGATGAGGATCCTCTAGAGACCGATCAATTGAGATAGGTCAGTGAAGGGAGTGGCCTAGTTCGTAATGTATTTGCATGATATGTGGAGCTTCAAGGCTGATATGTAGATCAAAGTGTATAATTTTTCATGTTGTGGAATCAACTAGATAGATACATAAATCGTAATAGGCAACATAGAGTTAGGGGTGAATCTTCTACTTATAGATCTCCCTTGTTGTAGATAGGATATCGAGGATGATGTATGATGTATTATATATGATGTAGTGAGGCATGGGGCTTGTCCCCAACGATTGTATTTATAAATTTGATTATATATATACACACATGTTTATGTCATATTTTTGTGGATGTTCATTGAATACTATGTGATGATTATGGTTTGCACTTGGTATTTTTTATACATTTTGTTGTATATATATATATATATATCGTGTGTGTGTGTTAGAATGTGATGATAGATAGAAATGAGAAAGTGATTAGATAATGTAGTAGAATAAAATAGTGATGCAATGATAATGGTAAAATAATGAGATGTGGAGCTAATCGAGTGTGATAAATATGGGGGAAGAATAATTTCCCCCTAATGTGATAAAGATGAGGGGAAAAAGAAAAATTTCCCCGGTGAGAGTGAGGTTCATTGAGTAATAATTCCCTCAACAAGCATGTATAAAACTTGAGAACACGAGTTCATCATCATGTAACGATGTTAAAGTACATGAACCAATGATGTGGTAATGATAAGAAAGATAGTCATGAAACACAGAGTGAGAGTGAGTAGCCAAGATGCGATAAGTGAAGTTCATGGAGGAAGTCTACCCTCAACATCAAGCATAAACCATGGAGTAATGATAGGAGGATCATATACCATAGGGAAAGAGGCATGTGATGCACATTGGGAACATGTGGAACACCATGAGAATGTGTATAAACACAAAATTGTATGTCGAGGAGATAATGCCAATAATGGGAGGTGTGACAAAATGTAATGTGGAAGTGTGTTGCTTCGGAAGACAAAGTGGGGTGTAGTAGTAATGAGTTCGGGTGGAGAGGTTGTTGTAGGAGGTGGGACAACTAAAGGAGGTGAATGAATGATGAATTTAGGAAGTGGGAGGATAATAACCTTAGGAGGTTGGGATTAAGATAAGATGATATGTGTAGATGATCACTTACGTGGAGAGGAGAGAGAGACCGATCATGAGGGTGGGCGTAGAAGGAAATGACACCCTTATCTTCTAATCGTTGAATTCTATCATGAAGGGCATAACAATAATATCATGGTGGCCATTGATGCGGTGAAAATTACATAAAGGGTGGTCATGATGGTGGTGTAATTGGTGAGAGGAATTATGTTGGTTGGAAGGTAAATGGATAAACTACTTATCAAGTAATGTACATAAGACATCATGTGGTTTAACAACATGTGAGAAGTATATTGGTTCATGGGTGGAAGATGGGGAAGATCTAGGTGGAAGCTGATGTGCTTGGAGGAGGGGAGGGATGCCTTTTTAGGGGAGGAGATGGTGACCATGAAGGGGAGTCAATAAATGGAAGAATAGAATAATTAGTAGGCAAGAGATAAGTAGAAGTGGGTATATAACGTTATCCACAATTAAGTATTTTTCTAAATCAATAACCTTATAAAAAGAAGAGTAAATGAATCACATTTGGCTTGCATTACCACTCCTCTCTCGCTTGTGCTAGCACCGAACTATTCTTTGTTTATATCTTAGATTCGTGTCATTGACGCCACCCTTGCACTAGTGAAAGTTTCCTTTCGTTAGAAATATTAAGCTTGCTCTACTACTTCAACACATGCGCTCATCGCTACACAAGATTGCGCTAACACTATGTGTTAATTCCTTGCCTAGTTTTCAAGGCTTTAGATTCTAATTTTTGTGCTTATGTTGTTTTACAAGTTTTCCTAACTATTTTATGCAGGTTTTAACATTTTAATCATATTTCTAACATGTTGTTAAGCTTTAATGAGAATCATGTTTCCATATTTTACTTAAGTTAGACTAAATTTTGTGTATGCTCTTCTCTTGCACCTTAGGGTGATCTTGAGAGAAACTTAATCTTTCATTTTTTCTTAAGGGAATGAACAATTTATCAAGCTTTGTTTAAAGTTCATTTGATTTAAAGTTTTCCTTTGCATTTATCTAGTTGAATCAAATCATTGTGTATGCTCTTCTCTTGTGTCCTTGATGATCTTGAGAATCAAAAGAAACTTTGGTTCACTTTCTATATTGAAACTTACTAAATCATTTGTGTGTAGGACCTAATGCTTTTCAAAGACTTGGGATCTAAACAAACTCTAACTACACGTGTGTTACAGGTTGTCAATGGTGTACTAAACCACATTTTAAATCAAAAGATAAAAAATACACCACTTTATTCAACACACTTGTATTTATAGGTTTCGGTTAAGAGCTACGGATTGGCTCATCCACTTTAAAATGGGGAAGTATCTTGGCATAAGCCATAAAAATCATTATGAGGATTACCCCAGAACCCCAAAGTAGTCCACACCTTGAGAGAACTGGTGGATGAAATGGGAAGTGCCCCACTACCCACTTGACTAGTTGAAAACCCTTTGTGAGAAAATTCTTCATGTTTCCCATATGGGGCCCCATTCATTAATTTGATTGTGGGGTAATGGTCTATTATCTAAAGTAATTCTACTCCTTAAATATTACCTCTTTAGGAAAGAATTGATGAGTTTTGAACCTAAAAGTGAACTAGGAAACCATTTGGCATTGGGGCCAACTTGACTTTATCCATCATGTTCCAAAGAGCTCTCACAAAGTGAAAACTTTTTTGGAGTCAAAACCTTGTTATTCAAACAAGGGAGAGTCCATTGAAGTTTGAAGCCACATGTTATTCATCACAAAACTTACAAGTGTTACTTTTCCTAGTTTTTACCTTGTCCTAAGACAAGGTGAAACTCTTCAAAGTTAGGCTAAGTATTTTTCATCACCACTTGGTCTACTCCTTTGTTTTCTTGTTTCCCATTTTTGGACAAAAGAAAGCATACATATGTGATACCACTAGAAATAATCATGTCCACCACTTTTGTATTCTACTCACATGACTAGGTTATAATGTGAATGTGAGTGTTGAAAGTGTGAATGGTACATCTTCATGTTCTAGTAGGCCCTTTATCTCACACCCATATTGAGACTCATTATCATTGTAGCTAGGTTGTCTCATCATTGAATTCCTTTGAGTTGTTATATGCTCCCACATTATATCAATACAATTGTGATACTTACATCTTGTTTCCTTTGTGAAACTTGATCTAAGTCTCTAAGTTGTATTGTTATGTTTCTCATATAAAAAAACTTCTTGATATACTTAGACTTAGTTTTGATCCCAACATTTCCTTGAGTTTTGAAAGTGTCATCATTATTTCTCACATTGTGGTAACATCATTTTGATACTAAAATCTTTTTTTCTACAAAGCTTGATTAACATGTCCAAATAGTGTTGTTGCATTGCTCGCATTTTTATAGCCTCCATTTTCAAAGACTTGGACTTTGTTTGTATCTAAACTTGTTTTAGTATACCTTGTTTGGAGATCACATCAACACCTTCTTAGTATTTAGGTCTTGTTTATTCTAAACTTGACCTAAGTGTTGATATTGTGTTGTCATTATTTTCACACCAAACCTATCTTTGAGAACGTATAGGAGTAGTTATTCTTGTGATTGGATCATAGTCTTGTACTTGATTGTTTTTCCTAGATACTTCTTACTATACAATACCTTATTTAGTGTGTCATTATTTATTCTTTGGTATTCTTGGTTCATATTTCCTTGATCCTTTGGATTCATTACCATTTATTATTTGACATTCTTTGTGATGATTTGACATGTCATTACACTACTTGGTTTTACCTAGGGTCCATTTTAAATCAACCTTAGTAAAACCTTTCTTATTATGCCTCCTATCACAAGGATGGGGCATCAAAATTAGGGTCAAATCCCTTTATAAATGACAAGATAAACCCACTTTTTGAAGACAACACCATGGTTGATCATAGTGGTGGTGAGGAGAATTCTCCTCGGGTGGACTTTGAATTTAGTCCCACCCAAATAGATAACTTCTTGTTTCAAAATAGACATGAGGTTCTTATGCATGTTGTAGAGTTAGGGGCCAAGTTTCCATCCTATGTTTGATCCCTCTCTCCTTTTCCAATGGTGGTTCAAGGAGAGGAAGAAGTAGAGTGTCCTCCTCCATAACATTGATGAAATCCTAAACCCAAGACATGCTTCTACTTCTAGCCAAAGAATGAGGAAGAAGTTCCTTCTCAAAATGATGGAGGATATCACATCCCCATTGTCAAAATTCATTATGAGGATCATGAAGAACATGTTAATCATGAACAACCTCCTCCTCATGAAAATCATAAAGAGATACCAACCCAAGAGGTTACCTTAGAACAAAAATACAAGCCCTTTCTCACCAATTGGAAAGCTTGGCTTCACATGTTAATAAGGAATCAACAAAGACTCCTAGACAAGAAAAACCTAGAGCTTCATATCAAGAGTTTTATACCAAGACTCCTAGACAAGAAAAACCTAAAGCTTTGCATCAAGAGTTTTATACCAAGACTCCTCATCAAGAAAAACGTAAAGAGTCATATGAGGAGTTATACATAGATAATAAAGGTGGTGAAACAACTAGACTTAACCACTTATATAGGCCAACATCACCTACACAAGGGAAAATCTTCAATCAAGAGTGGTTATCCATGAAGAACGCCCTTACTGATTTACAAGAAGGCAATGTAGGAAATAGTAAAAAGTATCAGTTTGAGGAGTTATGCCCATATCCCTTTGACAGGGCTATGTTGCAAGTACCTTTCCCTCATCACTTTGATTGTCCCAAGTTTGAAAAATACAAGGGAAAAGGTGATCCAAGAGACCACATTAAATACTTTTACATGGCATGTCAAGAGGTCACTTTTAGTGATAATATCTCATTCACCTTTTCCCACAGAGTCTAGGGGGTCAAGACTCAAATGGTTTTTACATATACCTAAAGGGTCCATTTCTACATGGCCAATTAGCAAAAAATTTTGTGCATCACTTCTCCTTTAACATGGAAAATGATGTTACCATGATAGATTTGTGTATGCAAACAAAAAACAAACAATGAAAGCTTTCTAGTTTCTTACAAAGATGGCGAGGGCTAGCTAGTCACTTCCTTCTCCATACCAGAGAAATAATTAGTTAGAATATTTGTACCTAACTTACACCCTGAAGATTACTTTCCACTTATGCAGATGCATTGTGGAAACACATTTGAAGAGGTCATATAAAAAAAGGTAGTCAAATTGAAAAAGCATTGTTAGCAAAAAGGGACTTTAAAACCCTTCTCACACGATAATCATGATTCAAATCCTAAAAAAAATCAAAGTTCATTCCAAACAAGAACAAGAACATCATAGGTGATGGTATAATGGACTCTAAATGAGTACATGAGTTGTTCAAAACCATGCTCCTTTGAAACTTGCTAAGGGACCTCAACCCGTATAAATGTCGTGCTTTCACCCCTCTATTTGACTCTATGTCATCGATATTAAAATAGTTAGAGGTGGTCAACATGGTTAAATACCCAAAAAACTATACCCTATGGAGATGATGCACCTAAGCCATCATGGTTTAGAGAAAATGAATATTGTGGGTTTCATCATGTCAAGGGTCACAAAACTGATAAGTGTTTGAAGTTGAAACACTTCATCCAGACTTAATTGATAGTGGTGATGTGGAAATGGATTCCTCTACCCCTAGTAAATCTACCAATGCAAACTTGGGAATTTACAAAGAACCTTTCCCCAAGCATAACAAAGGAAAGGAAAATTTGGATCAAGGACAATCATCCCAAACCAAAAATGCCAACTATGTTGCAAAAAAATAATCATTTTGATGCCCTAATTGGTTGTGTTAACCCACCTTTTGAGCATATCAACACCATTAAGATTAAAATGAAGGAGTGTGCCATGGCAAAATGATGATGTGCTCACCTTGTTATCTCAGAACCTCCTCCTCTACCCCTCAGATAGTCATTATGATGTTTTAGAGAAACTTGAGAAAACTACTACTAAGATTTCAATCTTAGATCTTCTCAAAATATCTAATGTTCACAAGGACATCCTTTGTAAAACATTACAGGGGTCAGGAGTGTCAGTTGATATTGACCCTACACACTTCCAAGCCATGGTCATGTAGATTTCTCCAATGGAGCACATAACCTTTAGTCATGAAGAGATTCCTGAAGAGGATCCTACCCATAACTTACCCTTACACATTGAGGTCATTATCAATCATAAGAAGATAAAAAGGGTGCTTGTGGATGGTGGATCGGGTTTGAATATTTTACTTTGAAACTAGGTTCAAAACTAGGTCACACTGAAACTGATCTAGAAACTAAGGTCATTACCATCAAGGCATATGACAATGAAGAATGAAAATCAGCCGACATGATCACTTTCTCACTTTAGGAGTAGGGCCTACTACTCATGATACTAAGTTCCATGTTTTAGACTTGGAGCTTCCTTACAACATATTTCTCAGTCACCCATGGATTCATGCCATGTAGGCATACCTTCTACATATCATCAGTGTTTGAAGTTATATCATGAAGGAAAAACCATCACTATTTAGGGGGATTCTCAACCCTTTTCTCATTACAGAGCATTTTCAAGTTATTTTCCCACCACTTATGAATGCCTTCTATAGAGATGGTCCATTCCAATTCAATCAAAGGCTCTCACCTCATGAGTTGATCTAGATACCTTATCTACTAATGATAATGGTGCTTCTACATCAGATTCTCCTTTTTCTTCATGGGAGATGAAATTTTTGCAAATGGCTGCAATGGAGAATATGATCTCCAACATGCCCTTTTAGTTTCTAACTCCCCTATCACCCAAAGTGTGTGGTAGGCCTTACCACAAATATCAATGGTCCAGAGAAAATTACAACATAGAAAATTTTACTCCTGGTGGTTTATTATTAGATGAAAAGTTTTTTAATAATATTATATCCCAA
Source organism: Taxus wallichiana var. yunnanensis (assembly GCA_018340775.1). Taxonomy (NCBI): domain Eukaryota; kingdom Viridiplantae; phylum Streptophyta; class Pinopsida; order Cupressales; family Taxaceae; genus Taxus; species Taxus wallichiana. The sequence goes on from CM031241.1 coordinate 402,245,781, forward strand.
CCTTTGATGATGAGATGGCTCCATGCTATCAATCACCCAAGTATGTTATCCCCAATAAAATGATGTATGTTATGGGATACAAAGGATATGGTTGTGTGCATAAATGAACAAGGTATGTGGGAAGCTCTTTCCGATACCACATCACAAGGTTTGTAAATATGGTATTGGTCTCACCATATGGGTCTCATCCCCCAGAGGTCAAGGCTTCCTCTTCTAAATGAAAGATAGTTCATTCAAATACAAAAGTGAAACAAATTCCGTGTAGTCTTTACAAGACCTTGCCTCCACAACCTTTTTTTCGACATGACTATCTTGAATATAACCCCTATCATATCCCCTACCATTCCAACATTAGACCTTTCTACCCATCACTTGTTAACTTGGGACCAACAAAAACATGTACCATACCAATCACATTTTTGAAAATGATGAAGCTATTGGTGAGTTTATGGGTCTTCGTGATGATTCTAGTTGGTGATCATAAGAAAGGATTCTCCATCAACCTTGACACATGTGCATGTATTTTTGGGGAGGAGGCTGAGTTTTGGTCATCAAAGTAAAAAAAAGAAGGGAAATATTTCCACAGAGAAGCCTTGCAAAAAGAATAAGTCCAAGTCCTATAGTGAAAAACCTTTTTGAGGGCTTTGAAAAAAAAAAAAAAATCATGGACAAAAAGTTGACCAGCTTAAGGGTGAAAATCTCATTGAGATGCCCCTTAGAAGAAGAAGATCTCAATCTCCCCCTATCCTACATGCATGGAGGAAGAATCCAAGTTTCTTGTGGAGGAGACCATAGATGTAAACATTGGTACAAGGAAATACCTAGAATGGTCAAGTTGGGAGCTTCGCTCTCAGCCCAAGAACAAAAAACCTTTGTGTTGTTTTTGCATGAATTTTTAGATATCTTTTCTTGGTCCTACGTGTGGACATGTCAGGGTTAGATCCAACATTAGTAGTGCATAACCTAGTTGTGCATGAAGAGGAAAAGCCTATAAAACAAAATCTCAAAGATGCATCCTCACATCACCTTATTGGTAAAAGAAGAGATAGAGAAATTATTGGTAGTAGGCTTCATCAGGCCTATTGATTATTCAAAGTGGATTTCAAACATAGTCCTTATATAAAAAACCCATCGGTATTAGAATCTGTATATATTTCAGAGATATAAATAAATCTTTTCCTAAGGATGACTTCCTCTTCCTAACATCGACATGATTGTCATCAACAACTAGTTATGAAATGTTATCACTCATGGATGGATTTTTAGGGTATAATCAAATTAAAATTGTTGAGGAAGATCAACATAAGATAAATTTTACAACCCCATGGGGGACATTTTTCTATCAAGTCATGCCCTTTGCCTCAAGAATGCAAGTGTAGGCAAACATATCAATGGGCTATGATGATAATAATCTTTCATGATATGCTCAATGACATAATGGAAGACTATGTGGATGACATCTTGGGTAAATCCAAGACTAGAGAAGATCACCCAGCTATCTTACGGCATATCTTTTAACATCTTAGAGATTATAAGGTTAGACTCAACCCAAAGAAATGTGTCTTCAGTGTGCTATCAGAAAATTTTAGGATTTATTGTTTCAAGGAGAGGAATTGAAGTAGATCCTACAAAGGTTACTTCCATAACAAAAATGCCTCCTCCTAAAACATCAAGAAACTACATAGTTACAAGGGAAGATTCAAGAAATCAGAAGATTCATCTCCCAACTCATAGACAAGTGCCACTCATTCACACATCTTCTTGAAAGAAAGATGTTGACTTTCATTGGGGTCCAAAAAACAACAAAGTTTTTTTTCTTTTTCTTAAGGAATATATTCCAAACCCCCTATTCTAATGCCACCTACTACATAGGAGAACCACTACTACTATATATATTTTTGCTACTCAATTTGTAATTGGTGCACTTGTTGGCCCAATATGATATAGAGTAGAAAGAAAAATTTGTTTACTACCTTAGTCATATTGATTGCTTACGAGCTCAACTACCCATAGATTGAGAAGGCTTGCTTGGTTGTCATTTTTTTATTTTCAAAAACTTCATCATTATTTGTTGAATAATAAGACCAAGCTCATATCAAAAGTGGACCCATTGAAATACTTTTATCAAATCCTACACTTACAGGAAGGATGGCCAATTGGATCATCCTACTTAGTGAATTTGATATTGAGTATGTCCATCAAAATCAATTAAAGGGAAGGTGTTGGTAGATCAACTAGTTGAAGCCCCTTTTCCAGGTACTTGAACCATTGAGTTTGGAACTTCCAGATGCTTCTACAATGTACCTTGAGGAATCCATTACATGGAATATACTTTGATGGATCCTTTACATTTCATGGTTCAGGTGTAGGAGTTGTGTTGATCACTCCTTCAGAGATTTGATCCCTCAAGCATTTAGACTTGGGTTCCCATGTATGTAAAAAATATATAGAAAATATGAAGCCCTTATTACAGGGATGAAACTAGCTATCAAGTGGGACATTAGACAAGTGAATGTAATAGGTGATTCTATGTTGATCATCAAACAAGTAACTGATGAATACAAAAGTTAAGGATGAAAAAATTCTTCCTTACAAAAAAATGGTTGACACTCTAAAGGAGTTCTTTGAGAAAATTACATTTGAGCAGATCCCTAGAGGATAAAAATCAAGTAAGTGGATGTTATGGCTATAGTTGGGTCTATGTTACGCATCCCACCTAGAAATAATGACATGTCATTCTTCATTGAACATCTACGAATACCAACATATGACATGTCGGAGTCTTGTTTGGTATGTGAAGTTGTTGGTCCCTTTTCCCCTTGGTACCTTGACATATTCAACTACCTTCATGATGGAACCTTCCCTCCAGACATTTCCCATTCTAAAAAAAGAAACCTTATCCAACATATCCCACTACACCTTACTTGGGGGAACTCTCTATCATAGAGGCTATGATGGGAATCTATTTTGCATTTTTCTTAATTTGAATGAATCTATCTTAGTGGTTAAGGAGGTGCACAAAGGCATCTGTGGGGCCCATACAAGTGGGATAGTCTTGGCTAAAAATATACTAAGAGTAGGTCTATTATTGGCCTACCATGGAGACTGATTGTTGCAAGTACATAAAGAAATGTTTTTTATGTCATAAATATGGCAACTTGATACATGCCCCACAATCATTACAACCTATTACCACACCATGGCCTTTTTCAAAGTGGGGACTCGATCTCATCGGTAAGCTTACCCCTACATCTTTGATGGCCATATGTTCATTATTACTACCACTAGTACTTTCACAAAGTGGGTAGAGGTTGTTCCTCTCACCTATGTCACTAGTGTGCATATATCCAAATTTATAATGAACCATATCATTTTCTTTCAATGACATCCCCTCTGCCATTGTAGCTGACAATGGTAAGTCATTCAAGAACAAAAATGTGAAGGTGTTGTGTCAACACTTTCAAATCCACTCAAGTATTCAACCCCTATTACCCTCAAGGTAATGGGCAGGATGAAGCCTCAAATAAAACCCTTGTTCATATTATGGAGAAGATGGTGAATAAAACTAGTCCATAATTGGCATTTGCATATTCATCCCACCCTCTGGGCTTATAGAACATCCATCCACACCCCTACGGGTGCTACTCCATATTCCCTAGTTTTTGCAACATAAAATCATATTACCCTTGAGATCGAGCTCCCCTCTTTGCACATAGAGCTAAGAGATTACTTGGATAAAGAGGAGGACTACATAGTGGCTCGGATAGCAGAGCTAGAGCTATTGGATGAGAAGTGCCTTCATGCCCTTGATCACCTCAAAGTGTATCAAAATCAAGTGCATCAAGGTTATAAAAAAATAATCATACCTCACCAATTTGAGGTAGGAGACCTTGTTCTAAAGGAAAATCAGTTCAATACCACCAAGGATCGTGAAAAGAAAGGTAAGTTTGAGCCTAACTAGTTAGGGCCATATGTTGTGGTCACTAAATTTGGTTTAGGTGCATACAAGCTTGCTTGACTCTGATGGTGATGAACTTAGGGAACCCATGAATGCCATGCATCTCAAGTGTTTCTATGCTTAAGTATGGGGTCCCTCAAAAAATCAAAAAAAAAAAAAAAATATAAAAAAAAAAAAAAAGAGAAATCAATGCATCCAAGTGTGAAAACCATGCAATTGTGGCACTTTGGACAAGTCCTTTGGTGAAAACTAGTTTCTGGCCATTGAGGGGGTTTTGTTCACAAGCATCTCATATCTAGGATTATGATGGCTTTATCCTAAGCTAGTCTTTTCCTGTGTTTGAGATACTTTTGAGCCTATCCCTCTTGGCCTTGATCCAGCTGATCCTACTTTTTATGTGAAAGATTTTTCCTTTGTATATTCCCATCTAACATTGGGGGAAACTTTGCATCATCACTTCTTACATACACATGGAATTCTTCCCTTGTACATCCCATCTATCATTGGGGGGCATCCACATTTCTTTCATTTTTTGCACATAGCTTCGGAAAACTTCTAGAAAATCACAAAAAATTCATATAACTTTTGAAAATCCCAAAACATTCAAATGTGTTTAGTTGGAAAAAAAAAATTCAAATATGTCTCATAGAAAACTCAAAAACAATATAACATTGTCTCAGATAATACCAAAAATAGTGCAAAACATTTCAAAATTGTCCCACAAAAACAAAGTAGTAGTTTGCTTACTTTAGTTGTTTGTTTGTACATAGTTTTGTTGGTTTTCCTTTTTCATATTTGTGTGCTTTAAATTGGATTCATTTTCTTTTTAGATTAAGTGTTACTTTAATCTATTTTGGAGTTCATTGGGTTCATTTTTATCTTGCATGCTTGTATATAGTTGTGTTGTTTTGATTAGATTTGATTAACTTGTGCTTGTCTTGTTTTCTTGTACATTTTTATCATTTCATCATCAGTATCATCTATCATCACATCTAAACATCATCACATATCAATAAATGCTAAGCTACATCATCATATAAAATGAAAATTAAACATGTATGCTAAGCTAACATCATATAATATCATCAAAAGAGGGGAAAGAGGGATTATCTTTATCCCCCTCATCATAGACCATAATAAAAACATGGGCTAAACATGTTATCTCATAAACACAAAATGTGATAAAATAAACAAATCCATCATCATCATATATCCATATAAATATCAAATGTCCATGTACAAAACAATGTGTCTCGATATACATCAGATATATATAAGCCATCATGGGCATGGATAAAAAAATGTGCCTTCATCTCAAGGCATAATAAAAAAATAATACATATACATATACATCATATCAAAATTGTGCCTTCATCATGAGGCATACATCAAAAATAAATACATACATATAATAAAATCAACCATGACTGACTCTCCCACACCTACTCTCCTTCTCTTCTGGCCTAGAGCTAGGAGTGGAGGCATGGGTGGCATCATGTCTGTGGTGGCTACACCCTGGTTGTGTGTGAAGCTCCTAGTGAGGGATGATCTATACTGACCTCCTATGATGATGAGATGGCTGTATGATCTCGATCTAGATCTAGATTTCTATCCTACTAGATGAAAAGGGTATGGCCCTCTCCCTCTCCTCTAATGACCCCATGATATATATAGCTCTATAATAGTGAGCTCCTCACTGAATTGGTGTGGAAAAATCATATAACTAAGTCTAAGTCTCCCCATATGTCTAATGCTGCATGATAAAGCATGCATCACACTCTCTGATCATGGGTCTCTATCTCACAAGCATCATCTCTCTAAGTGCATCTCTATATCTATGGCCCAAAAAATCTCTCTCTCAACTATACTAACTCTCTCTCTGACTACTAACTCTATCTCTCTCTATATACCTCTACTATATATAGTTGTTGTCTCCTCTAAGGCCCTATAGATCCCCCTGTACCCTAGATAATCTATCTAGGGGGATCTCTGGGGTGATCTATGGGTGATATGTATCTCTCCATCCTCCACCTACTAACTATGTGGTGGAGACCCCCATCCATCCCATCCATCTCCTCCATCCCATCCATCCCATCCATCTCCATGTCCCACCTGCTGAGTGAGGACTCATACTCACGTGGTGAAGGTGGAACCTATACTGGGGGCACTTGTATGTGCACTATACACTGTATACCTGTATATGACCTATGTACCATGTATGTATACCTATGGGCACCTACCTGTAATGTATGATACTGTATGGGAGGCTACTGGGGAGGAAGGACCCTATGGTGGACCTGGCCTACCTATGTACCTATGGACCTCTAGCCCTATGCCTATAAAGCTCTTCCTCGGCCAGAACTGACCCTAATCTAGCCTCTATATCTCTCAGAGCCCTATCCTCTATAAACCCCATGTTTGCTGCTAACTACATCTACATCTCTATGCATATGGGATCATAATGTGCAGAAGAAGTATTGTGGCATACCAAGCCCCCATAATCTATCATAGTCTCGGGGTCTACTACCACTGGGTATGTGATCCATCATCATTGGGGGACACATAACAAAAAATCTATCTCAAGCTCTCCATAGTCTAATCCATGGCCCAAAATCAAATGTCTCATGTCCTATGTGCATACCACATCTCATCTCCTGGTATGCCCTGATATGGCCAAGTTTCATTGTACTACACCCACTCAACATATGTACCACTCTCTCTGATGTGAGTTCTGATCTCCTAATAATAAAGTGATCAACCTCTATGTAATGTTGAGCTCTATGTCATCATCATGCCACTGATATAATCTATATGGTCACCAAGTGATCATACGTAGTTGTAGTCATCAAAGGCATCATCACCTATATATATAAAATATCCCCCATGTGTGAGTGAAACATCCTCACCCACTTGGCTCCCATCCCATACAAGAGGGCTCATCTGGAGCCCTCTAAACTCATAGTACTCCTATGTGGGTGGGTGACCAATAAAATATGATCCCATGCCCATATCATCTCAGTGTAGTATTATGCTGATCTAAGGTTCTTCTGACCTTGGTAAGCAATCAAATGCAGATCCCAATACAAGTGGGCCAAGATACACTACCCCAAAAAATACCTCTCCATCCATCAACTGTGCACTACTCCCATCAAACCAAGTGGGAAGTGTGTGTCAGTCTTGTCAGGAGTAAGAAGTAGCCACTAATAAGAGCCATCAAGTAAATGGTATCCATGTAATCTATCTATCCTCAAAAATCATATATAAAGATATCTACCATACCCTTCCCTTTCGGGGTATGTCCCAGCATAAAAATGTCCCAAATGCTAGCTCAGATCTAGGTGTGATCCCCATCATACTCCACCAAGCTTCCCTGAATCGGACACTCTGAGGATCCACCAAACATCCTCTAAGGTCACTTATCATCTCACCAGTCAGAAGTCTAAAATTTTGGCTCTCACTCTCCATCTCTCTACTAAGGCAATCAGGAGGGCATGATCTAGTGTAATGTGAGGCATCTATGAAATATGAGTCAAACTAGTGGCAGTCAGAATGAAAATCAATCCTCATTTCTCTCATCATGTGAATGTCTTCTCATAGGCTCTAAGGCACCCATGTCACTCACACACATCACATTTGCATAATCTCACCTACAAGATTACACAAACACTTGATTAACATCATTTTCTTCTAAAACATCTTCCTAAGGTGTTCTAATTGATTCTACATTCTTCTATTCATTCCTAAGTTTTTCAAAAAATCTTCAAATTTTCTTCTAAATTTTTTCTAAGGCACAAAAAAATTTTCACTAGCAAGCTTATTTTGTGCTAGCAGACACCCATTTTTTTGCTAGCTTAAGCTTTTAACACATGCACTTTTTTACTAACTCACTCATTTTTTTTTCACACTATTTTAAGCATATAACATAACACTACATTTTTCACACTAATTTATTTTGCATTACACATAACTAAACCTAATTTAACCCTAGTTTTTACTACACACTACCTTTTTTGACACAAGTGCCATTTTCACAACACAAGCACCCTTCACACTAGTGCACCCTAGGGCTTGCACTAAAAGTGACACATTTTTTCCTAGCTAAAAATGCATAATAAATGCACTCAAAAATAAAAAAATTTGTTTTTTACATATACAGTGTAGGTGTCAGTCCATATAGGGCCTCCCAAACTCTCTACTCGATCATCATGGTTTTTTCTCTCTAATCCATGCCATTTCTCTCAAAGTCAAGAGAAAAATCTCTCAAAATCAAAAGGGTAATAACAAATAACTCAACTCGTGATGGATTTTTTACCCTCTTGTTTTATTATTTATAGTTTTTTTCCCTAATTCATCATTTTTTCTCACCCCCAGGGCTAGATGACCACTCATGTGATTCTTCTATATTCTTCTAGCACACTTGTCATGATGATTATTTTTATTAAATAGTCATTTTTCACCCGTTTTTGCTACATTGGGGCATGTTTTTGCTTCCCGACGACCCTTTCTACTACATGGGGCATATTTTTGCTTTCCAACATTTTTTTGGAATGTCCCATGATATTTTCATTCTTCTAGATCATTTTCTTCTTGGAATTTAAAAATCAAAAAAATTAAAATTTTTCAAAAAATCCAAAAAAATGGTAAAAATTTTAAAAATCCAAAAAATTAAAAAATCAAAAATTTTTAAAATTCAAAAATTTTTGGTAAAAATTGGTAAAAAAATTGTAAAAATGTATGCAATGAAAGCTTATATCAAATGCATCATCCTCAAACATCAAAATTTTTCCTACAAAACATCTTTCTTTGGTCCTCATTTTTCTTCTCAAATGACTCACTGAATCATCTTTGATCTACCTCCATTAACAAAGTTGGTTTGCTTACTATGTTTGTACTCCTTGCACAAACAGTTGTTTGGTACTATTTCATAGTGCATGATTATTTTTTTTCATAGGACCCCTATGTCCTCCATGTATTCCCCTCACATGTATCCTTTCTTGGGGCACCATTTTTAACCCTTTTCATTAACTCAAACATTTGGGAACTAAAGCTTGATAACAAAAACATTGGTGCAACTTCTTTGAAATGTTGTTTGTTTGAGTATGTGTGTTTGTACTTTTTTTCCTATCAGAGTTAGCTTGTTTACTTTCTCGTATTGCATTATGTTATGTATGTTGCATTGAGTTAGTGTTTTAACAATGAAAAATGTTAGTATTATAGATTTTCATGTTATTTTACACTTTTGTTGTATGCATATATTTTAATAAGAGTCGATGATGTAGATCATATGAGAAAAGTGATGAAACAAAGTTGTTTATTGAATGAGCTTGGATGCAAAATATATTTCCATATTCTTCACTATCATGTCTTATCACTATCAATTTTTCTTCCAAAACACCTGGGGCAATAGGGATCATTTTTATCCCCCTCCCTCCCCCCTTGTTTCTTCTATCTGTTTCCTTCATATTTTTTATCGTCGATCGACCTCTTCTATCACCCCATCGACACTCAAGAGGGGGAATCCTTCATTCTACTAATTTTTCTTCAAAATTTACTTGTTTATACTTGTCTACTATCTTTGAAGTGGCGTCACTTACACCACCCCAAAGAGGGGAAAATGTAGACACCTAAAATCCACTACATAGTTTTATTGCTAAAATTGTACTAACTATCCTCTTTCTATCATTTCCATTATAATTAGTGATTTTCCACTAATTAACTAATGTTTCCCTCTATTTTGGTCAATTAACAACACTTCATTAATTAACTAGCCTTTATCACATTCCGGATGCCAATTAACGACACTTCGTTAGTTATAATCCTCTTCGAATCAATTAATTAACTATTATTAGTTAATTAATCTTTTTAACAATGTATTTAATCAATAAACCCTTTTATTGGCTAAATCCCTTTCAAATGCTTCAAATCATATCAAATTCCTCCTAAATCACCTCCAAATAGCCTAAAAATCTTATTCTAGCCTATTAATTAATCCTAGTTGATTAATTAAATCATCTCCAACTCCCATGAGTTGTTAATCACTTGTTAATTCCTCTAATCAAAGCTTAACAAGTCTAAATCTACTTTATCCTTTATCCCACATTCATTGGGATTCAAGCTTCTCCCAAATGGAAAGCTATATAAAGGACCAAGCTCCTTCCTTCACACCTTACACCATACTTTTTCTAGTATTATCATATAAAACATATGATTAAGAGCCTTTCTCCATTGATGGAATAGCTTTCTCATCTTTTCATCCATTTCTTCATGCTTGATTAGTAAAGGAAGATCTAAACATGACAACATCTACAAGACTATGACGAAAATCTTTGAGTAACAATTGATCATTGGAATAGATGGCCATGACTAATCAAAATGATTTTAGATATAGATAAGGATTGCACGTGCCATCAAAAATGAGAAGGTAGGCATAATGAAACCCCTGGGAAAACACAATTGGGATTTTTTTAGGAATGGGATTGCTAGGAAGGGTATTATTTTCAATGGAGGCATAACAAGATTTATTCTCAAGGGTAAGGGTATGGAATTGATTTTGCAGGGGCACCAAAAACATGCATGAGAGAGATGATATATTATAGAGGGATGGTTTGGGAAGTGAGAGACACATTGAGGGGTTAATATTGCCATTACGAGTGATCATGGGAAGTGATACGGGAATTTTATGTGGAATAAGGGGATGTAGGTGGAGGCTCTAAAGGTGTAGTATGTGAGGAGTCAACTGGTGTAGGGTCATCATGAATAGTATGAGGTGTACTAGGATCAACATAGAATGTAACATGATAATTATTAGAAGTAATTTCAGAATTAGGAATGATAGAAGGTATAGATTCACATTCAACAAGATTAATATAAGAAACACCATCATTCACATGTATAATATCATTATCAAGATTAGAATCACTATCATCCATATTTTCGTAAGCAATAAGTTCATTAAGAGAATCATCATCATACGAAGAATCTACAGAGGGGCTAGCATTAGATGTAACATGGAGATCATTGGAAAAAATTTAGAAGTAAGAGGGATGGGAGGTATAGATTCACATTTAATAAGAGAAATAGGAGAAACATTTTCATTCACATGTGCATTATCATTATCATAATAAGAGTCACTATCATCCACATTTTCACAATAATCTATATGAATGCTATCATGTGCCATAGTACAAGGGGAAGGGGATGGAGTATCATGAATGATTTCGGTAGATGGGGGAGAATTTTTGTTAGGGTTTTGGGTAGGTAAATATGAAAAAATTGGGACTTTAGAAACCATCAGGGAAGGGATGCTTAGAAGGTAAGGAGTTGTTGGAGGACTTTTAGATAATATTGAGGATTTTATATGAAGGTACGTAATTCATTCTTCAAGTGGCATTGGAAAATATTGGTTGCATGCTAATAAAGGTTCTAAGGTTATTTGGAGATGGATACCTTTTATTAGATATGAGGGATTTGGATCCTAGGGGAAGGGGTTCGAGGAAGGATCAGTTCACCAAATGATTTAATATAAATTGAATTAAACCTTTATTTCATAATTTCTACTATAACATATGATATACAAGTGATAATGCACAACAATATATCAATTCTAAGATTTAAAAATATAAAATTCTAAGAAAATGAGAGAGATAAATGAATTAGCTGATTTCTATGTAACCTAGAGGTAGCCAGGACTATGTATCTACCGGATATGGTTAGAAATGATGTAATAAAGGCTTACGAGAGAGTTTGGGACTCTAAAATATGCTAGGTAGAATCACCCATGGAGGACATGAGCACCTAGGCACTAGTGTCTGTGTGAATATTCAAGATTTTATCTTTTTTTGGGTTTGAGGGACTTCACTCAAATATGTGATTTTTTCTCCAATTTAGTGTTAGGGTATTGATCACACTTGTAGCCTACAAAAAAACCTTGTCTATTTGCACAATCTCATGAGCAAATTAGCTATGAATAAAATATGTAATAATTGAAGTCATAATAACCCCAATGGTCACCCGATGAGTGAACTTAGTACCAAATGCTACACTAAATTTTAGACTCCATGTAGTTCATTGTGCTTGTGTGTGAAATAGTGTCCTTAGGTTTCCCTCGTACCAATGATGCCAAAATACTGGGCTATAGCTAGATTTGATGCAAATGTGTGGTATGGAATTCAACACTTCCCTTCCTATGTAGTGTATGCAACCCAACAATTCAACACCTTTGAATAGTAGTGATGGTGTGTGTGTGTGTGTGTCTAAATAATATCCCCTTTTGAATTGCCACACAAAATAATAGTGAGCATGTTGTGTATATATATGAGTCTCTTGTTTAAATTTTTACATTAGTGACACAAAAGGCCGACCATGAATAATAAAATGTGAAAAAAGTATAAGGAGGATAGGAGAGCCCAAAAGGGACACAAGTACTTGGGTGCTACTGTCCATAGTGGGCACTAGTGTCCTGAGACCACAAATGACCGATGTGACAAAACAACCAGACAGAGATATCCATGTGACCTAACCAGGAGTGAATATAGAATTGAGAAGTGTAGAAGAGAGTCATAATATAAATCAATCAAAGAATGTAAAAGGAAAAGGGAAAGTGTCACCAATGTGTACTTTTCTTACTTAATATTCATGCATATAACAACATACCGATGACATAGTAAAGTGGTGATACATGCATAATTTTGTGTCTACATAAAATATAATTGCTTGATGTGAAAGTAATTGTTGGTAAAAAAATTTAATATGTAATTATTGGTATAATTTCAAATTTATGTCATCATACTTGTTTGTAGCTCTTGAGAATAATTTTTTTATTGATGTACTTTGGAATGTTATGTCATCAAACTTGAAACACGTGTTGAGGATAAAAGTTGTGATTGATATAAATTGGAACATATGTCACCAAAGATGAAAATTATGTTAATAATAAGAGTTGTAATTTATACAAATTGGATTGGAATTGCATTGTGTGTGAGTGAAATTAGAGAAATTAGTGACTAGACATAGTAAATATGTCAAGTATAAAATTTAGAGTGTATATTGCAACATTAGAGTGTTTGAAATAGTAGTATTGATTTTATAACAAGTGTATAATAGTGATTCAATGAAATTTAAATCTATGCAAGGACACTATTGAGATCATATAAATATAATAGTAAATATGCAAGAGATAACTAAATAAATACAAGTAAGAGTGAATTATAGGAGATAAAGATGATTCAACTTGTAAATCGTAGGTCTGAATCGATTCTCGGGTTGAGACTCCATCTTTAAGGGAGTATTTTGGAATGTGTAAGATCTATCTTTGATTGTATAATGTGATGATATCATGGATATGATATTATAGAATGGGACATGGGAAAATGGGTGCTAACATCTATTTTGTGTAGTAGTTTCTATGGAATAGGTTAGGCTCGGATCTTTATATATCACTTCTTATCACTTCTTATTCATTATAGGTCATGTTAGGTTCACTTGAACTTCTTCTTTGTCACACATGTGCCTATAAAATATGATGAAAGCACAATGTAATGAGAGGGGGGTGGTGAATCAATCTATAAAAACTTTAGCTTGGTTTACCATCTCAAGCAATCAACATTCATTTAAGAATTCATCATTCATAACCACATGTGAACTTATTAGATGTACTTTAACCATTCACAAGATCATGAGACAAGAGAGAGAACACAAAAACCAAACATAAGTGGGAAACCATTAATGGGAAGAAAATCCAATGAAACCATTACTTATATTATACAAAACAAGGACTTGCAAGAATATTACACATCCTACAATATTTTTTTAGTGAGGCACCAACCCTAAAATGAGTACCAACCCCAAAACCTTTGTTGATATGACTCACAACAAAGGAATCCTATGAATATTACACATCATAAGATATTTTTTAAATGAATGACCACTGAAAGTATGCTGATGCCATAGCTATTGTGATCTAATTTCAGCTCCAAACACATCAAACCCTCATCTAAACAAGTTTTCTCCAAACTTGCTCAATCTTTCTTCATCATAGGATAAATATATCAAATTTCCTTGCACATTTGATCTTCAAAATTTATCAAGTATCCATAAATATTCTAATCTCTATCCATGACATATTATTCTTCTTCTTTAATCCCCTATATGTCACACTTTTCTTCCTTCACACAACTCCAACAACTAGTCACAAATGAATGTAAACCCTTGCTTATATAACCATCTCAAGATCACAACACCCGTGTGTCGGCCATAACCAAGTAGCTCGGTCATCCCAACTAAAAACATAATAATAAAATCATGTGAATAGACTCAAATGACCCAATTTAGTGGGCAGGGGTCACAACAACAATAAAAAGCTCTAATATGCACACACAAGCTCAAAAAAAGCACTCCAAGCTCTAGTAAATGCTCACGCACCTCCAAGGTATTCAAACAAATTTTTCATGGCTCCATCATGTTGGAATGGTGTACTAATAGGTGTTTTAATTGATGAAAAACCACATTAATGAAAAATTGAATGTTTTATGATGATTTCATGATGTTTTATATGATGCTAACATATTGTTTCGATGTTTATTAGTTGTTACAGTGGGATTCAATGAGGCGTGCTTTCTCTAGCAAGCCCATATAGGTGCCTAGGAGGTGTAGCTTGATAGTGTGAGCTTCTTGGTTACTTGGGAAGAATGTTTACATTATTGATAAAAAAATTTGAGGGTGCTTGTGCACTCATAGTAGTGGCATGGTGTAGGTATAGCTGGTTCACTTGGTTACATGTGCTCATTAGGAGCAGGTATGCTTGTTTAGAGGTGTGACAAAGTGTGAATTGGAGATATTTGATCTCATGGAAGCATGAAATTAGGTGTATCATGGAATATGAGGTATTTTTAGGTCATTTTTATAGGTTTCTTGTTTAGTTATTACATTATTTTAGTTGACCCTAGTTTCTACAGTGAGGATCTAACATGTAAGCATAGGTAATTCTTAGTGACTGGAGAGATTGAGATATGGTTGTGATATTATTATTATTAGAGATGTTATAGGAATGAGTCATAGTGCTCTCATAAAAATTTAGGTCCCCACGATGTATAATTTTCTAGATACGATTGATTTTGTGAGACATGTTGAATATCAAGTCAAATTGCAGCTCAAGTTATTCTTTAGATGCTCATTGTGAATAGTGTGATTTACATGGACCTTAAGGATTTAAAGGAATCTTATATGGAAATTTTAGAAGGTTTGAAAAAATAATGAGGTCAGTTGATTGTCAACTTTTTATGAACAAATGTTAAGAAGGTAAGAGGTCTAAAACCCTAGTTAAACCCTAAACAGGGAGGACTTGGCAAGAAAGTGAAGTATTGTGATCTTTTTGATAAGTTCATAAAAATTAATGATTTTATATTGTATATGAATCTTCAGGATTTCCATAAATATATTTTTGAGGTCATGGTGATGAGTGGGCCCCACCTAAAAATAGTAGTTTCTAGAGAAGAAATTTTAGGAAAGATGGTTTAAGGGAGTAGCATGAAAAATTGATATTGCATGATGATTGGGAGTTTTTCTTGATGTACATGGAGGTTTCAAGACATTTTCATGTAGTTTCATGATGTTTTGAGGTCCAAACAAGTTGACTGGTCAAAGGGCAGTTTGGGGTCTCAAATAAAGAGGGTCCAAGAAATTGAGCATAACATGAGCTACAAATAGAGTTATGAGATGATTAAATTTGAATTAGAAATATGATTAATAGAGTTGTCTAATGATATATGGATTTCCTCATGATGAGGTCATTTGTCGAGGGTTACTGGGCATTCCTTGAGCAAGAATATTTTTTCCACTACAAGATAACATGTGTTCTTATGCAAGTTTGATGATAATTCAAGCATTATATAGATTGGGTGATGCTTACTATCATCTCGTAATGTGGATAAGGATGAATTTTTCATCTAATTAATCCATTTAGAGGTATTGAATTTATTTATAAATGATTTTATGAGCTAACCTTTGGAATCAAATTTTTTGGTAGGTTGATCTGTGAAGGAAAATGTTGTTATGGTTTGAAGTGAAGGATGCTTCATGAATTCTAACTTGGTTGAGTAGAAGTGATTCGGTGATTAAATGAAGTTTCCAAGGTGTTTAAGTGTACATGAAACAATTGTTTTGAGAATTATAAATGAAACTGGGCCCATTAAATGAAATAATTTGATTGGTTGATATTAATTGCAACAATGTATGAATGTTTTATGATATTTTATTCATATTTAAAGGGTTTTGGGTCATGAAAAAGTATACATTTAATGTGAGAGAATTTTTAAGAATGTTCTCATGGGGTTTTGATCCCATTTTGGCACATGTAATGAGGTTTTTAGCTAGGCCGACCTAATTGGGTCACTTGTGACTATTGTATTTCAAATTTTAAATTTTCCTTGATGTATGGGTCAAACCAAATGGAGGGAAAAGGTTGTGCCTAAGTTTTAAATGAGGAGAAGCATATAAAAACATGTTTTTGGGTGCTTTTGGAACTAGTCATGTGTGTGCATGTGGAGTGACCTAGGTGAAGTGTGATTATAGGTTTTTGAGATTGATTTAGAGCTTAAATAATTGTGTTACAAATTGATAAAAATCGAGAGGACATGAGAGCAAGAGTTTGATGATTTTTAGAGGGTTTAAAGAGCTTTCTTTGTGAAGTGTGATCACCTAGGGTTTGAGAGAAGAAGTGTGAGATGAATATGATAACAATGGTATAGCTTTGATACCAAATGATAGAATAGAATAAGATTGTAATGACCAAAGAGGGATGGAAGCCTCACAAATATTATTGATCATGAAATCAGATTACATAACAATGTAAGAGTTGTAATATTTATAGATATTAGACAACCTCATATGGATAGACATGACACCCTAGCAGACACCAACTACAAGATGATAAGACCCATCTCACATGCACATGTAATTACTACTAATACCAATATTAAATGTTATCCAACATAACAATATTGAATGCAAGTCACTAGACTAGAGTGCACATGTTGCACATTATTAAATAAAAGACAATGTAATAAAATGCAATAAATATGCCTATGCTAAATTATGCTAACATTCCCCCCCTTAATTTTGCATAGTTTCCAATGAAGTGGAGAGGAACTCTCTGAACAGTGTGAATTTGTCATGTGCAAGTGACTTAGTGAAAACATCTACCTTCTGTTCAGCTATAGGACAGAACTAGAGTTGTATGTTGTGCTTCAAGACATGCTCACATATGAAATGAACCTAGTACTTCAATATGCTTGGTTCTCTCATGAAATACTGGATTGTGAACAAGCTTCAAAACTCCTTCATTATCAACATATACTAGAGTAGATTTTTGTTGTGGTAGACCAATTCCTTCCAGTA
Source organism: Taxus wallichiana var. yunnanensis (assembly GCA_018340775.1). NCBI lineage: Eukaryota > Viridiplantae > Streptophyta > Pinopsida > Cupressales > Taxaceae > Taxus > Taxus wallichiana. Next base: position 402,263,131 of record CM031241.1, read on the forward strand.
TTCGGCGTAGCCATATTGCTTCACAAACAGCTTCACCTGCAGCTCGATACTCTACTTCATATCCAACTTGTTCCTATTCTTCTTGGGTATGTGCATGCTAGCTTTACACCCAAATACTCTTAGGTGTGCAATTGATGGTTTCCGATTTGACCATGCTTCTTGAGGTGTCACTCCTTCAAGAGCTACTATGGGCACTCTGTTCAACAAATAGATTGTAGTTCTTACAGCTTCTGCCCAAAATGTCTTTGTTAAACCCGAGTCATCAATCACACATCACACCATTTCCATGATAACACGATTCCTTCTCTCAACTATACCATTCTGCTATGGTGTGTGAGTAGGAGGCATTTTTCAACGAATCCCATGAGCTTCCAGGTAAGTCTTGAACTCATTACTTGTGAATTCCCCCCCTTGATCTGAGCAGAGAGTTTTGATCTTGCGACCAACTTCATTCTCAACAAGTGCTTTGAACTTCTGAAATGTCTCAAAGGCTTGACTCTTGTTTCTTAGACAATATATCCACATCTTTCTTGAGTATTCATCAACACAAAGCATGAAGTATTGACATCCGTAATGACTTGGTTACATGGGCTGTAAGATCGGTGTGCACCAAATCAATATTTCCTTAGCTCTATATGTGTTCTTCTCGGAAGGGTACTTTGTGTTGCTTTCTAGCTAGACAATTGTGACACTTTTTAGTGTTGTGCTTTAGTGTAGGCAATCCTTTCACCATGTTTCCCTTTTGAAGTGTTTGAAGATAGCCAAAACTGATGTGACCATATCTACGATGCCATAGTTCTCTAGATTGTGTGTCTTTGGCCACTAGAGCTTGATCACCCTTGTGGACAAAATCAAGTTGGAACATGCATCCCACATTGGAGGCTCTTTACAATCTTAGAACCTATTGACTTATCTCAATTAAGCACACTTTTTCTCCATTATTACTATCAAAATCCAACTTCAAGTTGTGATCAAGGAGTTGACTAACTGATAGCAAATTCTTGGTCAACCTAGGTACATACAATACATCTGTGATTTTGTAGTCATGCTTTCCAAGAGGTAGTGAAATGTTTCCAATCCCCTTGACATTGTATGATGAGTCATCACCTAATGACACATGGTTCTTGTTAGGTGAGTCACGTAGTGTGTAGAACCAATCCTTGCGTCCAGTCATGTGTCGAGTTGCACCCGAGTCAACATACCAGATATCTTGTGTGGACTTGGTTTCTTCATCAAATTGAGTAGAATACATGTGGTGTCCTTCATCTGAATCATCCTCATGTTTGGCAATGTACCCTTGTTGTTTGGGTTTTCTTTGCCAATTACCATTTTTCTACCCTTGATTGTTGTTGTTGTTGGACTTCCCTTTATTTGAATTGTTGTTACCCTGTTGGTTGTTGGGTTTTGAATTACTTGATGAACCCTTTTTGTAGGAATTGTACCAACAATCTTTGATGTCATGTCCCCCTCTATTACAAATGGGACACTTCTTGGTGTTGTCTCATTGACTTTGGTCCCTTTGTTGACTTTGATTTTGTTGGGACTTCTTGTTATTGGACTGAAATTTCCCCTTTCCTTTATGATTGGAAGATAGTGCTTGCTCATCTTCATGATCTTTGTTGTTCATTTCCTCTTCTTGTTGGAGTAGATTGACTAAATTCTCAAAGGTGACTGTGTGTTCACTCATATTAATAGTTGTCACAAAGATTCTCAGGAAGGAGGAAATTCTCGTAACACAATTGGGATGAGGTTTTCATCACTTATCTCTTTTCCCAATGCCAATAGAGATGCCCTCAAAGTAGCAAATCTTGTCTCAAAAAAACTTCAACCTTCTCATTGTGCTTGAACTTGAGAGTATGCAGTTGTGATAGTAGGTTGAGGATGGCATTCTTGTTCTTTGCCTCATAGACTATGCTCAACTTATCCCATGCATCCTTGGCCGATGTGGCATCTCTAATGTGGGGTTGCACATCATCCGTTACACTAAACAAGATGATCAACTTGGCCTTTTGATTGGCCCTATCAAATTGAACTTGTTGTCTTCCATCATCAAGTGATCTTGTTGTTTTTCCATCTACAACTGTCCATAGGTCTTCAAACTCAAGTAACATCTTGATCTTTGGTTTCCATGCAGCATAGTTGTCTCCTCTAAGTAGTTGTGAATCTGGCAAGAAGAACTTTGGTGCTTGTGCACCCATTTTTATAATTTAAATTTCTGAAACTCTGAATTTCTGACAAAGGGTAAGGCTCTTATCACTCTAGGTTTATGGTCTCCCTCTCAATATACCGTCAGGCCGATATACCAAACCTTTCTATATACGCTCCCTTCCGATATACCTATTGGTACATGGAAGAAGATCACCCTTTCAATATACCCATTAGTACGGAAAGAGGTGTTAACACACGTGAAAGAATTTAGTACGTGGTATGTAGACAGTACGGAGAGGGGTTTGTGTAAGCACAAACGGATGGGAGGGCTCAAATGTGTGTGTATTGTGTCCTTATTACTCCCCGTCGATTTTATAGGGTTGATGCCCAAACAACGTTTAGGCAGCTATGTTAGGTGTTAAGTGCAGTAGTAGTCACGATGGCATCACCCGTAAGCACTTCCTAGAGGCACCGTATATACCAAACGCTGCTATGAGATCAAAGATCTCGTGTGATAGAACCAAACATAAAATAAAAAATTTGCACTTTTTTTTTCTTTTTAAACTTTATGCACCAAGATTACTACAAAATGCTCCAAAAGTACATCAAAATAAAGTTTTTGTGTCCCCCCTCTTTAGAAAAAAGGTCTAGAATCACAAAATACACAATTTAGGCCAAAAATATTTTTTACCACCCAATAGGTGTTTTTCTGCTAAATTTAGCTGGTGGCTCTAAATGTGTTTGGTGAGCTTCTAAATTTGGAAATCTCCCAAAATTTAGTAATTTCTCCAAATTTTCCAAAAAAATAATTTAATAAAAAATGTGGAGAGAGTGGGAATTGAACACGGCTGACCTGTTTGTTCCCAAGATCCAAACAAACAATTTGAATATTGTTTTCACCTTGTCTCACAAATCGTGATCTGGGTTTTTCTCAAATTTTGATAAAAGCATCATACAACATTTTTCTTGAAACCCAAAAATTTTAGAAGAATCAGAATCTTAGTTTTTGAGATCTCACTAATTTACCAGCTAGATCTGATTTTTTTCAAAAAAAAATGATCCGACTTGTACATGACTTTTCGTTACATGTAGAGGCCGATTCTGAAGATGATGTAAAATGTAAAGTTATGCGCATCCTTCTTATAATTTCAAAAAAAAATGGTAGATCAATCTGACATTTTATGAAAAATTTATGTCTAATTTTATAAGAACTATTTGCTAGGAATTTTGTTGACGGGACTCCTTCAACTTTTGCTCCCGAATTCTTCACACCTCCACTTTTAGATCTGATTTTTTTTTCACTTTTTTTTAGATCTGCAATTTTTTTTCAAGATCTTTCCTTTTTTTTTAAGATCTCTTTCACAAATTTTTTTTTCAAGATTTTTTTTTTTTTCAAGATCTCCAAATCTGAAATATTCCGCCAATATGTTGGATTAATTGGCTATGCCAATGACCAATAAAAAAAAATTACCTTCCAAATAAGTGGATAGGTCAAATTTTAGTTGAGGGATGCTTGGAAGGAATGGAGGCTGTGGGATGCTTCAATGGCTCTCCTTTGATGCAGATCTTCTTCTCCAATGGATCCTCTCCAATAGTGCTCCTCTTCAACCTTGCTTGGATAGAACCCCGCTCTGATACCAAATGATAACAATGGTATAACTTTGATACCAAATGATAGAATAAAATAAGATTGCAATGACCAAAGAGGGATGGAAGCCTCACAAATATTATTGATCATGAAATCAGATTACATAACAATGCAAGAGCTATAATATTTATAGATATTAGACAACCTCATATGGATAGACATGACACCCTATCAGACACCAACTAAAAGATGATAAGACCCATCTCACATGCACATGTAATTACTACTAATACCAATATTGAATGTTATCCAACATAACAATATTGAATGCAAGTCACTAGACTAGAGTGCACATATTACACATTATTAAATAAAAGACAATGCAATAAATGCAATAAATATGCCTATGCTAAATTATGCTAACAAAATATTAGATATCCATCAGTTGTGGTAGAAACAAATATTAGATCTATATAATAAGGTGGTTCAATGGATGCTTGATCATCTTGGGGGTTGTAGCCTCCTTGTGGAGTTGGTGCTTCACAAAATTAAGGGTTGGTGCTCCTTGTAGGGTTGGTGCTCTACTAAACTAGGGGTTGGTTCTCCTTGTGGGGTTGTTACCTCACTAAATTCAGAAACATATCAATATAATATAGTGTTTTAGTGAGTTTTATTCCCCTTGAGGGTTTCCCCCTCATATCTTGTGTTTTTATGGTGTTTCTTTGCTTTCACGGTTACATGCTTTGCTAATGGTTAATGATGTGCACACATTAAGAGTTTAATAAGTGGTTATTGTGATTTTATGCTTATGGTATTTTGAGTTTCAGATCTGAATTATAATTTGAAATTTTTATAAGGATTGATTCATCCCCCTCTCAATCCATTATGCTTCTAATAATTGGTATCGAGTTGGTCCTTTTGTAGAAGTTTGACAACTTGAAAGGGGATCCTTGAAGCAAAATATGATGAGTAATACTATGATTGGAAAGGAACCAATGTTTGATGGTGTGAATTATAGCTTTTGGAGAATGAGAATGAGGTCCTATATCATGGCTCAAGGGTTTGATGTCTAGAATACTATTGCAAGTGGTTATAATCCTCTTACCTCTTCCACTCTCATTGATGATGAAAAGAAGGAATATACTAATAAATCAAAGGCCTTAAATGCAATATTAAGTGGTCTTAGAGAATATAAAATGGGAAAAGTGATGCATTGCAAGTCTGAAAAGGAAGCATGGGAAAAAATCTAAGTCTATGAAGGAGACTCAAAGGTAAGAATTTCTAAGCTTCAAACTTTTAGAAATCAGTTTGAATCTCTTAAGATGAATGATGATGAGAATATTGCAACCTATCTTCTTAGAGTTGACAAGATTGTTAACAATATGAAAGGGTTAGGAGAAGATCTAAAAGAGGAATTTATTGTCCAAAAGGTGTTAAGATCCTTGACTCCTAAGTTTGATTCAAAAGTATCAACTATAGAGGAAGAAAAGGATGTCACTAAGCTAAACATGGATGAGCTACATGGTACCCTAACAACCTATGAGATGAGGGTAATGGATTCCAAGCCTACTAAGAAGGAGATAACCTTCAAGATGGAGAAAGTGGCTAAAGAAAAGAAGGAGAAATATGAAGAATCTACTCTAGAGCTTGATGATGAGGAGCTATTTTCTATGGTTGCTAGAAGAATGAAACTTGGGACTGGTAAGTACAAAGGTAAGCTTCCTTTCAAATGTTTTTCATGTGGTAAAATTGGTCATTTTTCTACCAAGTGTCCTCATAGACATGATAAGAAAAGGAATGATGATCATGATAGTGATAATGAGAAGAAGAATAAGAAATTTGATAAGAAGAAGAAAGGGTTAAAGAATAATGAATCCATGAACAAGAATAAGAAAAGTATCTACACTAAAAAGGAATAATATGAGAGTGAAGAAGAGAGATTTGATTCAGAGGTTGAATCTGATCACAATGATATTGGTGATGAATTTCTCTTCATGAAAAAGAGGCTATGAGATCCTCTAGTGGTGGATCTATTCCTTGGGGTGACATCTCACCTGATTCTTGTAAATAAGAGGAAGGAAAAGATGATGTTCTAAGGATTGAATTATCATGTGTGAAATATGAAATTGAACATGCTGAGAATAACAACAAAATTTGACTAATCAATTCAACGAATATGAGACAAAAATACAAGAACTGAAGGGAAACATTGGGAAATATATGAGAAACTAGAAGAATCAGTAAGAAGACTAGAATTGCAGATGAGTAACATGACTCTAAGTCTTCAATCTAAGGAAGAGGAAGTGAAGGTTCTTAAGAAGGAACTTACAGATGTTACAAGTAGGGCTAAGACCTATGAAAAGTTTGAAGAAAGTAGAAAACATTTTGATGATCTTTAGAGAAATCAAAAGGATGCTAGTGATAGGACTAGTTTAGGCTTAAAATATGAAGTCAAGAGAAACAAAGAGGTGAAATAAGATCTGATTCCATGCAAATAAGTGGGAGAATCAAGCACCAAGGAAGGAAAGAAGGATCCTCAAGTCAAGGACATGGAGAAAAGAAAGCAAATTAGGAAACCTAATGCCTCAAGGTATGAAAGGTCTTTCAATGGTTTTTGTTATACATGTAATGATTTTGGTCATAGGGATAAGGAGTGTAGGAGAACTCCTAGAGACACTTAGTCATGGAGAAAAATTAGAGATGATTATGACAAGAAGGTTGTATGCTTCAAATGCAATCAAGTAGGTCACATTGCTAGTGAATGTATGAATGACTCATCTAGGAATTTTTATGAGAAAACAAAAGAAATGTAGTGGTGTGTTACAACTATAACAAGGTTGGGCAATGTGGAAAATAAATGCTTCCAATATTTCTCAGGTCAAATAAGAAGTTACTCAGCCCTAGAGTGCAAGATTTTGGTGTTCAAAGAGCTAGAATGCATGAAAATAGTCCTAGAAGAGCTTGGGAACCTAGGAGAGATCATGGTGTATCTTCAAGTGTAGATGATGGTGAAAAGATATGTGTTACTCAGTGTTTATAGTAGAGAAGGGAAGATGAAGGAGTTTTGTAGGTGCCCAAGAAGGCTTGGGACCTCTTCAAGACCTTCTTTTAGGTCTCCTTGGAACAAGTATACCTTCACTATGCTTCTTGAAGGTATACCAAAGCATATGAAGCATCTAAGAAAGGGGAGTTTTAATGTCATTATGAGTCTTCTCTATATGTTCAAGGTATGTGTGTATTTTTCCTTACTTTTCTTGTTTTGGTTCATAATGTTGGTTCTTGTGTAAAGGTCTTGTCAATTAGTCTTAAATCTCTGATTTTCACTTGCAAGTAGCTTATGTGGTCCATGTATGAGTTCTCATGGTATGTAATTCATTTGTAGTGAGTATAAAGGGTTTAATGTCATCTTGACATGTCTCTATGTGTGTCTTAATGGTTTAGTGGTCTTGAATATCATGCTCATGTCATTTGTGTCCAAATTTGACCTCTATTATCGTCTGATGAGCTGTGTGAATATATGCATTGGATTATATGAGTCATTAGAAGGTTATATGAATTGTAATGATGCATAAATTGTCTTGACAGGTGTGGCATAGTGTCTTCTATATGTGTGGATCCACAAGTATGGTCATTACATTGAAAATGGTATCTTGCACTCATATCAATATGTTTTAGTCTTGTCAACTTTGTGTTGTTAAGTTTGTGTCATGTTCTTAAATGTATTAGGTTTGTATCATGAGTTGAAAATGTGATGTCTAGTCCTTTGAGTCCCCTTGAAGGTGGTATAAGGTGATCAAGTCCTACTTGATCAATTTGATCTCAAGAAGATTGATTGAGATAGTAATATTGTCAAGATGGCTCTATTTTCAAGCAAAATGGAGTGCTACAGGTATGGAAAGTGATTTATCCTTATAAAATATGATTAAATAAGGTGCTTAGTGAGTTCAAGTATGATTTTTCAAGGTGGTAATTCTAGTTTGAAGAATATAAGAGAAAAGTTTGTCAAAATTGCTAGTTCATTGTCCTTGACTGGGTTTACACAAATTCCTATGAGCAATATGCATGGAAACTTATGTTTGAAGGTGCTAATAATGGAATTTTGGTTTGGATTTTTGTAATTTTCATCAAGAAATGTGGGGATAGAGGATGTATGATTTTGAGGTCTAGGTATGCACAATGTTTCAGCTTTATCTATGATAGTACATGAGATTTGTTCTTGTTGCACAGAGAGGAAGGGTTTGTTTAGTAAAACCCTAACAGTTAGATTTCTCAAGGCTTGTCAAGGTATTAAATACAGGTATAATTATAAATGAGTGCTAAAAATGGTATATGAAGTGTTCTTCATGGTTAGGTATAGTAGTGATGAAGACTTGATTGTGTTTCACCATGTTGCATGTTAAAATTTCTTGATACTGTACATAGGTAGAGATATTGGTTCTTGGGGTAAGTTTGATGATGGTTCTTCATTTTTGTGTTGTTCCTAGCTCTATGATTCCCTTTAAGTTCTCAATATAGTTGGGAGTGCATTTACTATTGATCTCTTTGATATGTGCTTGTGAAGGTATCTCAGTACTCCATGAGAAGAATGATCACCTATAGGTCTAGAAGGTAGAGTTACATGGTTACAGAGGTTTGTTATGTGTTCCAAAGTGAATTATTTTCTATAATGGTAATTTTATTCATCAATTAATTATTTTTAAGTGAATGGTAGTTGTTGGAAAGTCAGTGTTTTTGTAAATACTTCTAAACTATGTTTTTCTCCAAATTAGCACTCTACAGGCTGTAGATGCATGTCTTGCATGATAATAGTTGAAAGAAGATTAAAATATGTTATTCTATCCTTGGTTTGAGTTCTTCATGATGTATATGTATGGTTTAGTGTATCTCATGGTTTAAATGATCAAGTTTTAGGCTTGTTTGTTGACTCTTGCATCTCAAGTAAAGACTGAGACACATCTATAGTGCTTTGAGACAGGGATGAATGGTAAGAAGTTGTGTTTTTGCTTCTAAGGATAATGAGGAGTTTAGTTTAAACATCAATGCAAGTTTTTTTAGGTTTCTAAAGCCACAAGACACCTTATTGCCTTCAAAATGAATATTTTTACATTGACAAGTTATTATCAGTCCTCTAACAGTGTTGAAAAGGGTGTTATTACAAGAAAATTTGTTGTTTCAAGTATGAAGAAGTTTCTCAAGTAAGTACATTTACTCATAGATTGCTTGGACTTATAGAAGGTAAATATGACCTTCTCAATGCTCTTGAGGTATGATCTATGTTTTTTATGCATGCCTAAACCAAAATTTCTTATCTCAATCAAATAGGGTTGTAAGAGACTGAAATGGAGTTTTAGGACCTTGAAAAAGTTGTAATGGTGTTTTCAAGGTATGGTTGCAAGGTTAGTTTCCTATCTTGTGCTCTTGAGTTAGTATTTTAGGAATTTTGTCTAGGGGGAGTAATTATTGCATGAGTATAAACATGGTGGATCTATAGTTGCATGTTGAAATTTGTCATTTTTGCACTAAAAAGGTTGTTCAAGGCTTTAACACCAAGCTATATGAAGAGTATGAAGATGCCTTGTATTGCATGTATTTAGGCCTATAAATGATGGTTCATTTGTCAATATTTATGGAGTAATGATGAGATATGGTCTTTCATGTCATTGGTGACATGCATGTAATGTGATTTTAACCTTGTTCCATGACTACTACAAAGGCCTTTAAGAAGGCTAAAACATGGTTATAGGAGTAAGTTGATGGTTTGCTTGCCTAGAAGATTGAAAATGATGCTTCTACCCCTAAAAGGTGAAAATTTTTTTTTTTCATGGTGTATTGATGGTTTTCAGATGTTGGAAGTGCTCTTTCCAGGGGAGCATGGTGCTTGCATGCCTAAAATGAAGGCAAAATTTAGTTTTGGAAAAAATCAAGAAAATGAAGCAAATTGAGACCTTTGGTTGATGTTTCTAACCAAATCATGGAGGTATGAAGCTGAAGAAGGTGAATAAGGTGTGTTACAAGTATGCCTTTTCATTAATGTAAAAAGGGGAGAAGTTTAGGGTGTTTTCCATCAATGAAAAAGGGGGAGATTGTTGGCATGGTGTCCTAATAGGTGTTGTCATTGATGAAAAACCACATTAATGAAAAAGTGAATGTTTTATGATGATGTCATGATGTTTTGTATATGATGCTAACATACTGGTTTAGATGTTTATCACCAATTCTTATGTGGGATTCATGAGGTAAGTGCTTGCTCTAAGCAAGCCCATAAATGTGCTAGGAGGTTTAGCTTGATAGTTTGAGCTTCTTGGATGCTTGGAAGCATGTTGACATGATGGATAACATGTTTTGAGGGTGCTTGAGCACTCACAATAGTGGCATAGTGCAGGTATAGTTGGTTCACTTGGTTAGAGTGCTCATTGGGAGAAGGTATGCTTGTTTGGAGGTGTGACTGTGGATTTGAGCCATTTGAGCTCATGGAATCATGAAATTAGGTTTATCATGGAATATGAGGTATTTTTGGTCATTTTCAGAGGTTTCTGTTTAGTTATTGCATTATTTCAATTGACCCTAGTTACTTATATGAGGATCTAACATGCAAGCATAGGTAAGTCTTAGTGACTGGAGATATTGAGGTATGAAGTTGATATTATGATGATTTGAGATGTTAGATGAATGATTCATAGTGATCTCAAAAAAATTACAGGTCCCTATGATGTATATTTTTCTAGATATGACTAGATTTTGTGAGATAGGGTGAAAATCAAGTCAAATTCCAGCTCAAAGTTGAACTTCAAATGCTCATTGTGAATAGTGTGCTTTACATGGGACCTTATGGATTTAAGGGAATCTTATATGGTTAGTTTATAAGGTTTAAAAAATAATGAGGTCAGTTGATTGTCATCATTTTTTTATGAATGAATGTTAAGAAGGTAAAGAGGTCTAAAACCCTAGTTAAACCCTAGCTAGGAGCAATTTGTAAAAAGAAGTATTGTGACCCAGTTTTGATTGGTTCATAAAAAGTGAATGATTTTATGTTTTAGAGGACTCCTTAGGATTTCCAGAAATGTATGGTTGAGGTCATGGTGATGAGTGGGCCCCACCTAAAAATAATAATTTTTATGGGAAGAAGGTTTTAGGACAAGATGGTCCAAAGAGTAGCATGCAAAATTGATGGTGCATGATTATTGAGAGTTTTTATTGATTTAAATGGAGGTTTTAGGACATTTTCATTCATTTCATGATGTTTTGAGGTCTAAATAGGTTGACTGGTCAAAGGGCAGTTTTGGGATCTCAAATAGCAGGTCCAAGTAAAATGAGTATAACTTGAGCTACATGTGGATTTATGAGATGATTCAAGTTTAATTGGAAATATATTTAGAGATATTTCCAGTGATATATGGATTTCCTCATGATGAGGTCATTTGACATGGTTTCCAAGGAATTCTTTGAGCAAGAATATTTTTGTAGTTCAAGACAACATGTGTTTTGATGCAAGTTTGATGATACTTGAAGCATGAGATGGATTGGGTGATGCTTCCTATCACTTGTAATGTGAATAGGGATGAATTGGGAATAAAATTAATCCATTTATAGGTATTTAATGTATGTATAAATGATTTTATGAGCTAACCTTTGGAAACAACATTTTTGGCAAGTTGATTTGGTGAAGGAAAAATGTTGTTGTGGTTTGAAGTGAAGGATGTTTCATGACTTATAAATTTCTTAGAAGTGTTATAAAAGTTATTCCATTTATTTTTAGTGGTCATATGGAATATGTTTTGGTTGAGTATAAGTTATTTTGTGATTAGATGAAGTTTCCAAGGTGTTGAAGGGTGCAAGAAACAATTGTTTTGAGAATTGTAAAGGAAATCTGGGCCATTAAATGAAATAATTTGATTGGTTGATATTAATTACAACCATGTATGAATTTTTATGATATTTTATTCATATGTAATGGGTTTTGGTCATGAAAAAGTTATACATTTAATGTAAGGGCATTTTTAAGAATGTTGCCATGGGGTTTTGAGCCATTTTTGGCACATGTAATGAGGTTTTTAGATAGGCCGACCTAATTGGGTCACTTGTGACTATTTTATTTCAAATTTGAAAAATTTTCCTTGATGTATTGGTCGAACCAAATGGATGGAAAAGGTTTTTCCTAAGTTTGAAATGAGGAGAAGCATATAAAAACATGTTTTTGGGTGCTTTTTGGAACTAGTTGAGTGTGTGTGCATGTGGAGTGACCTAGGTGAAGTATAATTAAAGGTTTTTGAGCATGATTTGGAGCTGAAACAAGTGTGTTTCAGGTTGAGAAAATAAAAGGACATGAGAGAAATAGTTTGATGATTTTTAGAGGGTTTGAAGAGCTTGTTTTGTGAAGTGTGATCACCTAGGGTTTGAGTGAAGAAGTGTGAGCTAAATATTGATCTCCATTAGTTATGAAATAAAAAATCTTAGATCTACACATCATAAGGTGGTTGAGTGGGTGCTTGATCATCTTGGGGGTTGTATCCTCCTTGTGGAGTTGGTTCTTCACAAAATTAGGGTTGGTGCTCCTTGTAGGGTTGGTGCTCTACTAAACTAGGGGTTGGTGCTCCTTGTGGGGTTGGTGCCTCACTAAATTTAGAAACATATCAATATAAGATAGTTTTTCAATGTTTTTTCTTCCCCTTGATGGTTTCCCACTTATATCTTGTGTTCTTATGGTGTTTCTTTTCTTTCATGGTTACTTGCTTTGTTGATGGTTTATGATGTGCACACATTAAAAGTTGAATAAGTGGTTATTGTGATTGTATGCTTATGGTATTTTAAGTTTCATATCTGAAGTATAATTTTAATTTTTTTATAAGAACTGATTCACCCCCCTCTTAATCCATTTTGTTTCTAACACATCATCTATTAGAAGTGTGTCACTTGTGTTTTCATTGATGTCAAGTCCATTAATGTCAAGTGGTCTAGGTGATCTAGGTATGTTGGCTAGGTGATCTAGGGGTATCAAAGGTGGTATGAAGGTAAGTGAGGTGTGTCAATGTGTCGGTAACATGCCCAAATGGTTTTGTCATGTAATGTCTGAGTCAATTCAAGTACTTCTAGGCTTTGGCCTAATGCAAATATATGGTGTTAATTAATCAAGTGTGTTAATTCACTAAAAAAAAGCATGGAAAGAAATATTAGATCACATGAGGTGGCACAAGGGGTACAAAATATAAACAAGAGACAAACCAAGTGAATGATACTTTGAAATAGGTTAGTATAGAGTTTTCTTATGCTAATCCACATACAACCAAGTTCGAAATGTTGATCTAATGTGTGATGTTGAAAACAAAATCATGGTGTGAGTATGGAATTATGATATATGATGTGTAAAAGGCATCACAGGTAGCTATTGAGGTGTTTTAGGTACTTTTATAGGACACCATAGTTCAACAATCGGGAATCAAAGACCAAAGGGCACCTAAATGAGATGGAATGGAAAGATTCAGGATGAACCAGAGAAAAACATCACTTGGAGGTGTTATAGGGATGTGTCCTTAAGGTGTGAGAAAAATTTCAAAAGCTGAGGATGAATATTTTGCAAGTTATGCAAGTATTTCCAAAACGGGTTTTTAAAGTATATAAATTAAACACCAAACTTCTTAGCAGTCAAGAAAAATTATGGAGCCTTCTTTGGATAATTCATAAGAAAAAATGGATTAAATTTGGATAAAATTATGGTGTAAATAATATTTTTTTATTGGTTGAGTATTTTAGAAGTTCTATCCATTTTTGTAAGCATGTATGTAGCCTTCTAAACCCCAGTTCTGACCAATTTTGAGAGATTGAGTTGGTTAGGTGACCAAAATCAACTATTTTTCTTAAAAACATATTAGAAAATGTAGAGGAATAATAACAACACATTTTCATGGTGATATGGATTCTCGACACTTGGTGATACCCACTCAAAAATATGCTTTTTAAGAAGATTTCGGTGTACATCTAAAAATTGCAAACAAAAAATGCTCAAATCTAAGATGGATTATGTTATGGATGTCTAAATCAGCCTCATGAATTTACCTAACTAACTTGGATATAATTGGATTTTTAGGTGCATTTTTGAGCTTACTGGAAAAAGGTGCTTGTTTTTAGAAGCTAGTGAAGGAGAATGAAGGTAACCATGTTACATTGCATTGAATTGATGATGTATCTTTCCTTGATCATTATTTTTATGTTTCATATGATGTGTGGAAGTTATTTTTTCAGTTTAGATAAGTCATTTCTTGCTTAATGGTGATTGAGCCAAAATTGCTCCTTTAGGCCTATTTGAGAAGAATGTCTAAATGAGTATGAAGATGAGACTCTTTCCATTTGAAATATGGATATGAATGTATAAACATGTTTTATACATATAAATTGAAGTTTTGAAGGTGATAGGGAGGTCTAAAAATTTCTTTGGAGTTGTTTGACCATATTGTATGGAAGACTAGTTTTTGTGTTTTTAAGGACGAGTTAGACTAGTTGCAAAGATCCAAGTTTTTTGAAGACTTATGTCATGAATTGGAGTAGTATGATAGGTGGATTATATTTAATACTTCATTATATTTTCATTGATAGGTTAATTTACTTATGATGATGAAATTTGACGTATGTATCAAACTAATTCTTGAAGACCAAATTTAGAGATGCTAAAACCAACTAGGCAAGTCCTGCAAGATGGTGTTTCTTGATGTGTTAAGCCTTGATTTGAATCTTACTACTAAATTTTAATAAAATTAGAAATCATAAGATTAATTTTTATATATTACTTTGGTCATGAGGATAAGTGGAAGTGATCTAGTTAGATGGTCTTTTAGGACTATTTTTTGTACTATTTAGGATTACCTATGAGCCTAAATAAGTATCTTGGCTAATGTGGCAAGTTTACAAGCATACAAGAAATATTTGGAATTTCAGGACCATGTACCATGTGAATAAAATTTTTAATACTTGTGGAAAAAAATTTAGAGATAGAAGACAACCAAGTGAGTGATTTGAAGAGTCATGGTAAGTGGAAGATCAAAGGTCATGTCTAAAGAGGTATATCTATTCATGTAAGCTCATTTGTGAAATGAATTTTTGAAAAAAATTCTCTTCATTTGAAGAAAAATTTTCTGCAAAGAAAAATACCATTCGACATAACCCAAAACCCCTGGAAGTCTCTTCTAGGTTTGTAGTGATTGGAGTTTCATGAGAAGGATGTGAATGAAGCAAAATTGGTGATATCTTTATTGGTTGTAATCTGATTTGATGAGTTGTAATCTAATTTGTATTCCAATAAATAAAGTTTCTTGGGTTCTTGATATATATACATCTCTTGATGATTTTTATTTGATTATGATACAACAATAATGTATAAAAGTATATGTTTGATGTTTTGAAGTAGAAAAGTGAAACGATTTATTACAGGACTGATTCACCTCCTCTCTCGGTCCCTTATCAATTATAACAATTGGTATCAGAGAAGGCCCTTGGAAGTGGTCTTAACAAGCTAAAGGGATATATTTGGTGACAAGGATGGGAGATATTTATTGGGTAAGGAATGGAGTAGACTCATGTGAAGAACTATTGAAAAAATGTATGTATCTCATGAGGAAATTATCAAGTGTGTGCAGATTCAACTCAAGGAAGCTCTAGCAGAGAAAGAAGAACTAAAGAAAGAGAATGAAGAACTGAAGAAGGATCTAAGCATCATGACAAGTAAGGTATCATATTTTCAAGAGAGATCAAAAAATTGGATAGAATGTTAGGAAAACAAAAGGCATATGGTGATAGAACAGGACTAGGTTTCACAAAAGATTCATATAGTTTAGAGAATAATGAAGGTGAATCAAGCCAAGGTTCAAATAGAAAAATTCAGTCAAGAAATGGAAATAGTCTAAAGTATTCATCTCATGGAAGATCACTTGTTAGGTAGCCTAATGCATTTAAGCATGGTATTTTTCATGGTAATTTCTACAAGTGTGGTGCTTATGGCCACATGGCTAATGCATGTAATCCTAATGTGGAAAAGAATGAATATTCTAAAGAAGAAACTAAAGAAAAGGAAAGAAGGAAGAGCAAAAATTTGGACAAAGATATGGAGCTGAGTGTTATCACTGTCATGAGAAAGGACATCTGGCAAATTATTACACAAATGAGCCATCAAACACAAGAAGGTATGTAAGAAAATTCAATGGCTATTGTTATGCTTGTAATGAATTTGGACATAGGGATTTTGAGTGAAAAGGAAGTCTCTAATGCCTTAGGTGCCACAAGATAGGGGAAATTGCAAGGTTATGTGATGTAGGATAACTGAAGAAAGAGTTTCAAATACCCAAGCATCAAACTCAGACATACAAGAAGAAGGGAGAAGCTAGTCAAGGTGCTAAAGAGGATCCCAAGAACGTGATTTCTCAAAAGAAGAAGTCTACTGTGACTGATGATCTAGTCAAGAAACCAAAATAAAGTATGAGACCTTCTTAGGTCTCTCATCAAGCTCCTTCATGATGATACTAAGCTTCAAAGGGTGTATATATGAAAAATAAGCAATGGAGTGAGGGGGAGTTATCATGATTAGTCTTCTTCATAAGGTTGTAGTATGATAAGTATGTCTCTTGGTCCATTTGGGTTACTCTTGAAATAAAGTATGTCTATTGATCATTTTGGTGATATTATTAGATGCATGTTTTTTAGCACCTTAAGTCTGCATGCTAATGTTCTAGTCGATGTTTGGTCTGAGGTATCTTTGTATAGTCAAATTCATCTTGTCCATGTTATTGTATACATGTTTGTATATTTGAGCTTGTGGTGTGTGTTGTAGATGTCTATGTATCTCAATATTTCCTTAATAGATATGTATGTTATATGTGGTGTCTTATTGACATGGTTGGAGCTCTATATTGTGACATTAAACTTTCATGAGGTGTCCATCATTTATTCAAGGTGTCATTCATTTCAACTTGTATGCCCAGTATGTGTCTTGTGTGTCAAAAGTCTTATTGAGTTGAGAGCATTCCTTTTTAGTCAATTGTGAGTCTCTTTCAAGTTTTAATGTCAAGGAGCTTTAAGTAATTCTTGCATATGAAGTCTTGTGGACTGTGAAAATGTGCTAGAACAGAATGCAAAAGTCTATTATAGGTCTTAGTCCCGAGTTACAAAGAGCTATCAAGTGATTATGTTTATGCAGACACAACACCCTTGATTATTTGTAACTCGATATATTGAAATTGTTAGTGTGATTGTATAACATGGAACTTTTCCCAAAGTGTGGGATTTGTGATCGAAATCTCTCTAGAAAAGGCCAACTTCCTATCCTATCCTAGTGCCAACTACTCCAAAGTGCAGAGAGTTGCAGATCTAACCCTAATATAATATTTCCAAGGAGACAGAGATAGAAAAAATGCATGAAAATAAAACTTAATCTAAGGGAAGGTGATGCACTAAGAAGGATGTTGAACAACCTACATAATAAACACAACACTACTAGAACCTTGTAATGAAAACAACAATAATACACAATAATATTGCATGCAATGAAAGATCAAAAAGTTGCAATATAACATAGAAGAGGGTTTGAAGCATCCACATGTCTAATTTTATTGTTCTCAAAGTTGATATAATACATCACAATTAGGGCCAAAGGCCCAAATTTTGAATTATAATGTTCAATAGGGAGGTTTGAAATCTCCACAAATCTCTTATAGACAAGAAAGAAGGGAGGGGCATACATAAAATTTTCTAACCTTTTGAAATGAACCACTCCTTAAAATAAATAGGAAGAATGAGAGAAGGATCCAAAATATTGCTTTAACCACCCTAAAATGCATTAAAATCACCTGCAACAATGATGGGTGCCACTGCATAACCCATAACTCCATGTACTTTTCCTTGTTGGATAAGAAAGGAAGCCCATACTTCATTATTTTGGTAGGTGAGAAATTTGGAAACACCCTCTAAAATGGTGGACTGTATTTCTTCATTTTTAAATACTTAGTCTTACTAAAATTAAGAAAACCATTCATAGTTGTGTAGAGGATAATCGAGGGATTTCCAAAAGTTTGATTTTATGCAAATCTAAGCTTCTAGTCAAATGTTATGGCCATCTGAAGATGAGGATGTCATTCTATAATAAATGTGAGTCATTAGCTTTGTTTTTTCAAACTCCAAACTTGCATTGAAACCTTCAAAATCTGAAATTTTAGACTTTCAGAATTCAGAAATTTGGACCTTTTGATTTTGGTGTTCAGGTTACTGTTCATCACTCAAGTCAGCTTGAGAGTTTTGAAATGTCGAACCTCCAAAGTTCAAAATTTAGACTTTGGAGTTCGAGACTCCGAAATCATGTCGTGTAACATTGTTCATCGCATCTAACAAATTTTTGAAACTCCGAAGTCCAAAATTTAAACTTCGGGCTTGGACCTTTTCCATTTTCGGGATTCAGGTTTCAAGATTTCGGGAGTTTCAGATTTCGAGGCTTTGGCTTTCGGGATTTCAGGTTTCAAGATTTAGGGTTTCAGGGATTTCAAGTTTTTCTTATCCATTCAAGCGAGCATGAAACCTCTAAAACTTTGAAGTTTTAATTTTGGACTTTGGGTTTCAGACCTTTGACTCTCCTCTATGTGGTACTATTTACTTGCTCGACCCTTCCGAGACATCCAAACATCCAAAGCTCTGAAGTTTGAAATTTAGACTTTGGAGTTCGACTTTTCCATCCTTGATCTATGACACCATTGACCCCGAAAGGAGTTAACCCCAAGCCTTTTCAGACTTTTGGGTTTAGGTCTTTCAGGCCTTTTTTTTTTTTCCTTGTTTTTCTACCAAAACTCCAAATGTAAAACCTCTGAAGTCCGAAGACTTTGAACTTCAGCCCCCATTTTTCACTTATCTCGACTCTAAGCCTCCTTCAATTTCTTTCCTCCGACATCATTTCCATTTCGAGCCCACCTGTAACTTGACATCCTTATATGAAATGTGAGCTCTCATGGCTGAATGATCCCTCCAATTTCTCAGTGTGCAAGTTCATGTTTGTCCAACTTTTCCTAAGGGGAAAAATTGGATAACATGTTCTATAGTTGTATTGATAACATGGATCTCTGAGTAGAAGCACGAAACCATGATAAAAAATCAAGGAATCAAGTGAGATAAGTTCTAATGATTTCATCTAGATAATTTGAATGAATAGGAATACAATGACTCCATTGTTTCTCAAAGTGAAATATGTTGATTTTCTCATGAGGTTGTTTCTATATCACAGTTGTTTGGCTAGTTGTTGATAATATCCTCAAATATTTTTCATGAAACTTGTTTGAAAACAATGTATCTTGATTAACCAATTGTGTGCTTACATCTAGAAAATGCGTCTTTGAGTATATTGTGCAACAAAGTATACTAAATGTATATGAATGACTTATTGTGATATATAAGAGGGTTTGTAGTGATATTAGTGAGTTATAGGTAAGAGGTGTATTGTGAGACAAAGTAGGTATATCCTCAAATTACAGTGGGTATGAAAGGCATCTCAGTAATGATTGGTGTTGAATAATGAAAGCTACAGGTTCGCAAGGGCTCCATATAAGCTATACTAAACTAAATAGAAAACTAAAGGGTTCCATTGTAGGATGATTGTATGGATATCTGATAAAAGGATTTGAGTTTCAACACTCTATGTAAACACCAAATATCTTGGTATTACAAAAGGTAACGAAGCATGAAGTTATTTTGGTTTGATTCTTGTGGAAAGAAGAAGTCAAAGAAACAATAGGGGTTCTGAGAAATGAAGAGAATGATGCATAGAATAGAGATAATCAAACTAGAAAGGGTAAAAAGTGTAAAAATAGACAATGAAGGGATAAAGTTATGTGAAGCAAACTTAAGGTTAGACTAGATGAGTTAAGATTGAAAAAAATATGTTGTTTATTGATTTCTTGTTGAAGTGAAACTGTCTTAGAAGTTAGGTTGTTAGAATAGATATATTTGTCAACATATATATGTGACTAATATAGTCTTGACAAGAAAGAAAACATGGTTTCGGTTAAGATATAGATAGAGTCCAAAGACAAGAAGGTAGTGAAAGGTGTATGAAAAGCTACATAAATATAGTATAGTGATCAAAGTAAAGTGTCATCATTGTATAATCAGGGAAGAAGAATGAAAGATTTCAGGATTCATAGATTGTTTATGAAGTTGTGAGGAAATGTTTCTAAGACTGAAAGAGAGAAATTTCATGCCTAATAGGACTATGCAAGTTTAAAATTAAGAAAAAGTAAGAGAGGATAGTTCAAAAAAATATGATAGAGCGACTATGAAGACAAAAGATAAGGATGAAATTTAAGGTTAATTAAGCATCATAAAGGCATGGGCACTATACAATTCCATGAAGGATGAGCAAGGTTGTTGAATGTTGAATATTATCCAAGGACAATGCAATATTTACCGATCACGGAGATACCATACAAGTTCAATGTGAAGTGAAATAAGAATGAAGAAGCCTCAAAAGAAATCTTATCACGTTGACTCGGAAGGAAAACCCTCCACTAGGGTTTAGAAGACAAGATATTCATTTCTCGCTTGTATGAACACTTGGGGAAATGAGTCTTGATATAGATACTATGACAGAGGTATAGAAATATTTGAGAGTGTTTTTGGATTATTTGAAGAATATTTAACAAAGTTATCAACAAAAATATGCCAAGGAATAGTGTTTATAGTGAACAAATCCAATTAGAGCAGTATGTATTTTGATCTAGGTACAAAAATGATAAATTGAGGCTTTGACTACATGAAACCCTGAATGTTCATGACCACATGTCGTGACAGTGATAAAGAAATATAAGAGTTTCTTATGCTTTAAAAATAATAGAAAGGAGTGCAAGGATCTATCATGTTCAAACTTAAGTAGTTTGTGATTTCCATCAATTGCTCCATTTGATGTTATCTATAGAAAATATGTAGCTTCCTATGTCATATGATCTCATTCTCCATAAGAGTTTTCAAGGAAGACTAAGGTGTCTCAAAGATTTTATTACAAAGATGTAGAGTTAGTGAACCTATGATAGGACTATAAGGACTATATTTTTTCAAACAAGGGAATGAGATGTCTCGGAACCAAGAGAGGATAAATGATGCATACCATATCCATGAAGAGTAGGGAGTATTACATGAAATGTTTGATACATGAAAATCAATCAAGCTAAAATACCTTGTCATGTGAATTCAAACTAGGAAGAAGGCCAATATATCTATTTCATCAGTACAAAAAAGAGTCTCATGTTGAACACAATTTCCATATGTCATGAAAACAAATCTAGTAACCTATACATGGGAGATCGGGGTGTTAAAACTTGTCTTAAACCAAAAGATCGAATTATCCAAAAAGGAAAAGAAGATTGTTTCTAGATACAAAGTCTCATTTTGGTGAATATTTGTGTCTAATGGTAGAGCTAAAAGGTCATAAACATGTGTGAAAACCATTAAAGAATAATGGAAGGTGACTAGAAAAAGTGAATTCTTAATATGACATATTTTTCGATAAAATAGTGAATTCCCAGAATGGATTGGGTCAATTTCAGTTTGAATGAGATTTGTTACTAAGTCAAAGTTCTATTCAGAAAGATGTACTAACTATATTATGTTGATTGGGAATCCATGTGATCAGTAAAATAAACCTTATAATCCTAAACAAAGTGGCCAAGACTCGTGTTATAGTGTCTACATGCTTATGCTTTATCCATCTAATTAGTGAGAAAATATGTGCTATGATTGGAAATGACAAGAACATTGTTGTATAAAATTTACTAAGAAAAGAATCCCTCTACAGTCTCGAAATACTTTTCAAGTGAGATTGAAATTGTGCATTATTATAGATTGAGTGCTTATGTATGGTTAGGAAATTTTGTGCTTCAAGATGAATTTAGATGGATTCCAAGTCTCTAGATATGAAAAGAATCAATCTCATTGTTCCACCTAAACTCAGTGACAAAGTCTAGCTTCAAAACGAAGAAAAGGAGAAAGTCCACTCCCAGTGGGAGTTGAGCATAGATATTATAGGAATTCACATAGTACACATGAATACTACTAGGGCTCTCAAGAAGGAAAAAATAGGGTATAAGGACAAATTATGTTTCTTAGTGTAAAATTGGTATGATCTCAACAGAGGAGAAAGTCTAGAAAGTGCATATGAGTTAACATGATTGAATATCATCTCGGGGGAGCTTATTGGATGACCAAACCAAGTTCTTGGATCATTCTCATGCTAATTTGGAGTCAAATTAGAGAAGTCACAGTCCAAGGGGGAGCTATGTTCATGTAAGTTGTCTTTCTATTTTTTTAACTTGGTTGTCATTATGAGTCACTGGTTTCCATGTCAAGTCCATGCATACCTTTGTCATAGATGTCAAAGGGGAGAAGTGTGTCAAGAAACATGAAAATGAGGTCATCCAAGTGAGTCATAGTTGTCATCAATGTTTCTAGGAAGGTTTCTATAAATGACAAAGGGGGAGTTTGTTAGAAGTGTGTCAGTTGTGTTGTCATTGATGTCAAATGGTTTATGTGATATAGGTATGTTGGCTAGGTGATCTAGGTATGTTGGCTAGGTGACCTAGGGGTCTTAAAGGTGGTATGAAGGTAAGTGAGGTAATTGACGTGTGTTAATGTGTTAGTAAAATGCCCAAATGGTTAATGTGCTAGTTCAAGTCAAGTCATTCTAGGCTTTGGCCTAATGTAAATATATGGTGTAAATCAAGAAAATGTGTGAATTAATTAAAACAAAGTAGGGAAATAAATCTTGGATCATTATGAGGTAGAAAAAGTGGTTCAGAAATAGAAACAAGAGACAAACCAGGTGAATGAGAATCTTTGAAACAGGTCAATATGGAGTTTTCTTAAGCCAATCCACAAACAAGCAAGGTGTGAAATGTTGACCCAATGTGTGATGATGAAAAAAAAACATGGTGTGAGCATGGAATGATGACATATGATGTGTAAAATGCCTCACATGAAGCTATTGAGGTATTTTAGGCACTTATGCAGACAACATAGTTTAATAGTTGGGAATCGGATACCTAAGGAACCTAAATGAGATACAATGGAAAGATTCAGGATGAACAGAAGAAAACCATCACTTGGAGGTGTTAGAGGGATGTGTCCTTAAGGTGTGAGAAAATTTTAGAAGCTAAGGATGAATATTTTGCAAGTTATGCAAGTATTTCAAAAATTGGGTTTTTCAAAGTATGCAAATTGAGCACCAAACTTCTTAGTAGTCAAGAAAATTTATGGAACCTCCTTTAAATAAGTCATAAGATAAAAAAATGGATTAAATTGGGATAAAATTATGGTGCAAAAATTATTTTTGTGATTGGTTGAGTATTTTAGAAGTTCTATCCATTTCGTAAGCATGTATGCGAACCTTTCCAAACCCTAGTTCTAAGCAAGCTTTGAGAGATTGAGTTGGTTAGGTGACCAAAATCAACATTGTTTCTTGAAAAATTATTGGAACATATAGAGGATTCCTAACAACACATTTCCATAGTGATTTGGATTCTTGATGCTTAGTGGGCCCCACTCAAAAATATGATTTTTAAGAATATTTTAGTGTACAAGAAAAAGTTGCAATGGAACATATGCTCAAATATGAGGTGGATGATTTTAGGTATGTCTACATCAGCCTCATTAAGTTACCTGAGCAAATGAATAGGATAAAATTGGATTATTAGGTGCATTTTATAGCTTACTTCGATAAAAGGTGTTTGTTTTGAGAAGCTAGTGAAGGACAATGAATGTAATGATGGTGTATTGCATTGAATTAATTTTGTCTCTTATTTTGATCAATATTTTAATGTTTCATATGATGTGTGGAAGTTTTTGGTTCAGTTTGGATAAGTCATTTATTTCTTAAAGGTGATTGAGCCAAAATTGCTCTTTTAGGCCTATTTGAGAAGCATGTCTGAATGGGTATGAAGATGAGACTCTCTCCATTTGACCTATGGGTATGAATGTCTAAACATGTTTTATACATACAAATTTAAGTTTTGGAGGTGATAGGGATATTTGAAAATTTCTTTGAGGTGTTTGACCACATTGTATGGAAGACTAGTTTTTGTGTTTTCGGATGAGTCAAACCAATTATAGAGATCCATGTTTTTGGAAGCCTTATGCCATGAATTGGATCAGTATGATAGGTTTATGAGATATTATAATTCATGATATTTCCATTTATATGTTACTTGCCTCATGATGAAGAGATTTGAGGTATGTATCAACTTAATTCTTGAAGACCAAATTTAGAGATGCTGAAACCAGCCAGAAAGTCTTGCAAAATGGTGTTTCTTGATGTGTTAAGCCTTGATTTGGCTCTTTATAGTAAATTTTAATGAAATTATACATCATAAGATTCATTTTTATATATTACTTGGGTCATGAGGATAAGTGGAAGTGATCTAGTTAGATGGTTTTTCAGGACTATTGTTTTTTGTAGAAGTTGATTTAGGCACACCTATGAGCCTAAATAAGTATCTTGGATAATGTGGTGAGTTTCCAAGCATAAAAAGATAACTATTTGAATTTTTGGGACTATGTACCACATACGATAAAAATTTAAATACTTGTGGACAAGTTTTAAGAGCTAGAAGATAAACAAATGAGTGATTTGAAGAGTCATGGCAAGTGGAAGGTCAAAGGTCATGTCTAAGGGGTAAAATATCATTTGTGAATTTTGGAAAAACCTTTTCTCTTTATTTTAAGAAAAATTTCCACAAAGAAAAACCCATTGGGCATAACCCAAAATCCTTGAAAGTCTCTTCTAGGTTTGTAGTTGGTTGAAGTTTCATGAGGAGGATGTGAATGAAGCAAAATTTGTGATATATTTTTTGGTTGTAATCTGATTTGATGATTTTTTTATCTGATTTGTATTGCAATAAATAAATTTTATTGTGTTCTTAATATATATGCATCTCTTGATGAGTTTTATTTGATTATGATCCAACATTAATGTATAAAAGTATATGTTTGATGTTTTGAAATAGAAAAGTGAAAAGATTTATTAAAGGACTGATTCACCCCCCTCTTAGTATCTTTCAATTCTAACATCATCTACAGGAAACATAATAACAACCCAAAAACATCACTAACAATATTTGGAACAACTTAAGCATCCATATTCATCATGAAACTCACCAAGAAGCATGCAATTCCAACTAGGTCTTTAATGCCTAGAAATTCAGGTCTTGAAGAACAAATTAGTTAATATAGAAAAAATCATCATCAAGGCTCTAGTGATATATAAATGTAAATTTATCTGAATAATATTTCTATAACAACTCACATTTTTGTCCAACTCATACTTTGGAAGACCTCCAAACACCTCAAACTATGCAACTTTTCCAAACTGGCTTCAAGACCCCAAAACTAGGTATTCAAAATAGAGTTGGTTCACATATCAAAACACATCACAAAGACACAAAACATATAAAATTGGAAAGTTATCTTAATATAATTTCTATAAAAATAACTTTATCTTCCAAATCATAGTGGAATGCCTTCAACCAAGCTAATCTCTGAAACTACTCATTCATGTTTCTATGGCTCAAGAACCAATATTGAGAGAAAATTGCTCTAACATCTCAAAAGTAACTTATAAGCATAACCAAAACCTAGAGCATATAAGGGAAATTTGTACCAACATGTACAAACACTAAGAATCATAACTTATGTGGAGGAATTCACTCTAACACACTGTTTAATTCACTTACTTGAGCAAGCCAACTAGGGATTTCTAGGCCATTAGGTATTGAACTAAAAATCACTTTACCGTATCATTCCAAGCATTCCATCACATTGTTTTAGGTTCCAAAAGTCTATCCAGGCTCATAAAACTCAGCTCCATTAAGCAATTTCATGAAACTCACTCCAAAACACAAGACTAACATTTTAGCCCTTAAGGCCAAAATCGGTAGGATGACTTTGAGAACTTGTATCTTTAATTTTCTCCATTGTACCTACTTTAATATTTTCATTATGATTTATATAATTTTCTAAATATTCTAGAACAATTTGGTTTTCATCCTAGAACCTCCATCTCAGTCCTCGAAACTATAAAAACCCTCAAAACTAGGGTTTTTATCTCTCTTCCCAAAATAGCTGAAACATGAAACCTATGCAAAAATGAGATATAAGGAATAATATTCAACCTTGATGCATCAATTTTACTTTCCAAGACATTATAGATACCATATAATTCAAATTTCTTGAGTGACTCATTATGAGGGTTTAACTAGGGTTTCAAAGCACTTTACCTTCTTAACGGTTGTCCATAAAAATATGACAATAAATCACCTCATTAAACACTATTACCTCATTTTAAAATCGACCCCCAAAATTTCGGGTCCCATGCAAAGTGTGTTTGAGTGGGTGAGCATATGAAGTTCACAAATCAAGCTGATTTTTGCTTCTCTTGAAGTCGGTTTTACCAAAATATCATAACTTTTAATTTCTTCTTCACTTTGAATTGAAACTTGTCATGAAGCATCATGAAAATATTCTCTAACTGAAGAAACTCACCACCTTTCTCAAATAGTCTTGAAAATCTCTACGCACAATGACTTACATGTGCTTACTTAGCTTCTCTTCACAATCTTGCTTCCCAAAGATCATGAAACACCATAATACCTCTGAGAAATGACCTAAAACTCATCATGCATGTCATATACACAATCACCATGTTCGTACCATGTTTTAACATGACTTACTTACTCCAAATCTCATGCCACTATACCATACCACATCCTCTAGGTCTAGGAATAAGCCTTGAATGACTGGCTTCAACCATGAAAATCCATGAACTAATCATGAAGATGACATTCAGACTCTTAGAAACCTTTTACACATCATACCAACCATTTTTTACCTCATTAATACTTCATACAACCTTAGGAGAGCTCAAACCATGACCATGCCTAGTAAACCATACTCTATAACACCATAAGACTTCATCAAATCATGACACTACCACCAACCTTCATGTTTGAATTTTAATAACACCTCATAGAGACATTTTGACACCATGAAACCCTTTTCCATCAATGGATTTGACATCAATGAAAACACTAAGACACACTGGCAAAAATCTCCCCTTTTTCATTGATGACAACCATCTTCAAAAACATTGATGTAAACCAACAAGACTAAATACCTACATGACTCATTTCCATATTTCTGATGCTACTCTTCCCCTTTTACATCTATTGAAAAGGATACAATGATGAATAGACATGGAAAATGACAACACACAATAGAAACAATGCAAAAATGATAAACTACTTGCACACAAGCTCCCCTTGGATTGTACTTCTCTTTTTGGCTTCAACAACACAAAATAAGCTCCATGGACCTCGCTATGATCATCAAAATAGCTCCCCCTAAGCTAATATCCTCCAATTTTGTCTTTAAATGTTATATATATAGCCATCTAGGATTGAACCATGCTTGAAAACACAAGATCTACCTTTAACACTATCTTAACCATCTTTAGGATCAAAGTTCCTAAAGCTCATCTTCATCCATTTTGAAAAAATTCTCAAATAAATGAGATAAACCCAAGAATATAAAAAATCTCCAAGAGCTTTTTTTTTCACAATTCCATCATATTCTAACTAAAAATGCAAAATTTTGAGCTCATACCCTTTTTAGCACATTCGATAAGTTCATAGTTATACAATGTATAAAACAGGTCCTCTTCTCTTTGACCGATATTATGTCTTACAAAAATTTATCAATCTTGGAAGCAACAACACCATCATAGATTATGGAGTCATGACACAAATGAGAACACTTGAAATCATACCCATATCAGAGCACTTCCATACTATTCAATCTTACATACCTCTAAGAAAGAAATTCAAATTATCCTTCATCTCATGGAACAAGCTTACCAAGTCTCGTCCACACTTATTTTCTTGCATGAGACATTGTTACACCTAACTTATAACATGAAAAAATAAAGCACAAAATAATACCTTTACTCCTATAGTCTCTTTATCATCAACCTAAAATTTCATGATAGGAGTAACTCGATAGGACCTTGTAGTCTAGGATAAACATCATACCCTATCTTACATTTTTCTTACCACTCTCTTGTTGGGATAAAGCTTTAATCAAAACACAGAGTTCTATGACTATTAGAACATATGCAAATGTATTTTCTTCATACTTAACCATAAAATTTCATTTATCTTGAAACCTAGACATGACACATCTTCAGGATGATAGCACAAACTTTAAGCATGACTCAACTTGATATGGCCTAAGCAAATCATGACAAAAAAATCCAATTATGAAAATTTCAAGCTTGGAGCACAACCTAATAAGGTTTATCATATCCTTCAAACACTACAAACCTACTCAACTCCTTTGAATTTTTCTTCAAGAAGCCTTTATTGACATACGCAACACATTATTACGTTATGCACTATGCTACTATACCATTAAACAACTTCTTCATTCTCAATATTCTAATTTATATCAAAAATTATGGAACTCAAACAAAATTAGAATAACCTTTTGTTTTTTTCACACATAGGGCACACATCTCAGAGCAACGTTAGACCTTAAGTTTCATACAAAGTCCTATTACTGATATGGCTCTTCATTCTTCTTATCTAACTATGTAATTTTGATACGCTTATGATCTTTATTTTATAACATAAACTATGAAATAATGATATAATAAATAGTTACCAAACCTAGTCGAGATTCAAACTATTCATTGCATCCTTTCAAACCCTTCAGATTAGACTAAGAAGGAATAAAACACTCTTTACAATCTTCCATTTACTCAGAGTATCTTGATTATATGATGACCTCTCGTGCACTAACTTTACTCAATAATATTAATGTATTCATTATGAAAATTTAAAATTTTCATATATTTTCCTCTACCTCATATTATATGTCTTCACTTTGTTATTTTGTATCTCTTTATCCTTCGAACCACTAGGTTAGACAATGATGACTCGGGTCAATATTTTTCAAGGTAATCACAAACCTCACACAAAAATAATATGAATCAAAACTACTATGGACCACTTTCCACCATGTTTAACATGCTTCAAAAACATATTTTGTAGAAAAAATGAAGACACCACACATCTCAATCTACATAAAAAAATTCTTACTTGAATGTTACTCAAGATAGGTCACCACAGATAGTCTAAAACACAAAGGTACCAAGCCCCTCCTTAGAGTTGTTTTTACATGATGTGAACATGATGAAGATGTAATGTATTCATATCCACAAACAACATAAATATTCCACAGAGCATATTCCAGATCTAGATCTAAAAGAATAATGAATTAAGCAATAGATATAACAAATTCAACCATGTAAGAACTAGTTTTAGTCATGTTTAACACCATTATTCACCCAACACACTCCATTATATTAAAACACAATAAACATAGAAGCTTCTTACAATAAGTAGTATCATAAGTTTATGCATGCATCAATCTGATCCAACAACATAACTCCACAATAGCTCATACACAACACTACTAATCTACACAGATTACTACATATTTATAAGGGTGGGGAATTTCCCTTCACCGCTTATGCACTTACAAAAATAGGTCACATGCTGAAAATAGTCATGTGCCTTTACAATAACATGCACACATGCAAGTGTGCTAATAATAGATCTCTTACAGTTAACTGGTAGTAGTAATTCTATTATTAATTCAAACTCATGCATGATGCTTTAGTAGATGCTCTTCCCAAAATAACATTTGTGTGTCGTGCAAGTCTCCATCCCATTGTGTGCTTTGTACGCTATCTCCAAAAATAGCCCGTAACCATGAAAATGGCTAAGTCCAATTCAATCTATCTTTCACGTGTGCTTCCTTCCCTATCCTTCCGCGCCTTCAAATATGCCTTGCTACCATGTGTGAATCTTTTGTGCGCCTTCTCCTTAGTGTCATACTTTGTCTTCTCAACATTACCCCACACTAAACTGCATTGTTGCCTTGAAAATGGTTGCCTCCTAATGCTTTAAAGAATAAGAATGGAAGAATATAAAGAATGAATTATTGTACAAAAGAATAGATTTTACTCTCCAGCACCCTCCTCTTCCATAGGAGAATCAACTCTAGATATTCTTCCTTAATTTTAGCTTCCAAAGCTTTGATCATCCAATGCATTCTTGGTCTTCTCTAGGGACATCTATAGAATGCCCTCCAACTCATCCTGGGTCATATCTCCTTTTCATTCTGCAATACTATGACAATGTTATCCATAATAGACATTCATCCCTCCAGAAGATCCATCTTTTGTGCTATGAGCTTTCCAAGCTCATCCAACCTTTCCTTATGTGGATGTTGTGTTACTACAAGGTCTTCACACTTTTTTCACTAACACCAATCTCTCTCGCATGCCCTAAAGTCTCATCCTTCATTGCTTTCAAAACTTCATTATCCTCCAATATAGTTCTTATTTGGATTACTGATTCTGGAGCTGCACAAATGTTTAATGCCTAGTTTTCTTTCTTCAACTCTTCTTGCAAATTCTAGAGCAATGCCTCGTAAGATGAAATATTTCTAACCACTGAGGCCCTTGATCTCTCTGTTTCCTATTTAGAGTCCTTTGGCGTTGGCATGCAAATTGGTCCATCCTCAAGCACCAAATCTACTAGGGTACACACATAATGCATAGCTGAAGGAAACCTTTCAAGTACCTTAGATTCCAAGTGTGGTCTTGCTTTTAGGACATGGTCACCAATTTCTTCCACCATACTAATGAAGGCCTCATTATTTTTCTACTCCAAGTCCTTTTCTCCTTATAGATGTGTTATTTCTGTAGCTTTGGCCTTGTTATCTTCTCATAGCACTCTAATAGTGGCAACCTTATCTATGTTCCTCCACGCCACTTCTTGTAGATACCTTAACTAAGGCATTGCTTACCTGCTCATCGGACATGAGAGTGGGATTTATAGTCATGTGCCTACTCTATAGTTCCTTCTTCATTCTTTGGGACACACATGACTCCTCACATACATCAAAATCAGGCTCGTCCATGTGAGTTTGCATAGACCAGGATAATTGTTTCCTCTGCATAGTGGCCATGTCTAGGTCCATCAACTCCCATCCATACAACCCCTTAAGGCCCATTGTACTCTGAAATGGGCATGGAAAATTTTACTTGTGTCCTCAACATAGCCCATACTCGGTACAACATACTCCCCACTTGCTCTCTTTTTGTTCTTGGCCCCTTAGGAATTTGAGCACCAAGATTTGGAGTCGATCTTCGATGTTCTGAGCAATATCATGTTCTATTTCTTCTACCACCTTTACTCCCTCTTCTTCATCCTTTAGATCTTCATCCTTGGGTTCCTCCACATCTTCTGGTTGTATAGGGGTGCTCCAGCATGCTTTTTGCACTCCTCTACCTCCTCATTTAGCTTTAGCTTTCTCCTTTTCTTCTCAACTACCTCTTTCGAGGAGAGATTCATGGTGATCTCCTCACAGGATGTGGGGTTCCCACACCTTGGGTCCTTATTCTTCTGAATACCCTTTTAAAGCGGCACTCTCCCTATGGATTGCTTCTACATCCAAGTCTTCATCTTCTTCCTGTGCCTGAGGTGGAGTACCCACGCGCTCAGTCTCCACTCTTGTATGTGTGGGCTGCCTCCACCTCTATGATCTAATCCACCACTATCTTCATCTTCCTCCTCATCATCTACCTCTATAGTTTTTGTGGGCTTTGGGGCTTGGCACATTCTCCACTGTATGATTTCCCTTAGGTGGCCCTAGGAGCGCGAACTCATTCTCCACATACTTGTTATTCTCTAGCTTGGGCTTAAGTTGAAGGTATACGAGCACTACTCCAATGTCCCCAATTTCCAAGCTTACATGCTTCATGCTTATAACATCTAAAATGAGCCTCTCAACATAGGTAGTCTAGCCTAGATATACATATGTCTTCCTCAAAGTGTGGTAGTCATAGTCTACCTTGTCTGTAATAAAAATCAGGTGGTGCGCATCAATAAAGCGGTGGACTGATGCCTGGAAGTAGCACATTGTGAAGGCATATGGAATTTTCACCATGGGCTCCATGTCCCATCCCTCATAGAAAATTGCATGATGCAGAAGTGCTAGTACACCATGAACTATACTACCTTGCCAACTACCAAAGGTAGCTCCTTGGGATGTGCCACTCCTCTTCAAATGCCGCGTAGAGTCGATCATACCACATCTTTTCCTTTTTTAAATGGCCCACTCATTGACCCTTCACATAAATACTTGTCAAACCTTTCCGCAAGGGACTTGTTTTCCATGGGATATTCCCAAATCTTGTTCTTTGGCCCATCGGGCACTCCAATTTCCATAAATACTAGAGAAAGTAAGATAGCACCAAAATGATCTTATCACCTGTGTGCACTTCCTCGATAATGGTTTCTGCAATGTAACCTACTATGTTATAGACTACTCCCTGAGACATTTTCCTCATGATATGGAGCCACATGGTATTTACTTGCGACCATCTCTCTTGATCATTTAACTTGGTCACCAATGTGTAGCTTCTGTACCACTGGGTACTTCTTCAATTTATCAATGTCCATTCCATACGGACCCTTTATATACCCTAACTCCTTCTATGTCTCCATGATTTACTTTTATCAATCAAGTCACTAGCCAGGTCTACCCCTGTGCCTTTTAATCATGTCAATGTCAAAATTAGGTTGTTGTGATTCTAACCCTTTGTCCAACAAAATAGAAAAGTCCTCATGGACTCTCTCATCATCACCACTTGGTATAAAGGTTCATACTTTCCAAAATATGGGATCTCATACAACTGATAGACTCCTACCTATTTCAACAATTTCTCTCTAGTATCATCATACACTGGCATATCCTCCACCATGCACTTGTTGGTCTTTGTACTCAACAATGCATCCAATTCTTTCTTGTTGTCAGATGTGTGGTGGTTGTAGTCACTTATCTTGCACTTGCGGATGTGGGAATCCCATTCTTGTCCAATTATCACACCCTCTGATATTACATCTCTAAGAAATTACTCTTGGGAGAAATTTCAACTTCTGTTTCTACTTTCTTCTTTCCTTTGGTGCCTGTGGTAGGTGCTTTCTTTGGTGCCATCATAAAAATCCACCTTTTCACTATCTATAACTAAGAAAACTCAAACCCTATCTCGAATCCGTGCCCTATCTTGAAACCATATGCCCTATCTCCTCCTCAACGCTTCTTCTTTACTCAAACCCTTCACCAATGGGGACGCAAGCCTCTTCATGCAAAATCTTCTCCACATCTGGTTTCACAACTCTTTACACCTTAACATGATTTTCTCATCTCATTTACACTTATCTCACTCAAATACTTGTGATCGCAAAGGTAAAAATGAACCCACATCACATCCTTATATAGATTTTCAAAAAGTTAGTGCATTTATTATTCTCCACCTACCAACAATCCTCTCATTAATTGACCATTTGCACAATATCCACATGGTACATCTTCACACCCCAGCTATAACCTTCTAGTGTGCCTTCCTACCTTCTAGCTACAAAATTCTCTTCAATGCTTCCATGCACCCGAGTACCTCACCACTGTGCCTTCCTCTGGTAGTCTCTACATAAATTGCTTACCTCATGTTATACTATTCCCTCATTTATCTCCATCTATGGTCATATTTTTAAAGCAATATCCTTTCTAACCACTCCTCTGCAAACTTGAATAACACTTGTAGTAGTTTATTCCTTTATGTGTACCCAGTTGTAAATAGCCACCCCACACCAATGGTATGTGTAGTCCTCTACACATAAAATTTCTTCAAATGGTAATTAGCTTTCAGCATGTAAATGTACTTATTACACAAAACACCAACTAAATTGACAAAGCATAATGACCAAAAAGGAAATACATTAAGGAAATACAAAATGAAAACCTAGTCTAAATGGACAACACTACCTTATTACAAACACCAAGAAGACTTATTTATAGTAGGGATTCAGCCTACTCCCATTAAAGTAACCGAGTAACCATATTCCATCAAGTGTCTCTAACTAAAAGCACTGATTCAAGTATATGAGTGATAATATATGGTCCCAACCAATGTACTTTAAGCTTTCCTAGATGGCACAAAAACTTAGAGTCATAAAGAAGCACCATCTATCCTATCTCAAGATTTTTGTCCCTGATGTGCTTGTCATGCCATGCCTTCTTCCTAGCCTTTTCCTACTTTTGGATCCAACATGCTATGGCGTGCCTCTCATCCAACTATATCAATTGATCAATTCTTTCTTCCAAATCTTTCTCATCAACTAGACCTCTAGCACACACAATACATAAAGAAGGTAACATGAATTCCATAAGAAGAATTGCTTCTATGCCAAACACCAATTGAAAGGGTGTGGCCTTATTCAACCACTTGTAGGTTGTTCTATATGCCCAAAGCATGACAAGAAAATTTATCATCCCAATATTTCCTTCCAACATCACAATTTTTTTCAATGTCTGGCTCAAAATATTGTTGAAGGCTTCAGAAATCCCATTTTCCTAGGATGATATGGTGTAGTCTTATGGTGTGCAATCATGAACTCATCTAATAGAATTTGATTGTCTCATTCAAAAAGTGTGTGCCCCTATCACTAGTCAAACTCAACGGGCATCCATACCTTGTAAGAACATTTTCCCATAAGAACCTAGCCACTTCTAGTAGTGTACAATCCTTGGTAGGTGCTACTTCTACCCACCTTGTAAGATAATTTGTGCAAGTGATGATGTAGCACATCTAGTTCTACGTGTGGCTGTGGTGAAATAGGACCCACAAAGTCTATAGCCCATTTCTCAAATGGATCTGCACTAGGAATAGGTCTTAAAGGCATTTCATCTCTTTTCCCAGTTTACCAACGCATTGACAGTGATCACACACCTTACAATATGCTTTACAATCCTTGTAGAGGGTCTCCCACCATAATCTAATGAGTAGAATCTTGTGTGCAATGGCATCACCTGCATAGTGCCCACCTATAATACCACCATGAGCCTCTTCCATGATGTTCTATGTGCTCATGCTCTAGTACACACCGACACAATACTTCATCTCGGCCTAACTTGTATAGGTCACCACTAATCAACATAAAAGGAGCCACATGAATTGCAAGTTGTTTCTTCTCCAAGGATTTCATTCCTTCTAGCACCACACATGTATGTAAAAATATAACAATATCCTCTAATTCATAATGCGTGTATTTAACTCCTATACAACTATGCATCTCGGATTGTATCTCTCAAGTGTTTGCGTCCTCCCCCCTTTGAATTTGTGATAAATGGTCTGGGCTAGAATTACTTTTACCTAGTTTTACCACAACTATGAAATCAAATTATTGGAATAAAAGCACCCATCGACATATGCACCCCTATAAAATGGGATTGTTTACCAAGTATTTCAATGCCATGTGATCAGTGTAAAATATGAATGGTGTTGCTAAAAGGTATTGTCTAAATTTATGTAGTGCATAGATCATGGACAAGGCTTCATGCTCTATCATTGTATAATTATGCTCTCTACATGAGTCAAATTTCTACTAGAAAAATAGATAGGATGATCTATAATACCTTCTCTAGGTTGAGCTAACACTATGCCAATGGCCATGCTAGAGGCGTCCACATGTACATGAAATGGTTGGTCCCATGAGGGAAAGTGTAGAATAGGCATTGTAGTAAGTCTCTCCTTTAGTACCTCAAATGTGTGGTTGCTGCGGTTCTCCCCAATAAAATGTCCCTTTTCCTTTTAGTAACTCTTCCAAGGTGCAACAACCTTAGCATATCCTTTGATAAATTTTCTATAATACCCAATGTGACCCAAAATCCATGCACCTCACTCTGATTGGTAGGCTCTTCTAGGCCGACAATAACTACAACCTTAGCTAGATCTACTAACAAACCTTCCTTGTAGATGATATACCCTAACAAAGTGCCAAAAGGTGTAGCAAACATGCACTTTTTGATGTTTAAAGAGATGTTTAACTATCTACATATTTCAAACATTAAGCGTAAATTGTCATAATGATCCTTAACAAGCCCATACACCATCAAATCATCCAAGTAAACTTGCAAGAAAATATGAATAAAATCTTGGAATGCTTGAACAACTATTTGTGAAAATACAACAAGCACATTTTTCGAACCAAAAATCACGTCACAATATATGCAAAACTTCCCCATTCAGTGGTGAAAGTTGTTTTTTCTTGATCCTCTTGTCCAATCCGGACTAGATGATACCTAGAGAATCCATATAAAAGAATAGATCTCACACCCTACAATGCCTTCTAATATCTCCTCTGTGAAAGGTGTAGGAAAGGGATCAATCACACATGCAACATTCAGTTCTCTATAATCCACACAAATCCTAATCTGACCATCTTTCTTTATACTTGATAACCATGGGGCTAACCCACTTTGATTCTTCCAGGGGCTTGATGATTCCATACTTCAACATTTTGTCAATTTCTTCTTTGACCTTTATGCGCAAGTTAGGGTTCATCTTGTAGGGTCTCTTCCTGACCGGCATGCACCTTCCTTAAGCTTTATCTTCATTTATCCTAATGATTCATGCACTCCTTTCAATTCATGGTAGCCCCTAGGAAATAAGTCCTAAAAATCATGGAGCAACTCCACTATTTTTGCTACTTCAAATTCAGACCAATAATCTCCAATTATTGCCTCTTTAGGTTTAACATCCGTACCAATATTCACTTTCTTGGTCCTCATAGGTTCATGATAGGCTCGTGCATCATTGTTATTAGCACCCCAAGACCTCACATATACCTATAAATGATCTATATCCAGATCTTCTACATCTTCATCATCCACTATGTAGACCATCTTCCCTTTTTCTTTCTCAAAGAAAGTGTGCTTAAGTAATGTGGCATATGTCTTTGCTCCTTTAGCAAAAACACACTGAGTTGTTCTCATGAAATAAATCTGAATGAGTTTTCTACCTTTGCAATGTATTCCATAATTAATCACTTTATAACCCTTAATTCATCTTCTACTAGAGGTTTAGTAGAGAAGTCGTCAAAATCCTGGACCATACCTACAATAAAATCCTACGTATTTCCAGTTTCTCTATGTAGCTCTTCATATACATACCAAACATGTGCGCAACCTTGTAAAGTGGAATAAAGTTTGTGAACCCATAGTGAAGGTGGTAAATCTTCCCGCCCCTCTGTCCATAACCTCTCACACTATTGAATGTGGTGCTGAAAAGGTTGATTACAATGATATGTGAAGATATGTGTTAGTGCATTACTTAGAAAATGAGTTGTAAGAGCAATCCTGACTTCATTCCATTCTACAAGATTATCCTGTGAACCACCCACCAATGTACTACTATCCCACATAGGGTATATGCTAACATACTTCTTATTTCCAATTGGTCTATCCACTATTCCTCCATGGCACGTAGGAATACCATAGGGTCTCCTTCCCGGTGTGTACCAGGTACACAATTTTTACCTATCCTCCTAACACAATGAGGTTTTATTTTCCACACAAATGTGCTCCTTACTTTGTGCCTAACCATCTCATAAGTACCATGAGCCAATTATCACAAGCAACACTTGTAGTATCGCTAATAGAATGTGCATATTCCCACTAAAGGATTCCTTCTTTAGATGGCTTAAGCACTTCTTGGGTCCCGAATGGTGCGTACATAAATCCTATTCAGATATTCCTCACTCAAAGGCTCAACATA
Source organism: Taxus wallichiana var. yunnanensis (assembly GCA_018340775.1). Classification (NCBI taxonomy): domain Eukaryota; kingdom Viridiplantae; phylum Streptophyta; class Pinopsida; order Cupressales; family Taxaceae; genus Taxus; species Taxus wallichiana. Next base: position 402,300,609 of record CM031241.1, read on the forward strand.
GGGTGCATATTTTCCATCTATTAAAGGGATAATAACTCTTTCCTCCTTGTTCTCAAAACTAATATATCCCTTGTTGAACCAAAGATCAACATTATTTGTATAACACTAAGGGCATCCAAGTAGAGCTGGGAAACTATCTGCTTCTGCAAGTGCTAAAACCTCAAAATCCCCAGTGAACTTGGCCCCTTGTATAGTAATGGATGCATCTTTTAAAACTCTGATAGGAGTGGCCTTAGTTCGATTAGCCATAAATAATACATTAGAAGATGGATTAAATGTAGGTCTCCCCATCTATACCCATGAATCTAAAGTAAGCACATTTACTTCCACACCTATGTCAATCAATATATTACTCAAGAGCCATCCATCGACAACAACATTTAGAGTGATCTCCTTATCATAATCTAAGCTATGGGGAGGAAGATTTGCATGTAGGATCAAACACCCATTCTTAGTATTCACGTGTGGAGTTTTTCCTTTAGCCAAATCCCTAGTAATGGAATAATATTCTCCTGGCACAACATTTTGCATACCTCCTTCAAGTCATCAATATCTGAATAGACCGTCTCTGTTTTTCCTTCTTTAGTTCCATCTTCCATGATTGCTCCTTTAAACATTGTATTTCCCCTTGAAGGTCTTTGAGTACCTCCATGGTCTCCTAATAAACCTCCTTTTAGTGCATAGGATCTAGGTATCTTGCATGTAAAACATCCTCCTTAATGATGATAGGATTTTGTGGTAACACCTCTCTAGCGTGCGTAGCTTTAGCATGTGTAGTGATCTTTACAAGAAATACCTCAGGTTCCAATTCCAATTTTGACATCCACTGATTTTCCATAGCGTGTTATATCCTAACCATCACTACACCTTTGTTCTCTTGTTTATGTTTCTTGCTAAGATGCTCATATAGATTCCTGGAATTCCTCGTACTATGATTTTTTTCCCACAGAAGGAACATATAATATTCTAAGGACATTGGTGCTGTAGTGGTCAAGTGATCCACATGTAAAGCATATTCCACAAGGATTCTTCTTTTCCACCATCTTAGCCTCAACCTCACGAATTCTCCATGGTATCCATGACCTCTGCCACATCCTCATTCATAGCGCCCCTCATTCCAATCATAATGCACTTGATTATGATTCTTATATCGATGCTCAACTTTACCCTTAGAGTTATCTCGATACTATTTTTACATCACACACAAATATCTATAACATCATGGATCTGACCAATCAACTTTGTAGTCTTATGTATCATGAGTCATGGACCGGAAAATATTACAATAACAGATACATTCTTCCTTATCATGCATTGTAATAATGGGAAATAGCTAGTGTCATGGTTCAGGTGACATATCTCATAGTCTAGAAATAATGAATGTCTTGTATATGGGGACAACTATATTTGGTGTGCCCCTCCACTTCATAGTCTGTACACCAAATCCTAGTGCATGTCTCATGTGTCGAATTCACCGATAGTTTCTCCAAATTGATTTTCCATGGCTGCAATCTGTGCTTCCAAGAATGGGCTAACTCTAGTGTCTATACTCTTGATTGCCTCAGCGTGTAAAGCTTCTTCAAGGGATTTGTGCGGATCAGTGTATGTCTTATGTGATAATGCCCTTCTAAAAGGTGTGATCAGATATGTGCATGTGTTCAACATAATCTTCTAGGACCCTATATTATAGAATATGAAGAGAAATCTCCATGTAAATATTATGGGGTTGGTGTGGACCTTGCCCACCGATCCAAAACCCCTGTGTTGCCTCTTCCTCCAGAACCACTAGAACTAGAGCCACTTACACCCCCTGATCCTCCACATGTAGCTAAAATTGGACCAGAATATGTACTTCCATTTGTCCCAATAATAGTACTATATTGAACTCCTACAGTCTACGTGGTGGTACTTATGCTAGAAGTGATCCTTGAATTATGCGCACTAGAATTCTATGCGAGATGATGCACCTAAAAGTTACCTCCAAACAACAAAGAAGATGATTTCCTTGCCATCAATGTACTTTCTATGTGACTTAATCTTACTTCCCTACTGCCTAAATTATCTTACTTAGTATTGGATGTACTAAGTACTAGAAAACCAAGCGCAAGGGCTAGGTTTCCAAGTGGATTTAGATGCGCACCTATGGCCCAGTCATCTTTGCTTTGCACTCATGTGTGAGGCTGAGGAGGGTTCCCTTTCATGCTTTCCCAAATGGGGAGTTCTTTATGGTCTAGCTTCACGCCTTACGTATGAGCTCTAAATCCTTCATGAGTCATCTCTCTCCTCAACGCCATTTGCTTTGTAATGTCATGATAGTTCTCTATCTCCCTTTCACATGCATCATTGTACTTAAGCCACCTTTATTCTCTCTGCCTCTCTACCGCTAGGTCCACCATCTTTCACCAAACTTTCTCCTTCCCCACGTGGTGGGGTTTAGCTAGCCATTGGCTTTTCCTCTAAATTCAAGGTTACCATCAAGATCTTAATCACCAGTGGAATTCCTTGCAAGTAAGTTCCCCTAGATACCGTAAAAATTAGAACTCAGCTACCTCTGGGAAAGAATAAGTGGAAATTGAGTATTCCAGGATATATCTATTCAAAACACCATAGAACCAAGTATCCACAGTGTGTCCAAATCAGATCAACATCATATAAGGCCTGAAATTCTCCCTATGTCCAAAAAGTGTGTGATACCTCTAGTTTTAGTAAACACATAAGCAACCAGCCACTCATATAGTTCTACGGGAAAATAGAAAATAAGATCTCATACAAATAGTCATACAGATTCTTTTCCACCCACATACATGTGCATCAAACTTAGATCCAATGTTGAATCTCCATGTGTACTCTTCTTCTAGATATTTTATCCACTCCTCAACACTTGCTAGGGTCAACCAGTACGTCTTCATCATGAACCATCCTAAAAACAACTGAAAAAGAGGTCTCGAAATGGAACCAATGATGCAACCTAGAATTTACCACAAACAACCCAGGCGTGCTAGCACATCACCCATCCTAAGATGAGCACTCACCCGAAGTACGCAAAGGTACCAGGCCCCTCCTTAGAGTTTCTTGTACAAGATGTGAACATGATGAAGATGTAATGTATTCATATCCACAAACAACATAAATATTCCACATATCATATTCCAAATCTAGATCTAAAAGAATAATGAATTAATCTATAGATAACAAAGTCAACCATGTAAGAACTAGTTTTATTCTTGTTTAACACCATTATTCACCCAACACCATTATTCACCCAACACACTCCATTATATTAAAACACAATAAACACATAAGCTTATTACAATAAGTAGTATCATAAGTTTATGCGCGCATCAGATCTGGTAACATAATGCCATAATAGCTCATACACAACACTACTAATCTACACATATTACTACATATTTATAAGGGTGGGGACTTACCCTTCACTTTGCTTATGCACTTACAAAATAGGTTGCATGCTGAAAATATTCATGCGCCTCTACAATAACATGCACAAATGAAAGTGTGATAATAATAGATCTCTTACAATTAACTTACAGTAGTAATTCTATTATCAATTCATACTCATGTATGGTGCTTTAGTAGATGATCTTCCCAAAATAGCATTTGTGTGTCGCGCAAGTCTCCATCCCATTGTGTGTTCCGTATGCTATCCCAAAAATAGCCCATAACCATGAAAATGGCTAAGTCCCGATTTAATGTCTTTCATTCGCACTTCCTTCCCTATCCTTCTCGCACCTTCAAATATTCCTTGCTACCACACGTGAATCTTCTGTGCACCTTCTCCTTAGTGTCATACTTCATCTACTCAACACTAATCACCCTCGATGAATCATGATAGACCATAATCTTTGATAACATGAGTACATTGAGAGACTTTCACACTCAAGACATAAAGTAAAATTATGACACATTCCTTATTGACAACTCGAGTGACCATATATGGATTTGTAACTTTGTTTGTCAACTAAAACCTCACTTTTGACCTTTATATTATTGACACTTTCCTTTTGGACTAAAAACCAGACCATAGACCAATTTATTTTGATGACTATCACAACCTTTGTATAACAGGTCAGACCACTAAGACACAAGAAATTTTTTCAAGATATGAATGATGACTTTACTTATTTTTAAGATATTAGACACTTACTTTTGTTTTCCATCCCACTTTAATAGATCTTAATGAAACTTCATGTACCTTGATGAAAGAATTCGTGATACTCATGGCTCCATGCATTTGATCCTTCTCAAACTTTGTCACATATTTTCCCTTCACATCAATACATATGCACTCTCATACAACACCCTTGTTATCTTTCTCCTCAAACATATAATTAATTAGATGTTCATCATACAAACTACTTGTCTCCAATTCCCTTTATGGAGCATAAATCACAACCATATAGCTCAAAACCCATTTGTTTCGGGTATGTGAAGGTAGAGTTCCTACAAACAAGATACCATAGTTACAAACAAATCCTTCTCATTCAAACATAGCATTATTAACCCACCTAGAAGTTCATTCTAGAAAAAAACATGATTGCTCATCTTAATACCAAGATCAACTAGACACTTATCATGATGACAATTTACACAATGCATTAACTACAAAATTGTCACCTCACTTGGTTCTTCTTATGATTTTAAATAGTCATGTGCTCACTTTTATTGAGTAATAATGAATATTCATGGAACACAAACACATACATTACTTGAAAGAGTGATAAACTAACATCTAGATGAAATTTTGAGAAATACAAAAACACGTTGACATGTTCTTTGGTAACACACTATCTCCGGTCCTAAAAATATCATCATACTTACATTATCTTTCCATTCCTTAATTATACTAAGAAACACCTCATGAATATGAAAATATTTGACTTCATCATGATACACAAAAACATCATCCTTTATATTAATATATCCAATAAAATTGGGGACAACCTCAAGCTGAACTCTTAGGGCATTATCATTATCTTTTCTTTGAAAATGCTAATCTTATTCTGATAACTAGTCAACTCAATTTTAAATATCTTTAAGACCTCTCCATATCTTTCCTCCAAGGATAGGGCTTCAAGACCTAATTCCTTTTCCTTTAAGTGTTCAAACAAATTTACTTCATCTTCAAGATCATCTATAAGGTCTTCATCATCTTCTTTAGGGAAAACTACTTCAAAATCAACACAAAGATATACTTTGACATCCTCATTAGTCTTCTCTTCAGTTGGATTGGAGATAGGAGTGATAAAACAAAGAGCATTCTACCAAATGTCAAACCCTAAGGGTTTAAATCATTCTCTCATCCTAACAAGAGGATTAAATTCAACTTGAGCCCATTATCTACCATATCTCATCCTTAAAGATGATATCCTTCAAGTTTTAAAACTTGATTCCCAAGGACCAAATCTTATACCAATTATTGGAAACACAATGGACTGAGAGGGGGTGAATTAGTCCTAAAAAATTTAACTTATTTTACCATGTCAAGCATTCATCATTCATAACCACATGTGAACCTATTAGATGTGCATTAACCATTCGGAGATCATGAGACAAGAGAGAGAACACAAGACACCAAATATAAGTGGGAAACCATTAAGGGGAAGAAAACCCACTAAAACCATTACTTATATTACATAAAGCAAGGACTTGTAAGAATATTACATATCTTGCAAGATTTTTTTAATGAGGCACCAACCCCACAAGGAGCACCAACCCCTAAACCTTTATTGATATGACTCACAAAAAGGAATCCTATGAATATTAAACATCATAAGAGATTTTGTAAATGAATGAACACTAAAAGTATGTTGATCCCATAGTTGATTGTGATCCAATTTTAGCACCAAACACATCAAACCCTCATCCAAACAAGCTCTCTCCAAACTCACTCAATCTCTCTTCTTCATGGGCTAAATATATCAATTTGCATTACATAGCTGATCCTCAAACTATCTTAATATTTTTCCTTGATCCCTTAAAACTCTTCTTTAATCCCCTCTAGGTTTTACTTTTCATCCTTCACACAACTCCAATAACTAGTCGAAATGAATGCAAACAATTGCTTATATTCCCATCTCAAGATCATAACACCCCTACGTCGGGCATGATGAAGTAGGTCGGTCATCTAAGCTCAAAAATATAATAAGAATATAATATAAATCAACTCAAATGACCCAAGTAGGTTGGCGGGGGTCACAACAACATGAACAAGCTCTAAGATGCACTAGAAATCTCAAAAAAGCATTCTAAGATCTAACTAATTCTCAAGCACCTCCAAGGTCTTCAAACATTATTTTCATGGATCCATCATCATCATCATGAAACATAGAAAAAAACTCCAAGAATCACCAATAGGCTTAGGAACAATGGAAACTATTGGAAGCACAATGGAATAAGGGGGGTGAATCAATCCTTACAAACTGAATTCAATTTCAGATTTCTTACTTAAACCGTAAACCTATTAACTATCCATTAGTGTGTGTACACCATCATATAACATGAATTAAATTAACCATGAATAAGAGAGAAAACACCATAACACAAGATATAAGTGGGAAATCCTCAAGGGAAGAAAACCCACTGAAAACTTTGTTAATATTACACACAACAAAGACTCAAGTGAATATTACACATCACAAGATATTTATTTAGTGAGGCACCAACCCCACAAGGAGCACCAACCCCTAAACCCTTATTGATATTACTCACAATAAGACAATTATATGAATATGAATAATCACACAATATTTTAATAAAGAGATCACTTATATGATATGATGCAACAACTCAGCTGATGGTGATCACAATATTCATCTCCAAACTCTTTCAAACCCTTTCTCAAACCCTCATTCACCTAGCTCATTTTTTCTCTTTCCTTCTTCACTTGTCTTGGCCTCAAACACATGAACACAAAATGTTAAACATTATTAAACCTATCATACACTTTCTCATACATCAAAACATTCAAGTATACCTATAACACACTCTTCACATAGGTCACTCTTTTTCCTATAGCCTGTTTCACCACATAGGAGTACCGTATGAAAAAATGATTTAAAAGGTGAAGGTAAGTTACATGAGGAATACCTGGAGGTCATGAAGAGGTTGCGCATCATTGTTGAAGATCAATCCAATTATAGAGCACTCCTTTTTATCTTGGAAGGACTACCTAAGAAGTAAAGCAAGACCAAAAAATAGAGTTAATAGTATAGGTCAGTGGATTTCCTAGCGTGAGCTAGATCCGGGAAGTGGGGTGCTTCCTCGAAGATTGTCAATCCATGTCTTAATACAAATTAATGTTGATAAATATCATGAAATGGAAATTACTACTGTAGTTATATGATTTAGGTATCTCACACAACACAATAGTCTAAATCTAATCTAAATGACGAATATAATATTAAATCTAGGAGAATGGTTGGTTGTCAGGGTCTATAGGTATGAAAGAGGGTAGAAATAAGGTCTAGTGAAGTCTTAGGAGGTTTTGGAGATTTTTGGGTGGAGGAATGAGCTCATTGGTTTGAAGATAAAATTCCAGACACAAGGACCAATGTTTGTTGGGAACCAATGTTGGTCATTGGTTATAGATGGGATTGGTTGGGTAACCGATCACGGTAGGGGAAATTGGGTTTCAAAGGTAGAAAGGAGGTTTATTTGGGATCTTTGTGATTGCATAGAGTATTAGGAGGTCTTAGGTAGGGTGTAGGAATTTAGGTGAAGAATCAGCAGGGGTAGAAGGGGTGGTTGAAAGGGTAGAGTGGTTTTGGTTGGTAGGGTGTTAGGTGAATGGGCTATGGAAGGTATCTGGGAGAGGAAGTAGGTGATTAGAAAAAGATAAAAGATCTAAAACCAAAGATAATGAAATAAATAACCCGGTGAACATACTTATCAAAGACCCGGAGAGATTGGTAGAATTTGGTGGTTGGTGGGTGTGCGTAAGAGAGAAGAGTCGAGATCCAAAGTGTTGCGAGTAGTGAAGGTTTAGTGTTTCTCTGCGTGAATGGATCAAGCCTATGTAGATTTAGATTGGTTGTTAGTGGAAAGTTTGATGCTTTCGTGCTTAATTGATCACCAAGATGTCAATTGAATTCCAAATATGCGAGATCAAAGAATTCCAACCAAAAGAAGAGCTTGAGAAAAGAGTTGAAAATGCTTATTTAAAGGAACTAATGGAGGTTCCTTGACCGGTGCTAGCCGAGGAATAACTGGTGTCGGTTAGGGAGAAATAGTATTATTTTCTAAAAATAACCTTTTCTCTCCCTTTTTGGCATGAGTCAAGAATGGTTATGGGTTAGGAGTCTTGATTCTTGTTAAATCACATGGGAAATTAGTGGGAGAGGTAGTTGGCAATTAATATTAGGTTTAGAAGAATTCTCAGTTGGTTAGGGGAGTGATGACTTATTCTTAGTTATTAAATGGGCTTGGAATGGGTCTAAGGTGAGGTGGAGAGGTGAGGTGGAGGGGTGAGGTAATAATTAATCTAATATAGGTAATTAGATTAATAAAAATATGTGAAAGGGGTCATGGCAAGGGGGTATGTAATAAAAGGGGACCTAAAGGGTGTTGTCCCAATTTTGGGTGTCTACATTTGCCCCTTTTTGTCACATAGCTTGTACTAATAAGTGATAATGAAAAAAACAAGAAGTGGATGCCCTAGATATGGGTGGAGGTTATCCCCCTCAAACCAGGAACTAATGTAGTGGAAGGAAAAATCAGTGATGGGTTTGATAAGGTGGTAGGTGATGAAAAATGGGGTTATGTGAAGGTATAGGAAATGGTGATGATAGGAAAATGTGGAGGCAATCAAACACACACACACACACTCTCTCTCTCTTAAAATGCAACAAGGCACAAGGTTAAAACAGCGAAACAATAAATCATAAATGGTCGATAGTTTATCCAAATAAGGGTGATGTGGTCCAGGTATCCAAGGTATAGGATGTGATCCTAGAAACACAACGAGGCTAGGTGCAGGAACAAGTATAGGTGTGTTCTAAACACCAAAAGGTTTGGTCTAGTTAAGATAAACGTCACAAAATAAGGAAAGGTAAGGTTGGTAGGCTAAACAACATGGGTAGCATTATCACATAGTAGAGTGAGTAAGTGAGTTTGATTGTCATATAGGTGAGGTCGGGTTGGTGAAGGTATATAGGTAAGGTCATGGGTAAGGCCTAGGTGAAGGAAAACATGCCCCTAAGTATTCGTAGGGAGTTGGTGAGGTGGTGAGGCTATTAGGTGAGCCTGTAGGGAGGTTGTAGGGATGTGTCAGCTAGAAAAAGGCAAGCGAGAGAAAAATTAGGGAAAATGAAGCATATTGGGTTATATGCAAGGTAACCGATGCTGCTCAAAGGGAACCAATTTTGGTAGGGTGACTGATGCCGGTAACCTAGGAAATAAATGATGACATCATCATAAAAACAATGAGATAAAAATGGAATCTCACACAAAACATGCTATTTGAGAATTGGTTGAGTTGGAAACATAGTAGTGGAGAGGTTATTTATGAGGAAGATAAAAAATGGTGCCATGAGACTGAGCTGGTGAGAGATAAGTGGGTGGAGGAGGTGGTTTCGTGGCCTCGTGTGTAGCTATCTGATTGGTTGGAGAGCCAGGAGCTATTTGACATGGAAAAGGAAGGGGAAGTATCAAGGGGTTCTCCCATTCAAGCTCTAGCCATCCCAACACAGAGGCACCGGTGAGTAGAGGTAGGATTTGGCCTTTAAGCTTTGTTTTTTAGAATTATACATAATGGAAATGTGATTGTTGTTTTATTTTTATTTTTATTTTTTTAAATGTTATTCAAACTAGGGGTGAAATTAGGGAACGAGAGGGTGTAATTAGATTAATTATGTGTGAAAATGAACTTAGGGCTAGTTGAAAATGATTTTGGTGTATTTTGGATTTTTTACAATTTGGGGTGTCGAGGTTTGGCCTTGGGGCCGAACCGTAAGTGACATTGATTGGTTATCACCGGCGTCGGTTGACGAACCAGCTCCAATCAGTTTAAAGGGACCAACATCGGTAGGGGAACCAATGCCGCTTACTCGAGTAAATAACAAAGTGTAAGAAAATATTGATTATAGGCCATCTAAGGGAGTGTGAGGTTGGGTAGGGTGGAAAAGAGAAGTCTTAGGGAAGGGTTTGGGTAAAATATGATGTTATAGGATGATTTCGAGAGGGATGGGGTTGGGTAGTTAAATATGTGAACTAGTGGGAGGGTAGATGGGAAATTTTAGAAAAGGGGAAAATGGCGGAATAGAGTGGGACGAGATAACCTCCAAAGAGCCCATGTCTTCTCGAGTGCTTCTTACATATCTCTTGTAAAAAGGGGCCTCAATTTGATGTAGTTCTATCATAGGATTTTGGCAAGTAGGTTGGGTGAAAGTGAATGGTCTAGGTAAAATATGGTAAATATTAGGCAAGGTTGAGTTTTGAATAGAAATTCGAAAGGGAAAATGATGAAATTGTGTGGGTGTTGATGATACGAGCTAGGAAGCGAGATGAATTTTAGGGACCAAATTCTACCCCTTCTATTACATATGAGACCCACCATTTCAGATGAGGAGTGGGAGCACATGCGGGTAGTTGGGCTAGGCATGGTGAGGAGGTATAGGAGGATTACACGAGACCATAGTATGATGGTAGCCCTCATCGATAGATGGGACCCATTAACAACCCCTTCTATCTTTTGATGAGAGAGATGACCATCACATTAGAGGATGTATACAAGATTCTATGGATTCTCGATTTTGGGTATCCACTATATCGTGTGTCTTCTATAGATACTATAGATCATATGTTATGATTTTTGGGCTGGCCATGGCGAGCTAACATAACAAGCTATGAGTATTAGTTATGGTGTGATGTATGTGGTACACCCTCAGGAGACCCGTCTTGTAGTGATGATGATGGTTGGCATCGCTTTTTCCCTTCCAAAATCGAGAGGGTGAGAGGTTTCCACGGGCCTTTGATCCGTAAAATTCTACTTTAGAACTCTACGAATCACACAATTATGTTGTTTTACTTTCAAATTTTGAAAATGATAGTTTTTACTTGAAATATTAGAGCTTCATGACTGATTATCTAGTGCTATAGAAAGGAAATTACGAGAGAAGGAAAGAATTAGAAACTTCAACACCAACAATTTTATCCTGAAACCTCCAATGGAGGAAAACCAGTCGGAAGGGAAACTGCTCTTTCTTCCCACTTTAATTGGTCTAATATAGACAATTACATATTACAATAAGTATGAAAAAGCAACAATGCAAACCTTCTCTCCAATTACTTGATTTCTCTGTTTCTACACCTTAATCCTACAATTCCCCTCCAACATCAAGATCTTGCTCACCGCTCTCATTACAATTTTCTTCTTGATCTCTCTCGGATCTTTGAATCATCATTCCCTTGCTCCTTTCATGCATTTATAGTCCTTCCCATTTCCTCCCGTGCATTGGAGGATGTGAAAAGGCATCAAAGGAAGATACATGAATGAGCACTTCAAATTCATGTCCATTTGTGTTCCATTCTTCTTTTTGTTCAAAAGTGACAGGACCTCCACCTCCGAGTCGAACAGCGGTCTCGGAACCCACCGCCCTAGCTGGGAAATGGTTTTAAGACCGCTGCTCTATGCAGAGTGGGTTTCATAACCGCTGCTTCTGCCTGACAGCGGCGGTTCCTTCCAGAACCTCCGTTTACCTCATTTTATTCACTTTTCTTGTTTCTTCTTCTTAGTGCTGATGGAACTGATGAAGTGGTTTATTTTTGGATCCCTATGGATCATACCTCCCTAATTAGGAGGATTTTGTCCCACAAAAGCATATTGGGGAGTGGTAGAGGAATTAGCTCCCTCTCGTGCTCATTCGAGTACCACCGGATCTTCCTTGGTGTCTTCTCTCGTCTAACCTGCCAAGACTCCTGTGGATCTCTTGGTTTGTTGCTCTAGTGCTACATCCTCCTCCGAGTTTCCTTGAGTATAATCCTCTTTGGAAGGTAACTTATGTATCTTTCCTTCTTTGTCATGCATAGATGGCGTTAGTGGATGTGAGCTCTTGCAACTTATTATCACGTGCATCTACATGAAGTATGGCCTGAAGGTTTCTTCTCCAACTTGCTCAAGTATGGTGAAGGTCCCATACTATAGTGGTTTAGTCCTTTCCTATCTTTGTCTCTTGAGATGGATTGGCTGAATCCTCTCCAAGTATGCTGCTACTATAGTCACCACCATTTGTATCTTCTCTTCTTCTTGCTTCCCTACCAGTGTCTAGTGAATCTATAGGTAGATATAGTGACTGCATAGCGGAAGTTTGTTTTGCTCCTTAAATGAGTAGTTCCTGTGGTGGTTTCTTCTGTAAAAACTGATAAGTTCTATCTAAATTCTCCATCCTTTGGTCAGAAATATCTATGCTCTCACGTTCATTTTTATTTTCTTCCAATGAAAGCAAACAAAACTTATGATTTTCCTGAATAAGTCTTGGTGCTTGGTTGGCACTTACCATATCCTTCTTTGATTTGCTCTGGTGTTCCCAAATGTTAAAAATAACTCCATCCTTGACCCATCTGCACTACTTCTCCCTCCTTGTGAACACACTATCCCTGGCATACAATTAAGGACTTTTGAAGACAACTTTAAATGCATCAAGTGGAATAATATCAACCTCTAATACATCTATGTATTGGGTATTTATCCCAAACTAATACTTACACTTCCTTGTAACTTGTTATTCTACACCCTTTTTCACCCATCCCAGTGGGTATGGATGTGGGTGCATGTAAGTTTCTAGACCAAGTTGTTCTACAACCGCATCAGAAATCAAATTTGACTGAGAACCAGAATCTACTAAAGCGTTTACCTTAGTCTTCTTGATTTGGATTTTGATTTGAAATAGCTTACTCATCTCTTCTTCTTCTTTCCCCATACATGTTAGTGGCCATGCATCCTAGCCTCTCATCTAGATCTGAATCATCCTTAATCTCCACATCTCTTTATGTCTTCACAGTGGCCATGGATTTCTTGGAATCCTTGGTTCGGTGCTTTGGGTGCAATTCTGGATGCAACTTCCAACATGTGGCATCAGTATGTCCATTTACATCACAATTCTTACATAAATTCTTAGGATCTTTACAATTATGCAAAGCAACAATGGCATGTTAACCTTTCCATTTACCTCTGCCTTGTCTTCCCTTGTTCTTTGTCTTGTTGTTACGTTCCTTGGTCTTGCTTTGGCTCTATTTCTCCTTGTTTCTTCTCATCATCAATGTAGTATGCTTGTATACAAGTTTCATTGAGATACTTGGGCTTCGTGGATATTACCTTCCTCAAAGGTGAGTGTGAATTCCTTCCAAATACTTGGTCATAATTTCCTCATCCTCCAAGTCCATATTAAACAACATGGCTTGTCTCCAAAATTACGTAGTGTAGTCTTGCATGCTTTGACCATTTCCATGTCTAAATTACGCCACTTAATCATCATGTCACCTTATCACCAATAGGATAGAATTTATCTCTAATAAATTCTTTAAAACCTTTCCAAGTAATAAATTCTATCCTATTGGCGATAAGACCGACATGATGGTTAAGTGGTAGTAATTTAGACAGGAAATGGTCAAAGCGTGCAAGACTACACTACGTAATTTTGGAGACAAGCCATGTTGCTTAATATGGACTTGGAGGATGAGGAAATTCTGACCAAGTGTTTGTGATGAATTCACACTCACCTTCGTGAGGAAGGTAATATCCACGAATCCCAAGTATCTCAATGAAACTTGTATACAAGCATACTACATTGATGACGAGAAGAAGTAAGGAGAAATAGAGCCAAAGGGAGACCAAAGAATGAACAACAAGACAAATAACAAGGGAAGACAAACAACAAAGGTAAATGGAAAGGTTAACATGTCATTGTTACTTTGCATAATTGTAAAGATCCTAAGAATTTATGTAAGAATTGTGATGTAAATGGACATACTTGATGCCACATGTTGAAGTTGCATCCAGACTGCACCCAAAGCAAGATAATAGGACGTTTCTTCTTCTCACAAGTGGCTAGATGGGTTTCCCACCAAATTAGAGCATGACCCTTCATTTTGAGACATGTAAAGGTGATCCTTTGTGCCTTAGTGACATTATGCACACTAAAGTAAACTTCCAAATGTTTTATCCATTTATCCAGTAATTGTGCATCTACTTTTCCTTCAAAATTCTTTATTTCCACTTTCGTTTCAACTTTAAAAGGTGTATGTGCATATTTTACCTTCTCGCTTACAATTGACGTCTCTTCACGCTCTTCCCATTCTTCCTCTTCGTGGCTCTTTCCGATACCAAATTTTTGGCTAGTTCTCAAACCATTGAGTCCATGGAATCTTGCTTAACCAAATCCATATTTTTCAGATCTAAAATCTCTTCTTGTTTTCTATGCAATCTATCCATCATGGTCTCTAGCATCTCAACTCTACGGACCAAGTTCTCTTCCTCAATTTGATCTCGAATTCTCTATTTCCACTTCTTTGTAGAAATATTTGGCTCGTAAGGTAAAAATTCTTCACCTTTGGACCTTGTCACTTCCATACAAAATCACATCAAAGATTCAAATACCACAGTCCTAGATATGTAATCAGCTCTGATACCAAAATGATCCGTAAACTTCTACTTTGGAACTCTACGAATCACACAATTATGTTGTTTTACTTTTAGCTTTAGAAAATTACAGTTTTGCTTGAATAATTAGAGCTTTTGACTGAGTGCCTAGTGCTATATAAAGGAAATTGTAGAGAACAAAATAATTAGAAACTTCAACATCGATAATTTTATCCTGGAAACCTCCAATGGAGGAAAACCAGTTGGGAAGGGCAACTGCTCTTTCTTCCCACTTTTATTGGTCTAATATAGACAATTACAAAGTACAATAAGTATGAAAAGAAGCAACAATGTAAACCTTCTCTCTAATTACTTTATTTCTCTATTTCTACACCTTGCTCCTACAATTCCCCTCCAACACCGAGATCTTGCTTTGACTACTCTCATTAAACTCTACTTCTCGATCTATCTCGGATCTTTGAATCATCATTCCCTTGTCCTTCCCATGTTCTCCCATGCACTGGAGGATGTGAAGGGGCATGGAAGGGAAGAGACATAGCTGGGCACTTCAAATTCGCATCCATTCACATTCCATTCTTCTTTTCTATTCGAAAGTGACAGGACCACCGCCCGAGTAGACTGTGGTGTTAAGACTACGCCTAGTTGAGTGGTAGTTTGGGACTACCACCCTTATAGGGTGGTAGTTCTAAAATCACCACTCTACATAGAGTGGCAGTTCTTTCCAGAACCTCCATTTACCTCATTTTATTCACTTTTATTGTTTCTCCTTCTTGGTGTTGATGGAACTGATGAAGTGGTGTGTTTTTCTTGGATCCTTATGGATCAACCTTGGTGGGAGTTCTAGAGGACATGGTTTTGATGGGGTTCATTTTTCATGGGAACTAACTTACTTGGTTCAACTGTAAAGGGAGCTTCGGAATTACAGGAGGATACAACAATACGGTCTCTATTGCACTTATCTATTACATTTTTGGGTGTATGATCACATTGTGTTCCTTCGTCCACTAGGTCTACCACATGAGGGTGGAACATGGGTATACATAGGGCATGTTACAAAAGGTGACTTCTAATAGGAGAGAAGGTGAGGGTGGATGGGATGATTTGGGATATTATATACTATCGATGTATTGGATAGGTTGTAACCTATAGAGGTTCTATGGAGACCATACCTCACATACGTAGAGTTCATAGGTATAGAGGAGGAGTTGGAGGGTCTACAAATTTTAAGATGGATCCAAGATCATAAGGATGAGGAGCATGAACTCATACCCATAGATCAGGTTAGCGAGATAATTTGGCTTATAGCAAGAATGCCGTAGGAATTCCTAAAGTATCAATGAGATGTTGTGGAGACACCATTACCTCTTCCATAACTTGAACCACTAGTAGGAGTGGAGGAGCGCAGTAGATGATGAGAAGATATATGATGTTGGGTACATGACTAGGTATTGGAATTAGTGGATACATAATAATAGGAAGCACCAGCCAGAAAAAAAAACCTGATTTGGCCACTTTATTATCAATGAGAGAGATAGGCTATGGGGGTAGGTTATGGGATTTCAAGCCTAAGTTATCGCTTTTCTGACACACAAGTGGCCACATTATAGACATAATTAATAGTAACAAAGGCACAAACTATTGAAGGGGGACATGTGGCTTCCCCTCTTTTATCTTTGATGGTACATAATGGGATACAAATATAGGGATAGGGTCCATCATCACAGGTACAAGGACTAGGACATGGTCCACTACCATGGGGACAGGGACAAGGACATGGTTCACAAGCTTAGGTATAGGGAGAGATAGGTAGTGGATCGATGTCACCCCACAGTGATATTGATGGACCAATACAAAGAGGTTGTGGCTGAGGCTAGATATTATGAGGATTATATTATAGATCCTAATATCCCTATTATCAATTATGCTTCCTACAAAACACAATAGGAAGTCAGTAGGAAGTCGAGGTCTCGAATCATGGACCCATATTTTTGGTAGTTCATCATAGGGATCCCATCACAGCCATAGATCAGAGAGCCACCATACTCATGTGCAGGGCCAGTAGGAGGTGACTAGTGTATAGAGATAGAGGCCAGGTGAGGGGACAAGAGAGAGTGGCAGAGGTGTTGGGCCCTCCCAAGGATGATGAGATGATGGATATTATTTTTTATTTTTTATTTATGACTTATATTTACAGGCTTGTGTGCCAAAATATGAGTTTTATATGAGAGTTTTGAGAGACTTATTTATATCTGTGTATATAGTGTATTGACACATGAAATTTCTAGTATATAGATGATGGTATTTATATATCTGTTATGTTTGGTTTAATTTCCAATGTATTGATATCATGGAAATTAGATGTGTAGACATGGTGATGATATATGGTATGGTTTGAGTTTAATTTCCAATGTATTTATATTATGGAAACTAGATGTAGGCATGGTTGATGGATGGTTTGGTTTGGTTCAAATTTCCAATGTATTGATGTTATGGAAACTAGGTGTAGGCATGGTGGTTATATGGTTTTGTTTGGTTTAAATTTCAAATGTATTGATATTATGGAAACTAGTTGTAGGTATGGTTGTTGTATGGTTTGGTTTGGTTTAAATTTACAATTTATTGATGCTATGGAAACTAGATGTAGGCATGGTTGTTGTATGGTTTGATTTGGTTTAAATTTCCAATGTATTGATGTTATGGAAGCTAGATGATGGGTATAGGTTTGGGTGATATGAGAATAGAAACAAGATATCTAATGTCGATGGTATCATCTTGTTGAAGAGGAAAAAAAAAAAAAGAAAAATGCTCAATAGTTGGCCAGGACCATAATGGCCATACCAAATAGGCTTATGAACATAAACCCCTTGATACATCACATGATTGATAGGTTTATGGTTGAAAGAAGTTTCATGATCTCAAAGTGTCACAAGAGTGTCATTTCCCTTGAGTAGATATGAGAAACTAAAAGAGGGTAGGTGGAGTGGGTTGTTTAGTGTAACCTTATTATGGGACAACATGCCCCTTTTGCAAGATACCCAAAACAAGCATAGGTAATTCCATGACCAAAAGTTTTGTATTTTCTTGATTTTTTCTTTTGTTTTGTATTTTTTCATTCATAGATTGATCGATGTGGGAAGTCTATATTGGGATGAATAGTAGTGTCTCCTTGAGGTCTTCATGAAGCTAATCGATGCGGAAGCTCCAAGATAATTTTTGTTTTAACAAATATAGATTAGTCTTCTTTCTTTTTGGATAGACTAAGTACAACATGTGGCTAGCTTTTTATAGTTGTCCTTCAAGGGAGCAGATCTACTTATAGCAACAATAGAGAGACATAGATGTTCATTTGAGGGAATCATCTATTTGTGAGAATTTTGACTCAAGGAGTAGAATTTTTGTTATCCCAAAATTTTTGCATTATTTTGGACTTGTAGTCATGAACAAGACTATAAAGAGTATATGCCTCTTTTATGAAGGAAAAACCATAGTACAAAAAAAGGTTAGCTATGAAAGAGGGGTTTCAAGTGACAAATGACCATGGGATTCCATCCTGAAAAGGAAAAAAATATCCATGAGAATCATGCCATGAGTAGAGCTATGGTACTCATATTCAAGATAAGGTTGAATGGTGATGGATAATCACACAATTTTATTTTGAGTCATTGGTCCTTAAAAGAGGTAGGTGGAAGGAAAGGTTTTCTCAAGGATGAGCATATATGAGACATAAAGTGATGTAGTACTTTATTCAACAATAGAATGCTCAAAGATGCAAGGCATTAAGGGGCTCAGTTCATGTTTACCCTCAAGAGAAGATAAACGATAAGTTCCTGATCCATAGGTATGGGTGACAATATAAGGTCCAAGCCAATTAGGAGAAAACTTTCCTCATTTACTTTTCTCCATTTTGGTTACATGTTGATTTTCCTTCAGAAAAGATCATCGATCTTGAATGTTCATTCTCAAATGCATTTTTCATAGGCATGCTTAATGCACTTTTTGGTAGATTTGGAGGTGGTCTAGAGCATTTAAATGGTGTTCATCTAGTAGCTCAAGTTGTGCAAATGTTCTTGGCAAAATCATCATCAGAGAGGATATATTTAAGAGATATACAAAGAGATGGAATTTGGACTTTCGAGAGGTAGGATGACCTCTGTACCATAGACCAAAGAGAAAGGTGTGGCAGTGGTAGAGGTGTGAAATGCTGGTACGATAAGCCCATAAGGTGAAAAGGAATGTGCATGTGCCAATCCTTACCAGTTCATCAACCACTTTCATAAGAATTTTGTTGAGAGTTTTGTTAGAAGATTCAGCTTGACCATTTTATTGTGGGTAATATGGTGAAGAGAAAATTGAGTTGAATACCAAATTTGTTACACACAATTGGTAGGGTTTTTTTTTTTTTGATTGTTTTCCATTGTCAATGATGAGGTGATGAGGAACACCAAAGTGACAAATGATATGGTGGTTGATAAATTTGACTATTTTCTTAGATTTGGTAGAAATGAGAGGGATGGCTTCCACCCATTTAGTGTAATATTCAGTCACCATGATGATCTAATGATGACATTGCGAGGAATTAGGGTTAATCTCCCAATGAGATCCAAACCCCACTGAGAAAAGGGCCAAAAGTCTCTGGTGACTTGTAAGGTGTGACTAGGAGTATGATGAAGGTTAGCATGCTACTAACACTTCACACAATGTTTAACATAGTCACAATAGTCTTGGTTAAGGGTTGGCCAGTAGTAGTTGAGTCGAAGGATACACTTTACAACAACGAGGCCACTAAAATGTCCCCACAAATCCCATCATGAATTTCTTTGATGGTGTACAGGATTTCAAAACTGGTGAGGCATCATAGAGATATACCATCAAAGCCATTTTTAGAGAAGACCTCCCATGATGATGTAATGAGAGACACTTTTTAGGAAGGCTCATCATCCATTGTGAGTGAGATCCAGAGGTAGGATTGAAAGTGAGAGGTAGTCAACAAACTACTTATACCAAATGTCATGGGTCAATATCAATGCTACCCACAAAAATTAAGGTCAGGATAATATAAGAAGGTGACTACAACCATTGTATTGTGACAAATATTTTTGAGTTTGAAGGTGAGGCAGGTATTTGAGAAGCAAGACAAAGCCATGGTATCTATGAATTTGTTAGTGGATCATGGAGTGGCTTGAATGAGGTAGTGATCAAACATGGTCAAAAGTAGGTCGACATGATGTTTATACTTTTTAAGCTCATCGTTACGACACTGGTATGAACCATTGATTTGGTTCACAACCAGTTGAGAGTCACCAAAGATGTTAATGGATTTAACATCTAGGAAATGGTAGTTTGAAGACCTAACACAAGAGCTTCATACTCGGCTATGTTATTTGTGTAGTCAAAGTCTAGTTTAAAGGATAGTGGCATAGGCTCACCATCAAGAGGAATGAGGATGACCCCACACCTCCCCCATGGTGACATTTGGATCCATCAAAGAATAATGTCATTTGATAAACAATATCATCAATGGAGAGGGTGGCAATAGATTCATCGGAAAATCAAAGTTTGAGGATTGATTCCCAGGAAGAGGAGCATCTATGTAAGTTGATCCACGATGGTTTTTCCTTTGACATACTTTTGATGAATGAACTCCAACTCCAAGTCTACAAGAATCATGAGCCAACAGTGGTGTGTTGGTGTTGGTAAGGTTTGGTGTACATGTAATGAAGAGGGTCAGTGTTGGTAATGAAAAATGTTTTGTGATTAAGAAGGTAGTGGTGAAAAGTTTTGGTGGCCACAAAGACTAGGGATAAGAAAATATTTTCAACATGAGTGTACCAAGTTTCGTAGTCTAGAAGAGTATGGATTATGTAATAAACCACTTGTTCCCTGTGTTGCTCATCACGATGAGTGAGCATGGCACCCAAGGAATGGTCAATAGTAGCAAAATGTAAAGGTAAAAAGGTTGATCATCTTTAGGTGGAATGAGCACAGGAGGATGAAGAAGGTAGTTCTTCAATGCTTCAAAGGCTTTGTGACACTCATCATTCCAATGGAAAGAAACATTTTTTAAGGAGGTGGTGAAATGGTTGGCATCGGTCTAAAATTGAGAGATGAAGCATCGATGGATTGCAATTTTCCTTGCAAGCTACGAAGCTACCAAAGGTTAGTAGGTGGAGGCATGTCAAGAATTTCCTTGATCTTAGTGGGATCAACTTCATACCCCACAAAGAGATGATGAAACCAAGGAGCTTACCCGAGAGAACTATGAAAATGCACTTCTTTGGTTGAAGGTGAACACAATATTGATAAGGTGGTCAAAGATAACTTTAAGAATGGCTAGTGTTTTGCATGACACTGCTTGGACTTACCAAGAAGGTCATTGACATAGTCTTCCAATATGTCATGCATGATGTCATGGAAGATGTAAGTCATAACACGTAATAGGTAACACTAACATTTTTCAAGCCAAAGGGCATGACGCGATAGCAGAAGGTCCCCAAGGGGTGATGAAGGTGGTTTTGTGTTGATCTTCCAGAGTGAGTAATATCTGATTATAACCCAAAACCCATCCATAAGAGATAACATCTCATGGCCAATATAAGATCAACTAGTTGGTCAATGCTTGGTAGAGGAAAGTCATCTTTTGGATAGGAAAGGTTAAGGTCATGAAATTTAATGTAGATACGAAGTCCCCTAGTCACTTTTGTGATAGAACAATGTTAGAGACCCATTGTGGATAGTCAATAGGTAGGATGAAGGAAACAGAGAGAAGGCATTGAAGTTCTTCTTTCACAAGAAGAGAAATGCGAGGATGCATTTTACACAACTTTTGTTTCATGGGTTTGGTCATCAGGTTAGTTATGATATTGTGAAGCATGATATTAGGGTCAATACCTAGATATCATCTATAAGACCAAGAAAATGCATTTTATGATCATGAAGAAAAAAAGAGGTGAAAGATTCTTGTTCCACAGAGTCTAAAGATTGGCCTATCTTTAGAATTCATGGGTCATCCTGAGTGTGAATGTTGATTTCTATGGTAGATTCATTCAACATGGTTTGTGTGTCAGAGGGTAATGACCTTTGAATATAAGAATCCTCCACACCTAAATAGGTCATAATAGAATCATCATCCTGACATTGAACAATGTTTATAGAAGGTGTATCATCATCCAACATGTTAGATAAAGAAGAGGAAGGGAAGAGGGAACCTCACCATCACATTTGATAGGTCAAGGTCCCAAGGAGATGGTGTTCATGAAAAAAATTTAGGTGGAATGGATTCAGGATCCATAGACTCCATGGGAGAAGGTGGCACGATAGGTGAGGAAGGTGGGGAAGGATTTTCATCTTCTACGAGGGTGATTCGGGCCTTTTTAAGAGGAGGATGCTTAGGAAATCCAAGACCACAATGGTCATTGTGTTTCCTAGTGGTGCACAGTATGATGATGTGATGACCTTGTTTATAATGACCAAAATCCAAAGCCTTTCCAGGTGCAACAATGAAGAAAAAAGTAAGTGTGAAGCTACGTTTGGTGAGGTAGGAGAAGTCAGATGAAAAAGGTTTGGTTTGGAAGGGAGGTTCAATAGAATAAGAGGAAGTGTCGAGCCCCCATAGGTTAGGTTGGTGTGAAGGTGGGGAGGGCCATATGGTATGACCTCTCCTATATGATGATCATAATGTGGGTTTTGGTGTAGTTTTCCATACTCCTGAGGAGTAAGGAATGTGTCAATGCTGAGGAGGTGGTATTCTCCGAGTGAAAGGCATTGAAAAATGCCTACCAAGGGGTCTATGGTTGGTACTTGGGTAGTAGGTATAGATGAGCTATCTAAGCCTGAGAAGATGGGGCATCATTAGAGGGTGGAATAATAGGGTCAGGTAGGTGGGCTAGATGAGGAAAGTGAAGTGATATGAAGTGGTAGATGTGGTAGATGCCTTAATTGGGATTAGAACATCATTTGGATGGTAAGTCATATTACAGGTTTTGAAGGGGAGGGATCTTTCCCGAAATGGTGTAAGGTTCCCCTTCATATTCAAATTTGAGGCAACGGTGAAGGGTGGAAGGTACACAAGCCATGACATGAATCCAGGGATGACCTAACAACATGTTATACTAGAACTCTCCTTCGAGAACATAGAAGAGTTCGGGAATAGTTTGGGGACCCACATGGATGTGGAGGAAAATGGTGCCAAGGGTAGTGGTCATGACATCATTAAAATATCAAAGCATGATGGGGTTGTTAGACATATAATTAGCCAATATGCCTATTTTTCATAGGCATGAGAAGAGATGATGTTGATGTTAGTACCCCCATCAATCAATCATAATGTGTTTAACATGAATATCATTAATGTAAGTGGAGATGAAAAGAGAGGAGGATCAAGATCATCAGGTTGTGAAGGGGAAATATCTGATTTGGAGAAATTAATGGAAGCAATCTGATGAGGGGTAATGAGGGTGGTGATAGGTGAAGTGTTCATTGGGTGGAACCTCGATGGATTACAGACCTCAATGAGGGCCTGATGATGAGAATCAGGTTTGAATCAAGTCATATAAAGACATCTTCAATGGGGACTGGTGAAGTTGTTTGATCATTGAATGATGTGTAACCCCAGAAGAAGTAGGTGATGTCATCCCAAGGATGGTTATCTTGGGGGAGGTGCAAGTGTAATGGTAGGTGAAGGTGAACTAGAAGGGTTACAAAATTTTTCCTTTCCTTTTCTTTCACATGTTTTGACCGAGTGGCTACACACACCATGTTAATTTCAAAGATAGGAGGAGGAAAAGAGGTTGTTTAGGCTTACCTTTATCCCTAGGTGGATGTGAAGGTAAAGGTTATAGAATGGGTTTGGGGCTAGGTTGTGTGGCGATGAGTGAAGAAATAATGGAATCCTCCTCCAACAGATCATCTTCTTCAAGAGACCATCAAAATCACAAAGTTAAAGGAGAATGGTTTTAAGAGCCTTATAACTCTCAACATCATGCCCTAGTGAGTGATGATAAGTGTAAATTTTTGTGTCATCAAACCCTACTAGTTTAGGTTTGAGAGGATCATAAGGCTTGATAGGTGGAAGTGATATAGCAAATGTCTCTAACAACCGAGCGAGGATGTTAGAGTAGGATCCTACCAAAGGATCACAATGAGAGGTCAAGGTTATCTTGGGTGAAGGGGTAGGTGACCTTTGTGAGGAGGGAGAGGTGAGAGATCATGTTGGTGTAACTAATTTTTTTGTAGGTAGTGAAGGTTTGGGTTTAGGCTGCACCTTCTTGGTAAAGGTGGAGGAATAACATGTGAGGGAAAGGAGACTTAGAAGGTGTAGGTATCCGAGTAAGCCAAGGTGAAAGTGTGGGTGTTGGAAAGAGTGAGGGTAAAGGTAGTGAAGAAGGTGTGGGAAGAAGAGGTGAAGGCAAGGGTATAGGTTTTCACACTTTGGGTTTTCCTTGGTAAAGGGGTAGGTTAACCAAGGTTGAAGGATGTGGGCCCAATATCATGGTAAAGGTGAAGGTGAGTGAGAAGGTGTGGGGGATACTGGGGTGTGAGCCCTAAGAGGTTGGGTCTTCCTTTTAGGTGTCGAGTAGATTTTGTGATTGGTGGTGAAGAAGTTGACAAGTCTAGCTTCACAGGGGGTGTAATGACTTGGTACCGGTAAAAACCCCTAAGGTGGTAGTAGGTTTTGAGTAGATGGAGGCCTTGAGTGGAGGGGGTGTTGATGAAGAAGGGGCTAATACCACCAGTTTAGGTAATAGCCTTAGTCACTTTGAATATATTTGGATATATGGTCAAGGTATCAGGGAGGACATCTGTATTTGTGTGGAAATGGGGATTCTAAGGTGTCCCCAAGAGGGTAGTGTAATCGATGTACTCCAAGTGGTCAACCAAATGAGAGAAGGGTTTTGGAGTAGATGAAGAGATGATGACTTGGTGTTAAATCCCATGAAGAGATAAGAGTGAGGCCCAAGAGAGATGATGGGAAGGTCTTAGAGGTCTCACTCGTGGGTAAGAGTGAGGTAAGAAGAGCGATGGGATATTTGAAGACCTTCGAAGAGGTATCACCAATAGGAAGAGTAGATAAAATTGGCTCCTTTATGGGTTGAGGAGAAGGAAAAGTGGGTAAAGGAATGTAAGGCTCCTCTATAGGGTAGAGGAAAATAAGGTGGGTTCCTCTATGGGTAAAGGAACAAGTAAGGTGGGTTCCTCTATGGGTAAAGGAACATGTGAGGTGGGATTCCTCCATGGGTAAAGGAACAGGTAAGGTGGGTTCCTCTATGGGTAAAGGAACAGTGAGGTGGGATCCTTTGGGTAAAGGAATAGGTAAGGTGGGTTCCTCTATGGGTAAAGGAGATAGGTGAGGTGGGTTCCTCTATGGGTAAAGGAACAGGTAAGGTGGGATCCTCCTCTATGGGTAGAGGAGTTTGTGTGAAGATTTCCTCAATAGATGTTATAGGAGGATACTGGATAGAAGGATCAGATGTTGTATTGAAGACTTCATGAACCACATGTACATTGGTTTCTTCTTTAGATGTCTCACCAACGTGAGAGTTGATGAAGGGGCATGGTTAGGAAAAGGTTTTCTAAAAATGTCCAAGTTTGCATTAGCAGGTGTGTTAGGGTTTCAAGGATGAGATCACCACTATCTAACATTCCTTGCACAATGTTTTTAAAGGTTTTACAATTTGTGTCACTATGTCCTTTTACGCATGGTGGTAATTACATAATTCATTTTCTTTATACCAAGCCAGTGTGGGGTGAGAAGGATCAAAACTAGTATGTGGTTTGATGGGAGGAAGAGTGATGGCTCCAACCTTTAAAAATTTTCCAATACAAAGAATAAGGCTCCCAATGGGAGTGTAACTCTTTTTTCATACCGATATTGAAAATTTTGCACTAGTGAGAGATTGGAAGGAGGTTTAGGTTGATTGGTTGGATGAGAAGGGCCATCTTTTAGAACTACCACATTAGCGGATCCTTTTGGCTTGGGATGGTTGTTGGGTGGTTTGGAAGAAGACTCATTTGATTTGAAGGTGGTGTTTTTGTTACATAGTTTTAGTTTATCTTCTTCAGGGCACGCAAATCTCAAGCTTCCTAGCCATGGTAAAAGCCTCATCAAACGTACAAAACATTTGAACCTAAAGAGTTGAGGAAATGTGTCTAGACACATGCCCTCATAAACAAATCTATGAGCTCAGGCTATGAGAGAGAGAAGGAAAGTTGATTGATTAGGCTTCACCACCATGTGATGAAATCAATGATAGACTCATCATCATATTGATGAATAGAATATAAATTTGTGATAGAGACCTTTTTAGAAATGTTTATCAAAAGTGATCAAGAAAGGTCTGCACCAATTGATTAAAGGAAAAGATCGAGTGCTTGGGAAAAGCATTGTACTAATCTAAGGGGTCCCATAGGACATGGGAAAGGTACGAAGGAGCAAGGCATCATCATGGCCTATTAGGTAACAAATGTGTCTAAATGAACACAAGTGTTATTGGGTCCTCCTTACTATTGAAGTGGTTGAATTTAGGTAGCTCCCATTTGCATGGGATATGGATGAATAGGTATAGAGGGATGGATGGGTTCATTACAAATCTCATCATATGTTAAGACATTACAGGACCCAAAAAATTGAGGCCTCAAGTCTACATTTTATCCATCATCATTTTAATGAGATCCACTATGGGGGTTTGATTGAGGGATGCCCCGAGGTATAAGGGGCTTGATAAGATGAATGGGTCATAAAAGGCATACCAATATGTGGTGGTGTTGAGTATGTGAATTGAGACGTAGGTATGTAGGAAGTAGTGGATGAGGAGGGCATATACCCGAATATGTAATTGAGGTGATGGGTTGTGTTTGAGGTAAGGTGGAAGTGGAGGGGCTTGTGAAAATATCCTCATGGTGATGGGGAAGAGTTTGGGGAATAGAGACCACCAAATTCTGAAATGGAGTGGAAGAGGTCAATGTAACCAATGGTTGTGTAGGAATAGGTACATAAGATACTGATGATGATATAATAGGGGTAGTGGATATGGGTACTATGCAGATGTCGGTGGGAGAGAAGATGTCAAGGATGCAGAGGTTACATGAGAAGTAGGTGGTTGCAAAATGGGATTAGGAAATGCTAGAGTAGTTTGGGTGGCCACATTAGCATTCCCGATATGGTAGAGATGGTAGAAATGGTGGGCATGGAAGTGGGCATTCCATAAAGGGGCTGACTTGATGAGTCATGGGTGGAAGAAGTAGCAAGGTAATGTTGCAAGGCCTTGGTGTTATGATCAAGGAATCTAGTGAATTCCTCATCACCTACGGGTACATTCATAGAGAGAATTAGGATCCATTGAGATGAAATGGAAGGTGGTAAAAGGGATAGAAGGAAAAGGTATACAACTTATGTGGAAAGCAAGAGCTCATGTGCTGTTGGTGAGTCCAAACCATACGAAGGATGGAAAACATGTACTCTGGGCTCTGTAAAAATGATAGAAACTCAAAAAAAACTTTTGAAAATGTATGGAAGGTGAAATTAGCTCATTGTTTTTGACAAAAAAATCAAAACACAGAGACCGATATCTAAGTTACTAAACCAATGTTGCATATAGGTAGAATAACCAATGTCATTTTTGAAAATCCGACGCATGTAAGGTAGGGAAGATTAGATCTAAACTTAAGAAATTTGAAATTTCTAAGCAAGATTTTGGTCAAAAGAAGTTGAGAACTGGGTTGTGTATATCAATTCTAATCTAACACACTCAGAGAACCAGAATTAACTGATTGTGATGGTTGAGTGTGAAAAAAAAATAAAAAAAAGTGATGAAATATGATCTCACACCTCAAATAGTAGAAGACAAGAAATAAATTCACAAATCCAACAAGCAAAATCTAACAAACATGTTATCCTAGGAATAAGATTTTAGTGTTTTGATGGCTTAAGCCTTAGGACTGACTGTGAATATATAGAAAGGAGTGGATATAAGGTACCTAGAAGCCAACTATGGATGGTTTTAGGAATGTTTTGGTGGGGGCATCCTCGATATACCTTTCGGTACATGAGGTCCAAGCTCTGATATGACAATCCACCGAACACCGGTCGAGGCCCACTATCAATGGGTGTTTAAATCCTTGATAGCTTCTTCCTAGGATTTGGGGAATGTTTAAGAAATGTGTTGTTTGTTTGAGTGATTTGGAAAAGTGTGTGCAAAAGTGGACTACACTTAATTACCCAATCATCAACCGGTCATGACCTCCATTATATTTGATTGCTAATTAGACTATGTGAGCTAAATGCAAGAATACACAGATGCAATGCAACAATTTTAAACCCAAATCAAAAGATTGAGATTGGATGAAAGCAATAGTGAATAGGAATAGAGTATGACTTTCACTAATGCAAGAAAGAAAGAAGAAATAATGATTCATTTTAATTTACACCAAATGAAATGTGACTTTTAGAGAAAATAGAAGAAAGAATGTTACCAAGAGAGATTTTAGTGAAGATTTTAGAAAGGAAACAATCAGAAATGCAATCCTAAATGAATATAAGGAACCCAAAAATGATGAGGGTCCCACCAGGTGCCAAAATGTTTCACCACATAGGAGTACCATATGAAAAAATGATTTAAAAGGTGAAAGGTAAGGTACATGAGGAATACCTAGAGGTCGTGAAGAGGTTGCACCATTGTTGAAGACCAAGCCGATTGTAGAGCACTCCTTTTTGTCTTGGAAGGACTACTTGAGAAGAAAAGAAAGACCACAAAATAGAGTTAATAACATAGGTTAGTGGATTTCCTAGTGTGAGCTAGATCCGGAAGCGGGGTGCTTCCTCAAGGCTGTCAATCCACGTCTTAATACAAATTAATGCTGATAAATATCATGAAATGGAAATTCCTACTATAGTTATATGATTTGGGTATCTCACACAACACAATAGTCTAAATCTAATCTAAATGATGAATATAAGATTAAATCTAGGAGAATGGTCAGTTTTCAGGGTCTATAGGTATGAAAGAGGGCAGAAAGAAGGTCTGGGTGAAGTCTTGGGAGGTTTTGGAGAGTTTTGGGTGGAGGAATGAGCTCATTGGTCTGAGGGGAAAATGTCAGACATAGAGACTAATGTTTATTGGGGAAACCGATGTCGGTCACTAGTTATAGCCGAGATCGGTTGGGTAACCGATCATGGTAGGGAAATTGGGTTTCAAAGGTAGAAAGGAGGTTGATTTGGGCTCTCTGTGATTACATAGAGTATTGGGAGGTCTTAGGTAGGGTGTAGGAATTTAGGTGAAGAATCAACAGGGGTAAAAGGGGTGGTTAAAAGGTAGAGTGGTTCATTCGGTGGTAGGGACATCAAGTGAATGGGCTATGGAAGGTATCCGGAGAGAAAGGAGGTGATTAGAAAAGATAAAGGATCTAAAACCAAAGCTAATGAAATCAATAACCTGGTTAAGAATACTTATCAAGATTCAAAGATTTGTAGAAGGTGGTGGTTTGTGGGTGTGCATAGGAGAGAGGAGCCGAGATCTAGTCATGCCATGGAAGTTGAAGGTTGATTTCTTCTCCATGTGAAATGGTTCAAGTTCAAGCCTATGAAGCCATATATTGGTTGTTTGGTGGAGAGTTTGATGCTCTGGTGCTCAATTGATCATCAGGATGTCGATTGAATGCCAAAGATGTGAGATCAAAGAATTCCAACCCAAAAGAAGAACCCGGGAAAAGAGTTGAAAATATTATTTAAAGGAACCAATGGTGGTTCCTTGACCATACCGACCGAGGAATAACCAACTATGTCGATTAGGGAGAAATAGTCTTATTTGCTAAAAATAACCTTTTCTCTCCCTTTTTGGCATGAGTCAAGAATGGTTTATGGGTTAGGAGTCTTGATTCTTGTTAAATCACATGGGAAATTGGTGGGAGAGTAGTTTTTGAAATTAATATTAGGTTTAGAAGAAGTCTCAGTTGGTTAGGGGGAGTGATGACTCAATTCTTAGTTATTAAATGGGCTTGGAATGGGTCTAAGGTGAGGTGGAGAGGTGAGGTAATAATTAATCTAATATATGTAATTAGATTAATAAAAATATGTGAAAGGAACCCCATCACTAGGATGGGTAAAATTTACTCACACAAAAACCATGATTATTGAAACTTTGAAATTCACCACAATGTGTAATATAGCGTAAAAAAATCATGAATGGTCATTAATAATCTTGGACTAATCAAATAAATCATAATACAATCCAAAAGGCTCATATTCTTCACCAAACAACTATTTTAAGTACCTGTCTTCACCTTTGGGCCTTAAGACCACCAAAGATCAACTAAACTATGGAATGTAGCTAGTCTATGGAATCATAAGGACTTTACATCACATTCATGAATCTTATAGCTCATTAAACATCCATGTGTTTAAACCTAATAAACTTTCCTCTTCACCAAAACAAGTTTCCCATAGACTAGTTTTACAAACGTAACTAGTACCAACTCATATCTTGCTTGTTTTATCTTAGCTAGTCAAGTCTCATGTTTGAATTGTCTCTATCATTTTTGATTTCATACCTTACTCATGACCTTATATCCATGTTTTAACACTTCATTCAAAATTGAACAATCTTTGACAAGCTTTAGAAGCCTTGAAACACAATGAAAAACCTATTCACAACTCCCCTGGATACATGTGACCCATTTTTAGTAGAAAAAATAATAATGAAGCAATTTACCTTGTTCATAATCCATAAACATGACTCAAACACTTATGCAAAGTATTGAAGCACTTCCTCGTCTAATTCAGTCATCTTTATATAATTTTTAAGTTTCTAACATCATGAGAATTTTACCTTTGTAAGAAATCAATCATCTATATCTACTTATACCATCTCTTAGTAAAATTAACTACTCTAAACACCTAGAACTCTTAAAAGGATGATAGAGAAGTCTCCCTCGACTTGATGAGTTGATCTAGCCTATAAAATACCTTCTTTTGACCATCATAGAACTTGTTATTACTTTGGAAAGATATATGAGTCACTTGAGTTAGCATATATCCTATACTTCTTGATATGCATCTTTTGTTACTACTTCTCATGATCTTGAGAAAAAAATATTTCCCCCCCTGCCTTGAGCATCACCTACGAACTATACGGTGTTATTTTGCACTTCAATTAACACTATATGATCACATGAAAATTTTAAACATACCTTTCATATTTTTATGATCCTTTAGTCTTTCTTCTTACATTCTTGAGATGAATATATCCATGTATCTTTTCATAGATAACTTAAATCATCAATGATCGAATCATACTTCCATTTACACCACATGAAACACCATTGAGAACATAATAGCTTTAATACAAGTCATCAAACAACCTTATGTAAGACTTATCCGCCTTGTCACACCACTAACTTCATTTGAGGAGACTCACACTCCCTAGATCTACAAGAAACATCTAAGAGATTCTCAACACATCATAGATAAATTTGAATAAACACCTCATACCTATAGAAACCTTCATGCTCTTCCTTTTGGACATTGTATATACATGTAGCATGTTATTTGGCTTAAGGTGCAATAATTAAACCATACTAGTCTTGCCACACCTATGTTCATCTTCCTTGCACTCTTTAAGGCCTAAAACCTCTTCACATATGTATATTCATGCTATTTCAATCTCAGACCCTTTAAGGATAATGAAAACCTATCCTTATACCCATTATAGCTCAAATCAAACCTCTCGAGCTCAATTTTCCATATTACCTCATCCTTTTCTTTAATGTGATTCAACATTTAAATGAAATGGATCATGTAGACCACTCTCCTTTTATTAGGACATGATCTCATATCTTGGATAGTCATGCACCAAATTTAAGAATTCTTAGATTTCACCAAATGCTGATTTACAAGCTCGTGACTAATCAATCAAACTCAAATATTGTACCTTGTTGCTTCAAGATTGCATAATAGCAAACCACCACATATTTTGACCACACATTGTTTCCTAAAATCTTTCATAGGTTTTAACCTTATTCATGCTTGATAAGATTTTAGAGTCATCAAAATGTCCACTACACCATCTTTACTTCAGCAATTTTGTTCACACTACCTACTATCCCTAGTTTATTGAAAAAACACACCTAAATTTTGATTTATTCACTTCTACAAAAAAATTTACTTT
Source organism: Taxus wallichiana var. yunnanensis (assembly GCA_018340775.1). Lineage (NCBI taxonomy): Eukaryota > Viridiplantae > Streptophyta > Pinopsida > Cupressales > Taxaceae > Taxus > Taxus wallichiana. The sequence continues at coordinate 402,332,379 of CM031241.1, forward strand.
GTTAGACCACCCATTTTCCCATTCAACCTTTTCCATCAACTTGAATCACAGTCTTATAGAATTTTTTCCCAGGTTGCATTTTACCCTCTATAAATTAGGTCTTTTAGAACATTACCTTGTCAAATATGAATAGTGTCATGGATTTCGAGAAGCTCGACTTTTTCATGGTATAAAACCTCTTGAATCTCAAAGTACTCGATATTAGGATGATTTTTCAAATATTTGTTCTTCAATTCAACCATTTTCTCCTTCAACCACTGATTTTCCTTCATAACGCTTCTTGAGATCTTATAGGACCCAGTCAACATAGAAACCACTCAAGATGCACAAATTATTGTTTCAAGATCTCATAATTTGTCACCAACATTGTATTAACATATTCTAATGTCCTCAACATGCCCATTTTTTATTTTGAAGAAAACAAACCACATTACTTACTTGAAACCTACTTAGCTTATCTACGGACATCCCTCATGAAAATTGCAACAATCATCCTTCTCATGATGGTATGATCAATTTATCATACTTGATCACTCATTTCTTCTACAATCCTTCTTCATGATACATTAGTGCATTTGACACCATGATGAGAAAACCATAAAAATATATAATCCAATACATTAAGACTCATGAAACTCTAAATGATACTACATACCTCTTGATGAGACATCAACATGACCCTTGCACAAATTGGGTCATCCCAAACTGACACCACATCATGATAGGGTGATAAAAAATTAAGAACATAATCAAACATACTTAGAGACATCTAAATAATGACCTTACCATTTTTAAAACTTGACCAACCAAAGAGGATCTCTTAACATACTTAGAATCTTAAGACAACTTACCTTGACACCTTGGAGGAGACACGCCTAGACTAGATAGCTCCCCTCACTCCAATGCTTCATATGAACCAATATACCTCTAAGAATCCTAGTAGAGGCATATGAAATCATGGAGGATCTAGAAGAAAGACTTGAATAGGTATCAAGCCTTCTTGGAAACCTGGAAATCACTTGTATAATCTTGTTTCGACCGATCTCTGAGTCATCCCTTGATTTGGATCTATACCTGCTCTTGATGAGACACCATTTTCCCTTCTAGGCTCCCATATCCCACCTTGACTATTATCATGCATCCTAGACCTCTGAAATCTTCTTTCTTACACTTTAGGACCTTGAAACCTTTGAAATTTCCTTGAGTAACCATAGTGACACTCTCTAGCAACATGACCAACCTCATTGCAGAATCGAAGCATACCACTTTGGACTCTTGATTTTATAGCCTTAAACTTTCCTAGGTGGATAATTCAACAAAATCTAGCAACATGACCTATCTCATTACAATTGTATCATATCACACTCTTAACATGCTCACTCTTACTATCTCTCCATGGATAATATTTTTTGACTATACCTTATACACTATTTTTCTCTATAACCAAAACCATTACAAGTGCAACAATAACCATTAAATATTTCTCATACCTTAAAGCATTGGGTTGTCTAACTAATTTTGTCTTCACATTGTCTTTAGTGGAGTTCACTTTCATTCCATCCTTGAGGCTCGATTCTTCATCCTTATTACTTATACCACTAAAATCTTGTAAATTTTATTTTCCCTTGAGGTCATCACTAAACCCAAAACCTAATCTATCACCTGTTGATTTATGTTTTCCAAGAATATCATCAAGATCCTTAGTGCTTCTCTCAAATTTCTAAAAGGATTTTCCTTCTTATCAACATCTAAAAATTATTCCCTCATAAATTGTATATCCTCTTCAAACTTATTGCACATACTTTCTTTATCTTGTGAACTTTTGACTAGGTAGTTCACCTTTTCCCTAGTAATATGACTGACTCATTCAACTTCCTTATTCGGACACGTGCTTTTCATCTAGAACATGGAATTTAATTTCATACTCTTTGACCTGAAAACTTGGCTTCTCATTCTTCTTTTCAACATGCATTAACTCACTTTGGATACATTCAAGATCACCTTTAACATCCTCTTCATCTTCTTCAAAATAACTAAATTAATTTGATATGAAATCACCTTATAATGAGGAACCATCACTAGAGTATCTCATGGAATATTTATTCTTGAACAAAACCTCATTACCAACATCTTCATGATCATATTCAAACTCATAATCTGAAACACCACTGCTAGCATCAAACAAGTAATCCTCTTCCTTTGTATAAAATATATTTTTCTTCTTGTCAAACTTCTTGAATCTCTTATTGTATTTACCATACTTGTGATACTTATTATCATGGTCTTCATCATGCTCATGATCATCATGGTCTTCCTTCTTATGCTTATGAGGAAAATTGATAGAAAATTGTCTTATTTTACCACATTTGAAAATTTAAAATGGTTTGGAAGAAAAAATCCTCATCTTATAAGTAGTAAAAATGTAACTCATCCATCTTTAACTAAATAAAATCAATGGAATATTCAATACCACATACTTTGGAATCAAACTTGGGGGTTACGGATCTCAAAACCTTTTGGACTACAACTTCTTCTTTCACATTTTCTCCTAAAAAATTCAATTTGTTAACAATCTTGCAAATCTAACAAAATATGAATCAATAAACTCATCATCACTCATCGTAAAACTTTGGAAATAATTTATAAAACTATCAAGGTTAAAAATTCCTACCTTGGAGTATCCTTCATACATAACTTGAAGTTTCTCCCATGCTTCTTTTTTGACTTGCAATTCATTACCTTTCCCATCTCATATTCTCCTAGTCCACACAATATAGAATTCAAATCCTTTGAATTTTCACTACATTCCTTCTTGTCTACATTATTATTTGATATAGTAGTAGGAATAATATAACCATCCTTAAAAGCTTGCCAAATATCAAACCCTAGGGACATGATATGAGTCTTCATCCTTAAAATCCAAAATTCATAATTCACAACATCAAACAAAGGTGTCATGTTGGTTAAGACACCACTCACTGTTGACTCTCCATTATTTTGCTTCAAAGCATCTCCTTTCAAGTGATAAAAATTCTCCAAAAGTACCATGTATAATATCAATTATTGGAAGAAACATGGACTAAGAGGGAGGGAATCATTCCTTACAAACTTAATTCAATTTTAGATTGCTTAATTAAACCATAAACATATTAAACATCGATTAGTGTGTGAAAAACATCATATAATATGAATTCACATATGACCCATATAGGTCGGCCATACTCAAAACCACTCATCTTGCACAAAACAAGCTCAAAACCCCATCATTAGGATGAGTAAAATCCACTCACACAAAAAATGATTATTAAAGATCTAAAATTCATCACACATGTGTAATATAGCATAAAAACATCATCCATGGTAGTTAATTATCTTGGACCAATCAAATAAATCATAATACAAGCCAAAAGGCTCATATCCTTCACCAAATAGCTACTTCCAACACCTGTCTTCACCTTTTGGCCTCAATACCACCCAAGATCAATTAAAATATGACATGTAACCACTATATTGAATACTCAATACCTATAAATGACATCCATGTAATTTATAGCTCATGAAACATCCATTTGTTTAAACCTCAACAACTTTCCTCTTCACCAAAATAAGCTTCCCAGAGACTTGTTTAACAAACTCAACTGGTTTTTTCCCCGTATGTCACTCCCAAGAACTCCAAAGGAATTAAATAGTAAATAAATTCATCCCTCTTCAATTTAAAGGTGATATAAAGCATAAACCAATCCATTTCATGCTACAACCAACTCAATCTTTTAGCCCGAGAAATGCTATCCCGAAAACCAACAAACCTTCTTATCCACAAACCGTCCCGAAAGACCCATCAAATCTCATCATCAAGAGGCAAATACTATACCAATATAAATATCTATGAATCATATTTCTATAACACATTATAACTCCTTCCAACTCTAATTTAAATGCATTTAACCAAGACCATCTCTATAAACTACCTAGAATTACCCTTTGACTATTCTTCACAAATAGGGTATACTTTACTATTTTTATGTATCACCATGAACTAAAATCACCATGTAAATCAATAAAAACTCCCATGTTAAAAACAATGTCAATTTATTTTGCAACCCAATCTGAACTTTTTTCAGAAATAGGAATGTTTGAGTTGAGTCCACTCATCACCAAAAACTATACCATACCTTTTTGGAAACATGGATGAGTCCTCTACATCATAAAATAATCATACTATCACTAAAAATGAATTATGGGAACTCATGAGAAATATATCTCCTACCTCTTTTGAGCAAGGGTTTCAAGCACACAAAAAGATGTTTACTTTCTTAACATTCATTCATAAAAATGTGAAATGACCTCATTATTTTTGAAACCTTAAAAAATCCATAAATATGGTCCCAAGGTCCCATGTAAATCACACAATTCAAGGTGAGCATTAAAAGGTGTAATTCGAGTTGGAAAAGACCTTCTTGACCTTGTTTCATGAAAAACTACTTCTCTTACAAAATCCTCTTCAAAATTACTCCAAATTTTTCTTACACCTCTTTGCATCATCTCTAATTATCATCATGGCTCAAATAGTTCTTGATCTTCTCATCCCATCTCATTTCCATGACTATCCCTCAGGGTTTTGCATGGTTTAGGCTATGGTCAACAAAAACAACATCATAACTTAACATTTAACCTCTCCAAAATGCCTTATGATACTTAGTACATCATGAAACAACTACCTACATGCAAATATGAGATCACATGGCTCCACAACTCATTCTCATGTCTCCTAGCACCTAGACCTCATCTAGATGAGCACTTGAATCTTGGTCTTCAACCTGTACATGCACCCTAAAACTCATGAGAGTGCCTAAATTTTTTCCAAAGATGATCTCCATACTAATACCATGCTACTAAAGCCACCAAGAAGCTCAAACCATCATTCACCATCACCTAGGCTTGCTAGAACAAGTCAATCTCACTAAATCAACTCATACCACTAAGAACACACATGAAACTCCTTGTCACCATCATAATGAACATCCTATAAATCTAATCAATCATCCTATTTTCCATTAATTATATTTTACATCAATTACAACACCTTTAATACAACATGTCAAAATAAAATCCATCATCATGAAACTCACCTAGAAGCATGCAATTCCAACTAGGTCTTCAATGCCCAAAAATTCAGCCTTGAACAACGAATGAGTTCATATAGAAAAAATATTCATCAAGGTCAAGTGATATATGAATGGAAATTTATCTAGATCCTCTTTCTGGAACAACTCACATTTTCATCCAGCTCATAGTGGACGACCTCCAAACAACTCAAACTCTACAACTACTCTAAAATGCCTTCATGACCCAAGAAATAGGTCCCAAAAATAGATTTGGTTCTCATATCAAAACACCTCATCAAGACACAAAAAATATACCATTGGAAATGTATCTAAATCTACTTTCTATAACTAACTTTATCTTCCAACGTATAGTGTAAGGCCTTCAACCAATCCAATCTTTAAAATTTCTCATTCACTCTTCTAAGGTTCAAGAACCAATCTTGAGAGAAACTTGCTCCAACACCTCCAAATTCACTTCTAAGCACAACCACCACCTGGAAAATATCAATTAAACTTGTACCAACATGTACAAGCACTAAGAAAAAATATCTTATGTGGAGGAATTCTCTCTATCACACCTATTTCAATCACCTTCTTAAGCAAACCAACTAGGGCTTTCTAGGCCATTAGGTCTTCAACTGAAAATCACTTTACTAAATCATTCCAAGCATTCCAACACATCATGTCAAATTCCAAAAAGCTATCCAGACTCATAAAACTCAGCTCCATCATGATTTTTTTCAAAATCACTCCAAAGCACAAGAATAAAATTTTAGCCCTTAATGCCAAAATAGGTAAGCTGATTTTGATAACCCGCATCATTCATTTTCTCCACTTTACCTACCTAAATATTTTCATGATAATTCGTATCATCTCCCAAGGATTACGTAACAATTTTTTTATTATCCTAAAATCTCCATCTCATCCCCGAGATAGAAATAACTCACAAAACTAGGATTTTCTCTCTCTTCCCAAAATAGATGGAACATGAAACCTATGCCAAAATGATCTCAGAGTAATATTCCTCAACCTTGATGCATCACTTTTTCTTTACAAAACATTATGGATATCATATAATGTAAATTTCCCAAGTTGCTATGCTATGAGGGTTTAACTAGGGTTTCAAACCACTTTACCTTCTTAATGATTGAAAATTAAATCACCTCATTCCTTTTTCTAATCACTCTTAGCTCAATTTAAAATCAACCCCCAAAATTTCTGGGTCCCATGCAAAGTGTGTCTGCGTGGGTAAGCATTTGAAGTTCACAATTCAAGCTGATTTTTAGTTCACTAGAATTTAGTTTTACCAAAAATCTAATAACTTTTAATGTATTCTTAACTTTGACCTAAAACTTATGATGAAGCATCATGACAATATCCTCTAACTGAAAAAATTCACTACCTTGCTCAAATAGGTCTGAAACTCTCTATCCACATTGTCTTACATGTGCTTACTTAGCTTGTATTTACAATATTTCTTCCCAAAGACCATGAAACACCATCATACCTCTAAGAAATGATCTGAAAAATCATCATACATGTTGTATAAACCATCACCATGCTTGAACATGGCTTTCTTACTCCAAATCTCATGCCACCATACCATACCACATGCTCTAGGTCTAAAAATAGGCCTAGGGTGACCTAACTCAACCATGAAAACCCATGAATTGACCATGAAGACCACTTTCATAAGATAAGACACCTTTGACACATCATACCAGCCATGTTTGACCTCACGAAGACTTCATACCAACTAAAGGATATTTCAAACCATGACCGTGCTCTAGAACACCATAGGACTTCACCAAAACATGACACTACCAATCAAGATTCATGTTTGAATTTGACTAACACCTCTTGGAGAAATTTTAACATCGTAACACCCTTTTCCATCATGGATTTGACATTAATGAAAACACCAAGACACAATGTCCGATAAAATAAACCCGCATGTTGTCCCGTGTTTTTGTAAGGGAAACATTCACTAGAAAACAATAGAACAATACCATAGTGTTGAAAAAATTTGTTCTACACATTTATAGACATCCCCAATTCAGCCTATTCCCTATATCAGTCCTATCCTTTCCTTCAGCTAGTTCATGTGTGTGTGTCACCCTTCCCCATAGGTGATTTAGGGAAAGAAAAATTATACAAGAACTTCGAGGTAGTATCTCTCAAGGTGGGTTCTCAAGCAAACTTAGAAAGGGATATCATCATCCTTTCTAAGACAAGTACACATCCCTCAAAGTTTTGGTTGGTGCCCAAATCAATCAAGTTGTATCCAAGAGCCAATATCGTTGTGCAATGCATTTAGGAATATTCTAGAAAGATTCGGAGGTTTAGGAGCCGCCATCGAAGTAGGTTTGTGAGGCTAAAGGAGCTTACACCAGTGAAAGAGAACTTGAACTTAAGGAGATGATTCCAGAGATCCAGGATAATTTAGGATCCAAAAAAGTATCAAAGGAAATAAATTTCAGCCTTCTATATGGTGGTAATATCATATTCATCCCAAACCCCATGAATATTTCTAGACAACTCACTCTTTGCATGCACAACTAGTGATCCCGATAAATAAAGGATGTTTTTGGAGGGTTTAAAGCATAATAAAGGCATGATACCCAGCCCATAATTCTTAAAATTTATTTTTAATCCAATATCATATAAATAAGTGTGAAAAAAATCATCTAGAAAGCTCAAGATATGCTCATTTCAAGTTACTGCCCAAGGTATATGTTTGATACTTAATTTTCTTGGGTGCCACATGGTAGCATGACGTTGAAGAACAATTTTTGTCTCCATTTTCCATTTCCATGGGGACAAGGGAGATAAAAATTATTCCCCACCTCACCTTAGGCATGATGCTCACCCCATGTGACCCCGGTGACTTCATATAGCCTCGTGACCTCTTTTTCTAGCCCCCTCCTCAGTTGTTGCATGTCTAACAAATGTCAACCCATGCTGAAGGTGAATTTTTTTGTCCCCATAATCCCTTTCTAAGGGGGCAAGGGGAAAAAAATTTCACCCCCGTCCTTGCTTCCTTTAGGTTCTCCACACAACCAAAAGGTGGCTCCTAGGTGCTTATTTTCAACGCCCTCCAATTATTTTTGTTGGTGCATGAACGCTAAGTAGAAACCTAGGGGCAAGGCACATTTTTTCCCCCATATTATCTTTCTAAAGGGGACAAGGGGGAAAAATATGCCCCCTCCTTTAAGGTTGTTAAGCCTATAAATATGAAAATTAGCCATTTTTTTGCTCTCACCTCCATATATCTCCATTTGGATCCGAACTCGTGATTTTTTTCAAAATTCCTCCTTCACCATTTTCAATCTCCATCCATTACACACATGTTTCCATGATCTAAAAAAATTTAAATCATCAAAAATACAACTTTTAAAGGTTTGGGAAATATTTTCCACTTGAAAAAATTTGTAACCCGCGAAGTGAAATTGCTCATATCTTGAAAACTAGTGCATGAATCAACGCGGGGTTTTTTGCATTAATTCAAATTTTGAGGCACCTTGAGGATCCAAGTGGAATATTTTACATGCACAACCCAAATTTTTAAATAAAACACTAGTTTCCTAACCCCAAATTTTTGAAATTTAATTTCTCTTGTTCCAAAGATCGGATTGACATGAAATTTCATACGTGAGATAATAAGAAAAAACCCATATAAAAATTTCAATTTTTTCAAAATCCAAGGCTAGGAGACCCACTTTATAAATATAGTAAGTCTCTACACAAGAGCTTACTATTGTATACATGAGAATATTATTTATGTTAATAAACAAGAAACTAGCTAAGTAGTTCCATGATCTAACTACACCTATCATAAACATCAAGATGAGTGTTAAACAAGATAACTTATAAAATAATGAATTAAACTAAAAAAATATCATTTTATCTCTAACTACTCTATGATTACTTAAAACATAAATTGAACCTAGTTAAACCTAGGAGCAATCAAATTAGATTTGTTGTTTTATTCAATGGAAGTGAAGAGGTCTCTTTAAAATGGCTACAAGGCCAAGTTAGATACCCTCATACTAACCTACTATGAAGTTATGGATGCAAGATGGAGGAGATTAAACAATGGAGGATAGCTAAGATCAAATGCCTATTAGCTTGGCTTATGTAAATGAGGTCTAATGTCAATATCTCTAAATGTGAGAGAGATTTTGTTATGTAAACAAGGTGTCGAGGTTGAGAGGGAGCGGTGAGCCTTCTATTTCTAGTTTTCCAAATGAGAGGATGTTGAACTTTGGGTGCATGTGGGACTAAATCTCAAAAATAAATTTTAGATTAGATTAGGATAAACATGCTTTAGGCTTAGTTAAGCTTGGTTTAGGCTAGTTAACTAGGGTTTAGGCTAGTTAAACTTGATTAGCAAGTGATTAGAGACTCATTGAGAGTTGGGAGGGGTTTGGATAACCAATTGCGACTGTGATAGCTAGCCTAAGAATCCAATAGAAGTGGTCTAGAGAGAACTAGGGAGGTTCTGAATGGTTGAAAGGAGGAATGTTTAGCTAATAAGAGAGATATTAGCCAAATAAGTTGAATATGGGAAGAATACGATCGAGAAGGTGTCGTAAATGGGCACCCAAGATTGGAGAAAAGAAGGTTTGATTAATTAAGTGTCATCAATTGGTTGAATGGGAGGAAATTCTAAGTGTAATCATATTTTAGTTGTCTACATTTTTCCCTCTTTGAGGTGACGTAAGCAACGTCACTTCAAAGAAAGTAGACAAGCATAGACAAGTAGAAATTTTTGAAGGGATAGAAGAAAAATGAGTAGAATGGAGGATGCCCCCTCGGTTATCGATGGGGTGATAGAAGAACTTAATCGAAAATTGAAAAGATGACAGAAAGAGAACAAAAGAAAGAATAGTGTGAAGGATAAGAAAAGAAAGGGGATATAGAAGAAAAGGAGTATGAGGAAGGGGGATGAGCTAACATCCATTCAAGTGCCTTTTAAACAACTTTTTTCATCATCATACTATTAGTGATCTTCATCATTGGTCCTTATTAAAAAGAATGAAAAAAAGTGTAGTATGACATGAAAATCTATATACGAACAAATGTCCATTTCTAAAAACACCAACTCCATGCAACATACAAAATGCAATGCAATATAAGAAAGTAAAATATTCCTAACTCCATGCAACATACAAAATGCAATGCAATACGATAAAGTAAACAAGTGAACCTAACAGAGAGAAACATAATGTAATGTTTTTGTTATCAAGATTCATTTCTAGCCTATTTGAATTAATGAAAAGGGTTGAAAATGGTTCCCCAAGCAAGGATACATGCGAGGAGAAAAACGGAGGACACTTCATTTCTATGAAAAAGTAACGTACACTACAAAACACTATCGAAACTTGTTGTTCCCTAGAGTACGAGATGAAGTAAGTAGCCTAGATTTTGTTGATGGAGATAGATCAAGATGATCCCTAAGTCGCACACACATGAACAGTGAGAACCAAAAGCGATATTTTTATGATGATTTTCAATTTCTAGAAGTTTCTTAAACATATTTGAATTTTTTTATTTTTGAAAGTTTTTGAAACTATGTATAGGAAGACAAGGAAGTGTGGATGCCCCTAGTGATATATGGGATGTACAAGTGCGTAAGGCCACGTGCGTATGAGAAAGGTAAAGATGTAAAAATTCCCGAAAAATAGGTGGGATTATTCAAAGGAAAACTCTTCACGAGTAGAAGCAGGACCTAAGCCCATTATGGATAGGTTAAACATGATGATGAATGTAAACCAATGAAGTGCTTTGGGAAGAAGCAAGGATGCCCCAGAGTGTAAGTTGGCCTAAAAGCACATGATAGAAAGGAAGGAGAAGATTGTTTTTGTGAAAGGTGAAAAAGGTGTCAAAAAATTGCAAAATGAATCTTATACACATGGATGTTCTGAACAAAGTAGAAGAATAATGTGAATGATATGAATGTAGCTTAGAAGACTCGTGATGAAGAAGTGATTATCCAAGGCACAAATCATGAGATGAGATACGAGACTAGAGTAAGAGTCCGAACAAGGTCCAAAAAGACACTTGGTAACATACTAATCCTGCCTACTCATAGAGATCCAGTGTCTACACGTGGAATTTAATTACCTCTTGAAGAGGAGATTTAATAGACAATAAGGAAAACACCCTATCTAATGTGTAGGAATGATACGATTCGATAGGCGATTTTGTGAATGGATGATGGAAGGATAGCCATACATTGCTCCGCTACCATCCAGGCATCCATAGCCCACGGAGATGCATTTGATTCTAACTATAACATTGCTCTCTGCTAGTTAGGCGTCTATAGCCCCAATAGAGATTATTGGAAATACACCCAAGAGAGAGTAATATATCAATTTACTTTTTCTTTTTAGATTTTAGCTTTTGATTGATTGATTTTGTTTCTTTTTCTTTCTAAAAATTATTTCAGCTCTCTTGATTGACAAGGGTTAAGAACCACCGATTCATTGATGAGAGGATGTGGCAATGATTATGATGATGACATTCCTAGTGTCAACAAATATGTCTAAAAGTTCTTTGCATCAAGTTTATTAGATGTTGAATATGATGGGATCTCTAAGAGGTCAGTTGTTCTTTAATTTACCAAGGTGATAAAAGACCAAGGTCAAACAGATACCATAGAGATAAATGTCACAAAATGTGTGTGAATAGGCTAACCAAAATATCACAGAAGGGATGAAAATGGAAGGAAGACTTGTAGAGGAAGAGCAAGAAAGGGAAGAAAGAAACATCCATGTATACGCAATACCTGATTGTAATGTTTGATCCTTTTACCTTTGATTTTTCTTGTGTTTTCTCAATGTTTTTGTATTTTTGAATATTTTTATATTTTTGATAGTTTTTGGAAAGGTGGGAACAACAGAGTCACTCTGTGTGGTAAGATCCAACAACAATGTTTGTGACTTCCTTGATAAGGAGACTAGGCACGTTTGTTTATCAAGCATGATGTTTTCTCCAATCTAAATGATCGTGGTGAGCTCATACTCAACAAATGACTGTGATTTATCTTGAAATGAGGATTTTGTATGTGGGAGATTGAAATCCCCATCCAGAGGTTTATGCACTTTGCACCATACTTGGTGGTTCCATTGGTGTGCGTTCTTGAATCGTGTTGATTTTTAACCTTAAGATCATTAGAAGTGTTAGGAGTTTGGAACTCTTAGAAATTTTGACTGAGCTTGGTAATGAACATGTTTGGGTTTCTTATAAGCTAACACGTGACTTTTTAATCTGAGAAGGAGAAGAAAGCAAACATGGACGTTTAGACTGATGTGAGAAATGACTATGGGCTTGCCACAACCATAGATAGAAGAAATATGTGATGGATGAAAAGGATATGGTCCAAGAATTGAATAGGATGGGCTCTGGGAGGTGAGCCACGATAGAAGATGATGAAGGGCTACTAGGAAATGGCCAAATAATAGAAGGGAATGGGCTACTCGAGAGGTGAGCCATGGCTTGAAGATGAGGAAGGGCTACTAGGATGTGGCCTAAGAATAGAAGATGGTATCCTAGGGAGTGACCCAAGATGAAAGAAAGGATTACTTAGGGTGTGGCCCATGAGATGGAACATGGCCTAAGAATAGAAGATGGTATCGAGGAATACTAGGGAGTGACCAAGTATAGATGAGGAGGGACTACTTGGAGGTATCCCATAGATAGAAGAGGATGAAGGGATACTAGGGTGTGGCCCAAGAATAGAAGGGAATGGGCTACTCGCAGGTGAGCCATGGCTAGAAGATGAGGAAGGGATACTAGGATGTGGCCCCAGAGGGAATAAATTGGGCTACGAGGACATGGCCCAAGAATAGAAGATGATATAAAGGGAATACTAGGGGGTGACCCAAGTATAGATGAGGAGGGACTACTCAGAGGTATCCCATAGATAGAAGAGGATGAAGGGCTACTAGGGCATGGCCCAAGAATAGAAGGGAATGGGCTACCAAGAGGTGACCCACAAGTAGAAAATGGAGGGCTACATGGGGGTGGCCCCAAGGATAGAAGAAGACAATGGGATACTCAGCAATGACCCAAGGAGAGATTTGGATTGAGGAATGGTGATAGATAATGAATGATTTGGTAATGAGAAGATAGGCCATGGCTCAATGCTAGACCCTAACATCTCATCATGCTTAGAAGAAGGTGAAGATGGAATAGAAGAAGAATCAAGTTCCATGACCTTAGGCTCCTCATCTATATTATGACAAAAGGGATAAAATTCCTTTCCCCAATACGCAAGTGTATCAAGTTCTAGAAAGAATCCTTGTTTGCAATCCTCTAAAGGGATATCATCGTGTACTCTGATTGTTTCTTCATTCTAAGAGAAATCAATCAGTAGAGGTTGTTGTTCTTTGTCCATAGAAGGTTGAATAGAAGAAACATGTCCGATAAGCGGGGAATATTGATTGATAGAAGAATATGACTCAAGAGAGGAAGTAGGATTGGTGGTAGGTTCCTCATGAATGGATGATTTGGATCTGGACCTAGATTGCTTTTCTAGAAGATGATGCAATGTAGGAGAGAAAATAGGATCACATAGCCATTTGTTAAGTTACAACGTAGGATTTGAATTAGATGATTGACTAGAGGGAATTTGAGTCATGGAGCTCTTCGATGGAGGAAGGGGTCGTTGAGGTGACTGATGAAGGAGGTCCTACGAAGAAAGGGAGGACCGTGACTCAAGAACCAAATTAGATTTTTGATCGATGAAATGTGGAGTTGCATGAGTCTTCAAAGGAGGAAGATGTCATTGAGGTGATTTGGAATAAAGGTCCTACAAAGAAAGGGAGGACCATGATTCAAGATTTGATCTAAGGGTATCCAAACAATAGTTGGGATCCAAATCTTTAGAGGAAGAGTGGGAATCAATGGTAATTTGGATCGAATCGAAGAAGAAAAGTGGGGGAACCTAAATAATAATTTAGATCAAAGTATCCAAACCATATCACCGACTATGAGTTGAAGGTGGGAACATGGTACCTCAACATGCTCTCTTGCATGAAGAACCAAACGAGGTTTAGTTGTAATGGGAATATTTTGATTTGAGTGGCTAAACCTAGGTTCTGTATTGTTGTAAGTATGAGAAACCACGCGATAGTCAGTCATTGTTGGCATTGTTTAAGCACAAATATCTAGATCTAGATAGTGTGATGGAACTCCTTCAAAGGGAAGGAAGTGACATGTTGATTTGAGTAGCATAATATAAATCAAGTAGACATTTCATAAGTATGGAGATGCATGCGTGATTTTCTGAAGAGGTTCTAAGGAGAAATAGACATTGTGACGACACAACCTCGATGTTATCAAAAAGGATTGTCCTAGAACAATAATTTTTTAGATGAATGATCACAAGGAACAATCATGCAAGTGTGAAACACAAAGCCAATCAAAAAGGAAATACACCATATGCAAATGTGTGTGCAAAGTGATAGTTCGATGCAAAGATGATCAACAAAATGTTAATGCTTAAGTCAAGTTCAAAATGAATAAGGCATAAGTATTAACAAAGTGTAAGTATGACTCCCAATCAAAGGATACCATGACAAGTTCAACAACCAACAAGGCCTAAAATTTAAAGGGCGAGGATTACAAATGTAGGCCACGTAACCACACCAATTGGACACGTCTATCAAGCTTCGTGGAGAAGCGAGATATTAGTGTCAAAGTGGTATCGAAACAATGCAAACAAAGTAAGTGACACTCTTAAATATTTTGGACAATGTTTGAATTAAAACTAGGTCAAATTATACTAAGGATTTGCTAAAATGTGGGTAGTGTAACACCATAATGTAGAAACTTAGATCACATTTACGAGAAATGTGACATAAGTATCTTAATTATGTTGAGAAAATGTGAAGAAGGTAACATTTCAAAGGGAGATCAAATGATGAAAAAATCCTAACTATGATGATGATCTTGAAATCAAGATCAAGTGGCCATCAAAGATATGAGGATGTATCCATGCACTTTAGACATTTAACAACTCAGCCACAAACATGGATGAGTGTAAATAGACAAAAAGTGGTGAACACTATCTATGACAACACTCCTGAAAGATGCCTTATCTTGTCCCAAATGGGAAGCAAGAATGCAAAGGTGTAGATCAAAATATGGAAATAAAATAAGTGTTACTTGGGCAGAGTTTCACCTCATCCAAAGGCGAGAAAGAAACCAATATATGTAACACGTTGTAAACTTTGTGATGAGATACACTTAGATCTAAATTAAATGGATTTGTTACCGTGTTTGAAAAACAAGATTTGAATCTAAACAAGTTATCACTTCATGATGGCCAAGATGTGATAATGGACTAGTAAAGTGGGCTCCAAGATAGAATGGCCTCCTTAATAAGTTCTCTCAACTAGGTGTCATAAGCCATCTTAAGCAAGCTCAATTTACCCAAAGAGTCACAATGACTGATTTGGGAGTATCTCGGCTTTACTTTACCCCCTTCTGATACAATGAGAAACTACGGCGTTCAGGTTGTACTATCACCGGGGTTGCCATACGTAAAATTGGTAATGCTAACTCACAAGGAAAAACTAGTCAAGTGGGTAAGTGGAGCTCTTCCTGTTTCATCCACGAGGTTACTCAACAATGGATTACTTTAGGTTTCCTAGAACCACCCCCATTGTTGTAGCTTAAGCATTATGCCAAAGGGGTTATGTTCCAGTTAAGTAGATAGGGACGTACCCTTTTCCAAAACTTGCAATACAGTGTGAAGGGGAATGGTGTGTTTTTTAATCTTTTTAACTTAAATGTGGTTTTAAGTAGCAAATCATTTGGCAACCTATATGAAAACAAGTGTTAGTGGGTTCTTGTTTTGTCTTAGCTCCTCATTTCTTTAGCAAGTGTTAGGTCCTGTAGATAACGAGTTTAGTAGTTTTCCATTTGCAAATTTAAGAAAGAGAATTTACACTTTTCTTTTGATTCCTAAGATCACCAAAAGGCATGAAGGAAGAGCATACACAATGTGAAAATTCCACTAAGACAAATCATATGGAAATCTATTTTACTTTTTAGCATCATAGAACAATTGTTTTTAAAGTATGACACAAAGTTTGTACAAGTGTTTTTGATCTCCAAGATCACCAAAAAGGCACGAGGAGAGAGCATACACACTTCACAAGATTTATTCAAGCTAAGAAATGAAAACACTTAAGCTATGCAAGCTGAAATAACAAAACAAAACCTTACAACCAATTGATTAGTGTCACAAAATGTTTCGAAGTGTTAGAATGGCCAAGAAAACAATTTTTTAGACTTTAAGATACATTAGAAAATGAATATTTACCTAATAATGTAATTCATAAATTTTTTGTAATTCAAAATCCTAATTTTATGATTTCATTGCGTAATTATCTTCAATACATTTCCAACACAATAAAAATAGAGTCGTTTCGATCATGGGAGCAAAAGTTATGGCCTCCGAAAGATTGGTGGTGAATACAAACTCGACGCAGACGCACCCATTTACCGACATGTGCGGCATGTTTCAATGGAGGTGCACCCAATTAAACAGAGACATACCCCAGTGTAAAAATTTTTTTGTGATAAATGGAAATATGCCCGAATGACAAAGACATGCCCGGTTCGACAAAGATGAATGCATGCTAGTGTTTTTGCTCAAGAAAGATGAGTACATGTCTGCTTCAAATGGGTACATGCCTGAGCCACGACACCTATGTGTGTGTGCAAGTGTTTTTACACCGAGAAAGATGCGTACGTGCCTATTTTAATGGAGATGCATCCTATTCCATGGAGACACACCCCTTTAAGACATCTATGTGTACCCCTATAAAACCCGCAAAAAAACATGGAATTTGAAAATTTCAAAAGCAAATAGGTTATTTGTTAGTCAAAGAAGCTGATTTCTAGTTCAAACCCACAAAATATACATGATAAATGATGATTTAGCCTGCTTAAAAACTGAAATCATGTAAATAACAAGCTATTTATCCTAAAAAGCATAAAAGTGGTTAGAAAACTAAACATAAATAGCTTGAAAAGACTCCATTAATGGAGGATGGACTTCATGTCCCACCAGGCGTGCCAAATGTATGCATGAGAAGATTAGTTATGTTAATAAACAAGAAACTAGCTAAGTAGTTCCATGATCTAACTAAACCTATCATAAACATCAAGATGAGTGCTAAACAAGATAACTTCTACAATAATTAATTAAACTAAAACACTATCATTTTATCTCTAACTACTCTATGATTACTTAAAACATAAATTGAACCTAGTTAAACCTATGAGCAATCAAATTAGATTTGTTGTTTTCTTCAATGGAGGTGAAGAGGTCTCTCTAAAATGGCTACAAGGCCAAGTTAGATACCCTCCTACTAACCTACTATGAAGTTATGGATGCAAGATGGAGGAGCTTCAACAATGGAGGATAACCAAGTTCAAATGCCTATTAGCTTGGCTAATGTAAATGAGGTCTAATGCCAATATCTTCAAATGTGAGAGAGATTTTGTTAAGTAAATAAGGTGTAAGGTTGAGAGAGGAGGGGTGAGCCTTCTATTTATAGTTTTCCAAATGAGAGGATGTTGAACTTTGGGTGCATGTGTGACTAAAGCTCAAAAAGCACTTTTAGATAAGATTAGGATAAACATGCTTTAGGCTTATTTAAGCTTGGTTTAGGCTAGTTAACTAGGGGTTAGGATAGTTAAACTTGATTAGCAAGTGATTAGAGACTCATTGAGAGTTGGGAGGGTCCGGATAACCAATTACGACCGATAGATAGCCTACAAATCCAATAGAACTGGTCAGAGAGAACTAGGGAGGTTTAATGGTCGAAAGGAGGAATGTTTAGCTAATAAGAGATATATTAGCCAAATAAGTTGAATATGGGAAGAATATGACCGAGAAGGTGTCGTAAATGGGCATTTGAGATTGGAGCAAAGAAGGGTTGATTAACGAAGTGTCGTAAATTGGTTGAATGGGAGGAAATGCTATGTAAGCATATTTCAGTGTCTACAACTATAAATAGAAAACCTTTACAAAAAGAAATTTTGGAAAAATAAGAGTTTCCAGTGAACATTCAAAGATCGAGAAAAGTGATCAAAGGTGAACTGAGGTAAAAAAAGGTGAATAATTCAATTTACTAAAATTAGTAAATCCCCATTCTGGCCCTAGAATAGTGCCAATATTAAAGAGAAATTTTAAGTTCATAGGTGTCAAACTAGTCTCGGATCTATCATCCGAGTATTTAGAAGTGGGGGCAATAATTTCACTCACATGAATCTCAATAATATCAAGATACACATGCATAGCAGCCCAATAGAGCTAGTGGAAGAAAAAATGTTTTTGAGTGGATTGTATGTGGTAGGTGACCACCCAGTTTTAGTGTAAAGTATTGAATTGTTATGTTTTCACCACTATGAACATGGAAACAATAACCATTTGAGTTGATTATGGCTTAGCTATGGCTGTGATTGACCCCAAGGCCATTTCCCATTTAATGCAAATCCCTACTTGGAGCAATATTTTTGTCATCTCTAAGGAGGTGATAGTGAATGAATGGGTCAAATCATATTCTTACTTACGGGGTCTCACATTGGGATGTTGGTTGAAGTATGCAAGAAATCCCTCTCACATACCAAAGTCTCTCTCATGGAGTGAGTTCCATGAGGGATATGTATATGCAATCAACCTTCTCAATCGGGTGATGGGAGAAGATAATACAAGGGACTTCTAGGATTGGATGGAACTTTTCATACTCACAATCATTGAAGGAAAGTAGAAGATTGATTGGGGACAAGTCATCAATGAAAAACTATACCCACAGCTTCTCCAAGTTCCATTCTCAAAGAATTATCCATGACTTCTTATTTGGTATATGTTCTCGCAAGCTCAAGACCTTTCAAGGGGTTAGCAATTACATAGAACATCTCTCCCAAGGCTCCAACATTCGAGAGATATCCGTAGTTGGTATTGAAAGAGATAAATCAACACTTCACAAGGGTAAATGATGCTTTCAATATGCTCATCATCAGGTCACTGGAGGGAGATCTTCACTTAAGGAAGTCACCACAAGAGGCCTCTTTGATCAAGATATACAACTCATATTTCATACAATTTGCAACTTTTTCATACATTCGAGTCTCTGGATTTGATCATGTGCCACTAAGACTACCTCGGTATCTTAGTGACAAGATATCATTGTTTGAGATATGTAGAAAAATTGTTCATGTTCACAATAAGCTCAGAAATTAGAAAAGGAATACTTTCTCATTTCCCATCTCTTTGGGAATCTTCATCTGCAAGAACATCAATGATGCATCACACTTGGAAGTGGCATTTACACCCTTGATCTTGCATTCATATACTAAGAGGGAAAATTTTGACATCTGAGTTGATCTCGGAGACTTTCCATCTTCCAGAGTCACATCATGTCCCGCAGGTTGAATATTATTGGGCCAATTACACAAATGAATTCAATGTCAGGGAAAGATACTACATGAGGATGACCATCAGATAAATGAGAAGGTATAAGTTTGAATGGTATGAAGAAGGAATCCAAGATGATGGAATAGAGTTGTATGATCTAGAATAAAAAGTAGTGAAGGATTCTCCTTTGCCACAGGTGAATTGGAGCATCCATGAGTTGGGAGACATAGTTGAGCTAAAACGGGTTGTAATAAGAAGAACAAGAGAATGGTTCAAGAAGAAGAAGGCCACCACCATCAAACCAGGAATTTTCCCCACCTTTCAAAAATAGTCATCGCATCATTCTTCATCAAATGTTATGGAGGTAAATTCAGGCTTAGGTCACTCTAGAGGGAGTTCGAAGCGCAAAACAATGGAGTTGGAAGCCTCCTACTACTAGGGGTCATAAAAGAAGTGAAAACAATAGAGACCTTGTAGTAGAAGCATAAGTAAAAGATAATGATCCAGTCCATCTCTAAGCCCTTGAGCAGCCTCATAACATTCCACCCCCTTTTGTCACTCCTTCCCCCTTACACATGATACACCTCTTTCTCCTAAGAAAGAAATAATAGACATGCCGCTTTTAGAACCCAAACCGCATGAAATGACTCCCTGGATGAAATAAATTATTAGAAAAGAGGCTCACACAATCTAGTAAATAATGTTCCATGATCTCTAAATAATAGCAAAATTTACCAAAGAGAAGAAGAAGAAATTTTCTCAAGCGAATTCTCACTTTTTCAATGGTGTCATAAGTAATAACTATGTGGAAGTGGTCAGAGCGAAGGTGATCAAGCTAGTTGAAGAAATGACTCTAGTTGATTATGAAATGAGCACCATTCCCTTAGGATTAGATACTCACAAAGGATATTTACACATGTTCCAAGAGTCTTCCACTCACCTCCTCGTGAGGAATCAAGAATAAAAATAGAATATCAATCAGTTGGAGGACAAAGTACAAACACTCTCATCATATGTGCAATACGTATTGGACCTTAATGCTTCAACACTCCCAATTGAAGAAGTTACTCCAATCAATAACTTCAATCTGGATTCCACTAAGAAGGCATAGGAATTCACCATACAGGGACAAGAAAACAAAAAATGGACAAGCATGATCATAGAGAAGGGAAAAACATTACTTCCAGAGGTAATATTAATTTTCAAATATATGTGTGCAACTACTGACAAGGTCCCGAATGACTAGGAAAGATTTGAAAATGAAAAGGAATATTGGAACCCGCCATTTATTAGTAATAAAGATGGCAGATGTTCATTCTTGAGAATTAGTGAGCAAGAAGGTTTTCAAAGGCTCCATCGAATATTTTTTGTGTGTGGGGAAAGGACTCTTGTCTATCGATATGAAATGTTGAATTTGGATATTGGTGAATTGGAATTAAATGAGGAACATACCTACAATATACAAGAAAAATCAATAATAGAATTCATAAACTTGGAGTTCCCATTATCGAAGAAAATACTACCGAAGATGAATTTTTGGTACCATTTGAAGAGTATGTCCACAAGAAGGTCGGGGACCCTTCGACACTAAAATTTTCCTCCGTAATTTCTATTTCATTAATGTATGTATTAGGAATAGGATGTTGTTAAGTGTAATTAGTAGTAGTGTCGATGGAAGATAACGCGCCATCGATGCGGCCGCCAATAATGTAGAGTACGGTAACAATCAAAGTACAATAGGAATGTTGTAAAAAGTAAATATTTGTTGTAAGTGGTCCGGTAATGTTAAAATGTCAAAGTTGGGATAAGTAGAGAAGTAGGGTCTACATGATTAGGAATTAGAAATATTATATTTGTAATAAGGACAAAGAGTGATGTCATAAATATTTTGTGTATTTTATTTGTGGAAAAGTCTAAAAAGGTGGAACCCATGTGAGATGATAAGGTTTATCTTATCTTAGAAGATAAGCCTACATGTAAAGGCAAGAGTTTAGGCATGAAATATGATTGGCCGGAAGATATTTCCTATCCTATCTTAGAGATAAGATGGATAAGCCTAAATTCCTATAAATAAAGAGGCCACCCCCCTCATTTAGCATATAGAAGGAAGTAGTGAGAAATATTGTATGAGTAAGTGTGTAAAGAAAGCCATCATTTTGAAGGTGTGTTAAAGAAGCCATTAAGAAGTGTAATTGTGAAGTTTCTCCCATAGTTATTGTTGGAAGGCAAGTGAAGTCAGTAACACTTGAAGTACCTCATGGGTGAGATTGTAACAATTTCATGATTTACACTTATATTTCAGATTTATCGTCATTCCTTCTTATCATAGTCTATGGTATTCTTGTGTTATGGTTGTTGTTGTGTTTCCAGATTCCATCCACCAAACTAAAAGCTGTGCATTAGTAAATAATCATAGCATGAGGAGTTCCCAGTGAAGAATTATCATAGTGCCGGATTGGTGATGACATTTTGGTTCCGTTGCCGGGACCATTCCTCGTTGGTGGATTTTCTGGAGAGATATTCCCACCTAGTCAAAAAATCATTTGGAGGGTAACCTTGTTTTTACTGTGCATAGGAGTTACCATGGTAAAGTCATTTTTACCATGAATAGTATTTACCACAGTAACTTCATTTTTTTACCGTGAATAGTATTTACCGTAGTAACTTCACTTTTTACCGTGAATAGTGTTTACCACAGTAAAGTCAGTTTTTACCGTAGTAAGTCAAGTTTTACCATAGTTTACCATGGTCATTTCTATTTTACTGTAGAAAGGTGTAAAGTCACTTTCTATTATAGTGATTCCAATTATTTGTGCACATAAGTCTTGTTGATTGTACTTGTGGGTTGGTATTTCACTATGGTTACTTTTGAAAATGGGGAAGATTCCTGTTTTTTCAGCCCAATCTAATGAAGATGCTTCCTCTTTCATTCAAGAGTTTAAACGATCTTGTATTTGTAATGGCCTTATAAGAAGGGAACAATGGACTAAATTTTTTCCTACCTTTTTGGATGGTTCACCCTTAGGTGGTTTGAAACACTAGGTGAAAATGTAAAAAACTCATGGGATTTATTAACTGAAAGTTTTCTTGAAGAATTTGGTGAACAACAAAAATATGCAGATCTCATGATCGAGATCACAAAGCTAGCCCAAGGAGAGAAGGAGAAGATAAGAGATTATCATGCTCGTGTTCTAGAGCTAAGGAGGAAGCTCGATGCCCATATCCTAAAGGAAGGATTAGCGGATGGGTTGATGAATGGCGTGGATAATCTCCTCCAGTAAGCACTCATTTCTTGGGATGAAGCCAGAGATCAGACAATGAGTGAAGTATGACCACCACTACCATTGAACAAGCAAAGGAGATTGCAAGAAGGCAAGAAGAAAGCATGGAAGAGGAGCCCAAAGAAATTGTTGCTAAAGTAGAGCCTACACCAAAGACCTTTGGTCCGTAATCCACAACCACTCTCGGTGAGCACAAATCTTTCTCCTAGTACATCTACTGAGTATGAAGATCTGCTCAAGAAGATGGGTCAATTAACTATTAATCTTCTTCAAGGAAAATAATTTAGTTCTCAGGGAGGAGATAGAGGTCCAAAAAGAAATATTTCTAAAGTTGTATGTTATGGTTGTTATAAAAAGGGTCATTATAAGTATAATTGTCCAGATAGAGCTTCTACATCTGGTACAAGAGATAATGATAAAGGAAAAGCACATGTGAATTCTTTTGATGTAGTAGATAAGAGCATAAATAATGAAGTAGATGTGTTTGTAACAAAAAGAAAGAAAGAAAAAGATAACCAAGATGGAAATGATCCTAAGAAGATGAAAGGAGAAACTAGTAAGAAACATAGGAGAAGAAAGTTGGGTGTGTAGGATTTTCTGATTTCACAGGGACAATGACCATACTCCATCTTAGACGATCTATCCAAAAGGCCTACAAATATTACATATGGTCAACTCTTGGCTATGTCTTCTAGAAGAGGCGGGAGCTGCGAAGTGGACTCAATGCTCGATGAAGGAAGGAGGTTGAGGTCCCTATTTTGGAGGCAGAGGCGGATCCCTATGCTCCACAAGCTCGAGGTACTATGTAATGGTATTTCAATTCATGATGTCTTAGTTGATGGAGGTGTTGCAGCTTAATGTAATGACCGAGTCTCAGAATGAATATGTTGGGTTTAAAAATTGATCGCCCTCAACACTTATGTTAAGGTCATTAAATAAGGGAAAAACTAAACCGAGAAGGTGTAGTTTCAAATGTGGCAATATCTGTTATGGGTGTTGTATGTGTGGTAGACTTTTAGGTGATGAAAAATGGTATTGTTGTGTATCCAATGTTGTTGGGAAGACCATGGCTAAGGAGAGTTCATGCAAGAAACTACTGGAATGAAGGCTTCATGACACTTAGACGTGGTAGAGAGAGGGTGAAAATAAATGTGATCCCTCGGCATCATAAGGTAGAACCTGTCGATTCAAGTGATGAAACTGATGATTGGACATCCTCTGATTACTCTAGTACCAGTGAAGTGGACATAGAAGATGAAGAAAGTGAGGTTGATGTTTCGGTCATGGATATCCTTCTAGTCACACCGACTCATGACCCCATAAAATTATCTGAAGAAGAAATTGATGATCGTCTCCAAAAAATAAAGATTGGTGATGCTGTGATGGAGAGTGAGAAGGAATCCTACCTCCAACTCTTTCGAAGGTACATACACATATTCACTTTTGATTACAAGGAACTTCATCAAGTAAGTTGGGTAGAACATTCTATTGAGCTGGTAGATGGTGCTAAGCCCATAAAGAAAATGCCATATAGAATGAATCCTAATTTTTCCAAGACTATAAAAGAAGAAATAGATAAGTTGCTTGATGCAAGATTCATATTTGCTATGGAGAATTCAGAATGGGTTTCTCCCATTGTGATCTCAATAAAAAAGAATGGGAAGCTACGCATTTGTGTTGATTACAGGAAGCTCAATAAGGCAACAAAGAAGGATCATTACCCTCTTCCATTCTTAGATCAAATTTTGGACGAAGTAGCTGGCCAGAGTGCTATAGTTTTGCTGATGGATATAGTGGCTACAACCAAGTTCATATAGCAGAGAAAGATCAGTTGAAGACCACATTCACCACTCCTTGGGGAATGTTTTCTTATAGAGTTATGCCTTTTGGGTTGTGTAATGCTCCGGCAACATTCCAGCTTGATGAATAGGGTGTTTGAACCCTACATTGGGAACTTCATCAGAGTATTTCTAGATGATTTTTACATCTATGGGAGCAAGATGGACCACCTGCACTAGATGGAGACAACATTTCAAAGGTTAGATGAAGCAAAAGCCTCACTAAACCCTACAAAGTGTGTCTTTGGATGTTCTAAAGGTGTTTTGTTAGGGCATGTTGTATCCAGAGATGGTATTGGTACTGATCCTGATAAAGTTTCAAAAATCAAAGAGTTACCATTTCCTATGAATAGAAGTAAGTTGAGATCATTTTTAGGCCATGTGGGTTACTATAGAAGGTTCATCAAGAATTTCTCAAAGATTGCACAGCCACTAACCTAGTTCTTGAAGAAGGATGTTACTTATGAACTAGGAAATAAGGCGCATGAAGCTTTTGAACAACTGAAGGAAGCCCTGGTGTCTTCACCTATTTTAAAGAATCCAGATTGGAGCAAGCCATTCATTGTGTATATTGATGCCTCAGATGCAGCACTAGGAAGTACTCTGAGCCAAAAGGATGAAAATGGGAATGATCATCCAGTTTACTTTGGGAGCGCATAAAATGAGTAAAGGCTTGAGGTAAATTATATCAGAATCAAAAAGAGGCTCTAGCTATCATTTTTGTTGTAAAGAAGTTTAGGAATTACTTGCTAGGGCAAAATTTATAGTTATAACATCATCATCGCTCTAAAATATATTGTAAATAAGCCTAACCCATCAGGGAGGATAGCAAGATGGATAATTTTGCTACAAGAATTTGAATTTGATATTATAGATAGGTCAGGAAAGAAGCATGTCAATGCAGATGCACTCTCTCGAGCCTATGATGGTTTAGGTTCATCTTGTGATGATGATGATTTCCCAGATGCAACATTGTTATCCCTTGACACAATCCCTAGTGAATACATAGATATTTGGAATTATCTGAATGAATTCAAGTTTCCTGATGGTGCCAATGCAAAGACTAAGAGGAAGATTACTCAAGTCAATGTCCCATATTCTATTCTGCATGGAGTATTATTTCGAATAGGACCTGATGGACAGTACAAGAGGGCAGTTGGATGTGATCAAGGGAAGGAGCTGATAGAAGAACTCCACAATGGTACATGTGGAGGACACTTCTCTGACAACTTACAACAAGAAGGATCTTGGATGCAGGTTATCACTGGCCCACTCTTTTTAGAGATTGTTATAATTATTGTAAGACATGTGATATTTTTCAAACACATGGTAACCATAAGACTTCATCAGCTCCATTATGCCCTATTCTTCCACTTGGTCCCTTTGAAAAGTGGGGAATAGATATTGTAGGTCCACTTCCAACTACCCCATGCCAAAATAAGTATATTGTAGTTGCCATAGATTATTTAACTAAGTGGGTTGAAGCTAGGCCATTGAAAATAACTTCTATGGATGAAGTGGCAAGGTTCATATATGAACGCATTGTCACCAAATTTGGTTGTCCATTAGAAATTGTAATAGATCAAGGAAGCCACTTCATTAATGAGGTAATAGAAGCCCTAGTCAATAAATTTTCTATTAAGCACAAGAAGGCAAACAACATACAAGCCAAGCACAAATGGACAGGTGGAACAACAAATTTTGTGTTGTGTCAAATTCTAGCAAAAGATGCAGCCTTGCAGGTACATAAGTGGGATAAAAGGATTCATGCAACATTGTGGGCATATAGGGCAACATCAAAGTCAGCAACAAGATACTCCCCATTTCAGTTGGCCTATGGCATTGATCCAGTTCTTCCTATTGAGTTTGATATTCCCACTGTGAGAGTTATGAAAAATGAAAGGATGGATGAAAGTGATTCAGTAAAAGAAAGGTTGGTACATCTTCATTTGCTAGAGGAAATGAGAGAAATAGCAAAGGATACAAGCTATAAGAAGAAAATGAAGCAGAAGGAATACTTTGATCAAAAGATCCGTTGGTCTCCATTTCATGTGAATGACTTGGTTCTAGTATATGATTCCAGATACAAAAAAAGAAGACAGAGAAAATTTCTTCCAAAATGGATGGGGCCCTACAAAATAGCAGTTGTGCATGAAAATGGTACATACCGACTAGAGGAATTGGATGGCACTCCCATTACGAAATGGGTCAACCACGACAAGTTGAAGATTTTCCAAGCACCAAAATAGTCTACTCCAAGGACGGAGTAGAAGCTAGGAAGGGGAAGATGTCGACACTAAAATTTTCCTCCGTAATTTCTATTTCATTAATGTATGTATTAGGAATAGGATGTTGTTAAGTGTAATTAGTAGTAGCGTCCGATGGAAGATAACGGCGCCATCAGTATGGTGCCACCAATAATGTAGAGTACGGTAATAGTCAAAGTACAATAGGAATGTTGTAAAAAGTAAATATTTGTTGTAAGTGGTCCGGTAATGTTAAAATGTCAAAGTTGGGATAAGTAGAGAAGTAGGGTCTACATGATTAGGAATTAGAAATATTATATTTGTAATAAGGACAAAGAGTGATGTCATAAATATTTTGTGTATTTTATTTGTGGAAAAGTCTAAAAAGGTGGAACCCATGTGAGATGATAAGGTTTATCTTATCTTAGAAGATAAGCCTACATGTAAAGGCAAGAGTTTAGGCATGAAATATGATTGGCCGGAAGAGATTTCCTATCCTATCTTAGAGATAAGATGGATAAGCCTAAATTCCTATAAATAAAGAGGCCACCCCCCTCATTTAGCATATAGAAGGAAGTAGTGAGAAATATTGTATGAGTAAGTGTGTAAAGGAAGCCATCATTTTGAAGGTGTGTTAAAGAAGCCATTAAGAAGTGTAATTGTGAAGTTTCTCCCATAGTTATTGTTGGAAGGCAAGTGAAGTTAGTAACACTTGAAGTACCTCATGGGTGAGGTATTGTAACAATTTCATGATTTACACTTATATTTCAGATTTATCGTCATTCCTTCTTATCATAGTCTATGGTATTCTTGTGTTATGGTTGTTGTGTTTTCCGATTCCATCCACCAAACTAAAAGTCATGTGCATTAGTAAATAATCATAAAGACGAGGAGTTCCCAATGAAGAATTATCATAGTGCAGATTGGTGATGACAGACCCCTTTGTTTCAACGCAGATACATTGGAGTCACTATATGATATCAGATCCACCATTTTACTCGTTGCAAAAAAACATCAATCATGGCTTACAAAAAATAAGAACATTAATGATGTCTCATATGGTTAGAAAGATTCCCGAGTTGTGTAAGCATCCCTCATGCAGATAAGGTAGCTCTGCAGAGCTCGATATAGTAAAGTGTTGATTTTGGAGCTCAATTACTTCACAAATAACATTCTTTGTAAACTTTCTGAATACATAGTAATCAACGTTGGTTGGGTAACCGTCGTTGGTTACATGGGGACCGACATTAGTCAAACAAGTAGGAACTAGTATCGGTTAGGGTAATTGGCATTAGTTACCTATGTGATTAGTTTTACTTAAGTCATGGGAATTAGATCTAACTTTTGATTAAAAGGTGATCTAGTGGTTGTAATTACATAGCTAAGTTTACCTAAGTATGCATATGCTTATATAAGCTTGAAAGCTAGGGTTAAAAAGGTGAGATTGTGAAAGATTGATTGTAATTGTAAGCGGAATTCTTGGAGAGAGGAAAAGAGAAGCTTGTGAGGAAAAAATTACTATACATCTAGAAGGTGTGGAAGATTACAAATATTCATTGTATATCCTTTATAAAAGCTTTCAATAATATATTTGTTGTTTCTTGGTGGACAAATCCCAAATTTGGGTGAACCACATTATATCTTGTGTATTATTTCTTCTAGTTTATTTCCGTATTTATTGTTTGTATGCTTAGATTTGAATATATATCTATGAAACTAGTGTGATTAACCCCAACAATTGGTATCAAATCTTTATTTTTAGGGTTTTTTTTGTTCACATATTTTCTCACAAATGGATTTATGATTGAGTGGGAGCTACAATAATGGCGTAAGATGGAAAATATAGAGTTCTCAAATTTGACGGTTGTAATTATCAATTATGGAAGATTTAAGTGGAATATTATCTGTATCAAAAAGATTTATACTTACCATTGGATGAGAAGGAAAGAACTAAAAATATGACTAATGAAGAATGGAAAATTATTGGCAAAAAGGCGCTGGGATCTATAAGATTGAACCCTGCAAAGCATTTATGGCTTTGAAAATTACCGAAGTAGTAACCATGATAGAGTTGATGAAATCTTTAGCAAATTTATATGAAAAAACTATTACTTCAAATAAGTTTTATTTGATGAAGAAATTATTTAATTCAAAGATGCAAGAAGGTGAATCTGCATCAAGTCATTTGAATGATTTTTGTTCTATTGTAAATCAATTAAAATTGGTTAATATTTTGTTTGATGATGAAGTGAAAGCACTTTTATTCTTATGCTCTTTACTAGATAGTTGGGATAACTTGGTAATGGATAATAGCAATACAATGTCTACTACTAATATTTTAAAGTTTGATGATGTGGTTAGTATAATCCCAAATGAAGAAATACGCAAGAAAAGTACAGGAGAATCATCATCTGGTAATGCTTTGAATGTAGAAAGCAAGGGAAGGCAAAAGGATAGATCCAAGAGCAAGAATAATGGGAAATCAAAGTCTAAGAATGGTATATCTAAATCTATAGGTAAAGGAATAACCTATTAGAATCATGTAAATAAAAGACATGCAAAGAAGGATTGTTGGTTCAAGGAAAAAAATAGAATGTACTGAGAAAGGTAAAGAGGAAAATGTTGCATATTCTGAGGTAATGTAAGATGCCCTTATTCTCTCCTTGGATAATAAAATTGAATCATGAGTTTTAGATTCATGAGTTTCTTTCCATGCTACCCCTAATAAGGTTTATTTCAAAAATTATGTCTAGGGTAATTTTGGGCATGTTTATTTAGGAGATGATGAACCATGTAATATTATTGGTAAAGGAGAAGTTCATCTAAAATTACATAATGGAAATACATAGATATTAAAATATGTAAGGCATGTTCCAAGCCACATGAGAAATATCATTTCTGTAGGACAACTAGGTGAAGTTGGTTGCATGGTTACATTCACAACCGACCGACTCTTAGAAGGTTATAAAGGGATCTCTTGTTATAGCAAGAGGAAATAAGGTAGGAAAATTATATTTGTCTACCTATGTTACTGATTTCTTTTTGTGCTATCTACTTCAAATTTAGATGCAAGCATGTGGCATAATCGGTTAATCAAAAAGGAATGTAGATCTTAAAGGTAAAGGGTAAGTTATCATATTTGAAAGATGTAGATCTTGATTTATGTGAGCATTGTATATTTGGAAAGGAAAAGAGAGTAAGATTTCTCAAAGTTGGGGTAGAAAAGAAGGAGAAAAAATTGAGCTTGTGCATTTACATGTGTGGGGACCAACCTGTAGCTTCTCATGGAGGATCCCAATATTTTGTGACTTTCATTGATGATGTTGTTATCCAAAAAAATCTCCTAGTTATTTGGATAACTTATATTTTATCCTAACTCTAATGTATCACATTTCAGGTTACACACACTTAAGCTTACTCCCCGACACAATTTTCTTGCTGCAATTCTTCCGTGCACCCCACGCCCCTTGCTTCATTCCTTGATTTTGTTTCCCTTCTCCCCTGCATTCTCGATATCTCCTCCCATTTTTCAGTTTTGCACTCTTCCTCTCTGTGCACCCACTTTCCTTCCTATCTCATTGTGTACCTCTTGTGCGCACCTCTACAAACTTGCCTTCAAAATCAGCTAAGTCCCTCACATGCCTTCACGCTTGGGCACCTTGCACTTCCTCTTTTCCTTTGCGTGCCCCTTCTTTATCTACTTCCACACACCCTTCTTCGGATGAATGTTTGTGCCCCTTCCCCATACTTTTCCTCCGAAAGCATTCTCATATTCCTCCTACGAGAACACCTTTATGTGCCCGCCTCTTACTTCCACACCTTGAGCCTTCTTCATGCTAGTCATTATGCCACATCATTCTATCAAACTTGAGTGTGCTACACATAACCTATCATATCACACTAATAGGGTACCAAATATAGACAACCAACTGGTGCATGACATGTGGCATAAAATGACAAATTAGATGAACAGTTGGCCAATTTCTTCGATTAATCTACACGCGCCATGTTTCTTACATGCCCAGATGGCTCTGACACCTTCTTATAGCCATATTGTTTTCTCTGAGCTCCGATCGGTGCACACACTGGGATTTTTTAGAGAGCTACCGACACAAGCTACACATTGGACTATTCAAATTCAAATATAGGCAAGATTTGGTAGGTAGAAAATAGGAAACATCTTTCTTATCATCAATGCACACATCTAATCGAGCCCAACCAATAGATTTCTTTAGATCTCTCCTTCTTCCTTCTCCTACACACAAAAATGACATTGGGAAGCACATCTAACAACCTTGTAGGTGGTCTTATAGGTATTTATCATTCGTTTTTGGTGGTTACAACTTTGAATCTGATTTTCCCTCTCCTTCTCATTCTCCTTCTCTTCTCACCTTCTTCTTCTATAAATAACAAAATTATGCTTTGTAAAAAGGACCCCTCCTTGTCATAACGACACCATGCCAAAATGGCAACTAACTTCCCATGGGTCTCAGACCTTGGCGTGGTCTCTGTAATGTATTCTTGCCTCCTACCTTGAGTGTAAATGACTGTGCATCCCTTAAGCAATAAAATCATGTTTTGTGGAACTCTTATCTTCCCTTTCTTGTCTTCATTGCATCTCATCTCTCTACTATGTTTTCGGCAAGATGTGCATATTCCCACTTATAGTCCCCACATTCATGTGTTACACACACTAGAAGGACAAGCCCACATGTTGATCTATGGTGCACACCATCCTCCCTCTTCTCTCATGTCCACTTTGTTTCCTTCACCACCCATGGAGAGAGATCAACCATTTCCCTGGTGTTATTTCCTTCCTTAGCTTAGGAATTTCCCTTTCGCACATCCTTCTATCCCTAGTCCCTTGGCATGTTTTATTTTAGGATTTTCTTTCAACATTAGGAGTAAAAACAATGTTAGAGGTAGGTAAAGAAATCGGCCTTCTCTGGAGATCCATCCCAAGTGTGCAAGATCCCACAACTTGGGGACGGTTCCATTTTGGTCTCACACAACTCGGCTCTTCTAGATCCGAGAAGTGCATGCAAGTTTCAAAAACAACAGCTTCCTAGCACACCCGAAGGGGGGAAAAGAATTAAGAGCTTTACATCTTTATCTTAGAAATTTTGATGTCTTATTGCTGATATCTAGCCTTTGGAGGCATCTTTCAATGCATCTAGCGAATCCTTTAATTCAACGTATATCCATTATCTCATTTACAGACTAGTCTCCCTTCCTTATTCCCTTCATTTTTCCTTCTTCCATTATTCCACCTTCCTCTTTTGAAGTTGTGAAATCATGACTTCTTTCCCTTCATGGAATTATCATTTGCAAAATCAGAGCTATTTTTCTCCATCCACAAAATTTCAAAATCCTCCTCCAAATAAGTTTTATGAGCCTTGTCATCCTGAATATGCATATAACCCACTTTTTCTAACCAAAATGTTTATAAAGAACAAGTTTATGTAGATGATGGTGGTGACTCCATAACAAAATATTATTTTGAGAGGAAGGTGCAAAATATGGAGATGGACATGATGCAACTTAGAGTCAAGTGCTCCATAAAGGCAGCTAAAGTTGGCTACAAGGTCCCTTGTCCATGGGTTGGCCCTATACCAAGCTGGTTTAACACCCAACAAGATGTACTTTATCACTGAGATGTTTCCCTAGATTACAAAGTGGGCGGAAGAAATGGAGGCTCAAAAATATAGCACACAACAACCCTATCAATGGGGTAACCCTACACTACCATCTTACATCCCTCCCACTCCTCCACGCCAACTTATATCATCTCAACCCGTTATGCGCATATTCTCATCTTCTTGCATGCTGCCCCCATTGAAAATTCCCCTCCATCCTCTCACCATTTATTTTCCATCACCCCTCCTACACGCACTTATAATCCTCTTGTACATGAGCCTTCCGCACCATTCCTCCCATTTTCTCCCAAGTACCCTTTGCTTAGTTGTACGATAAACGAACAACCCCTTGCCAATGCGTCTTTCCCAACCAACATCATCATGTTTGATGACTATAGGATAGTTGAAGAATGGTATGATTCATCCAACTATGAATGGGAAAAGGAAATCATATGAGCACCTATTTCAAGAGAAAATCAATTAGTCCTATAGGGCACTTTTGAAGGAGAGTGATATGATTTTAGAGGCGTAATCATGCACGCCCTAGCTCTGTGTGACCCAGGCCTGCATGCATTCACCTTCAGAAGGAGAGTCTATAATAAAATACCATCTATAAGATTGAGCTTCAAAGTAATGGGAAAATTACAAGGATTAGACCATGCCCAATCAGATACATGGCTAGTTTAGAGACAAAAATAGAGTTGTCAGTGGTCATGCTCATTTCCGAGCATGAGGTAGAGCTTCAAAGTGTGCAAAGGTTAAAGCACTTGCCTCCTAAATCCAAGCACATAATAACTTCAGGAGGCATATATTTTGTTTGTTGATACTTTGAGGAGGGTGAAACACCATCTATAAGTCGATTATTCACTCTTGTTCCGACCATGTCCAACACTAAATCAATTACATGGTCACAATTTGTGAGGAAGGGAAACTACTTCTCCCTACATGTTACAATTTTTACTTGAGAAACCTTTACCTTTGGTTAGAGTAGGCTAAAATAGGTTTTCTTTTAGTAACACAAGTGCTTGCACACCATCTGCATGTTCCCTTTGGGACATGTATGATTTTTAGTTTTGTACATAGTGTTGTGCTTCTATTTCAACGCACTCCCTCTGGTGCCTTTCCTTTCCTATTGCGCTTTGCATGCCCATTTTTTTGCTTTCTAGATGATAGTTCAGTTTTCAGCAAAGGCAATTCTAACAATTTGTGCACAACTTTCACTCTCATCCAACCAATTAAGAATATCTTCATATGAGAGTAAAAATTTAGTTCAAAGTTCGACATTGCTATAAGTGACTCCAAGATGTTCTTCAAAGTCATAGATTATATTTTCAAAGTTTAGCGCTTGACTCCATGCCCAATGGATTTATAAGGCTACTGGTCTCTTCATCTAGCATGTTGATGGCCCTTGAAATTCACCAAAACTATTACCCAAATAACTCTCCTAGTTATTTGGATAACTTATATTTTATTCTAACTCTGATGTTTCACATTTTAGGTTGCACGCACTCAAGATTTCTCCCTTGGCACAATTTTCTTGGATACATTTCTTCCTTCCTTGATTATGCTATCCTTCTCCTTGCATTTTGTTATCTCCTCCCATTTTTCCCTTTTGCACTCTTCCCTTTTCCCATCTATGAAAACTTTCCTTCGAAATTAGCTAAGTCCCTCACATGCCTTCACACTTGTGCACCTTGCACTTCCTCTTTTCCTTGGCATGCCTCTTCTTTATCTCGCCTCAGTGAGCCTTTCCTCGGTGAATGCTCGTGCCCCTTCCCCATACTTGTCCCTTGCAAGCATTCTCCTATTCCTCTTGTGTGTGAACCTCCACACGCCTACCTCTTACTTCCGCACCTTACCCTTCATCCACACTAGTCATTGTGCCACATTATTCTATCAATCTTGAGTGTGCTACATGCAACCTATCAGAGTGTGCCAATAGGATGCCGAATCTGGAAAACCAAATGGTGTATGAAACATGGAAAAATGACTAAACCAATGATTAGTTGGCCAATTTCTTCAAATTAATCTACATGTACCACATGTCTTACATGCCTAGATGGCTATGACATCTTCCGATAGACATATATTTTGCTACGGATCTATGATCGGCACTCTCCTAGAATTTTCAGAGAGCTGCTGACACAAGCTACACATTGGACTATTCAAATTCAAATTTAGGTAGGATTTGGTTGGTGGAAAGTAGGGAAACATCTTTTTGATCATCAATACACACATCTAATCGAGCCCAACCACCATATCTCTTTAGATCTTACCTTCTTCCTTCTCCTACATGCCA
This sequence comes from Taxus wallichiana var. yunnanensis, assembly GCA_018340775.1. NCBI lineage: Eukaryota > Viridiplantae > Streptophyta > Pinopsida > Cupressales > Taxaceae > Taxus > Taxus wallichiana. Next base: position 402,367,224 of record CM031241.1, read on the forward strand.
AATGCATAGACATGGGGAAGCACATCTAGTAGCTTTACGGTGGTCTTGTAGGTATTTATCATTTATTTTTGGTGGTTGAAGCTTTGAATATGAGTTTCCCTCTCTTTCTCCTTCTCTTCTCTCCTTCTTCTATAAATAGCAGAGTTCTACTTTGTAAAAATGATCCCTCTTTGTTGTAACGGCACCATGCCAAAATGGTTGCCAACTTCCCATGAGTCTTAGACCTTGGTATGGTCTCTACAATGTATTCTTGCCTCTTTTCGTGAGTGTAAATGACTGTGTCCCTTAAGTAATAAAATCATGTTTTGTGGAACTCTTTTCTTCCCTCTCTCATCTTCTTTGCATCTCGCCTCTCTGTGCGTTTCCTAGCATGTTGTGCATATTCTCACTTGCAATCCCCACATTCATGTGTTGCACATGGTGGAAGGCTAAGCACGTGTGTTGATCACCCATGGAGAGATATGGACCCTTTCCCCGCACTATCACCTTCCTTAGCTTAGGATTTCCCTTTCTATACGTCCTCTATCCATGGTCCCTTGGCATTTTTTAGTGTAGGATTTTCTTTTAGCATTAGGAGTAGCAACAACATTAGAGGTAGGTCGTGGAACTAGACTTCTCTCGGAGATCCATCCCAAGCATGCAAGATCTCACAACTTGGGGATAGTTCCATTGTGGTTTTAAACAACATGGCTCTTCTAGATCCGAGATGTAGGTGCAAGTTTCAACGACTAACCGATGCCATAAGAAAGGTATGGGTTTATTGTATTAAACGTAAATTTTATGTTTTTAATGCTTTTAATAGATGGAAATACCTTGTGGAAAATGAATGAAATTCAAATTTAAAATGTCTTAAATCTAACAATGGTGGTGAGTACTTTGCACAAGGATTTTTATGATTATTGTTTGATGAATGTAATACCTAGAGAAATAATAGTTCTAGAACACCCTAGAGAATGGTGTTGCTGAAAAGAATGAATCGACAATCATGGAATGTGTAAGAAGTATGATGATACATGTTGGATTACCCTTGAAATTTTGGGTAGAAGTAGTAGACATGACGATTTATTCAAATAACCATAGGCCTTCAAGTGCACTAGATGGTGGAATACCGGAAGAAGCTTGGGTGGAAAAGAGGTATATCTGTCTTTTCTTAGAGTATTTGGCTTAGATGATTTTGTGTATGTTGATAAAGAAAATAGAAAGAAGTTGGATGTTAAATCTAAGAGATGTACTTTTATTGGTTATGGCTATGATGATTTCAGATTTCGTTTTTGGGATTTAGAAAATTATAAGATTGTTAGGAGTCATGACATTGAATGAAATGAAAAGAGAATGTATAAGGATCAAGTTTTGGTACCCAAAGATGAACCGGTTAGAAATTTTGTGGAATAAAAAGTATTTTTAGATTTAGAAAAGACTTCTATAGGTACCGGTGTTGGTCAACCTAAACCTGCATTGGTTGAATAGAATCGACGTCGGTCACAAGGACTCGATGTCGAATACGAAGAGAAAAACCAACATCGGATAGCTGAACTCACGTGGGGAAGAGGTGACTAGCATCGGTCACTGTTAGAGATAGATACAAATTTATAGAATGAGTAGATTGAGCCTCCAACACCTCAAATCTCAATGAGAAGGTCACAAAGGGTAAGTAGACCTCCAAAAATATTTTCACCTTCCTTATCTTATTTATTATTGATTGATAGTGGTGAAAAAAAATTTTGAATAAGAAATGCAGGATGAAACCCACAAGCAATGGGATGATGACATGGATGAGGAGATGGACTCCTTGAAACATAACCACACATGAGATTTGGTTAAGTTTCTAGTAGGTAAAAGAACATTGCAGAAAAAATAGGTTTACAAGATCAAGGAATAAGAGGGTAGGAAGAAAAGATACAAGGAAAGGCTTGTGGTAAAAGGATTTTCACATAAAGCAAGTATTGACTTTGGTGAGATATTTTCTCCTATAGTAAAAATGACTTCTATACATATTGTACTGAGTTTAGTTGTAGTAGAATATTTGCATTTAAAGAGACTTGATGTCAAGACAAATTTCTTTCACGTTGATTTAGAGGAAGAGATTTATATGCAATAACCACTTGGATATGAAGTCAAAGGTAAGGAGAAACTTGTGTGCAAGTTGAAAAAAGAGCTTGTATGGGCTCAAGCCAGCCCAAGGAAATGGTATATGATAATTGAAATTTTTATGCATGAGCATGTTTATATGATATGTGAATCGACCATTGTGTTTATTTCAAAAGCTTGAAAATGGAAGCTATATTATTTTTTTATTGTATGTGGATGATATGCTTATTGCAAGATCTAATATGTAGGACATTGTTGAGCTTAAAGAAAATTTAGCTCATACATTTTCAATGAAGGATTTAGGAGATGCAAAGAAAATCCTTGGCATGCAAATTCATAGAGATAGGAAGAAATGGAAAATGTATTTATTTTAGGAACATTATATCAATAAGGTGTTGGAAACCTTTAATATGTAGAATTCAAAACCTATAAGTACACCTAAGGTTGTATACTTACAATTGATAAAAGATCGTGTCCCGCATCACATGAGGAGGTCAATTACATGGCATGAATTCTATATGCTTAAGTAGTTGGAAGTCTTATGTATGTAATGGTTTATACTAGACTAGACATTGTAAAGGCAATGGGAGTTGTGAGTATTTATGTCCAATCTAGGTAAAGAGCATTATAAATAAGTCTAATGGATTCTCAAGTATTTGAGAGGGACATCAAGCATGCATTTATGCTATTGAGGTTCGATACTTCTTTATGTGGCTATGTTGATTCAGATATGGCTTGTGATTTAGATGGTAGGAGGATCCCCACTAGATATGTATTCACATTAGGTGGCACAACAATTAGCTAGATTTCTATATTGCAAAAGGTTGTGGCCTTGTCTACTACAGAGGCTGAATATGTTGCATCTACAGAGGCTAACAAAGAGATGATATGGATGAGAAAGTTCATGGAATATTTGGGAAAGGACAAGAGGATTGCATATTGTACAATGATAGTCAAAGTGTGATTCATCTAGCATATAACTTAGCGTTTCATTCAAGAAGGAAAAAAATTGGTTGAGATATCACTTCATACAATAGGTGTTGGAGGATGGGAAGCTAAAACTAGAGAAAATTCATAAGAAATAGAACCATACGAATATGCTAACGAAGCCTTTGGAAATGAAGAAGTTGGAGCTACACTCCACTTATGTTGGTCTTCAAGTTTGAGACTTGAAGAGGAAGAACCATTGAAAGGAAAGGATGCAAGAATGGTGTTGTATGGTATAGTGCTACAATTTATCTTCAATTGGGAGATTGTTGAGTTGTGGAGCTCAATTGCTTCACAAATAGCATGGTTTACAAACTTAGTGGAATACACAAGAACCAAAATTAGTTGGGTAATCACTGTTGGTTACCTATGCATGATTACTTTTTTTTTAAGTCATGGGAATTAGATCTAACCTTTGATTAAAAGGTGATCTAATGGTTATAATTGCATAGCTAAGTTTCCCTAAGTATGTATATGCTTATATAAGCTTGAAAGCTAGGGTTAGAAAGGTTAGATTGTGAAAGATTGATCATAATTATAAGAAGGAATTCTTGGAGAGAGAAAAAGATAATCTTGTGAGGAAGAAAGTACTTTACATTTAGGAGGTGTGGAAGATTGGATATTTTCATTGTATATCCTCTATTAAAGCTTTGAATAATATATTAGTTGTTTCTTGGTGGACATATCCCACATTGGGTGAACCATATTATATCTTGTGTATTATTTCTTCTGGTTTATTTTCATATGTATTGTTTGTATGCTTAGATTTGAATATATATGCAATAGAGTTCGACAAGGATTAGTCGGGTAGTGAGGTGAAATAAACAGAGGTGGAATCTTCATCAACCTAGTTCTCTTTCTCTCTCTTCTCTCCCCTTCAACCTTCTTTTCTCTCCTTCACATTCTATTTCTTTGTTGGAGGTTGCACTTTTTCATTTTGTCTTATTCATTTAAAATGTGACTTTAATTTTTGATGTAATAAGTCACCCTTAATTAATAAAAGGGGACTTAATTCTATTCCTAGAATATGGAAATTCACATGTTGTGTGAGACATGTGAAAATCCATATGGGGGGTAGGTTAAGATTCATTTTAAACTCCATAAATTGTAATGACACCCTCATTCCAAGGGGTTATCAATTTTGTGTGCTCATGAGAGATTACTACTTGTGAAGAAGCAAAAGAGATAGCATTTCCTCTTTTATCACCTTTATGTTCTTCTTTTTCTCATTATGTACAATTTTTCCAAAGCATCAATGAAGAAGGAAGGATTTTGTTTCCTTTTTTGATGAGGATATTATTGAAACTTTGTGTTCTTGATCTCAACTTGTCTTGTTGCAAATTGCAAATTTATTTTTCTTCTATATCTATATGTGTTGAAGTACTCTAATTAATGGTTGTAGGCATCTAATTTTCTACCTACAATATTAATCCTCCCTCTTTTTCACTCCCTTTCCTACCCTCTCATATAATTACTCCTTTGAAAGAAATTACAAGCTTTTACCATAGGTTCAAAGTGGAGTTTTCCTATTAGATCTCGTGTTGCAAAGGCCCCAACAGATTTTAATTTCACATGTGCATAATAATATGGAGTTGCATCATTCAAGTAGAGGGACTTAGATTCCTAGAGCATTGGCGGATACCCATCAATTTTTCCACCTAAAAATTTTCTCACCCAACACTACACAATAATCAAGTGTACATTAGATGAAAAAATATCCATATGTTTGAGTCAAATTGACCTCGGCTATCACCATAATGTGATTATCATCGAGTGTTTTACTACATTTAAGAATCCATATAGTTCTTGTTGTGTGTGATTGAAATTATTTCCTTTGAGTCTAGGATTCCCTAGTGCCGCTTGTAGTCACAAAATCACATACTCATTACTACTATTATATCATATATATATATATATATATATATATATATATGTAAGAAAAGTATTCACTAATGGCTCATCCCCTAGTCTTATCATCAATTTATTCAGTCATTGTCATTAAGTGTCTTACACAGTCATTAGTTACTCGCACACAGTTCTAGTCATCTCTCATGGAGTCTTAGCTATCATTATTTACTTAGTGGTCATCTCTAGTCTTTGACTAGGGTGCCTAGAAGGGATTGGGTGTTCGTCGACTTACCCGGTCCTCATTTTTAGGTTCCCTGGTCCCAGTTGAACTTGGTTCTCATTTATAGTATCGAGGTCAATCTTTATATTTTTCCCTTTCATTCCCCTAGGTACTAGTTGGCATGTCAGGTCATTAGTGTCAAACTTTGAGCGAGAGATCCCTATATAAACAAAACATACACACTATCTTAAGGGCATACTATTTATACTAAGGCTAGCTATCTACTAAGGTAAGGGACTACATTTGGGCACTATTCTACATCACACACTACATAAGAAGGGTTGTATTCATTCTATTCCATCCACCATTTACATCTTACATCTAGTTATTTCCCACTACTTTGGTGTCATTGGCATAATTACACACACATGCACATATAACTACATCAGGTATGATATATAGTATAGTGCTTAGTCATAAGTCCATCTATTTGCAGCCATGGACAGTCTAAACCATTCATTTACATTTTTTTTTTTAGGTTTTGATGTTTTTGTGTGGGATTTTATAGGAGATTCTTCATTGGAAATTTGTGGCAACACTAGCAAAGATAGTGTAACACCAAACAGATCAAAGGTGAAATATTCTAAATACCTAGTAATCAATTCGGACTCAATTTATGACCTGTTCTATAGACCAGGGCACCCATATTGTAGACCAAGGTGCCCACTAGTGCTCTAATCCTCCCCAGTGCACCCTAGTCTATCCAAATATTCATATGTTATAATTTTCTCGAGGTGTTTCTTCATATTTTACTTTGTCCATACATCATCCCTTTTAGTTCCGTATCACAACGAGGTAAGTAATTTTCAAGTTAGTATATTTTCCCTTCTTTTTTAATTATTTCAATTCATTTAAAATATAAAACTAATTAGCTAGCATTTATACTTTATTTTATATCATTTTTGTATTATTTAGATTAACACCTAAAATCCACATTTTGGTTAATCACTAGTTGCACAAAGAATAATAGTCTACAAATACTTTGTCCTAATGTAAAATTTGTGTTATGGATTTTAGAATAAGCCTCCCCTATGCAGTGAATAATGCAACCCATAATGAAGTCCATTGTGTTGTTCTTTGGTATGTGGTAGATGTAGAAATGATAGCTCAATTGCCCCTTAGAATAATTAGTAGGTTGTGTCTATATATGAGTTCCTTGTTTGAATTTTGGCACATAGTGACACTAAAAGATGACCTAGGTCATGAAAATAAGACAAGAAAAGACCTAAAGCCAAAGAAAACCAACAAAGAAGAAAGAAAGGTAAAGAGGATAGAAACACCCAAAAGGACATTAACAATTGGGTGCTAATGTCCAATCTAGGTGGTATTGTCTTGCAACAAGTAAAAAAAAAAAAATGAAATACATGAACAAGGATCACTATGAATTGACAAAAAATATGTGAACTCCATATAAACTACTTGAGCATAACCAGTAAAAGCAAGAAAATGACAAAATAGGTGTCACTAGTGCCTATTTTTCATACTTAGAAATTATGTATATAACAACATACTAGATGCATGATATAATAGTAATAATTTTGTATTTTAGTGACTACATTTTATCCCTCTTTTTTTTATTTTGATTAAATTTGAGTAGTATAAAAACATGAGAAGAGTGTACTTGAAAAGGAAAAGGATTTGTGGTTGGAGCATGTTGATAGTAAGAAACACATTGTGATGAATGATGGATCAATGTTTTGATCCATGTGGGGTGACCTTTGTTGTCACAAAGGAGATATTGGATAGGAATTTTCTAAGGATATATAGGAGACTTAGAAACTTGGAGATTAATGGAGGGATTGGGAGTGATTAGTTCTCGAACCAACATATCTTCTAAGGATTTGAACATCTTACTACTAAACTAAGGATTTAAGAATCCTCAAAAATAGGTTTTTGGAGAGAAAATATGTCGGGACAAAGTGATGGACTTCTTGCCAACACTCTGGGAGTTTAAGTCCTCTACTTAACTATGCAGATTCCATATGTGCATGCATGATGTAAAAAGTGAGTTTTATCCCGGTGGCCTTTCAGCCAGGGGATATAATAGGGACACTCCACTAACCTCTGTGGTAAAATCTTGCAGATATCTACAAGGGAGGGATTTGCTAGGAAAGCGAGAAAGGGAGTGAGAAAGTTAGAGAAGAGAAACTATTGCCGTGAGTAGAAAATTAGAGACTTGCATACACCAACCCTAAATTTCATTACATGCACTTGAATTTATAAAAAAAAAATCTACATAACAACAACAAGACTAAACAACATTTAATGAGAACAAAGTACCACTAAAATCCTTAGTCAAAAATGATAAAATTCTTTCTTCCTTTATTGAAGCTTGAGAAGAAATTGTATACATAGCATAGAAGTGAAGACATTTAAGAGTAGGGAAAATGGAAGAAATTTGTTATCTCTTTTCTCTCTTCACAAGGATATCTCTCTCATGAATTCACAAAACATAGCTCCAAAATCTAAGAAGTCTAGGAAGTCATCTAAGAATAATTTCAAATGAGGAGCTTACTCCAATTTATAAAAGAAAAATAAAATCTTCATCTTCCCAGTGACTTTTCGAATACTTTAATCCGAATTTTGACTGTTCATATTCCACTTAAATATTTAAGTCCCTTTTATAAAAACAAGGCGACTTAAAGTTATATTAAAAAGAGAAAACTTCAACGCCAAAATATAAAATTGAAGAGGGAGAGAGCGTTGGGTGAGGAGAGAATAGAAAAGAGAAAGAAAGAAGAGGATGAAGAAGAAGAGAGGAGGGAGAATTATGTAGAAGAATGAGCTACTACAATGGCTTTGATCTCACTCCTTGACTAGTTTCCACCTTGCACTCTTAAGAAGGCCTCTGTCTCTCCAAGCTCCTTGCTAAAACAAGTTGTTGCAGGTTCCACTTTGTCGACATGAGGAGTATGAATGAAACTCAAGGTATCTTTCCATCCATTAGCCACATTGTTGATATCTTTACACTTCCCAAACCATGATGAATGTTTCTCTACGATAAGTGCAATAGAGGCCTAAATATATGAGAGGAAGTTGAGGGTACCCTTAGTGAAGGAAAATGGATTTCCTACCTCTTTCTTGACATATTATTCAAATGGACTAATCAACTCATCAATAGTTATGTCCTCGCCCATTGTAGGTACTCCAAGTTTCTGAGTTTTCAATTTATACTATCCTATAACTTGTATGCTTGTTCCTCTTTTTCCTCTAGCTCTGTGATGTCCCGATTGATTGCCTCAAACCTTATTACCAAGGCCCTTACCCATACATGTGACAAGTATTTTGAAAGATTTTTAAAAAAATTCCTGTCGATCAACTCCTGGCAATGAGTGTTGCTCATTTCATTTACTACTAGACCCAAAGGTTCCCAATAGTCCCTTTCTTTCTCCAAGTCTTCCTTAAGTGCCGTGTCCTATTTTCTGTCACACACATGTAAGCGAAGAGTTTGACCACTTCTTGGAGCACTGACTTCCATTTTTCAGAAATTGAGTTGATCCATTCATTATTCGCTTGCCCCTGCATTGTGAACTTGTGTGTCCTCTTGATGGACTCTAGATTGAAGTTGTTAATGGGCGTAACTTCCTCAATGGGGATTGTCATGACATTGGGATCAACTAGATGTTGCACATAGAATGACAGTTTGTACATTTTCCTTTAATTCATCAATATTATTCTTATACTCCTTATTCCTTGCCACCATGCTAGTGGAAGATTTTTAATACATGTGGAAATCCCCTTGATGCATTACTAGTCCCAGGTTGGATTGTGCTCATCTCGTAGTCAACTAGTGTCATCCCATCCACTATCTTTATTACCTTGACCAAGTTAATTTCAATGTATTGATTACCCGTTTCCCCAATATAGAACATGTTAACCTTTAAATTTACCTTAACAGGAAGGTGTTGTTAAAAATTGTCAAAATTTCTTAAACCTTCTTGAATTCTTCTTTCCTAAACGTGCTTTTAAAATTTCGAAGTTTTCCAAAACTCCGAAGTCTGAATTTTCAGATTTCAGGTTTTAGGGAGTTTTTTTCTTTTTGGAGTTTTGTTGATTGTGAAATAAAATTTTTATTTGGAGTTCTCGAACTTTGAAAGCCTAAAAGTCTAAAATTTTGGAATTTTTAGACTTTTAGGTTTTAGAATCCTCTTTAGCATTTTTGTTATTTTCATTTCGAGTTTTGAAGTTCTAAACTTTGAAAGCCTGAAAGTTCCAAAATTTTGGAACTTTGCACTTTTGGGTTTTAGAGTCTCATGTTGTTTTTGTGGATAATTTCACTCCAGAGTTTTGAAGTCCAAAACTCTAAAGTTTTGAAATTTTAGAACTTCATACTTTTGGGGTTTCAAACTTCAGGTTTCGCATTGCAATGATCGTGCTTCATTTCGGAGTTTCGGGGTTATAATTTGAACTTCCACAAACATTTAATTTCCAACTACCCTCACACGTGTCGGATTCCAAGCATTAATTCTAAGGTTTCCTATATAAACTCAAATTTTTACCTGTCATTTTCACCTGGCTTTTTCTCTAACACTCTATTTTTACTACACCATTTTGTACTTTCAAGGCATCGTTTTCAAGGTAATTTTTAAGTTATTTATTTTTATGATTTATCGGGGTTTTTGTTTGTTTTTTCCTTTTTATCTGTTCTTCTTTTCTTGTTTGACATGGAAACCCTTATCATCCATCATTCTTCCTTTAACCATGCCATTTGTTTCTTTTCTCAATATTGCAAACTTCAATTCATGCAAGCATCTAGTTTTATCAAGTCCAAGAATTGTGCAACCATTTCCTTCAATTTTTGTTCTGTGCCTTTTGGGATTTTAGAGATCGCACTTTCGGGATTTCGAGGTCGCACTTTTAGGTTTTCGAGGTCACAATTTCAGGATTTTTAGGTCACACTTTCAGGGTTTTCAAAGGTCATAATTTCAGGCTTTCGGAGGTTTGTACTTTGGAGTTACCATTTTCAGACTTTCGTACTTTGAGATTTAGAACCTTTACGATTTCTAAAAAAATTCAAAGACTATTTAGATTCTGAATTCCAAATTAATGTCAACTTCCTTGTTAAGGGGTAAGGGAAAGATGAAGTACACATTCTTAGGAGTTTCTCCTCACTCATGCCTATCTTCAGATTTGGGGAATATTGGAGATACTAACCTTGGACAAATAGATTTTCTAGACTTCAGGAAATATTAAAATCCCCTAATAAGAAGCCTTGGATGCAAGCCATATTCGATAGTGGGCTCACTCTCACTGCAGGTTTTCCTTCATCCATGCACTTTGTCCTAAGTTTGTCTTAGCTATGACAACCCATTTTGATAAGGATTCTGAATCGGTAAAATATGATGACGGTAAGTTCGTAATCAGGCTAGACGCCAAGTTTATTTAAACTTCTAGATGTTGAAGGATATGCAAAAATTTCACCAGAAGCCACCGTGGAACATTGGGATAAAGAAATTGAACTATGTACAAAGGTCATAATGAAGAGTTACTTGGCCAAGAGTGTCATCAAGCTTCCTAAAACATTGTTCCACTTAGAATTCATCCAGGAAGTAAGTGATCTTATTGTATTGTTGAGTCAAATTTTGGGTCTCACTTCCATAAAGGAGTTTCAGGAATGGATGTTCCTCTATATTGCTACTATCAAGAAAAATAAGGAATTCATATGATGGGGGGAACATATCAGCAACTCAATTTGTTTTCAGTTGAGCAATGTTTTAATGTCTAAAAACTTCTTCATGACTTCCTTCCTCGTTTATGCTACCACTATCATGGGGGAATTTAATTTTTAAACATAAAAGGTGTCAGAAGTGTGTCACAGATTTATCACTTTTATCCTCAAATTACAATGGAAGAAGGCAACAAACATTTTCGTAGAGTCAATGATGCCTTTTTTGTTGTCCTCCTTTATCATTTTGATAAAGATTTGTATAATCAAAGGATTTCTGATGAAGCTTTTAAAGAGGTATGGGAATGGGGAGCCATCTATCTTTAGTTCCCAACATTTACATACATTAGGATTCCCAGTTTCTTGGGTGCCCTAAGAAAGTTACCAAGATGTCCTACTGACAAATGGGTTTTATTAGAATTGGTTCGAAATTGTTGGATTATCACAAAATTCAAAACAAATGACATAAGGTGGGAGTTCAGTTTCCTATTTCAATAGGAAGATATACATGTGCCAGTATTTATAAAGAAAATAATGTGGATGGAGAAATGTTAGAAGTTACTTTGCGAACTTTCCATCCCATAACCAACTTTGATTACTGGGGTAAGTTCAGTGAAACAGGTTGGCCAGTTCTCACGTGCCTCAGCTAGAGGATATTTGGATTCATTGTTGGGATGAGGTTATCATCAGAAAATGAGAATATGAAAGGTTAAATTTGAATGAGGTTAGACAATTCATTATTGTGGATATTTCGGAAGGGATGGAGGACGATGATGAAGTATTGGATCCAGTGTACAGGAACAATAATGTTGTTGATCAACCTTTTCCATGGATAGATTGGTCCAAGGAAGAACTTTGCAATACTAAGGAAAGGCAAGGCCCATTCTTCAAAGGACATATGATTGGTTGGCTACCTTGGGAATTTCACCCAAAGGGATAGATCAATCTATAAGAGTAGAATCCCAACCAACACTGAGTCTCCCTACACCCACGAAAGGTAAAAGGTCTACTCAAAAGGCCAATATAATTCCAAGGAAGATCTCATTTATTATTGGGAGTTCCTCTCTTCCAAAATTTCCCATTATGTCCTCTATAATACAAGTAATAGAGGTTGTCGAAGTTAGTGATTCTCTAGTTGTTTCACAATACTTATCACCCCTCGCTTCATTACCATTGTCACTATCTTTAGCTCCACTTTCCCAATCATTATCCACTACTCCTTCACTCATCTCTGATTTTCCATCTCCATCCATGGCCCAATTATTTTCATCCCTTCCTATCCTCTCAGTAGGGGAAATGATTGGGTCTCTGTTTCCACTCCATTATCTCAGCAAATTTCATTCCCTTCCATTTCAACTTCCAGTCTCATTGCATCTACTCCCAAGGCTATTCTCACTTCCACCCCTTCTATCATTACCACCTCCATTTCATTTCCAACTGATATTACTAGTGCTATTGTTTTATCTAGTGCTCCAGGTGTTGAATCAACCATGCCACTTTCATCTGCGTCCACTATACTTGAATGGCTATATCGCCAAACCCCAAAGCAAAAGAAGAAGGTTCCTCTTATAGACGTGATAGATTTGAGTGTGTTGGAACCTACTTTGAAGAGACATGCCAAATGACCAAATATTGTTTCTAGTTTATCGATAAACTGATCAAGAGAAAGGGTCATGGAAATAGCTACCCTCGTTGAGGGAAAAATAAAGAAACTATTATAGCAGCAGATTATCAGATCTCTAGGTTTTCACTAGGGAAGGCAACACATGAAGGTGCCAAACAGATGTTCAAGTGGCCCTTGGAAATTTGTTGGAGAAGTATGATAAAGATAAAGCTTCCAAAGATGAATTTAATTCAAAGGTTGAACAACTCACTGCTTCTATTAAGGAAAGTAACACAACCCACTCCAACTACTGATCCTTCAACTACAACTACTCTGACAATTTCTTCTGATTTGGATGATATTTCATATCATGAAATTGAGAAGATAGGTTAGAAGGGAAGATCAATGGATGGATGGATAGAATGTATGCTTCAAGAAGCTAATCCTTTGGTTAAAACAGTTGTTGAATTGTATAATGATTTACAAACTGAGAGGACTTCTATTCACAGGATAGATGAAATTCTCTCTGAGGATAACAATAATTTGAATCTGAATTTAACTACATGGAGTGAGATTAGAGATGTGGACCCAAATTTACTCCTTCAAGAAGGATTAATTGATGATGTTTCTAAATTTTTTGAGTTTCAAAGGCCATGGAATTTAGATCCCAAGTGTTGCAAGACTTGATTAAGAAATTGGATGATAAACGTGTGGAAATAATGGATGGTTTAAATGATATTTTCAAGAGTTTGATAATATCAACTACAAGTTTTTCAATGAGAATATTGATGCTCTTCTAGTGGACCAAATTAAATCAAATTTCAAAGATTTGGTAACAAAGATGATGAAATAACTAAAACTTTCAATAGAAATTCAATTGACAGGTTGGTCTCATGCCAAAATTTTATAAGTCAGCTGAAGAAAGTGGTGAATAAGTTGAAAAGGTTTCTAGCTAAAGTTGCAAGGGAGATTGATACAACATATGTGGTGAATCATTATGCTTGTGGACCAGAGGAAGGGAGGTACAGGGAATCATCAAACATTTCATTGACTACCAACACCAGATGGCTATGTGGGAAGAAGAAGATCAAGGAAAACCAAAAAGAGAAAGATGATGCAGGTCCAAGCTAAGCCAGGCGCCATGATTGGGATGGTTCCAAGCTCTAAATTAATCCAAGTTATAGGGTTGAATTAGTCAAATCTTTGCAAAAACTTCACTATTTGTATGGGAGATTTGTCCTTGAACTTATTATACTCTATTTTTAGTAATTTTTTAGTTAAGGTTCAGCTGTAATGGCTCAACCTTTGGAACTTATAAATAGTTAAAAATGCATTAAGTTTAGATATAGATAGATCATTTGGAGAAGTTACTCTTCAAGCTTGGAAGAGTGCTTCATATACTTTGATCCTTTTAGTTATATTCAAAACAATATTTTTCCATGAAAAGTCTAGTTTATTATGTTAATCATTGATCAATTTATAGCTTGTGAATGTTTAATTCCTTGATGTGATTGGTTAATCTACCTTTATCCCAGTTATCTTGTTTCAATTCATGTGAAAAGTGATATAGCTACTTTGATATCAGTTGTGGAAAAGTTGTTTCCTTTCTGTTACAAGGTTGCATTATTATTTATAGTCATGGATAGAGGAAGATTGAAAGACATGTGCATATCATATATTGTTGTGGGGAGTTGATTGTGCATTTAAGTGGGTCTATTTGTTCAATATACTTGGTGCATCACCTTATTCTTTTTGTTATCTTTGACTTTAAGCTCATCAGTTGAGTAGATTAGAATTATTTTCAAATGTTTTAGCCTTGCATATTGATCTTAAATCAAGTGCTCCAAGTTTCAAAGGAATTTGACCTTATCCAGAGGTTCATCCCAAGGTGACAAGGTCCCACACCTTGGGGATGTTCCAATATTTCACGAGATCACTTAGAGATTCAATGGGTGCATGATCCATGTGACAAGAACCATGAGTCCGTATGTGTGATATTTCTTGATCTTTTTCATTAACCAATGAGATAATTGTTGATAGGTCAAGTGGCGCCACTTGTTTCATAGTGTGGGTGTTAGGGGAATCGTTTATCGTGCATCCAAGGAACATCTCATTGGATTTAGGATCAATGATAAGGGCACACAAACTATTCCTTTCTTTGGAGGAGGAGGAAAATCCTAGATGAGGGAGGTGTGAATGTCAACGTGAGGTGATACCTCCTGTGGTGGTTCAAGACTTGGTATTGAACCATGTGTTCTTCATCAATTTTTTCTTTAGCCACCATATTTTCTTCCCCGCATTTTTGCAATAAATTATTATTCTTTTAGTGATGCGAATGAGTCTTCTTATGCCCTAGCCTTCTTTGGTGACTTTTTGTGAGGGGAGGTTTCCATTTCTATGGCCTTTCTTTTGAACTTTCTCTAGAGTGTCTAGAACTGGAAGTCACCTCTATAAATTTTGAAGATGACTGATGGGAAGCTTGCTTCTGACCTAGAGGAATTCCTCATGAATGAATGATCATGCTTATCTTCTTCTAAAACCAATTTCTTGTTCTCCTCACCACCTTCTCCATCCACACCTTTATATCTCTTAATTCATGAACATACTAATTGACTGGAATCAAAGGGGACATCTTGACGCTACATACTCAAGATCATACATCTTTGTCCCATCATCATGTAAAATATATTCATACCAAGAGAAATTAAATTTCATCATTTCATCAACTATCATCCTCATATGGTCCTTTTCCCACACTTCAAATTCATCACGTATAATTGGCCTAGTAGTCCTACATTGTAAAAAGTAGCTTTAAAGCACGAGGGGTTGGAAGCTAGTCACATGAGGGACCCCGAGGCATCATGGAGGATCTAGGCACATTTTTCAAACCTTGATGTCCCTCACCTCAAAGGGACATGAGGGGCATTGGTTTTCATGGTGCGCCAGGTGATGACACATGGCAAAGAATATGAATGTTGAGAATGAAGGCTTGATAAGCACCTGGGGGCTGAAACTTTTCTCTTGAAGAGGTCACATGGGTGAGAAGAAGTCTCATTAGGGGTTGGGTGCATTTTTTTCATGTCTGATTTCCCTCACCTCAAAGGGACATGAGGGACATCAGTTTGCATGGTGGGCCAAGTGATGCCATGTGACAATGATCAAACGATGAAGGCTTTGAGCTCCTGCAAGCACCTAGGGGCTAAAATGGCGATCCTATAGGTTACATTAGGGTCCATAGGGATTATGGGGCTAGGTGTATTTTCTTTACCTTATTTCCCGACCTTGAGGGATGTGAGGGAAAAAACATTGTGTCAAGCTCTTGGAGCTGACATGTGTCCTTCCAAAATTTGACTAACTCCCAAACTCGCTCCCCCAATGGGAATTTTTGATGAAATTTTATATGATATTGATTTTAAATAGCCTTGTTTATCCAATGGTGGTGGTTTTAGGTCTTGATTCCTCCATTTAATCCTTAAAAATCAGATTTTTGATCTTGTACTCCACCTATGCATGAGAAAAACTACTTGTAGACCCATTGTGCTAAAGTGTTGTGAAAAAAATAATTTCACCATATTTTAGGTATTGGAATTAACTTTCCAAATATGTTTTTTTCTCCTAACTCCATCCGGAGCTCCAAAATCACCTTCAAAAGCTCAATAGTTGTTTTGGCCTATGCACGCTTAGGCCTGTGAACCCTGATTTTAGTGAAACTATCCAAACTTCTTTGGATCCTTCCTAAATCTTCCTAAATCAAATACATGATGTTCCTAGGAATTTGATTCACCTTCATGTTTGGTTCAGATTTTCTTTTCCACTCTATGGGGTTTTTCTATTCCTAAGAAGGCCAAAGATAGCCCTTCCCATACCGCCTAAAGTTTTCATTTTTCAATGAACTCCTAAAATCACCTAGGGGGTTGATTTGAATTTCTTAAATCACCTAGGGGAATGAATTAACACCAATTGGGAGGTTATTGGATTGACTGAGTAGACGCGAGGTGCCTCATAATGATAAAACATGAAAAACATTATACAGGGGTATCATTGTTATGCTTTTAAATTGTCAATTTTCCCGCTGCACATTTACATGACAACAATTGGCTCTAGCAAAGACATGACATGAAGAATCTAGAATCTCAACCTTAGAAAATATGATCCATTGAACAATTCCTTATACATTAGGCCTGTGATTCGTTTACAATTTACAAGAGAGAAAGATAACGAAGAAGGAAACACACATGCTGAAAAAATAACATACAAAACAAAACAAGAAGGGAAACACAAATGACAAAAGGGAAACACACCTAACAACCACCTATGTTACAAGGTGGGGAACAACCCACTTTCACCGATGATATAATTTTAGGTATTTCCCATATGAGAAAATTCCAACGATGTTCATCCATATATGAGAGTGGAAAAAAATTTCACCGCAAGCTTCACGAACCTAGAAAGGGTTGAGCCATAATGAATCAAATTTTCCATGCCTGCGCTTTTAGTTCCCTTCTTTTGTCCCATCGTAGGAAAATGTCTCCAACTTTTAATTCTCTTGATTTGGCCTTCTTGTTGAAGATATTCTTCACTTTTAATTGATGTTCTTTGATACGGTTCACCACTCAGAGTCTATTTTCTTCTAGCTTCTCAAGAAAGAGGATCCTATTGTCAATAGAATCCTTGTACTATTTGTCTTCTATTCCTTGGAGCAACTTGAGAGCTGAAATCTCAACCGTGATGGGAATTTATTCTTCAACTCCATACAATAGTTGGAATGGTGACATACCTATTTCCTTCTTGGGAGTGATCATGTCCACCCATAATGCATCATACAAATTTTTGTGCCAATTCCTTTGGTTTTCATCCACAAGCTTGTGGAAAATGGTCATGATGTTCTTGTTACTTGATTTGGCTTGTCCATTTCCTTGTTGATAGTAGTCTGATGAATGAGACAAGGAGATTACATAACCATAGCAAAACTCATTCAACTCCCTCGAAGATAAATATGTAGCATTTTCCGCTATAATATTTTTGGCACTCAAACGTATTTATGATATTCTCCTTGATGAAGTTGCATACCATTTCGGTGTTGGCTTGCTTGATTAGGATGGCCTCCACCCACTTTGTGAAATAATTTTTCGCTATGAGCACATAGGTATGCCCCATGCTTGAGTGAGGATTCAGAACACCGATGAAATCTATCCCCACTGCTGAAATGGTTCTTCAATAAAAACTTTCCTAAGAGGTAGTCTTCCAAGTTTTGTTCTCACAACAAATTGTTGACATGCTTCACATTTAGAAACCCAATCTTGAGTGTCTGCAAAGAGGTTGGGCCAATAATACCTTCCTTATAGGATCTTGTGTGTAGTGACCATCACTAAGAAATGTCCACCACATGCTTGGTCATGGTATGCTTTAAGAAATATTTTTATTGCTCTCTATCTACACATTTCGAAACATGCATCAAGGCCTCTCTTGTAAAGTGCATGGTTCTAGATTACAAACTTTGTTGCCTTCAACTTGAGTTTTCTCCTTTGTTCATAATCAAGATGAGAAGGGAATTATTCATAAGTTAGGTAATATGCAATATCAACATACCACTCATCAAGTATTAGTTATCTTAGAGAACAAGTAGATTTACACAGCAAAATAATAAAATATTCTCTATATATTTCACACAATACAATAGCCTAATATATAGGCTGGAGTTTCCCTAGAATATAGGAAACTAACTCAACTACAAAATCTCAACCAAGCCTAATTATGTGGGGTGAGAATAACTCACGTAACCCACACATAACAATAAATATAATAATATATTGTTGAAACAATATATTATAACATCTCTAACAATAATCTCTCAACAATAATAATTACACACGTAATTATTATTCACACACATAAATATGTGAAGCACTATAATATTCCTAACATTCCCCCCCTTAGTGCGAACATGGGGAAAACCTACCTTTGTACTTGCACCTGCTCATGATCTGGTGATTTTCACAGGATGATCACAAACCTCATGGATGGTTTTGCAAATGGTTGACCACAAACCGAGAATGGTGGTTTTGTAATTGGTTTACCACAAACCACAAAGTGATGGTTTTGCAAATGGATTACCAACAACCAAGAATGGTGGTTTTGCTATTGGTTTACCACAAACCACAAATGAAGGTTTTCAAGTGGTTTACCTACAACCACATCATGATATGCCAAGTACTATTCTCAGCCCTCATCACATCTCACTGTAGGGAATAACATAGGAAATTTTGCTGACATCTGATTGCTCATACATACATAGAAAAAAGCTGACATACTGGAAATGGAACATTGGAATGATGTTCCCCCCCTCAATGTGAAATTTCCACTTATTGAAAACAAGATCACTGCAAATTGAAGCAAACACACAACTGAAAACAAATGCCACCAAATCATCTGTGCGGCCCCGTCGTTGGCGACTGACGAGAGGTCGCTGAATGACCTCCAACCTCCGTTTGCCTCCATCCTCCGATTTCATGCTCAGAACAAGAAGTCTTCAGAACCATTGTCTTCATTTACTTGTTCTTCCTCATTCTCTGATCTTTCTTCAGTAATAAAGTTGGCCTCAATTCCTTTGAGTTTTCCACTAAGTATATCTTGAGCTCAAGCTCTACAAAATGAAGTTATATGCCCCTTTTTCTTATAGTAGAAACATTCTCGGAGGATAGAAGGTCGTACTATTGTCATGAATCTCCAATGGGCACCAGAAATAACTTATGTGGCAATTTTAGATCATAGCTTGGGTGACAACTATGAGATCCGTGAATGCATCTACGAGTTGCGAGAAAGGAGGAATATAAACTGTGGTAATGTGCAGCTAGCTTGGAAATGCGTGTTCTGTATTTAAAATCATACCTTTGATGAGCAGGCCAAGTCAAATGTATGTTGATCCAATCCCCAAACTCAGAAAAATAAAATGCAGACCAATCAATGACTACAGCTCTGAGATGGAAATCCGATGCCACAATAAACATGGTTGAGGATTTGATGACGTGGCAGAAAAGAATTCCAAATTGCATGAACCTCTGTATCCACTGTCACACCTTTTTATTACGATGGATAGCATTAAAAATTATTTGTATCGATGTTGATCTATGGTACAACCATGTGGAGATAATTCCAATTTGAATGTCAAGTGGATCAATGCCGAGTTCAATATAAGATCTAATCACTGGGATCCAATGTGAACAACTGAACCAAAACAACACTGTGATCTACTAAATCAATGAGACAACGTGGAGATGGAATTTCCTGGAGGTTTTGATGCAAATCAATCCCAATTCATATTTTCCTAATCATCCAAAAGCAAACAGAACCAATTCTCCAATGTAAATGCAGCTATGGGGAATTTCGTGCAAATTGTGAATGCCAGTTAAAGATTTCCCATATCAGACGTCTCACGGCTGCCAAAAGTGTAGCAGTGCTCAAACCAAAGGCCAAAACAATGAAGCTAGCTGATTTTAAGAATTTTAATACTAAAAACTCTAATAATGCTGAGCTAGATGGATATTTGCGCATGCATGGCTCACCAAACTACACTTTATGCCTCCATGCAACTAGACAACAAGGATCGGACGTATGTGAAGGCTGAAAAATGCACAGATCACATGTTACAGATACTTACTTTCCTTTGTTTGCATATTTAATTGAATTTCCTTGCTCCTCTTGTTCTAAATTTTTGAAGCTAGAAATCACAAAAAGAATAAATAATAAAATAACACCAATACTAAAATAGTGTGGCTCTTATCACATGGGACAACATAAAGAGGAGTTGCCCCTTGAAAACTTTCACAGAACCATAAATCAAAGCTACCTCGCTTCCGATACCAAATCTTAGAGAACAAGCAGATTTACACAGCAAAATAATAAAATATTCTCTATATATTTCACACAATACAATAGCCTAATATATAGGCTGGAGTTTCCCTAGAATATAGGAAACTAACTCAACTACAAAATCTCAACAAAGCCTAATTATGTGAGGTGAGAATAACTCACGTAACCCATACATAACAATAAATATAATAATATATTGTTGAAACAATATATTATAACATCTCTAACAAAATCTTCTCAACAATAATAATTACACACGTAATTATTATTCACACACATAAATATGTGAAGCATTATAATATTCCTAACAGGTTACAAAGAGAACCTATGGATTATTTTCAAAACAAGTTAGGAAAACACAATTTTCTTCACCGTGTTGAGCCTTGAGTGCTTCATCTTTAGCGATCAGCCTACACAAGCCATTTCCTCATACCAAATTAGAGGGCCAGATCTCCGAATCATAATCTTGAATTTTTGCAACCCAGTTTACTCTTTTAGCTCCACAATCTTGTTGTGTCAAGATGGACTTGATTGTAATGTTGGGGACCATTATCACCGTATGAGATTTGAGTATGTAGAATATGAAAGTTTTTATAGCTTTGACCACTCCATAGGCATGTTTCTCCAATTAATTGTAGTTTATCTCATGCTTTTTTGAAGGATAACTCATGAAAGAAATAGGCACCTCCACACCTTCATCACTCTTTTGGACTATAATGGAAGAGAGCGTGTGTTTCGATGCATAACAATACATGATGAATTTTTTCTTGAAATTCGAGACATGAGAGTTGGGGCTTTGGAAATGGATTTCTTGATTTCTTTAAAAGATTATTTTCCTTCATTATTTCATTTGAAGTTTAATTGAGGTTTCATCATGGTAGTGATGTGCTTTGTCAATTTTGTAAACTTTAAAATGAAGTGACAAAGGAATTTTACCTTGCCAAAGAAAGAGTGGACTCCTTTCTTGCTTGTGGGTAGAGATAGTGCTTGAATGGATCGTACTCTCTCCAAATCAATGTGCACTCCATGTTTGTTCACAATGTGCCCCAGCAACTTTCCTTCCATGACTCCAAAAATGCACTTTTTCAAGTTTAACAATATGCCATGTTTTCTACACCTTGCAAGTACCTATTCCAAGTGATGGATATGGTCTTCCCTCTTTTTTGAAAATATCGTGAGATCATCAAGATATATGACAATGCAATGTTTTAAATATTTGAATGCCAAATCCATCGCCCTTTGAAATGTAGCTCCTGCATTGATTAGGCCGAAAGGAATTCTATTGTATGCAAAAGTGCCCCAAGGTATTATGAAGGTTGTCTTGGTGCAATCCTCTACCACTTTGATTTGATTATACCCCAAGAATCCATTAAACAATGAAATCATTTCAAATCTAGTGAATTCCTACAAAATATGGTCCATGATAGGGAGAGGATAATTATCTTTCAAAGATGCCTAGTTCAAGTTGTGGAAATCTACACATTCTTATTTTACCATTCTTCTTGCAAGACCGCAAAATGTTGGCCACCCATGTTGAATGATGGATGGGAAATATAATCCTTGAATTAAGCATCTTCATTACCTCATGTTTGATGGTATCATCAATATTTGGGTTATATGGCCTTTGTTTTTTCCCTGAATGGCTTGGAATCTTGCTTTAAGGGAACCAAGTGATGTATTTTCTTTAGTTAGAAGGAATTGAGTTCATCATAAGAGTAGGCCAAAACATTTGAATATTTCTTGAAAATTTCAAAAACCTACTCTTCTCCTTTGGCGAACAACACTTTCCAATATTTGCCATCCTTAGCTTCCTCTAGGTGTCAATGTTTTCCTTCGCAAAATCAGGTTGGGCACGAGAAGACTATTTTTCTTTCTCTTGAATGAATTTTCCATATTTTTCAAAGAGGTCCTCCGAGAAAAACTAGGCCTTTGGGAATCTTGTTTTCTTTCAATTTGATCACTCCTTCTTCATCAATCCCTTTAATTCCTTCTTTATCTTCTTTGGCTACCACTTCTTGATGTGGATTCTCACTTCCTTCAAAGAAGAGATTATTGAAATTATCCCTTTGTTCCAAGAATACCAAGATCTGATTATCATCATTGAAGACCTACCAATGATTTACATTATCTGGTACACTAGGCCTGAACACCATCTCAATGGTTACTTTATCTTTGCCAAAATAAGGATGAGGTGTTACTAGGGAAGCTGACACTGCAAGGGAATCAGATTTTTCATTCTTCTCTCTTGGGATAGACTCAATGGAAAATGCATCAAAAGACTCAATGCAATCCCATACTCTATTTATATAATGATGGAGTCTTGGGTTTTTAACCTGGTATTGTTGTCGTACTTTTTTACTATCACCTCCGCATCACCTTGGAATTTCAAATTCTTGATTCCTATATCTTCTGCTACACTCATGCCCAAGAGGAGAGCTTCATACTCTGTAGTATTATTTGTATTATCAAATTGCATCTTGTAGGAAAATGGGTAAGCTTCGCTGGAAGGAGAGTACAACACCACTCCCACTCCTGAACATGTACTAGAGTGACTGCCATCAAATTCCATTTTCCAAACTTGGTCTTCTTCCTCATCCATAAGAAGTGGTAAGTTATCATCTTTTCAGATGTGAGGAAGTAATTACCTAGCCCATTGTCTTGAAATAGAATGTTTTCCTATGGATCATTATATTTTCGCATCTTGTACTTCATCTTCCTCATTGGAAACAATTTCTTCATCTCACCCTTCACTAGGATAGTTTCAGATGACCAATCCATTTTTATTTCTCCACCCAAATCTCTACAAAATCTACATCTTAGTAGCATCCCAAAGGATGTTGGAATGTCTTCCACTAAGATGGTGAGGAGCACCTTCTTATATGGAAAAACCGCTAGTGCTACTTTTGAAGCTTTGATTCTTCCTACCAATGGAACTTATTTGGATTCCATTAAATAGCAAGTGTCATTTTCTTGGGTCAAGGTGAGGCCTTGGGCATTCAAAAATTTTACGGGCATCACATTATCTCGAGGCTCTAGAACCTATGATGTAATTATTTAGTTGGAAGCCTTTAATGAGGAGTGAAGGGTACATTAGGCCTACAGGCCTCACAATCACGATCCTCGATTATGTTTTAGATTGTAGCTTCCAACCTTTCTAAGGTTTTGGCTTATGTTACATTGCTCTTGCGTCTACTTCAGCTAGAGATCTTTCAAATTCTTCAATTTGAGCTCTTATTTCGGCTTCATATCTTACTTCTCTTTCTATATCTTATTTTTGGTCTCTACGTCATTGAAATCTTCAAGATTCTCATTGATGTATGGGAACTCAATGTATAATGTGACTAGGATGATTGACGAAAAGGAGACCTCTGAATTCAGAGCAGATCTTGTCTTCTTTGAAGCTCTTCAAAAGTAGGATCAGTTTTTCCTCCTTGTCTTTGTTTCCAGTGTATCTTCTATCCTCCAGCTTGGAGATTTATGCTCTTCTTTGTGGTGCTTGAATTTTTCTTTTTCTTTCAAATTCAGCAGTGTGTTCTTCTTCAAGGTCGAGTATTCTCGTAGCAATGAAGTAATGGTTGACACTTTGCTTGTTATGTCAGATAGCCTCTCGCAAATCTAAAGAAATATCCTCTTGAATGTGGAAGAGTATCTTAGGTATTTCAATAGGAGGATTTCCTATAATAGCCATGGTTTGCAGACATGAGGCTCAAATAGCTATTCAAATTCTAGAAATTTTCTTTTTTTTTTTTAATTTTCTAATTTTCTAAAAAAATTGTATATTTCTGACCTTCTGGTCATATTCAGGTGCAAATGCTACTAAATTTTCCCCACAGTGGTTGCCAAAAACTATTGGCGAGAACATTTTTCGTGGGACAAATTGATGGACTTCTTGCCAACACTCTTGGATTCTAAGTCCCTCTACTTAACCAATGTAGTTTTCATATGTACATGCATGATGTAAAAGTGAGTTTTATCCTCATGGCATTTTGGATGGGGATCCAACAGGGACACTCCACTGACCTTCCATAAAATTTTTGCAAATATCTGTAAGAGAGGAATTTTCTAGGAAAGTGAGAAAGGGCGTGAGAAAGTTAGAAAAGAGAAACTAATGCCACAAGTAGAAAATCAGAGACTTGCATACACCAACCATAAATTCCATTACATACAATTGAATTTAGAAGAAAAAAATATGCATAACAAAGCAACAAGACCAAATATCATTTAATGAGCACAAAGTACCACTAAACTCCTTAGTCAATAAAGGCTAAAATTTATTCTTCCATTATTGAAGCTCAAGCAAAAATTATACATAGCATAGAAGTAGAAGATATTTTAGAGTAGGGAAAATGGAAGAAATTTTCTATCTCTTTACTCTCTTCATAAGGATATCTCTCTCATGAATTCACAAAAAACAGCTCCAAAATCTAAGAATTCTAAGAAGTCAACTAAGAAGAATTTCAAATGAGGAGCTTGCTACAATTTATAGAAGAGAAGGAAATTGTTCATCTTCCTAGTGACTTTTCGAATACTTTAATATGAATTTAGATTGTTCATATTCCACTTAAATATTTAAGTCCCTTTTCTTAAAACAAGGTGACTTAAAGTTTACATTATGTTTCTAAAGTCACTTAAAGTTATATTAAAAAGTGCAAACCTCAACACAAAAATATAACATTGAAGAGGAGAGATCATTGGGTGAGGAGAGAAGAGAAAAGAGAGAAAGAAGAGGAAGAAGAAGAAGAAGAAGAGAGAGGAGGGGGAATTATGTAGAAGAATGAGCTGCTGCAATGGATATTATCTTGCTCCCTAAATGGTTTCCACCTTGTGCTCCTAAGAAGGCCTACATCTCTCCAAGCTCCTTGCTAAAACGAGTTTCTGTAGGTTCCACTTTTTTAGCATGAGGAATACGAATGCAACTCAAGGTATATGTCCATCCATCAGCCACATTGTTGATATCTTTGCACTTCCCAAACCATGATGAATTTTTCTCTAGCGATAAGTGTAATAGAGGCCCAAATCTCTGAGAGGAATTCAAGGGTACCCTTAGTGAAGGAAAATGGATTGCCTACCTCTTTCTTGACATATTATTCAAATGGACCAATCAACTCATCAACAGTTGTGTCCTCACCCATTGCAGGTACTCCAAGTTTCTGAGTTTTCCAATTTATACTATCCTGCAACTTATATGCTTGTTCCTCTTTTCCTCCAGCTCTGTGATAGCCCAATTCATTTCCTCAAACCTTATTGCCAAGGCCCTCACCCATACACATGACAAGTCTTCTAAAGGAGTTTCAAAATCTTCTTTTCAATCAATTCCTAGTAGTAAGTGTTGCTCATTTCATCTACACTAGACCCAAAGGTTCCCAATAGTCCCTTTCTTTCTCCAAGTCTTCCTTATTGCCAAGGACCTCACCCATACACATCATAAGTCTTCTGAAAGAGTTTCAAAAATATTCTTTTCAATCAAATCCTAGTGGTAAGTGTTGCTCATTTCATCTACTACTAGACCCAAAGGTTCCCAATAGTCCCTTTCTTTCTCCAAGTTTTCCTTAAGTGCTTGTGTCTATTTTCTCTAGCACACATGTAAGTGAAGAGTTTGATTGCTTCTTGGAGCACTGACTTCCCTTTTTTAGAAATTGAGTTGATCCATTCATTATTTTCTCACCCCTGCATTGTGAACTCGTGTGTCCCTCCGATGGATTCTGGATTAAATATGTTTGATGGGTGAAATTCCTCAATGGGGATTTTCATGGCATTGGGATCAACTATATGTTGCACATAGAATGAAAGAGTTCATACTTGTTCCTTTAGTTCATCAATCTTCTTCTTATACTCATTATTCCTTACCACCATGTGAGCAAAAGATTGCTGATACATGTGAAAATCCCCTTCATGAGTTGCCAGTCCTAGTTGGATCATGCTCATCTTGTATTCAACTGGTGTCATCTCATCCACTAGCTTGATTACCTTCATCCAAGTTACTTCAATGTATTGATTACCTATTTCCCCACTATAGAACCATGTGACTCTTTATGTGGAATCTTTCTTGATATTTTTTCTTTAACCAATGAGACAATCACTAATAAGATAGGGGTTGCCACTTATTGCAAAGTACGGGTGTTAGGGGTAATCGTTTCTTACATCCAAGGAAAATATCATCATATTCAAGCTCAATGATAGGGGCACCAACCGCCTCCTTGCTCTGATGAGGTGAAAAATCCTGATGAGGGAGGTGTGAATGTCAACAAGAGGTGAGACCTCCTATGGTGGTTCGAAGATTGGGTCTTGAACCATGTATTCTTCATCCATTTGTTCTTTTTCCACCGGGATTTTCTTCCTACATTTTTGTGATCAAGTCTTCCTCTTGTAGTGACGTGAATGAGTCTTCTTCTTCTTCTACCCTAGCCTTCTTTGGTGACTTTTTGTGAGGAGAGGTTTCTATTTATGTGGCTTTTCTTTTCAAACTTTCTCTAGAGTTTTAGAACTAAAAGTCACCTCTACAAATTTTGAAGATGACTGATGGGAAGCTTGCTTTTGACCTGGAGGAATTCCTCGTGACTAGATGATCATGGTTCTCTTCTTATGAAACCAATTTCTCGTTCTCCTCACCACCTTCTCAGTCCACTCCTTTATATCTCCTAATTCACAGAACATACCAGTTGACTGAGGAAAAGGGGAAATCTTGACTACCACATACTCATGATCATACATCTCTGTCCCATCATCGTGTAAAATATCTTCATACTAAGAGAACTTGAATTTCTTCATTTCATCGACTGTCATCCTCATATGGTACTTTTCCCGCACTTCAAATTCATTAGCACAATTGGCCCAAAGAGTCCTCAACTTATGGCTCTTGTTACAATTTTGGGACATAGAAAGAGTCGGGATCATCTCGGATGTCAAAATTAGGCCTAGAAATGTAGGAATGCAAATTCAAATGTGTGAAAGTGGCCTCTAGATGAGATGCATCATTTAAGATTTTACATGTGAATACCCCGAGAGAGATAGGAAATTAAATAAACTTCTTCTTCCTACTCCTAAGCCTACTATTCACTTGAATGATCTTCTTGTAGAGCTTGAATAATATAATTTGGTCACTAAGGTTCTTGGGAAGCCTTAATGAAACTTGGTCAAGCTAAAATCTTACAGTAGGAGAAGGTTGAGAATTGTATGAAATAAGAGCCATAATTTTTAATCAGGGATGTTGTTTGTGGAGACATCCTAGCATCCAAATCACCTTCTAAGATTCGAACCACATACATTGTGAATGCATCGTTCACATGAGTAAAATGCCTATGGCTTTCCTCCATTACCAATTGTGGAAGCTTCTCAAATGTAGGTACCTTAGCAAGTAATGTTCTACGTGAGGATAATCCTTTGAAAGATCTTGAGCTAGTGAGGAGATAGACCAAGTAAGAATTCATGTGAAAATTCTTCATCATGGGTACCTAGAGTAGTTGCAGATGGATATTGTCATTGATGATCTACCCCTAGTCAATTCTCTACTTTCCTTTTGTCACCATCAAGATGAAAAGGCCCATCCAATCTTGAAATTCTCTTGTGCTTTCTCTTCACCCATAACTCTACTAAGGAGAGTGATGGTATCTAAATATCCTTCTCAAAACTCACACCTTGGAAGGTTCTTGGGCATCCTTGAGGGATTTCTTCCTGTCTTCAACCACGAACCAAGTGCTACCCCTTATACATATGCATCCATCATCTCCCAATCATGTAAGGCCATGTCCTTTGAGATGACGACCATACTAGGTGATGTAGGGATTTACAGAGAGAGTGAGATGGTTCTAGGACTACTAATCGTCATCGTTCATAGTGTACCATTTTCAGCTCATATGAGCCCGTGTGTCCCGCAGCTTGTGCAAACAATCCACTCGTGAATACTTGATCCTCAATTTTTCCTCACTCCTTGGCTGTCATATGAGATCTTAGGTCATTCAAGTCCATGTATGAGACATCATTGTCTTCTATCTCATACTCACAGGTGAAGGGTTATGCCATATTCTATCCTGTCCACTTATGCTTCATGATTTCCTTAGAAAAAACAACTTACTATTTTTAATAAGTATGAAAAATAAACTCCTCAACCTCAACTAAATGTTGTGACTCTAATTTCCTCTTCTCTCGTGTTCCTCTCACCTTCAGGATCAAATTTCTATTTTTGGTAGGTGCTCATGGGACCACTTACTATTTTTAGTAAGTGTCAAAATTGGACCAAAAATCTTGTTCTAATGAATTTTCAACTGCAGTGCATCTCCTATGTTCAACGTCTCCCTCACAGTTCTTCTATTGATGAATTTCCCAAAATAGTAGTCCCCTATGTAGAAGACTTGTTATTTTTAGAAAGTGGGCTTCGGAGGTCAGATTGATATGGAATGAAGTTTTCTGATATGGGTTTTTTTCCCAATATCGCCCTCTCGAAATCTTGGACCTACCCGCTCAATAGTTTGGGAGATTTTAAACTTTTAAATTTCTGACCTGAGCGACACTTCTGGACACGACAACCATTAATGGACCTTGAAAATTATAGGTCTATTTTTTTCCTCCATTCATGATGGAAATCACATTTTTATATATGGGTTTTCACTTCTTGTGCTTCGGTGAAATCTTGTTTTGATTTGAATGCCGGTTTGATGAGAAATCAAGCTTTTTTCCATTGTTGGGCGAAAGAGGATTTCTTTGCATTGTGAATATTTTATGTTATAGGAGAAGGGTATGAAGGTTTTTTTCTGATGTTTTTTAATAGAGGAATGAAAAAAATGGTTCGTTAATCCGTGCATCTGTTTTTGCAAGATTTCTTCAAAATTTGATTTTGCGGCAATGGGGATTTTCACTGTTCTTCTTCTTTGTTCTTTGTTTCTTCTCCTTAGTTTGATGAAATATTATTCTGAGACCTATGTATCACCATGGGAAAGAGGATTTTATTTATTTTGTTTATTTGGTTTTAGCTTTGGAAATGGTGGAGTTGTGGTTGGAAGTTACGGTGGAGTATGCGAGAGCAAGTTGTGCACAGAATGTTAGATGTTAGAAGTTAGAAGCGGGAGGAATATTTAAAATTTGAAAAAATCACAGCAAGGAGAGAGGAACATTTTCATGTCCTTTTTTCCCTCACCTCAAAAATATGTGAGGGACATCAATTTTCATAGCAAGACGCCCTACTTTATACATGGCGTAGATCCAACTACAGGGGATTTAAGCAAAAATAGCTTTAAAGCACTAAGGGCCAGGAAGCTATCACATGAGGGACCTTGAGGCATCATGGAGGGGCTAGGCACATTTTTCCAACCTTTATGTCCCTCACCTCAAAGGTACATGAGGGACATCATTTTCATGGTGCGTCAGTGATTACATATGCCATCGATCTAATGGTTGAGAATGAAGGCTTAACAAACACCTGGGGGCTAGAAATTCTTTCTTTAAGAGGTCACATGGGTGACAAGGAGTATCCTTAGGGATGGGTGCATTTTCTCATGTCTGATGTTGCTCACCTCAAAGGGACATGAGGTAAATCAGTTTTCACGGCATGTCGGGAGATGAAATGTGGCAACGATCTAACGGTGAAGGATTTGAGCTCCCGAAACATCCTGGGGGCTAAAATGGCAATCCTAAAGGTTGCATGAGGGTCCAGAGGGCTTATGGGGGCTAGGATCATTTTATTCACCTTTATTTCCATGACCTTGAGGGACTTGAGGACACAAAATGTGCCAGGCTCCTGGAGCTGACACGTGTCCTTCTAAAATTTGACCAACTCCCGAACTCGCTTCAAGAGGGAAACTTTAAACGCCAATAACTTGAGCTCCCGATAGACATTTTTGATGAAACTTTATATGATCATGACTAGAAATGGAATTATTAATCCAATTGATGGGTCATTAGGCATTTATTACTCCATTTGATCCCTAAAAATGTAATGTTTTGATCCGGTACTCCACCTGTGCATGAGAAACAATTCTTGCAGACCCATTTTGATAAAACGTTGTGAAAAAACTAATTTCACCATATTTTAGGGCTTGTAAATTCCTTTCTAATGATGTTTTTTTTTCTCCTAAATCCATCCAATCTCCCGAATCATCTTCGAAGCTCAATATTTGTTTTGGCCTCATGCACTGCCTAGGCCTATGAACCCTGATTTTAGTGAAACTATCCCAACTTCTCTGGATCCTTCCTGAATCTTCCTAAATCAAATCCATGATGTTCCTAGGAATTTGATTCACCTCCATGTCTAGTTCTTCTTTTTTTTCCACTCCATGGGGTTGCTCCAGTCCTAGGAAGGCCAGTGATAGCCCTAAATCACCTAGGGGTTGATTTGAATTTCCTAAATCACTCGGCCTTCCTAAATCACCCATGGGGTTGATTTGAATTTCCTAAATCACCTAGGGGAATTAATTAACACCAATTGGGAGGTTACTAGACTGACTTGGTAGACCTGGGGTGCCTCGAAATGATAAAATGTGAAAAAATGGTACAAGGGTATCGTTGTCATGTTTAGAAATTATCAATTTCCATGTTGCACATTTGCACAACAACAAGGTTATACCACCGCAAATGACAATATGAGACCCTTTTTTAACTTGCTTACTAGATCTCAAAACCCCCTCTAAAGTGGTATAGGAAAGGTAATGACATCTCATTTTCCCACTTTATGATATAAAGGTGAAACTTCTTGCTAATTTGAAATAATGTTGTATGATATATTAGAATTGGTTCCCAAGTTAGGTCGTCTGGGAGGAAAATTTGGTACTTGGAATAGAATTTGAAACTACTAGTATTAATTTGGAAAATAGTACTTTATTGAACTTTATTGTATTTGAAATTGATATCAATGATTGAATTTCCACCATATTAGGTCATTTGAGGGAAAATTTGTGAGAATCTATGAAAATGTGGATTCATTTATACTTGGAATAGAATTTGAGATTTACATTTTGAAAAATAACCTTCACATGATTTGAATATTTTCTTTGACTTGTTTTGGAATAAATATCATTGCCTATCATATTTAGAGAAAAAAATTGGATTATCGAAGGGGTAATAGGATACCCCGAATATTATTCCCCCTTTTGGTGAAGAGGAGAGGCCAATCGTCAATCCATGAGCTGAAAGAAATGAGATCAAATGCCTTGGAGATGAATTCAAAGTCAATATAGGAATAAAATAGTAAGGATTGTAGTATGATAACATTACATAACCAATCCTAAGAAGGAATTCCAAGGAACATTGGTATAAAATATATTTAAAATATAGGTCTAATGTCACCGATAGTGCTCCAAATGGATAAACGATGCTTAAGATAGGAAGAAACAAGAATGAAAATTAGTTTCTCATAGAGGATAGTATATGAACTATAGTAATCGTGGGTAAGGATCTAGTAGTATAAATAGTAAGGTTAAAAATTCAAAAGGAATTGTTATCCCAAATTCACCCCCGGAAAATTTGGTCAAGACAACTCCTACACATAAGGAAATTATGAAGGAAATGACTCAGACCCATGAGCTCACATTCCAGGATGACAAATAGGTTACAGGTGGGCTCAGAAATGAAGGAGTAGTGTCACAGAGAAGCCAGGAGCAAGAAGGAAAAGAAGCAGTGAAGTTTCAAGGTCTTGGGCTCAAAACCATTCAGGAAAGAATCCAGAATCGACTAAGTATGGAAGAGCCAACGAGAGAGAGCCATGTGTCCTAGCGGCGCTTCTCCAAGATGAATCCATAAAGGGAGGCTCAAACAAGCCCCACATCTCCACGTGTCCTAGGTCAAAGTGGGTTGTTGGGGTTTTCTTATTTTTGTGTTTCACGAAAAGGGAGAAAAGGTAAATTACGGACCCACGAAGCCCAATTTTTGCTCTAATCTAGCTACCACATGTCCCATATAAAAAAGGAAAGCCCAAACGAGCAGTGTCGAGACTATCACGTGGCCTCCGGTAGGTGAAAATGGAGAAAAGTATTCCATGCCATTAACACAGAATCCAATCTCTTCAACTACTAGATCTGATTCGATTCAATCCGTTGGGAACCAGAAGTGACATATTGTGGGTGGATTTGTAGAAGGCATTGATATTCAGTGGTTGAACTTTCAAAGTGGGATTTGATGCATTTCTCATGGTGGTTGGAGCAGGATTTGAATTTTCCCTCTTCTCTCTCTTTTCTTTCTATATATACTATAACACTTCTCATTTGAGAAGGAGAGACATTCTGGGCATAGAGAAACTCTGTCAAATTTGTTTCTCAATGCCATTTTTTAGC
The DNA here is from genome assembly GCA_018340775.1 of Taxus wallichiana var. yunnanensis. Classification (NCBI taxonomy): domain Eukaryota; kingdom Viridiplantae; phylum Streptophyta; class Pinopsida; order Cupressales; family Taxaceae; genus Taxus; species Taxus wallichiana. Next base: position 402,399,821 of record CM031241.1, read on the forward strand.
AGCGAACCTTCTCCCACGCCTAGCAAATGTATTTGTGCCTCTATTCCAGAAATGTAATGGTATGTGCACCTTCTAGAGAAATAAAAAAATGTGTTTTTGTGGTGTTCTTCAACCCTTTGCATCATTTTGTTGTTTCTCCATGCCTCTCCCTTTCAGTCTTGGTTTTTTGTGCATGTATTTCACATTTGCAGGTGCAGGATGTTGTGTTTCATGGATTTTAATGGATGATTTGTAGATTTGGGGCATGTCACTTCTATCTCGACCTCCCTCATCTCTATTTTTTCTATTTCCTTTTCCCTCAACAGAATATCTTACTTTTTGATGGTGTATCGCCGCTTTAGTGTAGGCTCTATTTTTCCCTCTTTCTCTCTCCTTGGTTCCTTGGAATGGTTAGATTATGTTAGATTTAGTTTACTCCGCACTTGAGTAGCTCATGGCAGGTAGTTTAGGAAAAGGAACCAGCCTTCTCTAGAGGATCATTCCCATTTGCAAGTCCCATAGCTCAGGGAGACTATGATAATTCTTTTACTGGGAACTCCTCGTGCTATGATTATTTACTAATGCATAACTTTTAGTTTGGTGGATGGAATTTGAAACACAACAACAAACATAACACAAGAATACCATAGACTATGATAAGAAGGAATGATGATAAATCTGAAATATAAATGTAAATTATAATATCAACATGAAATTGTTACAATCTCACCCATGAGGTACTTCAAGTGTTACTGACTTCACTTGCCTTCCAATAATAACTATGGGAGAAACTTCACAATTACACCTCTTAATGGCTTCTTTAACACACCTTCAAAATGATGGCTTCCTTTACACACTTACTCATACAATATTTCTCACTACTTCCTTCTATGCTAAATGAGGGGGTGGCCTCTTTATTTATAGGAATTCAGGCTTATCCACCCTATCTCTAAGATAGGATAGGAAATCTCTTCCGGCCAATCATATTCCATGCCTAAACTCTTGCCTTTACATGTAGGCTTATCTTCTAAGATAAGATAAACCTTATCATCTCACATGGGTTCCACCTTTTTAGACTTTTCCACAAATAAAATACACAAAATATTTATGACATCACTCTTTGTCCTTATTACAAATATAATATTTCTAATTCCTAATCATGTAGACCCTACTTCTCTACTTACCCCAACTTTGACATTTTAACATTACCGACCACTTACGACAAATATTTACTTTTTACCACAACATTCCTATTGTACTTTGATCATACCGTACTCTACTTATTGGCGGCACCGCATCGATAAAGCACCATTATCTTCTATCGACGCCACTACTAATTATACTTAACAACATCTTATTCCTAATACATACATTAATAAAATAGAAATTACGAAGGAAAATTTTAATGTCGACATTTTCCCCTTCCTAGCTTCTACTCCGTCCTCGAGTAGACTCTTATTCATTCAAGCTAGTGCTTGGAAAATATTTAACTTGTCATGGTTGACCCATTTCATAATGGGAGTACCATCCAATTCCTCCAGTCGATATGTACCATTTTCATGCACAACTGCTATTTTGTAGGGCCCCATCCATTTGGGAAGAAATTTTCTCTGCCTTTTTTTTTGTATCTGAATCATATACTAGAACCAAGTCATTCACATGAAATGGAGACCAATGGATCTTTTGATCAAAGTATTCCTTCTGCTTCATTTTCTTCTTATAGCTTGTATCCTTCGCTATTTCCCTCATTTCCTCTAGCAAATGAAGATGCACCAACCTTTCTTTTACTGAATCACTTTCATCCATCCTTTCATTTTTCATAACTCTCACAGTGGGAATATCAAACTCAATAGGAAGAACTGGATCAATGCCATAAGCCAATTGAAATGGGAGTATCCTGTTGCTGACTTTGATGTTGCCCTATATGCCCACAATGCTGCATGAATCCTTTTATCCCACTTATGTACCTGCAAGGCTGCATCTTTGCTAGAATTTGACACAACACAAAATTTGTTCATTCCACCTGTCCATTTGTGCTTGGCTTGTATGTTGTTGCCTTCCTGTGCTTAATAGAAAACTTGTTGACTAGGGCTTCTACCACCTCATTAATGAAGTGGCTTCCTTGATCTGTTACAATTTCTAATGGGCAACCAAATCTGTGACAATGCGTTCATATATGAACCTTGCCACTTCATCCATGGAAGTTGTTTTCAATGGCCTAGCTTCAACCCACTTGGTTAAATAATCTGTGGCAACTACAATATACTTATTTTGGCATGGGGTAGTTGGAAGTGGACCTACAATGTCTATTCCCCACTTTTCAAAGGGACCAAGTGGAAGAATAGGGCATAATGGAGCTGATGAAGTCTTACGGTTACCATGTGTTTGACAAATATCACATGTCTTACAATAATTATAACAATCTCTAAAAAGAGTGGGCCAATGATAACCTGCATCCAAGATCCTTCTTGCTGTAAGTTGTCTGAGAAGTGTCCTCCACATGTACCATTGTGGAATTCTTCTATCATCTCCTTCCCTTGATCACGTCCAACTGCCTCTCTTGTACTATCCATCAGGTCCTATTCAAATAATACTCCATGTAGAATAGAATATGGACGACTGGCTTGAGTAATCTTCCTCTTAGTCTTTGCATTGGAACCATCAAGAAACTTGAATTCATTCAGATAATTCCAAATATCTATGTATTCACTAGGGATTGTGTCAAGGGATAACAATGTTACATTTGGGAAATCATCATCATCACAAGATGAACCTAAACCATCATAGGCTCGAGAGAGTGCATCTATATTGACATGCTTCTTTCTTGGCCTATCTATAATATCAAATTCAAATTCTTGTAGCAAAATTATCCATCTTACTATCCTCCCTAATGGGTTAGGCTTATTTACAATATATTTTAGAGCCTGATGATCTATTACAACTATAAATTTCTGCCCTAACAAGTAATTTCTAAACTTCTTTACAAAGAAAAATGATAGCTAGAGCCTCTTTTTCTATTATGCAGATAATTTACCTCAAAGACTTTGCTCATTTGTCTACTCCCAAAGTAAACTGATGATCATTCCCATTTTCATCCTTTTGGCTCAGAGTACTTCCTAGTGTTGCATCTGAGGCATCAATATACACAATGAATGGCTTGCTCCAATCTGGATTCTTTAAAATAGGTGAAGACACCAAGGCTTCCTTCAGTTGTTCAAAAGCTTCATGTGCCTTATTTCCTGGTTCATAAGTAACATCCTTCTTCAAGAATCAAGTTAGTGGTCATGTGTAATCTTTGAGAAATTCTTGATGAACCTTCTATAGTAACCCATGGCCTAAAAATGATCTCAACTTACTTCTATTCATAGGAAATGGTAACTCTTTGATTTTTGAAACTTTATCAGGATCAGTACCAATACCATCTCTGGATACAACATGCCCTAACAAAACACCTTTAGAACATCCAAAGACACACTTTGTAGGGTTTAGTGAGGCTTGTGCTTCATCTAACCTTTGAAATGTTGTCTCCATCTAGTGCAGGTGGTCCATCTTGCTCCCATAGATGCAAAAATCATCCAAAATACTCTGATGAAGTTCCCAATGTAGGGTTCAAACACCCTATTCATCAAATATTGGAACGTTTTCAGAGCATTACACAACCCAAAAGGCATAACTCTATAAGCAAACGTTCCCAAGGAGTGGTGAACGTGGTCTTCAGCTGATCTTTCTCCATTATACGAACTTGGTTGTATCCACTATATCCATCAACAAAACTATAACACTCCTGCCAGCTACTTCATCCAAGATCTGATCTGAGAATGGAAGAGGGTAATGATCCTTCTTTGTTGCCTTGTTGAGCTTCCTATAATCAACACAAATGCGTAGTTTCCCATTCTTTTTTATTGAGATCACAATGGGAGAAACCCATTCTAGAATTCTCCACAAAAAATATGAATCCTGCATCAAGCAACTTATCTATTTCTTCTTTTACAAGCCTTGGAAAAATTAGGATTCATTCTATATGGCATTTGCTTTATGGGCTTAACACCATCTACCAGCTCAATAGAATGTTCTACCCAACTTACTTGATGGAGTTCCTTGTAATCAAAAGTGAATATGTGTATGTACCTTCAAAGAGCTGGAGGTAGATTCCTTCTCACTCTCCATCACAACATCACCAATCTTTATTTGTTGGAGACGATCATCAATTTCTTCTTCGATAATTTTATGGGTTCATGAGTCGGTGTGACTGAAGGATATCCATGACCAAAACATCAACCTCACTTTCTTCATCTTCTGTGTCCACTTCACTTAGTACTAGAGTAATCAGAGGATGTCCAATCATCAGTTTCATCACTTGAATCCACAGTTCTACCTTATGATGCCGAGGGATCACATTTATCTTCACCCTCTCTCTACCACGTCCAAGTGTCATGAAGCCTTCATTCCAATAGTTTCTTGCATGAACTCTCCTTAGCCATGGTCTTCCCAACAACATTGGGTACGCAACAGTACCATTTTTCATCACCTAAAAGTCTACCACACATACAACACCCATAACAGATATTGCCACATTTGAAACAACACCTTCTGGTTTAGTTTTTCCCTTATTTAATGACCTTAACATAAGTGTTGAGGGGCGATCAATTTTTAAACCCAACATATTCATTACAGACTTGGTCATTACATTAACTTGCAACACCTCCATCAACTAAGACATCATGAATTGAAATACCATTACATAATACCTCAGCCAGGTGGGAGCGTAGGGATCCGCCTCTACCTCCAAAATAGGGACCTCAACCTCCTTCCTTCATCGAGCATTGAGTCCACTTCGCAGCTCCCGCCTCTTCTCAGAAGACATAGCCAAGAGTTGACCATATGTAATATTTGCAGGCCTTTTGGACAGATCTTCTAAGATGGAGTATGGTCCTTGTCCCTGTGAAATCAGAAAATCCTACACACCCAACTTTCTTCTCCTATGTTTCTTACTAGTTTCTCCTTTCATCTTCTTAGGATCATTTCCATCTTGGTTATCTTTTTCTTTCTTTCTTTTTGTTACAAACACATCTACTTCATTATTTATGCTCTTATCTACTACATCAAAAGAATTCATAGGTGCTTTTCCTTTATCATTATCTCTTGTACTAGATGTAGAAGCTCTATCTAGACAATTATACTTATAATGACCCTTTTTATAACAACCATAACATACAACTTCAGAAATATTTCTTTTTAGACCTCTATCTCCTCCCTGAGAACTAAATTATTTTCCTTGAAGAAGATTAATAGTTAACTGGCCCATCTTCCTGAGCAGATCTTCATACTCAGTAGATGTACTAGGAGAAAGATTTGTGCTCACCGAGAGTGGTTGTGGATTCTAGACCAAAGGTGTTGGTGTAGGCTCTACCTTTAGCAACAATTTCTTTGGGATCCTCTTCCATGCTTTCTTTTTTCTTCTTGTAATCTCCTTTGCTTGTTCAATGGTAGTTGGGTGGTCATACTTCACTCGTTGTCTGATCTCTGGCTTCATCCCAAGAATGAAGTGCTTACAGAGGAGATTATCCACGCCATTCATCAACCCATCCGCTAATCCTTCCTTCCGATCTGGGCATCGAGCTTCCTCCTTAGCTCTAGAACACGAGCATGATAATCCCTTATCTTCTCCTTCTCTCCTTGGGATAGCTTTGTGATATCGATCATGAGATCTACATATTTCTGTTGTTCACCAAATTCTTCAAGAAAACTTTCAGTTAATAAATCCCATGAGTTTTTCACATTATCACCTAGTGTTTCAAACCACCTAAGGGCTGAACCATCCAAAAAGGTAGGAAAAAAATTCAGTCCATTGTTCCCTTCTTATGAGGCCATTACAAATGCAAGATCGTTTAAACTCTTGAATGAAAGAGGAAGCATCTTCATTAGATTGGGCTGAAAAAACAAGAATCTTCCCCATTTTCAAAAGTAACCACAGTGAAATACCAACCCACAAGTACAATCAACAAGACTTATGTGCACAAATAATTACTAATAAAAGTATAATAGAAAATAGAAATGACCACGGTAAACTATGGTAAAACTTGACTTACTACGGTAAAAACTGACTTTACTATGGTAAACACTATTCATAGTAAAAAAAAGTTAAGTTGTGGTAAATACTATTCACGGTAAAAAGTGACTTTATCATGTAAATACTATTCATGGTAAAAGTGACTTTACCATGGTAACTACTATGCACAAGTAAAAACAAGGTTACCCTCCAAATGTTTTCTCGACTAAGTGGGAATATCTCTCCGTAAAAATCCACCAACGAGGAATGGTCCTTAGAACGGAACCAAAATGTCATCACCAATCCGACTATGATAATTCTTTACCGGGAACTCCTCGTGCTATGATTATTTACTAATGCACAACTTTTAGTTTGGTGGATGGAATCTGAAAACACAACAACAAACATAACACAAGAATACCATAGACTATGATAAGAAGGAATGATGATAAATCTGAAATATAAGTGTAAATTATAATATCAACATGAAATTGTTACAATCTCACCCATGAGGTACTTCAAGTATTATTGACTTCACTTGCCTTCCAACAATAACTATGGGAGAAACTTCACAATTACACCTCTTAATGGCTTCTTTAACACACCTTCAAAATGATGGCTTCCTTTACACACTTACTCATACAATATTTCTCACTACTTCCTTCTATGCTAAATGAGGGGGTGGCCTCTTTATTTATAGGAATTCAAGCTTATCCACCCTATCTCTAAGATAGGATAGGAAATATCTTCCGGCCAATCATATTCCATGCCTAAACTCTTGCCTTTACATGTAGGCTTATCTTCTAAGATAAGATAAACCTTATCATCTCACATGGGTTCCACCTTTTTAGACTTTTCCACAAATAAAATACACAAAATATTTATGACATCACTCTTTGTCTTTATTACAAATATAATATTTCTAATTCCTAATCATGTAGACCCTACTTCTCTACTTACCCCAACTTTGACATTTTAACATTACCGAACCACTTACGACAAATATTTACTTTTTACCACAACATTCCTATTGTACTTTGACTATTACCATACTCTACTTATTGGTGGCACCATACTGACGGCGCCGTTATCTTCTATCATACGCCACTACTAATTATACTTAACAACATCTTATTCCTAATACATACATTAATAAAATAGAAATTACGGAGGAAAATTTTAATTTCAACAAACCCTATGGATTGGGACAGTAACATCCCATTTTGGACACTATTTTCTAGAGAGTTGGGTGGTTTTTTCCAAGTTGTTTTAGAAACTTTTGTACTATTTTTTTGTATTAGCATTACTAATGTTGTGTTTATTGTATTGTTTGTGCTATGTAGAGGGATGTACACTTGATGGAGTTTCGTGGAGGTAGACACTTATCCACACCGCTTATGTTGGGCTTGGAAGAGGAGTGGCATGTTTCGGACCATGTCGGGCTCAACATATTGCTAGATTGGGGGAGATTATTGGGGTTGTAATATTAAGTGGGAAACTGACTTAATACAAACCCATCATAGACTAAATGGTTAGGGCATATATATTATATCTAAAATATAAGTATGATATAATACACTCTTTGCATCGATAGTGTTTAAACTTAAAATATAATATTGACCCAAAATAGGGACACCCACCTTGATATAAATCAAGGTGATCTCTTTGAGATCAGATACAATAAAAAAATAGAGAAGTGAATGCATGCGAGTTTTTTATGTGATCATATTGTAGATACATGATGTGAATCGTGTAAATATTCATCTACACACATGAGTGATAATTTATAATTCCTCCTTAAAGTTGTAACTACCTTGGATTCTTGAAATAGTGGGAGTACTAGGTGAAATACATATTCTCAATAAAAGATAAGTGATTTTTCAGTGGGTTTTTACTGAAAGGTTTTCCCACTTAAATATTGTGTCTTATGTTCATTTACTTTCATGTTCATGCACTAAATCTAATATCTAATTCATTTTGTGATGTAATCTATCATAACTTGTTATTCAATCAAAAACTATAATCCTTGGAATTTATTTTGGTAGATGTATAAATTTTTGGTAGTATCTATCCCCGTGTTTCCTAACATGGTATCAGAGCTAGTATTTATTCTTGTGAAAGATAAATTGGTTTGTTTGTGATTTACAGGTGTAAAGAATCTTATAAATATTAAGTACTTGGAAAATTTCAAGATCTACAACACACTAACCAGTGTTGTGCATTTGTTTTAGTCCTACAAGGTGCACAAACCCTAATTCAATTTGAATTAACGTAAACATGAAATGTTTTAATGCTCTAAACTAGAGTGTATGATCAAAACCTAGGTCGTTATTGACTCTACATGGTGTGATCTATTTTTAATCATTTATAGACCTCTTTTGTATTTTTCCTATCTTTTCATGGCTTTCTTCCTTGCATCACAGATCTTCCTTAGATTCATGGGTTTTTAGTGTTGTATAGCATTTCTAAGTGTTTCACATAATTTCTATGTTGCACATATTATTTCTAACTTGCATGGAGTTTTTGAGTATTTTTAGTGTTTTGTGGCTATATGTGTTGTTATGTGGGATTTTTCTTTCATCCATGGCTCTATGCATTGTTGTGCGGATTTATTGAGTATTGTGCTATATTTTTTAATGTTGCACTCCTCTTTCTATGCCTTTTCCTTATTTAGTGGATTATTTTCTATGTTCCATAGACTTCCTCTATCTTACTGAGTGTTTTCCTTATTCTATGGTATTTTCCTTGTTCCGTGGACTTCCTCTATCTCATAGACTATTTTCTTTGTTCCATATATTTCTTTAGTCTAACAGACTGTTTTATTTGTTTCGTTTAATTCCTTTGTCTCACAATCAATGTTCTTTGTTTTGTATATTTTATGTCACTTTGGACCAAATATATTGTCGACTCGAACCAAATATATTGTCATCTCTAGACTAAATATATTATCAAATCCAGACCAAATATATTGTAATCTCCAAAAAAGTATACTATCAACTCCAAACTAAATATCTTTGCTAGCTCCAGTCAAATATACTATTAAAACCCACATAAAAAAATTCTATTTTTTTTTTTGAAATGGCTAGTTCTTCTAATTTCTCCATGGATAGATCTATGTTATTAAATTGTACAAACAATAATATTTTGAGAATTAGGATTAAATCTATCTTTATGGAAGGTGGGTTGAATCTATAAATTTTGAATACAATTCTCTAATAAAAAATAATACTTGGGAATTAGTCCCTCTTCCTCATAAAAGAAGCATTGTAAGATTTAGATGGTTGTATAAAATTAAGTATAACTCTATTAGTACGATTGGAAAATTCAAGGCATGATTAGTTGCTAGAGGTTTACTCAAAAACCTGGTTTAGATTATGTTGAAACATTTTCTCTTGTTGCCAAAATGAGAACTATTATTATTCTAGCTCTAGCTACTCAACATGGATGGGAGATTCACCAAATGGATGTTAAGAATGATTTCTTAAATGGTGATTTGAAAGAAGAAATCTACATACATCAACCAAAAGAATTTGAATAAAACTTGGTAAGGTATTATATGTGTTTAAGCTTAGTAAATATTTCTATGTTCTTAATCAAGATCCTAGAGCACAGTGTGCTAAGATAAATAGTTTATATTTAAAGATCTTGGTATCAAAACATGTTTTGCTAACAATAATTTGTTTGTAAAATATGAAAACAATCATGTTATCATTATTGTCTTATATGTTGATGATCTCTTGATTACTAGTAGTGATAAGAATCTAATTTTTAAAATCAAAGAGAATTTAAGAAAACATTTTGAAATGAATGATTTAGGACTATTAAATCATTTCTTATGAATGGTTATTTGTGAAAATCACAAATCTATTATTGCATATCAAAAATAGTATGTTTATAACCTTCTTAAAATATTTAACACGATTGATTGTAAGTTTGTCTCTATTCCTATAGAAGTTGTAATTAAACTAGATCCAAACCCTTTTTGTGATAAATTTAATCCCACTTTATATATAAAACTTTTCAGTAGTTTGATTTATTCGATGTGTCACTAGGCCTTATATATCCTATGTAGTGTGAATTTTTTCTAGATTTGTGCATGATCATTATGAGGACCATTGAAAAATGTCAAAAAGGATTATAAGGTATATCAAAGGTACAATCAATTATAGTTTGTATTATTATTCTTGTGATGATGAAAATTTATTTGGTTATTGTGATTATGACCATGTTGCTAATATTGTGGATAGAAAATATATTTCTAGATATATTTTCAAGTTGGGTATAGGTGCAATCACTTGGAGTAATAAGAAGCAACCAATAATATCTATCTATTCTACTAAAGCATAGTATATAAGTGTTATGGAAGAAGTAAAGGAATCCGTGTGGGTGAAATTATTATTGGATAAAATTCATATGGGCATCAAAGGAAGTACTCTTATTTTATGTGATAGCCAAAGTTACATTTCTCTTGCAAACAATCCAATTCAACATCAAAGAACCAAGCATATTGAGATTCATATGCACTTCATTTGAGAGAAATTTTTGAATGGTGACATAGACCTCAAGTTTTGTTCTACTGAAGATTAGGTTGTAGACATTTTTACAAATTCATTGTGTGCTATAAAGTTCTATAAAATTTGTTATTTTGGGAATTTCAAATTTTGGCTCAAATTATCATGTGGATGAACTTGATCTCTACCTCTAAATCAATTGAGAAATACTCAAATGATCATGTGAATGAAATTGATCTTCACCTCTGAATTAGATGAGATTATGTTGTTTGAGATTTGGCCTTTCAAATTTTCCCTTGAGGGGGAAATAAGGATGATGAGAAAATAAGGAGGATTGAGCATGTTTTGCATGTTTTTTTCAATGCCACCTCTTTTGCAATGTCACCTCTTATCGGCCTGATTGTGTTAATTGTAAACTCCCTATACTATTTCTATTTTGTTTAAGTAAATTATCACTTTATGTGAATTTTACTTGTAATACCCAATGAAGCATTAGATATGAGAGATTTTTAACTCCATAATCTTATGTAAGACTTCATAGGTAATCACTTTATCTTGAATTTTTTTTTTTGTTCATGTGTACTACAATATTTATAAAATTTATGGAACTCATTCTTTGTGCTAAATTTTCTTGAAGTCCATATAACACTAAAGTAGTGTACCATGGCTTTTCTAAAACTGCGTAACACCTAATTTGGTTCACGGCTTGTTTAAGTCTCATGAGATATTGTGGTAGTGTATCGTGGAGTTTCAAAACTTGTGGAACACTAAAATAGTGTACCTCAGAGTTACAAAATTTACTGAACAAAGGTTTTATTGCATGTTAGCCTAAATCACTTATATGATTTATGGATTGTAATTCCTTTTGTACAAAAAAGTGACTTGGCATGTGTTATTTGGAACAATATTTATATATTTACATGTTAGCCTAAATATCCATGTGATGATTTATGGATTATAATTCCTTTTGTATAAAAAGAAATTCTTGCATGTTTCCCTACTTAACATTAAGGGAGAGTGTTGGGGTTATAATATTAAGAAGGAAACCAACTTAAAAAAACCCACCATAAGCTAAATGGTCATGGAATATATCTTATATTTAAAATATAAGCATGGCCCAATCCACTACTATGTCGAATTGTTTAAACTTAAAATATAAGAGTGACCCAAAACAAGACCACCCACCTTGATATAAATCAAGATGATCTCTTTAAGATCAGACACAATAAAAAAAGAGAGAGGTGTAAATGCATGAGAGTTTTTATGTGATCGTATTGTAGATACATGATGTGAATGGTGTGAAGATTCATCTACACACATGAGTGAATGTATGTGATAGTTTATAATTCCTCCTTAAATGTGTAATTGTTGTGGATTCTTGAAATATTGGGAGTGTTGGGTGAAATACATATTCTCAATAAAAGATAAGTGATTTTTCAATGGGTTTTTAATCAAAATGTTTTCCTACTCAAATATTGTGTTGTGTGTTCATTAATTTGATGTTCATGCACCTAATATAATATCTAATTAATTATGTGATGTAATATATCATAAAATTTTATTCAATCATAAACTATAATCCTTGGCAATTTATTTTGGTATATATATATGGTATTATCTATCCCCACATTTATGAACAGAGATACCCCATAATATGTATCTGATGACCACATTGTGTGAGATATGGTACATAGATACTTTCACATTTTGGTTACCCACCGGTGAGATGACAGTGACATTGGAGGATGTATATAAGATTCTTGACTTCTAATTGTGGGAGAGAGGGTACATGTGATGGTCACAAAAGATACATGGAGGTGATATAGGGATATGAAATAGTATTTTGTAGGGTCACGAGAACACATTGAGTCATCGATCATGCTTCATGACATTGTTATATCAAGTGTGCACAATTGAAAAAGTTTATTATAGTGATATTGGCATCTAGTGTGGTAGTGGATGGAGGCGGGTGTCTATTTCATATAGGATGCATGACATTTACTAGAGTATTGAGGAGCATGACACATAGTATGTGTGGATTCAATGTGTGTTGGCACACTTATACAAGGATTTATATCATTTCACACAGAAGGACCATGGTGGTGGTATAGGAGCCACTACTTTATTACATGTGTGGAAATATGAGCATAACATTATAATGTGGCGGTTGAGTGGGCCGAGGGTGGATTATGGTCAATTTGAGATCTTTGTAGCTCAATGGGTGGGCCCGAGGAGCCGATGGTTTGATACGATGACCTATAGGTCAATGTTAGATAGGATGGGGCCCAAATCAATTATTTGGAGACCTTATAGGGATTCTAGAGGATGGGTAGAGGATTATGTAGATCTGCAATACATTTGACACACCATGTGGTTGGAGTAAAATTTTCCAAGGGTTACAAAGTTATTTTAGTATGAGCGAGTATCTAGACATTTTGGAATTACACAAGAAGTGCATCTGGAGCCTTATGTATGGAAGATATCTTACAAGTAGAAGGGAGAGTAAGAGTTAGGACAAGGCATATTGGGTCTCAATTATAGTTACATGTTCCCAAGGAGAGGGATGCAAAGATAGTGAGGAGTAGATTTGATGATGGAGGGTGTACCTAGCTTATATCTTGGTGGGTGGAGCACCGATGCGTGCTATTATATCTAGTGGTTGTAGATGTGTCTCGAAGTTCAGCCATGTTGACCTATAGGAGTAAGAGAGGCAGCAAAGTGTGATAAGTTGTCCCCAAGGATGATGTCATACTTGACGACGATTGCACAATATAATTAGAATTGATATATAGATGTTGATATTGGTATTTATGATGATTGGATACTAATAAAGATTATATGATTACATGTGATGAGTATTGGTAACTTATTGTAGATATGTCAATATACATGTTGAATTGCAACATGACCCAAAATGTGCAAGTGGGGGAGGTATGCCTGAGAGGGTTGATCACATTACCGGTGAGCATGCCTATTTTTTCGACCTAGTAGTCATAGCAACCTCTACATGTAATCTATTAAAATTAAAGTGATATGAGAAGATGATGAATTTAACACGAGCACATGAGGTAGTCAAAGGAGGTGGCCTCACATAAAATATGTTTGAGATATATCTGGAGCTCTAGGGCTGATATGTGGAGCTCGTGGTTGAGGTAGTAGACTTATGAGCAATATTGGAGGAACAATGGTCGTGATATCATCGTCGAGAGATCGAGTGGGTGCATCTAGTTCTAGTGTAGCTATAACCTATTGTAGTGAGGATGCTTGTATGATGTATAGAGAGGGATTAGACTGTGTAGTTTTTATTCTTATATATATATCACTTTGTTAATGATGTGGACATGTAAGTACTAATATATCCACTTAGCAAATGATGAAACTAATGAGAAGCGATATCAATAAGAATATTAGGAAAAGATTTGAGTAAAAATATATCATTAGAAAATGAATCCATAGCTAGCCTAAAAGCCTTAATATGCATATAATGATTACCCATTCCATCAAAAGGTGAAAAGGTAGGCACATTAAAACCTATATGAAAATATGAATTGTAAATATTCTTAGAAATAGGGTTGCCATGAAGGGAATTATTATCAGTACTAGCATAATAGTCCTTACTTTTAAGAGTAAATGTATGTATCTTATTTTTTAAATCAGCAACAACATGTGTGAGAGAAAGAACTTCTTGAGGAGGAATAACATACACATTGATTGGATCATTAAGGGTTTATAATTTTCAATTTATATGTAGCCATGGGTACACTCTTAGGTTATAAGTCAAATTTTAGATCAACAAGAGGATAACTAGTAGCAGAAATGTGAAGAGGATCAATAGGAAGGGAGATTTGTACACATTTATCAACAAGCTCAACCAAAGGAGGAGGACAAACAACATGGATATTTTCTTTATCATCATTTAGTACATTATCTTTAAAAATATGAAGATTCTAGTAATACATGCATCATGACTAAAATCATATTGTAACACATCATGAGAAGCAATAGGAACATCAACAATAAGAGCACAAACAATAGGAGGATTCATGCATGTAAGAGAAGAAGAAAGATAAGTCTCTTTAGGCACAATGGTCAATGGACAAGTAGAAGGTGGAGGGGATGGGGAAGGATCTGAAATAGAAAGATTAACCTCAACATGATTAGCCCCAAGGATTTGTGCATATGTAAGGGGAGGGTACGAGGAGGGAGGAGGAGGATGGCTATGGCCACGATAATAGAATCGGAAAAATCAAGAGACTCGGGAGAAAGATAAGTTTCATTAACAAGGTCTTCTTAATTAGAAAATTTGACTAAATCCTCAACACATGTCTCATTAGTAGAAATAGACTCACTATCGAACAAAAACACTTTCGCATCCTCTATAGGGGGTAGCAATATAACATCGGGGTATGTTTATAAAGCTTAGTAAACACATGAGGTATTACAAGATTATAAGTAGGGGTAATATGATACTTGCAATAGAAAGAGGATTCATCCTTAACATTAGTGAAATAAGGTTGAATACCAGTCATAGGAATGGAGTCATACTTAGGAGAACTAGACTTGGATTGATGGTTTCACAACATATTTTGGTAGGCCATGAGGAATATACAAAAATAAAGGATCCTAGAGAAATCTAGGGTTCAATCAAACGTTGGGTTCACCAAATGATTTAATGAAATTTAAATCTATGTAAGGACATTGTTGATCAAATAAATATGCAAGATCTAGCTAAATAAATACAAGCAAGAGTGAAAGATAGGAGATAAAAATGACTTAACTTGTAACTATAGGTCTAAACTACTTATGGGATAGAGACTTATCTATAAGGGAGTATTCAAGATACTATGTAAGATTTGTCTTTGATTTTGAATGTGACGATCTTAGGGATAGGAGCGCTTGGAATGGGACAGAACCAACCGGGTATTAGCATCTGTTCAAGGTATTGGTATCTATGGAATACATTTTTCTATGGTTATTTCTATGTTGTTTCTTGTTTGATGTAGGTCATGTCAGGTTTGTTGCACTTCTACTTTATGACACTTGTACACGTAAAAGAAAACCTAGCTACCTCTATAATATGCAAGAACACATTAGATGAATAAAAATATGCATATGCTTGAGTCAAACAGACCTTGGTGGTCACCCTAATGTGATTGTCACTAAGATTTGCACTACATTATGTGTAGTTCTTATGGTGTATGATTGAAATGGTGTCCATTGAGTCGGGATTCCCTAGTGTCATTCACCCAAAGAATAACAAGCTACAAATACTTGATACCAATGTAAAATGTGTGGTATATAATAAGTCTTGCCCTATTAATGCATCCCAAAATGTAGTCCCTTGTGTTGTTCTTTGGTATGTGGTAGATATAGAAATGATAGCCCAATTTCCCCTTAGAATAGTTAGTAAGTTGTGTATATATATGAGTTCCTTCTTTGAATTTAGGAGCATAGTGACACCAAAATATGACCTAGGTCGTGAAAAGAAGAAAAGAAAGGACCCAAAGCCAAAGAAAACTGGAAAAGCAAAAAATAAGGTAAAGAGGATAAAAACACCAAAAAGGAAATTAGCCCCTATGCACTACTGCCTTGTCTGCAGGTGATATTGTCCTCTAGTAAGCAAAAGAGAAAAAAATGAAAGGGAGGAACATGGATCCTTGTGAATCGACCAAAAATATGCAAATGCTAAATAAAAGATGAAAATAGAACCAATCAAAGTAAGAAAAGGACCAAAGAGGTGTCACCAATGTGTAGTTTCCATACTTAGAAATCATGTATGTAGCAACATACTAGAGGTATAATGTAATAGTAATAAGTGTGTATTTTAATGACTACAAATATAGACTACATCCTAATAAAGCATTTTTATTTGTAGAAGTTTATGAATTAGAGAGTATGTCTTCTAGAGTGTGTAAAATGTGATTAAACAATATCAAGTCTTGATAAGATATAATAGATATACTTGAATGTTGTTGTGAAAAGTTTTTATGTAAAAGTATGGTAGTGAGCACATTGTCTAAGAGTGTGTAAATAGTCTTTGTATAAAATGAGGTTTGTGGGACCTAAATAGGATATAGAGGAAGTGTCATCATGTTTTACTATGGAAATAGGGGGAATAAAAATCATGATTCCAAAGATGACACAAAATTATAGAAATTGAGACCAAGATATGGCATGTAGAAGTTTGAAACATTAATCACCTAATAGAATTAGGTTAGGATATGCAACTATAGGCCCAAAAAGGAGCATTTATTTTAAATACTATGGTGAAAAATTCAAATAGTACTTTCATTATTAGTGCTTATTGATATCGATTTTTTCTAAGATAGATAAGATGTCGCATACCGAGAGGATTTTTAATTTTGATTTGATCATGTAGAAGATAAGATACATGTACATATAGTCGATTAGTTTGTAAGTGTTATAATTGTAATGTTGTTGTAAAATAGAAGTGAATTTTAACATTTTTATAATATATTTTAATTTGTTTCAAATTTGATATTTTCATAGAATATAGTACTAAAAGGTACATTTTTCACCTTTGTGGAAAAGCATAGAGTTTGCACGTTTCGATCCAATTTTGTATGGTTCGACCATATGTGTATGGTTTTGAACCAATAAGGAAAACAAAAAAAGAGATTTGTATATGATTGTAAATTTTGATATGGAGTATGTCATTGTGAATTCTACATAGTTATTTTTTATGATAAATGGTTTAATATACTTTGCATTGGTTTATTATTACAGAGAGATGTCCATGCTAGGAAGTTTTGTGATGGTCATCACATGGAGACTCTACTTGATTTGGGCCTAGGTGATGATAAGTAGGATATATTAGATAGATCCTATTTATGAAATGTAGCCATATTGGGCATATTAGGGTAGGTTCCCCAACTATCCATTTGATAATCACATTATATGAGCAATGAAATCCATACACTTGCACTCTTTGTCTCTCAATAGGGGATATGAATATGGTGTAAGAGGATGTGTACCATATTTGTTTATTACCACTTGTGGGGAGAGATTACGGATCTTACTAATACATTTACCATTTCAAATGTGAAAGTTGTGTAGATTTTGGTTAGGCATAGGTGGCCATGTAGAGCCCACTAATCAATTGAGTTGGATTGTTGTAGTAGGCATTCCATAATTACATAAATTTATTATAGGATTATTAGTGTCATTTGTAGCAATGGATGGTGGTAGGGTGTTGATTTCTATCAAATGTAGAAAATATTTGAGTCCATAGAGTACAATGGGGTGAGATATTCTTGGGGTCATAGTGTTCTAGTCCACTTATACATGGATTTATACAAATTATCATTAGAGATCCATCAAGGTGGTGTAGTTTTCATTACCTTATTGCACATATGGTTGTATGATCACATAGCTATTGTTTGGCTAGTTAGAGGTATCATAGACAATTTGGTCCATCCATATATATTTACATGACCTCTTATCAACCCACATTAGATAGGTGTCCCCTATGGGATTGTTTGGAGGACTTACGAAGAGTTTAGAAGAAGGTTAGAAGATGTCAAGGAGTTTCCTAGGGTGTGGCATACCATGTGGTTAGAGTATTAATTGCTAGGGAAAGAGATATTTATTAATGAAAATGTGTAACACACTATTTTAGGATGATTCAAGATATGCCTCTAGCACCATATGTGTGGAGGAGATATACTCATTCAACTATGAGAGATGGGATTCAATCAATAGTAACACCAACAAAATTATTTCCCTCTCCTCGACAAGGTGGATTTAGTGGTGATAGTGTGTGATGTGGATGATGCATAATGTGTTGCGGCGTATACATGATGGTGGGAAAAGTCTTGATGGAGTGGGTGTTCCCCACCCGAAAGAGGAGGAGGTAGACTAGTGGTGACCCTAATTACGAGAGGAGATGGTTTAGGAAAGGGTGATTCCCAAAAATGATTTCATAGCCATAACCATTGCTCAACATAATTATTTTGTATTTTTGAATCTACTAGTTTGTAACAAATTGATGTGAGAGCTTTTGAAAAATATTGAGAAGTTACTAATGCATGCATGTGTTATATCATGTATTCAGGTGATGCATATTAGATATTTCACATGCATCTTATCAAAGTTTCCACCAAAATCTCTGATAAATAATGATTTTATACTTCTAGTTACATGAATTCCAAGAATAATCCAACAAGTAATGCAATATAAAATTAACTCACAAAAACTAGAATGGTGTAACATCGGGAACATCTCAATAGCTCAAGCGGTGTATACAAATAGGATTGTTGTGTAAGTCATATATGATAATATTCCTAGAATAGGATGGGGGTTATACTCCATAATAGGAATGTAACTCCTATGACACACTATGACATGTAAGACATGTCATAGTTACTATTATCCAAATAAATCTCCTAGTTATTTAGACAACTTGAATATGTCTTCGGCTCCGAACTCTTCATTACAATGCTATGCATGCTAAATGCTAAATATTCACTTGGCACATTCCCTTGGTTGCATTTCCCCACATGCTTCCCCTTCTCCCCTTTCATTTTCCTTTCTTCTTTGTTCCACTCCTCCCTTGCGTACATCTCCTACACATCCGCCTTCTTCCTAGCATCTTTTCACCCCGTGCACGTGCCTATCACTTACCTCAATCATCCAAGTCTCTAGCCATCATGCACCCTTCTTATTACTTTGTAATAGTTTCACCTTGACCATGCATTCTTTACTCACTAGTTTTCCTCATTTCCTCATGCACATTTTACGCGCTTTCCTTCTGTCTTCCTCCCATGCCTCATTCTTTCACAAAAATATTTTTTTGCCCTCCTTTGGAACCTCCTCTCGCACCTTTCCATACCATGTCATTCGACATGCCCGAGTGTGCCACACTCAACCAGTTAAAGAACACCAACAAGGCACCATATTCTTGCAAAAATCAATGATTGACACGCGGCGAAATGACAAAACATCTACACAGCTTGGTCATCCTTTCAGCCAATCCACGAGTGCCACATGTTTTGCATGCATCAATGACTTTGAAAAACTTCTGATAGCCATATATTTTTCTACGAAACTCCGATCAACGCATTCTTGGACTTTTCGGATAGTTGTTAATGTAGGCTATAATGCTAGACATTCAAATTCAAATTCTTGGTAGATCTGGTAGGTGAGAAATGGAAAATCATATTTTTAAGCATTGATGAGTAGATATGATTGATATGATTGACCCTCCTTCCTTTTCCAACATGCCAAATAGACTTGGGGAAGTGTATTTGATAGATTCTTAGGTGGATTTATAGGTATTGAATGCTTCTTGTTGGTGGTTGCATTTCAAATTTGGATTTTCCCTCCTTCTTCTTCTTCTTCCATGGATTCATCTATAAATGTAAGAGTTGGGATCATTATTAATGTTGGAAATTTTGGATCCTTACGCACTTTGCTAAGGACTTCATATTTTTGTATTTTGAGTTGCATACCTCTAGATCTAGCTCTTGCATGTGGATATCAACCTCTTTCGCCATTATAACAGCTCTGTGCATTTCTAGAAGTAATAGAAGCATCATTTTTTGACTATTCTCTATCCTAATGTGTTTGCATTCCTTCTTCTTGACTTTTCTTTTATTGCATTTTTGTTGTTCCATTTCACATCCCTTATAGCTCCTTATTTAGTTGTGTTCCATGAAACTGATCTCAGTAAATATGTTTTAAGTTGTTACGTGTCTAGCCTTCTTTCATGCATTTCCCTTCATTTTCACTCAGAATAGATAGTGTTCATCCCTCTTTTCTAGTGTTATCACCTTTTAGTGTAGGTTTCCTTTCATGTTATCCTTTTATCCTGGTCCATTGGCATTATTAGCTTAGTTTCCTTTCAGCACTAGGAGTAACAATAGCAGTAGAAATAGATAGAGGAACCGGCCTTCTCTGGAGATCCATCCCAAGTGTGCAAGGTCCCAAAACTTGGGGATGGTTTCATTGTTATCACAAATAACTTGGTTCTTCCATATCCGAGATGTGGTTCAAGTTTGATGACCAACAATTTATGGCATGCCACTGGGGACAAGAATGAAATCTTAAATTTCATATTGCTAATTTTGTGTGTGTGAACTTAGTATTTCAACCTTTGGAAGATTATTTCAACACATCTAGTGACTCCCAACATTTTTAGATTTTTGTTTTAGCATCCTTGGGTGCCTTTCATGAGAACAATGCATACAAGGAAAAGTGTAGCAACTGAAGATTATTTCGAGTACCTCTAGCTATCCTCGAGAAGAGTTCATTCCAGAAAGCCGAGCAAGCATCTCCATCTCTAGTGCGCCGTGCCCATTCAACTCCTCCTCAGAGAAGACAACTAGCACGCCCTACAATGGCACATCAACCACCTCCTCCACTAAGGAACTTCACTAACTTGACTGGAGGAAGTCCCCTGGTCCTAGCCATGCAACATGATATGAAAAATGGTGCACTCAAAAGTATTCCATATTTTACTAGTGAGAATCAAGTCACCCCTTAGGATCATATCCACAATATAGTGAACGTATGCTCACTCTATGTGATCACACATAACGATGTAGCGATTAGGCTATTTGCTCCTCTTTAAAAGGTAAAGCACTTCAATGGTACTCGAGGCTTGATACTTGGATCTATTACCACCTGATGAGTTGGTAACAGCTCTTCACAATTATTTTGAAGATAAGTTAGATCACTTGTCTTTGGTGGAACAACTAACAACAATAAAGAGGGTGCCTAACAAGCGGATGATTGATTTCAACATCAAATTTTAGAAGACTTGGGACATAATTCCTCTTGTGGTAATACCTATAGTCCAACATGTTTTTCTCAGACATTATCTAAAGGTTTTGAATAATGATATCTTAGTCATGATTCAATCCATGGGAGGTAGCACTTTACCAACTACCTATAATATTGCGGTAAGGAAAAAAATAGCCTTATTCGGGTGGGAAAGAGAGCTCTTAGAACACTTATGCCCTTATTCCAAGAAATGTCACAAGTACCCTAGTCTTATTTGGCCCATATTCCTTCTCCTGAGCAAAGCGTGTGACCTATTACATCAACATCCTACTCTCCAGCGACAACAAAGGAAGAAGAAGAGTTGAAGACCCTAATTAGAAAATTTGTCAAATAAAATTATATCATTAGAGGAACAACAGGCACAATCCTATAGAGTTAGTTCTAATCGGTGCATATCCAAAGTGTTCAGCCTTAGTAGAATCAATATGGAAATTAGAGATATGTGCCCAACTAGCAGAATGATAGAAGGCATGCTAGTGCACATCTTCCCTTGCAAGTTGTTCCTCTTGCCCCCTCTCTTCTAGCACCCAATGCAAGTTAGGTGATTATTCTAGTTTAGAACAATTTGGTGCAAGATTCGGAGTGGTGCTTCCCTTGAAACATGCCTCATAGTCAATATTATTGTGCCAATGTTGTGCGCGCCCAAGCCTACATGATCTAGAATGCTTCAACCTATGAGCCTTCAACAAGTTACCTTGAAGTAGAAAACCAAAAAGGCCAAAAGATCTTCCTGACTCCAATCTTATGTTCTTTGACGTTGATGACTTCTGTGCAATCAACCAAGCTGCAGAGGACACATGCAGACCACATACCCAAGTTACTGACAGACAACATAAGATACAAAAAAATAGTACTTGATTCTAGCATGCAGTCACAATCCCAAAGAACACAAGTGGACCAGCAAAAGCATAAAGATGTAGCCAAGGCATACGGTAGTATAAATTTTCAAGTCCCTCCACAAGAGGCCTCGTGTAAAGATCCTTTAGAAGTGGTGCGTGCCCCTCATTTGGTATGCCAAGCCTCAACTTCGGCTAAAGCTCATGTTTCCACTCCTGAACAGTCAAGAAAGGATGTTGTTGTGCCCCAAATGAACAAATCGGGGGTCTTCCATTTAGTATTATGGACCAGATGAAGAAGACAAATATAAATGTCACAATGTGGGATGCCCTAGCCATTCCATCTTAGTGCGACCTATTACATGAAGCTCTAGCACAACTCTCACACCCTGATACAAATATTTAGAAGTCACGCACTACTATCAACATTTTCCAAGAAGAGGAGAAGCAAGTGAGTAAAGTTGTGAAAACCCCGCCCTTCTATATGTCTTTGATCATAAGAAAATACCTAGTGCATAATTGCATGATAGACTCAGGTGCTAATACTTCTGTCATGCCTAAGAAGATAGCTGATATCTTAGGTCTCAAGTATAGCCCTATGATAAAAGGAGTCCTACAACTTGATGGTTTGACTGTTACTACCTTATGATGAAAGGAATGATAAGAAGATTGTTTCAAGCCACGATCTTAGATGATAATAGCACACCACATTAGATTTACAAAACAAAGAGCTAAAATACCATATATGGAAATCCATCATAATCCATAATGCTCAATACATTACAATACAATGACTTGAATTACTCAATAAGAAATATGTACATATATGAGGAGGGAAGTGCAACTACTACCTAAATCAGTGGTGAAGAACTCCCACTAACTGATATTGGTAGTTAAGTTAACTCCAAAAGACTAGTAAGATAACTCCACATACATGAGAATCTAACTCAACACAACTAGTAAGCTAACTCCACATAACTAGTACACCTAAGCAAGCTAACCCAACAAGTGTAGGGATAACACAAGTGTAAGAATTATCCTATAAATAAATAAAAGGATAAATAATAACCTACACTAACACCCTCCCATAAGCATAGCTTAGGTGGGTGAAAAATAAGGTGGGTCTTGACAACAAGGCCTGATGAGGTACCCACGTACAATAACTAGGAAAATTGGACACCGCAAGGTACCCAAAACTAGTAATAACAAAGTAGAGAGAGAAAAATCTTGTTGTAAGATATCCTCAGAAGCTCGGCTCCAAAAACTCATACAATGTTGAAGAAGTGTGGTGTGCACTATGGTCTGAATCCACTACTTGATCATAGAACTCAAAAATAACTAACACTGGGCTTCACCAGAATAGCTCCATGCAAGGAGACTATCAATGGAGTGATGTCAAAAGTTTAAAAAAAACACCAAACATAATTAGATCAACTGCTATAAATAGGTGTACTACGATCCAAGAATAACCAAGGCAACTAGGCAAGGACACGATATTTAAATAAATAGGAGTGCCATGATCCAAGAAAAGCCAAGGTAATAAGGAAAGGACACGGAATCCAAAGAAGCAAGATTAACTGCTACAAATAGGTGTGTCATGATCCAAGAATAATAACCAAAGCAACAAGGCAAGGACACAAAATGCAAATTATCAAGATCAACACCACACCCTCCCATACTATGGAATGAGTAGAGTGATACCATAGATCTATATGAGTTGCCAAAATAAACTACTCGAACACTAACAAACTAACATTGGGCTTCACCAGAATAGCTCCCCCATAAGAGAGATTGTCAACATGCCAAAAAAATAAAGTGTTGAAAATGCAAATCCAAAATATCTCAACAAAAAGAGATATAAATACACACACCCATAGATATAATAATGCAACACCCAAAATTTGAGGACGTCGGGCTCAACCGAAATTACATCTGCAAGTGATTACAACACCCCCCCCAAATTTAGCACTTTATAATTAAGTGTGTGTGTAAACATTAAAATGAGAACAATTACTTTTATATTTGAAATATGTGTTTAAAAATATCACCAATGCATAGATCTCGAAAAAATACACAATTTCAAAAACATGATCACCTTAATCCGAGATACGTATCAAAAGTTATGAACTCTAGAAGGTTTTGCTATTATAATAATATTTTAATGCTGATCTTTTTTTACAGTACATGTGACACCCAAATGTCCAAAGGGTAAAAGAGTGCATCCACATGATACAGACTTGCAATCAAAGGATAAAAACTTGCGCCCAAAACCTAAAATGTCCAGAGGGTAAATCATTGCATCCAGAGAGTACACATCAATATCCAATGGATAAAAGAATGCACTCGAGGGTACAGATCTGCGTCCAGTGGATAAAAGACTACATCCAAAACAAAAATATCTAGAGGGTAAAAGAATGTATCCAGAAGGTACACGCTTATATCCAATGGATAAAAGAATGCACCCAGAGGGTACAGATCTACGTCCGATGGTTAAAAGACTCGCATCCAAACCGAAATATCCAGAGGATAAAAGAAAGCATCTTCAAGGTACACACTTATATCCAATGGATAAAAGAATACACCCAGGGTACAATTTACATCCAATGGATAAAATACTACATCCAAAACTGAAATATCTAGAGGGTAAAATAATGCATCCGGAAGGTACACGCTTATATCCAATGGATAAAAGAATGCACCTAGAGGGTATAGATCTACGTCCAGTGGATAAAAGATTGCATCCAAAACCAAAAATATCTAGAGGGTAAAAGAATGCATCTAGAGGTACATGCTTATATCCAATGGATCAAAGAATACACCAAGAGGGTATAGATCTATGTCCAAGGTGGATAAAAGACACGCATCAAAACCGAAATATTTAAAGGGTAAAAGAATGTATCTACAAGCTTAGGAGGATGGATAAAAGAATGCACCCGGAAGGTACATGCTTTATCTAGTGGATAAAAGATTACATCTAAAACAGAAATATCTAGAGGGTAAAAGAATGCATCTGAAGGTACATGCTTATATCCAATGGATAAAAGAATGCACCCAAAAAGTACAATTGTTAATACAAACTTTGACTGCAAATATCTCTTTTTCTAGCACTTGTATAAAAAAACAGAGAGAAACCCATAAATTTGATATATTTTTTTAGTCAAAAAATATTTATGTACATAATTGTACGGATTTTTTGAGAAATATGCCAAAAAGTCCTTTAAAATGTCCATATTTGACTGTCTCAAAACATAGTCAAGTTTACAGTTAATTCTAGGATTTTAGCACCTTCCAAATCCAATGGAGCACTCCATTTTGCATAAAATTTCATGCTGAATAAAAGTGCTAACAAATTCCAAATACATGAAAATAATAAACCTTTTCTTACAAAGAAAAACTTACGAGATGGATGTCTACATCATTTATCGCTCTGATACCATGAAAGGAACAATAAGAAAATTGTTCCAAGACACGATCTTAGATGATAATAGCACACCACATTAGATTTACAAAATAGAAGAGCTAAAATACCATATGGAAATCCATCATAATCCATAATGCTCAATACATTACAATACAATGACTTGAATTACTCAATAAGAAAGATGTACATGTAGGAGGAGGGAAGTGCAACTACTACCTAAATTAGTGGTGAAGAAATCCTACTAACTGATATTGGTAGTTAAGTTAACTCCAAAATTCTAGTAAAATAACTCCACATAACTGAGAATCTAACTCAACACAACTAGTAAGCTAACTCCACATAACTAGTACACCTAAGAAAGCTAACCCAACAAGTGTAGGGATAACACAAGTGTAAGAATTATCCTAATAAATAAATAAAAGGATAAATAATAACCTACACTAATATAGGAATCATCAAGAATATTAATTTAACCCTTCATGCATGTCCAAGTTTAACAATTATTCAATATGATTCAATCATTGACTTACCTCCTTTTTTTTTCCCTATATCTATCAAGAGAATTTAATGAAAAGTGGGTGGCTACTTGTCTTCTCGATTGTTCTCATATGTTACTCAAGACAAGGTCTAGTACAGTTTACCATACAAGCTGAGCTAATATTTTCCTATCATGTAGAATCATATGTCCCATCCCCTCTCCAAGCCAACTATTTAATCCAAGAACAATATTTTTTTCTGAAGAGCATCCTCTTCCACATTCTATGCCTAACCTAGTACTTGATGAGTGGGCAGAGAGGCACCATAAATTTGATCCATATGTTGAAGAACTGGAAGCCTATGAAACTGGGCTTGGTACTTATTACATTCTTGAAGAAGAAGTTATGATGCCACATTTGCTCAAGAAAGACCAAGTTGAACTTGGTCTATGGAAGTTATACTTTGATGGTTCCAGAAGCAAAAATGGCACGGGAGAAGGAGTTGTTCTCATTTCTCCCAAGGATGAGAAATTATTCTTCACGTAAAGGTTGCGCCATTCTTGCTCTAACAACTTGGTAGAGTATGAGGTGTTGGTGCATGGTCTTCTCATCACTAAAAATAAGAAGATTAAGGTGTTACAGATCTTTGGGGACATAGAATTGGTTATTCACCAGGTTACCAATAAGTTCCAGGCAAAGAATAAGCTTCTCAAAGCTTATAAACATAGATTTTGGGACCTCCTTGAGAGCTTTGATGCTCTAAATCTGCAGGTGGTGCCACGTAAAATGAACAAGGAAGTTGATCAAATGGCCATGCTTGGTTCACAGTTCTCTCTATTGAGGAATTTTTCAAAGGAAACACTCAACACATTAAGATGGTGATCAAACCATCCATTCTAGATAACAATACCAGCTGGCAATTGTTTGACAATGATGCACAGATCATCCATTTTATCCAAACTTAAGTTGAGTTCCCATCAACAAGTTAACTTAGATGACAACTATGGTGACTAAGTGATTCAAGTGAAGCCAAATCAGTTGCCTAAAGGATTGGTCACCTTAGAGAAAATGTTTAGCCCTAATGATGAATTCAAGGGTGAAGAAAGGTACATGCGTATCACGCAAGAAGACTCCCAGTCTACTACTATTACGCATGAAAAGAGTTATTGCTCAAAAGCTTACACGCATGAAGAAAAGTAGGCCTTCATCTCTCTCTATCAAAAATACAGTGATATCTTCTCATGGGAGTACAAAGATCTCAAAGGCTTTGATCTAAGTGTTGCTCAACACTTCATTAACCTTGATTCTAGTATCAAACCTATCGGACAAAAGCAATGACCAGTTAATCCAAAGATAGATCCCCTCATAAGAAAGGAGTTATCCAAACTCATTGAGGTGAAAAATTATTTTTCCCATCAAGTACTCTACTTAGGTTGTGAATCTAGTTCTAATGCGCAAGAAGATTGGTGAAATTAGACTCTATGTTGATTTTATAGATTTTAACAAGGCATCTTTGAAGGATCATTATCCTTTACCTTCAATGGAGTAGATTCTAAAGATTGTGGATAGCATGCAAATATTTTCAATGCTAGATGGGTCATCGAAGTTTCAATCATATCCTGCTCAAGAAGAGGATCAATTCATAACGGTGTTTACAACCAAGTGGGGAACATATGCATATCAAAATATTCCCTTTGGTCACTCAAATATAGGCACTACATTTCAGCGCACCATGGATATTGCCTTCAAATAATACATCAATGAGTTTATCTTGGTTTACCTTGATGACATAAAAGTCTTCTCAAAGTAGAGCATGGATCATATGGCACACCTAGAGAAAGTCTTTGAGAGATGCAGAAAGTATGGGGTGTCTCTTAACCCCAAGAAGTGTAATTTTTTTGTGGCGCAGGGTAAGCTCTTGGGCCATGTGGTTTCAAAGGATGGCATCACAATTGATCATGAGTGCATTTCATCCATCCTTTCTCTTTCCTTTTCGGCACACAAGAAATCCCTCTAGTCCTTCCTCGGTAAGATAAATTTTGTTAGGTGTTTTATCCCTAAATTTGTAGGATTGATTCAACCCATCACCCTAATGCTCAAGAAGAACTTAGCTTTTAGGTGGACATTATAAGGAAGACAAATCTTAAACAAAATCAAGAAATAAATTACTTGCGTGCTAACACTCATCAACTTGGATTATTCCAAGGATTTCATCCTTCATGCTTATGGCACTGATACGATTGTTTTTGTTGTCCTAACACAAGAAAATGAACAAGGGCTAGAACAACTAGTGGTTTTCTTGACCAAACATTGAACGATTATGAATTAAAATATAGTCACAAAGAGAAGCAGGCCTTCACCATCATGTGTGTGCTCAAGAAATTCAAAAGTATGCTCACCAAAAATCATATCAAGGTGTTAGTCTCCCACTCCTTTATCGTAGAGACTTCATTATGGAAGTAAATATTAGTGAAAAGAGAGCACGATGGGATGACCATCAAAGCCACAAAGCTGGTAAGAGGAAGTGCGCTCTACATAAAAATTGTCATGGATGCATAGAATGATTCTGAGACTTCATTATTTATGGATGAAGGTCTCCCGTGTGCAAAACTTGAGCAGAAGATGGATCCTAGCGTACGTGGTGGATGAAGGACATGCCCACATTCCTTTCCGAGGGCATATACCCTCCTAGTTTGAACAAGGGAAAAAGAAGACATCTAAGGTTATAATCTATCCCTTATGTTTTGATTGATGGACTTCTCTTCAAGAAGAATCTTGATGGCATGTTGTTAAGATGTAATCAACAAATTGTAGACTAAAAAAGTGTTAGTAGAATTTCACAATGGATTCTCTAGTGGACACTTCTCTACCAAAACTATAGAAACGAAGATCATAATGGCAGGAATCTTTTGGCCTACCCTATTTGCAGATGCACATAAGTAGGTCACAAAATGTATGGAATTCACTTTCTTTGTAGGAAATAAAAGATTGGAAGCGCTTCCCCTCTAACCAATCCAAGTGGATCAAGTCTTTTACGCAATGGGGTCTCAAATTCATAGGCATGATCAATCCACCTTCAAGTGTTGGACACAAGTGGGTATTGACAGCTACAGATTACTTCACCGGATCAACAACAAATTTCGCGCTCAAGGAATCAACTGAGTCATTCGTCCTTGATTTTCTCGAAGGTATAGTTCTGAGGTTTGGCATTCCTCAAGCCATTATCTCGATAATGAAAAATCCTTCCTTGGCACTAAAATAACTTATTAGGATCTAAACATGGGCATCTATATGAAGACTTCTTCCGACTATTACCCTAAGGGAAATGGTCTAGAAGATTCAACAAACAAGAACCTGATCAAAATCATGAAGCGCACAATGAATATCACCAAATATATTGTAATACAAAGGTATTGCACGTGCTGGGGTGGATAAAATCACAATAAAAAAGGTAATAGGAACTTCACCTTACAATATTTTCTATGGAAAGGAGGCTACTCTTCCTTTGATGCTAGAATTGAATTCATTAGCATTTTCCCAAAGAGGTTGAATTTGAAGGCGCAGACTAGAAAGAAATTAGAATGGTATAAATGGTTAATCTTGAAGAATCAAGAAAATCTTCCATGATCAAGCTAGAAAAACATCATCAAACAACAAAGAAATGGTTTGACAAAATGCTAGGCCTCAAGCTTTAAAAGTTGGGACTTGGTCTTAAAATGGGATGTCTTGTGAAGCTAAACCAGGGCACCATTTAAAGTATAATGCACTTTGGAGTGGCCCAAAACCATTAGCTCATGTAAAGAGGCTAATGCTTTTGATTTGACTCATCTTGATGGAGGCATGCTACAAATTCTAGTTAATGGGGTCTATCTCAAACCCTTCCATTAAATTTGTCACATAATTTTGTATATACTAGAGTAGTTTCAATTCCTCTTTGTGTATCGCTTCACACATTATTTATTTGTACATAGTTCTTTCCTCTATTGTGCTTCTGTCATCACCAATCCGGCACTATGATAATTCACCACCGAGAACTCCTCATCTTAAATTATTTACTAATGCACAACCTTTAATATGGTGGATGTAATGCGAAACACAATAACAAACATAACACAAGAATACCATAGACTATGATACGAAGGAATGATGAAAAATATGAAAATATAGGTGTAAATTATAATATCAACATGAAATTATTACAATCTCACCCATGAGGTACTTCAAGTGTTACTGACTTCACTTGCCTTCCAACAATAACTATGGGAGAAACTTCACAATGGATTCTTTAACACACCTTCTAAATGATGGCTTCCTTTACACACTTACTCATACAATATTTCTCACTACTTCCTTCTATGCTAAATGAGGGGGGTGGCCTCTTTATTTATAGGAATTCAGGCTTATCCACCCTATCTCTAAGATAGGATAGGAAATCTCTTCCGACTAATCATATTCCATGCCTAAACTCTTGCCTTTACATGTAGGCTTATCTTCTAAGATAAGATAAACCTTATCATCTCACATGGGTTCCACCTTTTTAGACTTTTCCACAAATAAAATACACAAAATATTTATGACATCACTCTTTGTCTTATTACAAATATAATATTTCTAATTCCTAATCATGTAGACCCTACTTCTCTACTTACCCCAACTTTGACATTTTAACATTATCGGACCACTTATGACAAATATTTACTTTTTACCACAACATTCCTATTGTACTTTGACTATTACCGTACTCTACTTTATTGGTGGCACCATATTGACGCGCCATTATCTTCTATTGGACGCCACTACTAATTATACTTAACAACATCCTATTCCTAATACATACATTAATAAAATAGAAATTACGGAGGAAAATTTTAATGTCGACATTTTCCCCCTTCCTAGCTTCTACTCCATCCTCGGAGTAGACTCTTATGGACATTCTAAGTGGTGCCTGGAAAATCTTTAACTTGTCATGGTTGACCCATTTCGTAATGGGAGTACCATCCAATTCCTCCAATCGATATGTACCATTTTCATGCACAATTTGCTATTTTATTTTGTAGGGCCCCATCCATTTGGGAAGAAATTTTCTCTGCCTTCTTTTTTGTATCTGGAATCATATACTAGAACCAAGTCATTCACATGAAATGGAGACCAACGGATCTTTTGATCAAAGTATTCCTTCTGCTTCATTTTCTTCTTATAGCTTGTATCCTTCACTATTTCCCTCATTTCCTCTAGCAAATGAAGATGTACCAACCTTTCTTTTACTGAATCACTTTCATCCATCCTTTCATTTTTCATAACTCTCACAGTGGGAATATCAAACTCAATAGGAAGAACTGGATCAATGCCATAAGCCAACTAAAATGGGGAGTATCATGTTGCTGACTTTGATGTTGCCCTATATGCCCACAATGTTGCATGAATCCTTTTATCCCACTTATGTACCTGCAAGGCTGCATCTTTTGCTAGAATTTGACACAACACAAAATTTGTTCATTCCACCTGTCCATTTGTGCTTGGCTTGTATGTTGTTGCCTTCCTGTGCTTAATAGAAAACTTATTGACTAGGGCTTCTACCACCTCATTAATGAAGTGGCTTCCTTGATCTTTACAATTTCTAATGGACAACCAAATCTGTGACAATGCGTTCATATATGAACCTTGCCACTTCATCCATGGAAGTTGTTTTTCAATGGCCTAGCTTGACCCACTTGGTTAAATAATCATGTGCAACTACAATATACTTATTTTGGCATGGGGTAGTTGGAAGTGGACCTACAATATCTATTCCCCACTTTTCAAAGGGACCAAGTGGAAGAATAGGGCATAATGGAGCTGATGAAGTCTTACGGTTACCATGTGTTTGACAAATATCACATGTCTTACAATAATTATAACAATCTCTAAAAAGAGTGGGCCAGTGATAACTTGCATCCAAGATCCTTCTTGTTGTAAGTTGTCCAGAGAAGTGTCCTCCACATGTACCATTGTGGAATTCTTCTATCATCTCCTTCCCTTGATCACGTCCAACTGCCCTCTTGTATTGTCCATCAGGTCCTATTCAAAATAATACTCCATGCGAATAGAATATGGATGACTGGCTTGAGTAATCTTCCTCTTAGTCTTTGCATTGGCACCATCAGAAACTTGAATTCATTCCAGATAATTCCAAATATCTATGTATTCACTAGGGATTGTGTCAAGGGATAACAATGTTACATCTGGGAAATCATCATCATCACAAGATGAACCTAAACCATCATAGGCTCGAGAGAGTGCATCTGCATTGACATGCTTCTTTCCTGGCCTATCTATAATATCAAATTCAAATTCTTGTAGCAAAATTATCCATCTTGCTATCCTCCCTAATGGGTTAGGCTTATTTACAATATATTTTAGAGCATGATGATCTATTACAACTATAAATTTCTACCCTAGCAAGTAATTTCTAAACTTCTTTACAAAAAAATGATAGCTAGAGCCTCTTTTTCATTATAGTATAATTTACCTCAGCATTGCTCATTTGTCTACTCCCAAAGTAAACTGGATGATCATTCCCATTTTCATCCTTTTGGCTCAAAAGTACTTCCTAGTGCTTGCATCGAGGCATCATTGTATACACAATGAATGGCTTGCTCAATCTGGATTCTTTAAAATAGGTGAAGACACCGGGGCTTCCTTGATTGTTCAAAAGCTTCATGCGCTTATTTCTGGTTCATAAGTAACATCCTTCTTCAAGAATTGGGTTAGTGGTATGTGTATCTTTGAGAAATTCTTGATGAACCTTCTATAGTAACCCACATGGCCTAAAAATGATCTCAACTTACTTCTATTCATAGGAAATGGTAACTCTTTGATTTTGAAACTTTATCGGGATCGAGTGCAATACCATCTCTGGATACAACATGCCCTAACAAAATTCCTTTAGAACATCCAAAGACACACTTTGTAGGGTTTAGTGAGGCTTGTGCTTCATCTAACCTTTGAAATGTTGTCTCCATCTGTGCAGGTGGTCCATCTTGCTCCCATAGATGCAAAAATCATCCAAAAATACTCGATGAAGTTCCCAATGTAGGGTTCAAACACCCTATTCATCAAACGTTGGAACGTTTCCAGAGCATTACACAACCCAAAAGGCATAACTCTATAAGCAAACGTTCCCCAAGGAGTGGTGAACGTGGTCTTCAGCTGATCTTTCTCTGTTATACAAACTTGGTTGTATCCATTATATCCATCAGCAAAAACTATAGCACTCTGGCCAACTACTTCATCCAAGATCTGATCTGAGAATGGAAGAGGGTAATGATCCTTCTTTGTTGCCTTATTGAGCTTCCTATAATCAACACAAATGCATAGCTTCCCATTCTTTTTATTGAGATCACAATGGGAGAAACCCATTCTGAATTCTCCACAACAAATATGAATCTTGCATCAAGCAACTTATCTATTTCTTCTTTTATAGTCTTGGAAAAATTAGGATTCATTCTATATGGCATTTGCTTTATGGGCTTAACACCATCTACCAGCTCAATAGAATGTTCTACCCAACTTACTTGATGGAGTTCCTTGTAATCAAAAGTGAATATGTGTATGTACCTTCGAAAGAGCTGGAGGTAGGATTCCTTCTCACTCTCCATCACAGCATCACCAATCTTTATTTGTTGGAGACGATCATCAATTTCTTCTTCAGATAATTTTATGGGTTCATGAGTCGGTGTGATTGGAAGGATATCCATGACCGAAACATCAACCTCACTTTCTTCATCTTCTATGTCCACTTCACTGGTACTAGAGTAATCAGAGGATGTCCAATCATCAGTTTCATCACTTGAATCCACAGGTTCTACCTTATGATGCCGAGGGATCACATTTATCTTCACCCTCTCTCTGCCACGTCCAAGTGTCATGAAGCCTTCATTCCAGTAGTTTCTTGCATGAACTCTCCTTAGCCATGGTCTTCCCAACAACATTGGATACACTGTGCATACCATTTTTCATCACTGAAAGTCTACCACACATACTGACACCCATAATAGATATTGCCACATTTGAAACTACACCTTTGGTTTAGTTTTCCCTTATTTAATGACCTTAACATAAGTGTTGAGGGCGATCAATTTTAAACCCAACATATTCATTACAGAGACTTGGTCATTACATTAAGCTGCAGCACCTCCATCAACTAAGACATCATGAATTGAAATACCATTACATAATACCTCAGCTTGTGGAGCGTAGGGATCCGCCTCTGCCTCCAAAATAGGGACCTCAACCTCCTTCCTTCGTCGAGCATTGAGTCCACTTCGCAGCTCCGCCTCTTCTCAGAAGACATAGCCAAGAGTTGACCATATGTAATATTTGTAGGCCTTTTGGATAGATCTTCTAAGATGGAGTATGGTCCTTGTCCTGTGAAATCAGAAAATCTTGCACACCCAACTTTCTTCTCCTATGTTTCTTACTAGTTTCTCCTTTCATCTTCTTAGGATCATTTCCATCTTGGTTATCTTTTTCTTTCTTTCTTTTTGTTACAAACACATCTACTTCATTATTTATGCTCTTATCTACTACATCAAAAGAATTCACAGTGCTTTTCCTTTATCATTATCTCTTGTACTAGATGTAGAAGCTCTATCTGGACAATTATACTTATAATGACCCTTTTTATAACAACCATAACATACAACTTCAAAAATATTTCTTTTTGGACCTCTATCTCCTCCCTGAGAACTAAATTCCTTTCCTTGAAGAAGATTAATAGTTAACTGGCCCATCTTCTTGAGCAGATCTTCATACTCAGTAGATGTACTAGGAGAAATATTTGTGCTCACCAAGAGTGGTTGTGGATTCTGGACCAAAGGTGTTGGTGTAGGCTCTACTTTAGCAACAATTTCTTTGGGCTCCTCTTCCATGCTTTCTTCTTACCTTCTTGTAATCTCCTTTGCTTGTTCAATGGTAGTTGGGTGGTCATACTTCACTCGTTGTCTGATCTCTGGCTTCATCCCAAGAATGAAGTGCTTACAGAGGAGATTATCCATGCCATTCATCAACCCATCCGCTAATCCTTCCTTCCAGATCTAGGCATCGAGCTTCCTCCTTAGCTCTAGAACACGAGCATGATAATCCCTTATCTTCTCCTTCTCTCCTTGGGCTAGCTTTGTGATCTCGATCATGAGATCTGCATATTTTTTTATTCACAAATTCTTCAAGAAAACTTTCGAGTTAATAAATCCCATGAGTTTTCACATTATCACCTAGTGTTTCAAACCACCTAAGGGCTTGAACCATCCAAAAGGTAGGAAAAAATTCAGTCCATTGTTCCCTTCTTATAAGGCCATTACAAATACAAGATCGTTTAAACTCTTGAATGAAAGAGGAAGCATCTTCATTAGATTGGGCTGAAAAAATAGGAATCTTCCCCATTTTCAAAAATAACCACAGTGAAATACCAACCCACAAGTACAATCAACAAGACTTATGTGCACAAATAATTGGAATCACTATAATAGAAAGTGACTTTACACCTTTCTACAATAAAATAGAAAATGACCAGGTAAACTATGGTAAAACTTGACTTACTTTGCGGTAAAAATTGACTTTCTTGTGGTAAACACTTTCATGGTAAAAATGACTTTCTTTGTGGTAAACACTATTCACGGTAAAAAGTGAAGTTATTGTGGTAAATACTATTCACGGTAAAAAGTGACTTTACTGCGGTAAATACTATTCACGGTAAAAAGTGACTTTACCATGGTAACTACTATACACAGTAAAAACAAGGTTACCCTCCAAATGATTTTACGACTAAGTGGGAATATCTCTCCGAGAAAATCCACCAATGAGGAATGGTCCCGAACGGAACCAAAATGTCATCACCAATCCGCACTATGATAATTCTTCACAAGAACTCCTCATGCTATGATTATTTACTAATGCACATCCTTTAGTTTGGTGGATGTAATCTAGAAACACAACAACAAACATAACACAAGAATACCATAGACTATGATAAGAAGGAATGATGAAAATCTGAAATATAAGTGTAAATTATAATATCAACATGAAATTATTACAATCTCACCCATGAGATACTTCATGTGTTCTTGACTTCACTTGCCTTCCAACAATAACTATGGTAGAAACTTCACAATTACACCTCTTAATGGATTCTTTAACACACCTTCTAAATGATGGCTTCCTTTACACACTTACTCATACAATATTTCTCACTACTTCTTCTATGCTAAATGAGGGGGTGGCCTCTTTATTTATAGGAATTCAATTTTATCCACCCTATCTCTAAGATAGGATAGGAAATCTCTTCCAACCAATCATATTCCATGCCTAAACTCTTGCCTTTACATGTAGGCTTATCTTCTAAGATAAGATAAACCTTATCATCTCACATGGGTTCCACCTTTTTAGACTTTTCCACAAATAAAATACACAAAATATTTATGACATCACTCTTTGTCCTTATTACAAATATAATATTTCTAATTCCTAATCATGTAGACCCTACTTCTCTACTTACCCCAACTTTGACATTTTAACATTACCGGACCACTTACGACAAATATTTACTTTTTACCACAACATTCCTATTGTACTTTGATTGTTACCATACTCTACTTTATTAGCGGCACCATTATTGGTGTCATCCTCTTGGATTGCCACTATTAATTATCTTCTATTCCTAATACATACTTAATAAAATATTACGGAGGAAAATTTTAATGTTGACAACATCTATTCTAATACTTACATCGATTCAAATAGAATCAAGAAATGATACTTAGTGACTTCGAGGGGTAATTCTTCAAATGATTACATAATAGACTCCATGCCCATGGATGCTCTAAACTACTAATCTCCTTCATCTAGCAGAAGATGGCCCCAAAATTCACCAAAATTGTTATCCAAATAACTCTCCTTGTTATTTGGATAGCTTGTATACGTATTTTGGTTTTGAGCTCTTCATTGCAATGTTATGCATGCTCAAGATTTTCACTTGGCACATTCCCTTGGTTGCATTTCCCCACATGTTTTCCCTTCTCCCTTTCATTTTCCTTTCTTCTTTGTTTCACTCCTCCCTTGCACGCATATCATATGCATCTACTTCTTCTAGTAGCTTTTCACCTGCGCACGCGCTTAGCACTTGCCTCAATCAGCCCAAGTCCCCGGCCCTCACGTGCTCCCCCTTGCTTACTTTGTCCTAATTACACATTGACCATGCATTATCTACTCACCAGTTTTCCTCATTTTCTCACACGCATTGCACGCACTTTCTTTTGTCTTCCTCCCATGCATCATTCTTCCACAAGCATATTTTTGTGCCCTCCTCTGTGCACTTTCTATGCCATGTCATTCTGATATGATTGAGTGTGCCACACACAACTAGTTAAAGTGTGCCAATAGGGCACCATATTCTTGCAAAAATCAACGAGTGACAAGTGGAAGAAATGAAAAAACATCTACAATTGGCCATCCTTTTTTATGCTGATCCACACGCACCACGTTTTTACATGCCACCAACACTCTAAAAAAATAATTGGGAATGGTGGATGTATATTTTGCTATAAAACTCTAATCAACGCATTACTAGACTTTTCATATAGTTGTTGACATAGGATACGATGCTAGACATTAAAATTCAAATTCTTAGTGGATCTGATAGGTGAGAAATGTGAAAACATCTTTCTGAGCATTGATGAGCGATCTTATCACTTGACATCCCGATTTGATATGATCTGCCCTCCTTCCTTCTCCAACACACCAAATAGACCTAGGGAAGTACATTTGACATATTCTTAGCTGGATTTTCAAGCATTGAATGCTTCTTGTTGGTGTTTGCATTTCAAATTCATATTTTCCCTCCTTCTTCTCTTCTTCTTCCATTAATTCATCTATAAATGTGAGATTTGGGCTCATTATTAAAGTGTTGATAAATGACATACATTTGGATCCCTTACACATGAAACATGTAAACCTAAACCTAACCCATGTGAGATGACCCTCCAATATGAGAGGAGGACACATAGGATAACTCACACTAACACCCCCTTCATCGAAGCTAGGGGTAGCGGCTGTGATGAGATGAGTCAAATGAAAGGAAGACACTCCTAAACAACTAAGAAAGATGTGTCAATGGGGCCCAACAACTAAAGGCATGATAAGGTGCCCATATACAAACACAATCTTCCTAGAAGAAGAAGAAGAAAAGGACTACATAGCCCAAAGAAGATGAGCAGCTGTAAAAGACCTCACCCCAAGAAGAGACCGTAAGTGAAGAAACTTCATCTCAGTGAAGGGCTTGGTGAATAAATCTACAATCGATCGGATCATGTTATGCTGAATGTACTGAATGTCGATGATACCATCATGAATAAGCTCCCGTATGAAGTGCATATGGATCTCAATGTGCTTCATCCGCTGATGCTGAACTGGATTTATACAAATAGAGATTGTGCTCGTGTTATCACAGTAGATAATGGTAGGCCACCAAAAGTGGATGCCAAACTCTATCAGAATACCCTGTAGCCAAATAGCTTATGTGGCAGCGTTAACTACTCCTCTGTATTCTACCTCTGTAGATGATATCACAATTACATTCTACTTCTTGCTAGACCAACTAATAGGACCCGAACCAAGAGAGAAACTGTAGCCAGAAGTAGATTTCCGATGATCTAAGTCACCGGCCCAATCAGAATCTGTGAATCCAATCAAGTCAATATCTACCCCTCCATGATAGTGAATGCCATCAGCATAAGTGCCACAAACATAATGAAGGATCCGTTTAGCTACTTTCCAATGCAGCTCATGTGGCTCCTACATGAATCTGACATGATCCCAATAGCATATGATAAATCCGGTCAGTGTGAGTCAAGTAAATCAAGCTCCCCACCAACTATCGATAAAGAGTACCATCAACCAAGGGAGTAGAGCAATCTGAAACCAACTTAACCCCAAAAAGAAAAGGAGTAGGAGAAGACTTGCAATCGACATCTAAAACCAAGCTAGCAAATCAAGAGCATACTTAGGTTGCAAAATCAAGATTCCCGAGTCAGATTGTGAAATCTGGATCCCAAGGAAGTAATGAAGTAGACCTAAGTCAGTCATGGAAAACTTGTTGGCTAAGGTGATCTTCACATAATCAATAATAGAGGAAGAGCTTCCTGTGATCAACAAGTCATCAACATATAGAACAAGAATGAGTATGGAGTCATCTTGCCATAGAATATAAACATTTGGATCAGAGTGACACCTAGTAAACCTTGATGTAAGTAAGAAGGAGTCCATCTTGGCATACCAAGCCCGAGGGGCTTGTTTAAGGCCATAAAGAGACTTCTTTAACTTACAAACGAGGGAGGAATCTTGGACATAACCCGGAGGTTGTTCCATATAGATCTCTTCCTCTAGGTCACCATGAAGGAAGGCACTCTTAACATCCATTTGATGGACTTTCCATCATTCGTTCACGAAATGGCTAGGGTCAGTCGAATAGAAGTCATCTTCACAACCGGAGAAAAGGTTTCTATATAATCAACCCCAACTATCTGGGAGAAACCCTTAGCTACTAATCACGCTTTAAACTTTTCACGTCTCCATCTACTCCATACTTTGTTCGGAACACCCACTTACACCAAATGATTTTTCTTCCTTTTGGAAGAGTGGTGAGATCCCAAGTATCGTTCTTCATGAGAGAGGAATACTCCTCATCCATGGCAGAATCCCACTCAGGAATACCAGAAGCCTCCCGAAAGACTATGGATCAGAAGCAGAGGTGAAGAAAGAGTGGGGTCTAATGAAATCTGAGCGAGTACATCTCATATCCAAAGTATCTCCAACTAAATCTCCAACACTTTGCAAAGTTTTCCTAGCCCAAAGGGGACCAAGAGGATCAGGCTCAGAGTCGGAAGATTCTTCACTTGAGTGAGAAGGGACATAGTCCTCATCATCACTACTGTCAGAATCAAAAGACTCAAAGGTCTGATGGTCGGGAGGATCTAGAAGAGGAGCACGCTCAACAGTATCATCATCTGATGAGTCAAAATCCGAATCAGTGAGCTGAAGAACCTCAATAGGTGGAGAAGTAGAAGTCAAAGAAGACTCATCGAACTTAACACTTCTCTCAATATATAGCTCATGAGAAGTAGGATTCATCAATCGATATCCCTTCACACCATCAGGATACCCTACAAAGATACAAGGTTTGGATTGTGGTTCCAAAGCCTTTGCGTTTCTTCTTGGGAATCTGAGCCATAGCCTTGGATCCGAAGACTCAAAAGTGCTCAACATCAGGCTTGCATCCAAACCAGCTTCAAAGGGTGTCATCCCTCTTACTGCCTTGTGTGGAACATGTTCTAAATGTAATTTGCACAATTCACTACTTCGGCCCAATACTGCGGAGGAAGAGACTTCGAGTGAATCATACAAGTGGCCATCTCCTTAAGAGTATGGTTCTTTCTTTCTACGACTCCATTCTGAAGGGGATATAAGCAACTGTATGTTGCAAAGATCCCTTCAAAAGTACAGAAATCCATGAACCTATTATTTACATATTCACCTCCATTGTCGGTTCGAAGAACCTTGATAGACCGTTCCACCTATTTCTCAGCAAGAGCCTTAAAGTCCTAAAATGTTCAAAGACTTCAGACTTAAGCTTAAGAAAATATACCCAAGTATATCACAAATAGTCATCAATGAAGGTTAGCACATAAAGAGCTCTAGTAAATGAAGGAGAAGGAAATGGACCAAAAACATGTGAACAAGATCCAAAGGATGAGTGGCTCTCCAGGATTTTCCTTTGTCAAAGTTCTTTTCAGGATGCTTTCCAAGGGTACAACCCTCACAAAGACCCTTAGAAAACTTGACGCGAGGCAACCCATTGACCATTTCATTTTGACTCAATTGTTCAAGGTAGCGATAATTTAGATGTCCAAAATGCTCATGCCATAGCTTACTAACCTCATTTGCATGAGTGAGCAAGGCAGTGGGCATAGAATCAAAAGTAAAGTGGGAGAAGGTGTACAACCATGAATGGTGATCTGCCTTTCCCTCAGCCACTATAGTGTCATTGTTAAGCTCACGAATAATCACCGAGTTAGGACCAAATTCCACTCACATTCCTTCACCAAGGTGAGTAATTTGGTAAACCGATAGGAGATTGGTAGAGAGATCAAGAACACTCAACACTTGGTTAAATGTTCCCCCATCCATCTCTACCAATCCACTACTGAAACCAACATTGTCGTGTCATTACCCATCATGATTTGGGACATTCCACAAGGTTCGATGTTGGAAAACTCAACATGTGAAGAACCCATGTGGTGCGAGGCACGAAATCTATAATCCATGTCGATGAAGGAGCAACTTTGCTACTAAGGGCCTTTCCTTTCTTCTTATCATTTTTAGCACCTTTTGCAGTAGAAGACTCGGCCTTGGAGCACTTTGTTTTATGGATTCAGAACACTTATTT
Organism: Taxus wallichiana var. yunnanensis; assembly: GCA_018340775.1. Taxonomy (NCBI): domain Eukaryota; kingdom Viridiplantae; phylum Streptophyta; class Pinopsida; order Cupressales; family Taxaceae; genus Taxus; species Taxus wallichiana. The sequence continues at coordinate 402,441,371 of CM031241.1, forward strand.
TATTCTTCTCAAGTAAATGAGATAAGTGATCAATCTATTTCTTAAAATAGTGTTGCTCGTCGTGACCAGAACTTCTTGCAATAGGAACACAAATACTTGCTTTTCTGTGCCTTAGGCTCAAAAGTCGAAGTGTTTGTGTCATTTTTAGGTTTGATCTTGGTTTCTTTCTTAGGTTGATCCTTTGTTTCTTTCTTCTTTTCAGTCTTCTTTCCCTTGCTAGTACTTGCTACAAGGGCATGTGACTTGGACTTGAGAGACCCCATTTGAATGAGTTTGTCCTGTCTCGAATGAGTTGGGACGAAAAATAGTCAAAGGAGGGCATTGTCCAAGTATCACCCAAAGCAGCTTTTGTAGCGTAGAAAGTTGACACGAAGACAAAATATTCGGGACCTAGCTTAGAGAGAATCGACAAGATCAGTTGAGAATCTTTCTTTTCTACTTGACATCCTTTTAACAATAATCTAATGTGGACAAATTTCGAGAAGAAGGCTTGTAGGTTTTCAAAGTCACTAGGATTTAACCCTAGTAGTTCATTTTCCAACTCATGTGCTCTCATGTCATCTAGTTGTCCAAACATCACATCCAACATTTTCCACATAGATTTAGGTGTTTCGGATGCCTCAATGTGGAAGAGCAAGTCAGGAGAAACGGACATGCAAAGAAGACCTAAAGCTTCATCACTACGGTTTAACCACTTAGATTTTTCAGGTTCATCATCTGGTTCAGTCTCAGTTCCCATGGTGATGCGGAATAACCCTTTACCCCTTAGTTTCATTATTATTTTTGATCTCCATTCGAAAAATTTGAACGGCGTAAGCAAAGGAATTGAAAGTGCATCCATAGTGAGAGAGAGAGAAAGAAATGCAGAAAAGAAACACAACCACCCAGGACAATAACAACCCCCTACTTTCGGCACTTTATAGTTTAGTGTGTTGATTACAATTGGGTCCGTGCGTGTGGTTTGAAACACTTGGTAACTTGTCTTGCAATTAGCGTAATAACGCGCAAGAGAGGAGACCACAATAGTGTTTCGTGGAGCGCAACAAAAAAAAGGACACCATAAACAAGCACAAGCAAAAAAAAGAAAGGAGGTGAAAGCCAACCTAGTGGTGAGAAAAAAATGTCTCACGTCGTAAAAGGAAACCCCCTTGTTGTAGAATGGTGGACGTGCTCACTAGTCGCAAGCAATAATAAGGGTCAAATACAAGGTTTGGGAACTCAAGGAGTTCAGATAGTCTTCAAAATGCTAGAAAAGGAGCTTGGAAGGCAAGGAGGTGCACAAAGTGTCACTGCACACTTGAGCGCACGATTAGAGAAAAAAATCGACAATAACCCCTAAATCTTATCATTTGAAACACCCAATTTTACTATTTTTAGAGCTATTGGAGTTTTAAAAAAAACGATAGAGAGGTTATTTAGATGTTGATTTTTTTTACGTAAAGAGAGCAATAATGTGTAATTAATAAAAAATAGATTTAATTAAATTAAATCTAATTAATTACAAGAAAATAATTAAGATCGAAAAAAAAATAGATCCTAATTAAGATCTAAAATGATAAAAAAATGAATTAGAATTTTAAATAAGATCTTTTAAATATCTATTGAAACTTCTAATTAAAAACTAATTAAAAAAAAAAAAGCAAATTTCTAATTCATGGATTTAGAAACTTGATATATATATTAAAAAAAAATGGTAAAGTTAGAAACTTTAAAACTTACCAAAAAAAGAAGTTAGATTTGTTTAACAAACAAAAAACTTACCATGAAAAAAAAACTAATTTTTTTTTTAAAAGGTAGAGGATTTTTAATAAAAAAGGAAGGAATTTAAAAACTTACCAAAAGAAAAGGCGTCGGATGGAAACCTTACCACGTTTGACCTTTCTCACACCAAAAACAAGATGAACAAGTCATAAAAAAAAATTTGAAGAAAAAATGCCAAGAAATATGGAGGCCACGTGTGAGGTAGAGAAAAAAACCATAAAGAAATTTGCAGGAAGATACATGGGCATAAGTTTTCAAGCCATTTTGGTGTTGCGAATGTGTGGGCGCAAGGAAGGAACTTACAATCTGCACATAAGAGTTTTGATCCATGACAGTCCATGAAAAGAATAGTCCAAAGCAGATGCATTTGTAGGCCGCACGTGTATGAGAAAAAAGGACAGGTTGTATTGTATTGTTGTATTGTATGGTTGGAAGTTTGAACAGTCCACAATAGTTAGAACAATCCACAACAATCCACAAATGAAGGAAGTTTGAATAGCCACAAACCACACAGTCCACTGAATAATGAAAGAAGTTTGAATAATCCACAAAAGTCAAATTGAAAAAGTCGAGAGGGACGGCGATCCATGCCTCAATCAAAAGTTCATCTATGAGAAACCATGACAGAAGAACACAAAGATCCTGCAACCACAGACTATCATGCATAGACAAATATCCTACAAAAACCAGAGATCTTAAAAAATTTCACTTTCATTTTAATAATTTAAAAAAAAGGAAATGAATCTCTATTTTGGATTTAGTTACATCCAACTAAAAAATAGTAAAAAACCCCTTATTTCTCAAGGTATTATGAAAACCTGCACATGCACAAGAAAAAAAAACAAAAAAAAACTTTCCGAGAAAGCTTGTTAGAGATATTAGCAAGATAATTTCTAGAAAATAGTGATCAAAAGATTTGCATGCAGAGTAAAATAACGAAACCAAGAAAGAGTAATCGCAACAAAAAAATTGAGTGCACGTTTACCTGATCTCAGCTCTGATACCATGAAAAGAGTTTGCGAGAATCAATCGAAATGAGGCACCACAAAGTAGTTGCACTCCAACAAAATCGTGATAGCTCCAGCGAATTACAAGAAAGAATTGATCAGTAATGGAAGAACTTGCTCAACAGAAACAAAGCTTGCATAGAGGAAAGACAGTGGAGTGTCTTGGCATGCTCATAAATGAATAGAAAAGGGGTACATATAGGGTGTTGAGTAACCCTAGTGCATGACACACATGAAACCCTAAACCTAACCCTAAACCTAACCCATGTGAGATGACCCTCCAATATGAGAGGAGGACATAGGAGTAGCACTAGAAGTAGAAATAGATAGAGGAACTAGCCTTCTCTGAGATCCATCCCAAGTGCGTAAGGTCCCACATTTTGGGGATGATTCCATTTTTGTCACAAACAACTTGGTTCTTCCATATCTCGAGATGCGGGTGTAATTTTTATGACCAACAGCTTAATCTTGTGCTGCTAAGTACACCTAAGAAATATGAGTCACCAAGGGTGAGGATTTTTTCCAAGTAAATAAATACAAGGAAAATAATACTCTACACCAATAGCCCCTTTAAGCATAGATTAGGTGGGAAAAAAATAAAGGTGGGTCCTAGAAAAAGAGCTGATGAAGTACTCGCGTATAATGTAACTCTCAAAAATTGAAGTAAAAGAGAAAATGTTGTGGGGAAAACTCCCTATAAAATAGAGACAAATAAGAGAATGTAAGACTAGAAATCCCCACTCAAAGCTACAATTATCTGAATCTACCCTATATCCTACAAAGAATCCTCCTAGAGAGACTTTGGATCATAAGTAGATACAGTGAAGAGTGGATCACCATGGAAGAGTGAATGAAGCCACCAAGTGTCTAATGGATCTATAACCAAGGTGTGGTTCCTATTCAAGGAACCATACTCCTCATGCAACATAAAAGTGATAACTTCTCCATGAAGGGGTGTTGAATCCAAAGCAAAAAAAAATAAGGAATGTGGAAGGCCTTATAACTATGTATAAGACTTTTTGATGTATGATGAGTCCTGAATCAAATTTCCTACTCCATAAAATTTTTACAATGGGCCAAAAGTAAGTAGATCAAGAAATAACTCCTCAAAAATTGGATGGTTACAAGTAGATGGTGGAGGTGGGTCCCCATCATTTTTATAGTCATATGTGCAAGAAGAGAAGTCATCGTCTTTATAAAAGTTCTCAAGCTTAGGAGTATCATCAAGTACAAGTGAATATGATGAAGAATCTAAAGGAGGGGCGATGTGAGAGGGAGTATAACTGAATTTCATGATCAAATAACTCAATTCACATGCCCTCGAACAAGGTGAGTAATCGATGAAGCTAGGAGATTAGTTGACAGTGATGGAGTACTTAGAACATTATTGAATATTCCTCCAATCAGTTTAGTATACCCTCTCCCAAATACTTAAGTAGAAGTATCATCACAGAGTTAAATAATAGACATGTCACATGGATCTAAGTAAGTGAACTTAGCATGTGATGAAGCTATATGATGTGATGCACTAGAATCAATAACCCATGTAGGATTCAGAGGTACCAATGCAACTAGGGATCTCATCTTTGTTTTCTCCTTTTATGATTCTTTCTCTTTCCCTTTTCCATTTTCATTTTCCTTGGAGGATTCATGAGTAGATGAAGATGGTTTTATAGACTCAGGTAGACATATGTTGTTCTTCTCAAGAAGACTCATAAGGGGGTCAAACGTTTTCTTCAAAAAATTACTTTCATCATGCCTACCTATTGAATACCCATGTTTGATCTTCTATTTCTCAAGCTTAACACTAGAATAGGAAGTGCTAAAAAAATTACTAGTGGGTTGATCCTTCTTCTTCTCATGATCCTTGTTGTTCTATTTGTTCTCTTTTGAATCCTTTTGTTTTTCATTCCCCACAATTAGAGCACGTGGTTTAGTGGACTTTAATACACCCATTTAAATTAGTTTATCTTATTCCTAAGTCAAGTCATCAACAAACTCATCAAATGAGGTAATTTTCCATTGTGATCCAAGCTCCCTTTTAGTTGCATGGAAGGTAGAGATGAAATAGAAAATTCATGACTTAGTTGGGTGAGGATAGAAAGAATAAGCTATGAGTCCTTTTTTAAATTCCACATTATTTCAATTGTATTCTCACAGATTTAAAATTGGTTAAGTAGTCTTGAAGTGTGTCAAAACTACTAGGACTAAGACTAATGATCACATTTTCCAGTCCATTCCCTCTCATTTCATATTATTTCCCAAAGATTTTTTCTAAGGTGTCACATACATTTGTGGGTGTTTTTATAAAAATATATGAAAACACAAATCCGTTGACACTAAAAGGAATGAGAAACCATATGCTTCATCACACTTGTTAAACCATTTTCCTTTATATCTATTGGTTGTTGGTTCAGTTTGTAAACCCATAGTTATCCTATAGAGCTTCTTGTTTCACAAAGTGAGTGACATGGAAGTCTTCCATTCATGATAGTTGAATGGAGTAAGAAAAACAATTGAATTGGGATCCATTTGTAAATTTAAGTGTGTTTGAAAAATAAAATAATGAATTTAGATTAAGGAATCATAATATTTTTTACACCTCTTAAAATTATAGAGGTTCAATAGTACAAGGAAAGAGAATACCTTCAATGTGCATATCTAGGAAAAACTCACACTTTCAAAAAATTGAAACTCAAAAGGAGCTATCAACTGAAAGTTATAGAAAATCAGAGTTTCAACCTGCTAAATACCTTAGAAATCATGAAATCCAATAAGATTGAATTTTTAGATTACTTTTTACCTTCCAAAACTCAAAAAATAGTGGTTGGGGTTTATAACTTACCAAACACCTTCGCATACCCAAATAGGTTGTCGGGTTTTTGACCTTTCCGGACATTTTTGAAAACCTGAAAAACTACGTCGATTTTTCACCTTATTCGACACCTCCCAAAAGTTTATAGACATTTTTGGGGTTTCTATCTTGACATTAAAATCCCAAAACCCACCACTTAAATTTAATATATGTGTTCCTATCATGGGGTTTCACACTCATTGAGCACCTCTGGAAACCTAAAATAGATGTCATGGTTTTGGACTTGTCGAGAAAGTCACGTATCCTAAAATATGTTTAACAAGGGTTGAAACCTGAAAGGTTTTAGATAGGTTTTGTAACCTAAATCTTGTCAAGAAGGTGTTGGAACTGAAGAATGTCAAGCAAGTTAAAAACCTGAAAAACTAAGCATTGATCATGATTCGAGGGTTTGACCACAATTTTTAGCTTATTTTGATGTGTCTAGATGTTACAAACTTGAAAACTTGAAACATTGGGTGTTGACCAAAGTTTGGAGCTTTGATCACAGATTACAAGTTCATGTCAAAGTGTTGAGATGTCACAAAAACCTGAAAACTTGAAACACTCAGTCAGGAGTTTTTACTTTTCAAACACCTTGAAAAACCCAAAATGTTTTGGAGTGGGTTTTTTGACTTGATGAACAACATTCAAATCCTTAAATGCACATATGACTAGGAAAAATTATAGAAAACTCCAAATCTTGAAAAAATCCTTTTAATAAACCCTTTTTTTCAAATTATGAGGTTTTTTGAGATTTTTTTGAAACACCCTAGAATTTTTGTAGACCCTCAATATTGAAATTAACCAAATTTTCACATAAACTCATCGATTAAAAAAAATTAAATAACACCACAACTAAATAAAATGGACAAGTGTTTTACTAGTAAGGCTCTTACACCATATTGAAGTTTCTGCTAGAACCTCGATAAAGAATACTTACACACATGTAGTTACATGAATTCCAAGAATGATCTAACCATAATGGTGCAAAATCAGGAACCTCTCAATAACTCAAGTAGTGTGTACAAATAGGAGTGTTGTGTAGCTCCTCCATGAAAATATTCCTAGAATAGGAAGGGGAGTTACACTCCAAAATGGGAATGTAATTCCTATGACACACTATGACATGTAAGACATGTCATAGTAACTCATATGACGCTCAGTACACCTAAGAAAGATAAGTCGCCAATGGTGAGGATTTATTCCAAGTAAATAAATACAAGGAAAATAATATCCTACATTATCTTGCCTCTATTTACCTTTACATGTACATATAAAAAAATTAAATAAAGATGCACACTCAATGGATTCAAGTCATAGTGAGATAAGAATGAAATAACATGCCCACACATGAGCCATTTGATTCACAATAATTAGGCTATGATAAAGCACACAAATTTTTCCAATCTCAAGAAAATGTTCTTCCTTAAGACCACCTATCAAGGTCTTGTACTTTTCTAGGTGGTATGTTATTGTGGAATTCCCCATAATTATGCCTCTCTTAGGTTTCTCATTTCCATCAAGGTCATAAATAATTAAAGATTACAATGCAATATTTTTTCTATATTACACATTTCTTGAATTTCCAAACTCCAAATGGAAACCATGTCTATATGGTAATTGAAAAAAAAACATATAAAATAAACAATAGAACTACAAAATAATTCATATCTTCCTCATGGATATGTAATTATATACAAGAATATAATATTTCTCAAAATGTAAATCACTCACAATTTCAAAAAAATCATTTCTAATCACATTCACTTGCCTCTACCATTATTATTGCAAAGACAATAAATGAAATAGATAAACATAGTGAATGAAGGTATTTTTGAGATAGATTGTAATATTTGTACATAGGTGAGTATGGTAAACACACATTGTTTACCACTATGCACATAAAATATTCAAATGTTTACCACATTTTGTATCTCTTTTGTTAATCATAATGCACCACCACACATAAAACATATAATAAGAATGTATAACATACACCCTTACACAAGCATGTGTCATCCTAATTGTGTGGGCCCTCTCTATTGAGTCGGCAAAAAAATGGATGGTAATCTTCTTTGTAAGCTTGATCGCACTATAAGTTGTATAGTGTGTCATTGCCCCGCCAAAAATAGTATTGATGTGACATCGTGGAGGGGGAAGAAAATAATTAATTGTTAATTTGAAAGGTAAAAAACAAGCCTAATTATCAACCCAGGACCACACCCAAATTTAAAATTTATTACAAGATGAAATGATAGGGCAATTTTCGAAGGCATGGAAACCACCATAAGTACATTGTGATCAAGATATGCTATGGAGGGTTTAGGTTTTCTTACACCTCATATGGGTGTGTGAGTACATCCTGTTGCAAGAATAAACAACAAAAAATACACCTACATACACATAAGAGGCATAAAAAACATAAATCCTGCATACCATGTCATTATATGTGACACACTATTTCATATTGGTGTGCTACTCTAATGTTAGGATGCTTCTATATTCATATAATAAAACATATCATGCTTAGTTATAACACGCATGCATCATCCTAATCGTGGCTACCACCTTAGATAAATCGATCATGACATTGTATGTAATATTTATGTTTTTAGGTTATAACTATCTTGGCACCATAATGCACCACCACCTTAGACCAAATTTAATCACGACATAGTATGAAAGATTTATGTTTTTAGGTGATAAGCATCCTAGCACTGAATGTACCACCATACATAGTAGGAACCATTTTAAAATGCAATAATTCCTCTCACCATGCATGTAATGTGACTAAGAGATGGTATGGAGGATTTATGTTTTCTTACATCTCATCTAGGTGTGTGAGTGCATCCTATAACAATAATACATAACACAAAATATGCCTATATACACAAATGGAGCATAACAAAACATAAATCCTACATACCATGTCGTGATCACATCAAGTTTGAGGTGGCATCCATGATTAGGATGATGCATGCATATTATAACATGGCATGTTATGTTATATTATATTTTCTTATATGAATATAGGATCATCTTCACGCTAGAGTAGTACACCAAAATTATATAGTCCTTGATGCATTACACTAGGGTAGTTGGAATGGTTATAAGACAATTCGTGATTGATAACAATTACATAAATACCAACTAACATGTATGGGTATAAATATATTCATATTCTACATTTGATGTCATGTGTTTGTGGTAAACACATAGTGTTTAACACCTGCTACGAGATACACCTTCTACAAATCCTAAACATTTGACTAAATATAAACATCACAATACTTTATGCCTAATTTCACAAACAATAATATCCTTCCATTTCCTCTTTTTATATATTTCTTTTAGTGAATAAAGATGGTGAATTTCTTCCCTTTATGTCCAAATAAATCAGCAACAATATCCTTCCATACACCTTCGAGCTCCACCTTCTACCTCAAGCCTAAAATTTCGCCAAAAGTATATTTTCTTCCCATTAGGATGGTGAGTAATTTTTTTGATACCAATGTGATTTAACAAAAATTAAATCTTCATCAAAGGACTAGACTATCAAAACTATACAATATACCAACATACAATGATAAGAAATTGCAACCAACAAGAGGATAAGATTGACTTAGTTGGTATCATTTGTTTGCAAGGATTTGGGTTGAATAGATGGTAAAACAAGCTCATAAATATTGTATATGCTTCACCTAGAAAACAATGATTTGAAAGTTGTGTTGGATAGAATCACCTAGAAGGGGACATAATCACCTAGGTTCTAGTGTCTAAAATGGGTTCTCGTATCTTGATAATGGGTGTATATATGGTTCTTTCAGTGTATGACAATGTTCCATTCACTTCACTTGGTGTTGCATCCACTTCGTTGTAGGTTTATCATGTTGCATTTGTACCTACAAAACAAACCCTAGCTATCTACACAAGAGTCAAGCACACATTAGATGGAATAAAATATTCATATGATTGAGTCGACTAACCTCGATGGTCACCCCAATGTGATTTTCACCAAGCATTGCACTACATTTCAAACTCAATTTAGATCTGGGATGTTTGTGTGTGGTAGAAATTGTGTCCCTTGAAAATAGGTTGTCCTTGTGTAAGTTGCACCAAGATAGTGGGATACAACTACTTTTCCACCAAGATGATGTGTGCTATGGAATTTAGAATTTTCCTTCCTATACAATGAATTATACAACCTAAATACAATCCTTAAGTTATTCATTTTTCCCAAGTAGTAGATAGAAAATAGTGACCCAATTACCCCTTAGAATAGTTAGTAGGTTGTCTATATATATGATTCCTTTGCTTGAATTTTGACATTAACAACATTATAAGTTGATCCAAAGTGATAAATAAAAAATTTGAAATTATAAACAAGTGATGGGTAATTTTCAAAATATAAGAACAAGGAAAAGGAACATAAGCACCCACGGGGGACAATAGTATCAACCGCTTTTCTTTGCCCTTATTGGGCGCTTATGTACAAAAATATCTAAATATAAATTAGGAAATATTTAGGTGAGTAACACATTATGTGATGCCCAAAAGTAAAGGAATAATTCTAGAAAAATAAGGGACAAAAGCATGGAAAGATTAAAAAAATTCTAATGTAAAACAAAGCAAGTGTTGTCGATGTCTAGTTTTCTTGCTTACGAAGTTGCATATAATTACCTACTAGAGACATAATGTAGTAGTAATAAGTGCATATTTTTGTGTCTACATGTAGTCACTATTCCTAACCCATTAAACTCCAAGGCACATCGGCATATCACCCAAAGGCTGAATTGGGCACTCACCCGAGGCGTGTGCAGGCACTGAGCCCCTCCTTTATGTGAGCTTTATGAGAATGTTCATCACTAATGGATAAGTAATGCACAAATATAAATGCATACATTCTATAACAGAGATAAAGAAACTCAAATCCACATACATATGCACCAAAATATGAAGGAAAACATCATAATAAAATAGAGGAATCATATTTGAACCATGAGTATTATCAAGAACACAAGGGTTTAGACCCATAAACATAATAAAGAACACCAATATTCAGAAAAATCCACCATATATTGATTAAAAAATATTACAATAGCCAAATACATCAAGAAATCCATAACTGGACCAGATACATTCATAGAGTTTTAGTATTTTCCTACAATGGCTCCATTACAAAAGTTACAATAGTGATCACACATATCTCTCCTAGCTCTCACTACCTTCACTCTTCTTGCCTCTTTTCACACATCCTCTCTTGTTTCCATCCAAACCAATGCATAAGAAGGGACTCAAAGGAATATCCTCTAACCACCTAATCATTACCTAGGAGCAAGTTGCATGCCAAATGTCATCATGTCTTGCCATACTCAAGTATCTTTAACATGCAAGTGCTAACTAATCCATAACTAACTCTACTTTACAACTCTTAATCCTATCATGATTACCATATCCTGGAATATGCTTTCCTTGACTGCAAGTCTTCATATTATAACCTTATCCATAACCAATTTTGGTTGCATCTCCACGTGTTCCTTTATCATGACTTTAACCGTGATCCAAAATGTGGTTAAGTCCTTGACCTAGTTCTTCTTAGGCATGACTCTTTTGCACCTCCCTAAAAGCTACTTTCGTGTGAGCCTTCATCCCTTGCTAGCGCACGTTGAAAACCTCTGTGCCCCTAGTACTTGGTCATTTCAAGGGCTCAACACTACATTTCCCCCACTTTATATTGGTGAATGAATATTTGATATCATAAAGTATATAGGAAGAATGTACCTTGTACAGAGCCAAAGAAGCTTGTAACTGATAACATGTTAAATGGAAATTCTAAAATGTGTATCATAGAGTCTAAGAGGGGATAAAATCCTTAGGGGTGACTTGTGTAAGTAGTGAAAAGGATACATGCATTTGTAACCAAATATTACCTTTTCCTGATTATTATGTGCTTGATATTTCTCTTTGTTCCATTTGTGTTTCCTTTTGTCGGGATAATGACGGATCTATAAAAGAAGAAAAGTGTAGTCAATGTTAATAGTATATAAAATTAAACTTAACTTAGAGAAATCATAAATCTATGCATGTATAAGATAAACAAGTGAATCAAGGATAGACTATACTTTAATGCTAAGAGAGAAAGGGTAGAATGTCCCTATGTATTTTTGTCTCGGATAAATTTTCCTTATAGATGCTTGGAAGGGTTGGGAGTGATCAATTATCAAACTTGGTGTCACCCTCAAAATTTCATTAATTTTTCAAGTCAAGTTTCGAAAATTTTGAGTTGGTGCCTTTGAGAGATGTTTGAGCAGAGTGAGAATTCGGAGAGATAAAAAAATTGTGTTTTAAAGAAGTTGGTGCTCATTTGCAATCTCACCTGTTAATTTAAAATCTTGTAATCCACATGGTTTGATAAACTTTCTGTCTTCCTATTTAGATGCTTGAAAATTGTTTCCTCCATTCAAATTAAATTGTCAAATCCTTTTTCTATGGTTGTGGATCGCATCGAGCCTGGTATTGTTTATAGTTCTTCTTTTAACGAGGAGAAATTTGTTTTTCGAGCATGAAGGATAGAGTTTTTCCCCTCTCTGCATTTTTTTCACATTCGTGAATGAAGGGCGTATCTTCCCTGTCAATTTCTTTTCCAACATCCACGGATACGTGGACATCTCTAATTGGATGCAGCGTGACAGGTTTATTTGGTGAACTTGTCACTTTTGTTATTTTTGCAAAAGTATCAAATTGGCCCCATGGCCTAAAGGATCCTGATTGGTCGAATCGAGCTATGGCATGGAAAGGCGGGCCCTTTTCATGTTTTGATGCATTATGGAAAAAAGGGCATAAAAGTATAAAAGAATGCCTAAGGCCCGCAAAAGGACACGTGGCTGTTTTTAAGTTCGAAGTGGGAAGGCGGGTCATCGAGCCTTTTGGGAATTTTGGCTTTATTGCCAAAAGGAGTAAAGTTACAAAATCAGTCGTAACCAACCCGCTGAAGCCATGTTAAGAATATATGTTGAAAATTCAAAGAGGTGAGGCAATCACTGGATGACTTTAGATTTTTGGCTTTATTTCGTAAAAGGAATAAAGTGTAAAAGTAAAGTGCAACCCCATTAGTGCACCAGAAAAATTCAAATGTTGAGCCCACATCAAAAGTCAAAGCGAGGAGATGGGTCATCAAAGCATTTTTGGAAATTTGGTTTTGTTGTGGAAAGGCATAAAAGTTATAAAATGACCTGTAACCACATTGATGCCCGGGAGAAGCCACGTGGTCGAGTCCAAAAGACAAAGCCAACCATTCGATGGAATCGGATAAGTATAAAGGCCATTCAAAGAGGATCCTAATGGCGCGAGACTAAGCCTCCAACTTCAAAGGCACGGCCCAACAACACACCCCTCCAAAGGCCAAGTTCAAAGTAGGATCCTAAGCTCGGGAAATGAGCACATGATCATCCACGTGCCTCATCGGTGCAACTTCAAAGGCACTCGCCACGTGCCCAAAGAGAGACCCAAAACTAGCGCCAACCCTCCATGTGTTTCCAATTCTAAAAAGGGGATAGGGACTTAGGCATAATAAAAAATTCCAAGCTCTATGATAATGTCTTCACCGGAAGCCTCCATGCTTATGATGCATCATGTTGGTGCATCTTCAAGGTTAAAATCCAGAGTAAAGTTCCCAAAGGTACGAGCTCCAATACTATGGGAGAAACTTTACAATTACACCTCTTAATGACCACATGGTTAGAATAAGAGGGGACTAGAGCTAAATGAGGGGGTGGCCTTGAAAATTCTAGAGTCTTATGTGGAAGCCTCCACGTGTCCAATTGGTGCTTACTTTTAAAAGTAAAGTTCAAATAAGTTCCAATGTGTGACCACTCCCTCCACATGTCTCGGTCGTAGAAGAACATCTCAAACTTTGACATTTTAACCAATTGACAAATAAGAGGGACTTAGGCATAATATAAAGGAAATAGAGTGGGCCCATGAATGACAACCACATGTCACATACATTAATGAAATAACTTTACGGAGGAAAATTTTAGGAGTAAAAGAGCGGGAAAAATATTAAGACACGTGAGATCACCACGTGGGCCATGTATGGGACATAACCTTTCGCATATTACAAGCCGCATTAAATGCCCAACCCTACACCTTCGCACAATCATGCCTTTCAACCAAGAGCTCAAAATTGAGTGGGAAAGGAATTTTTGGAGAGCTCCTAGTGCCTACCACCATTAATGATCCAGTCCACCATTTTTGAGGCTATCAAGTCTCTCACCTATCACCATGGAAACATAAAATATTATTTTCAACAGGATTTGATGGTTGGGAATCTAGAAAACGTCTTTCATGTCATTAATATGTGATCTAATTGCTTTAACCAGATCATATTTGATTTGATCTTCCATCCTTCCTTCTTCAACACGCCAAAGATGTGCAAAAAACCATAATTGATAGATTATAGGTGGATTTGCAAGGGGTAATGATGGTTGGTGGTTGAGCTTCCAAATCAGATTTCTTTCCTTCTCTTCTTCTCCTCTCTTCACTTCATCTATAAATGTAAGAGCTTGGCTCATTACAAAGGGTTGGACTCTGATACTTTTGAAGTGTAATATAATCAAAAATTAAATCAATATAGAATAATTTCTCCTTTCTATCTATCTTCATCCATTGTCTCTTCTTGCTTGCTAAAACTCATGTCGATCATTTATCTTTTGTAATAAGAAACTTTGTGTTCTTATTGATATGATTTATAGAACTTTGTGTCTATGGAATGATATCTTATGTTGTGAATGAGAATGATGTTGTTTTGTATCACCTTTGCTCAGTACGTATAAGGTTATACTCTGTTATCTATATTTCCTAAAAGTATTATTATATTCTACTCTTTCCTTTCTTCAGTTCTTCCATTCGTTTGTATTGATAAGCTATTTTGGTAAAAAAAGCATTTCAAGATGTCAAAAGTCTAGCCTTAAGATGAAATTCATACATTTGTATATAAGCTTTGTTGTTTGCTTTCAATAAGGGAACCTCTCCCATAAAGAGGAGGGACTTGCTGTCCCCTGACTGTGGTTTTGTTAAAGTACCATTTTAAAACCCAACAGTTTTTGGTGACTCCGTTGGGGATTTCATTTCAAACGTATCCCTTTCTAAAATAACAACTTCAAGATCATTTTTGATCTAAACTCAATGATATACACCGGGGGAAAAATACCACTGGGGAACAAACTTCTATCATGTTCATTCTCTTGATCTAGGAACCTTCCTAGGAATGAAGGAAAATGAAAACACTTTTTGGCCCACATCACCAATGAGTGATAGTGATAGTGACAATGATGAGGATGATGATGGAGATCTCCCTATTAAAAATTTTCAAGCTCCAATCAGTCCAGAACAGGCTCAATTTTTTAGAACTTCTACAGGGTATATGTCCAAGATTTTTTTCACCAACATTATTACAACCTGTAGATTCCATACAGTTCATGAGAGAAGTACAAAGACAATGCAGGGCAGCTCCAGGCACGTGAGAAGGTAAAACAAGCTGAAGAACACTCAGTCAATGAATTTGAGACACCTTGTAACAAAGAGGAGAACATTCAAGTTCTAGAAACTACTCATGATGATTCTCCACATCATCAGGTATTCATTCCTCAGCATTATCTCAATTCCACCAATGAATGTCTTCTTGTTGCTCCACCTGATGCATGTCAATTTAATATTCCTTCAAATAATGAAGAAGACAAACAACTTGAGGCTTTCTTTCAACCTGAAATAGAGTCTATAGAAGATATGTCATGTACCAAGGTTGAATGTTCTTGTTTTGAAAGAAGTGCCCCTATGCTGGTGGAAGTGGATGTTCATCATAACAAAATGGACAAGATCCCTCTCTCTCCTATGATTGAAGAATTTCAATGCACTAAGATGAAGATCATTGTGGACCATTCTCTTGTTGTTTTAAGTTCTCTCAAAGATAAGCAAGTTCATGTACCCAAAGAAAAATAAATTAATGAGATCACTAGTTCCCCTGTTATATCTATGGATGAGATGAGCACACATGAGCCTTTTTGCAGTCCTTCGAAACAAATAGAAAATGGAGAGCCATGCCTGAATCTTTTCTTCACAACTATGATAGTCTTGTCTCAGCTCACCCTTCGAATGCAAACAAAAGGAAGAGGATGATGTTGTTGATCAATCTTTACTTAGTCTGATAGCATTTCAATTCCCTGCTAATCATGAAGACAAATCAGCAATGCAGCTTGTACCTAAGAGTCATGATCTTCTAGAATCAGGTGCTGATTTTGCAAAAACAATAGGTATGTTTTTCATAAACATGGTCAAGATTACACCTAATGGTAAACCATCCAATACCTTTTTCCAAATTCCTCTTGAAGATGATTACAAGGAAAATTCAATGGAATTTTATGTTTCTCATGAGATGTGCCATGGTGATAATTGCAATCTTCATTCATATGCTAGCATCATTCCATCAAAACAGGGAGTTGACACTATTGGGATTGGATTTTCTCATGGATCCAGTTGTCAGAGTTTGGTGATGTGTAGAAATCAGTATGAAGGCAGTCGAGGGTCGTACAAGTCTTTATATGGAACTATTCATCCACAAAAGAGGAGCCTCAGGAAGATATTCAGTTCTTCACAAGGACTGAATGTTTTTAGTATGGAGTATCACTATCTAGATGGTCTTCTTTCCTCAATTTTTATTTTCAAGCCACATAGTGTTCCCATGATATTTTGGTATGCCCAACTACTCATCTTCAATTCACGGGTGCCTCATACTTTCACCATGTTGTTCCACAAAGGTACTTATTTTTCTCAGCCTGTCTCTAGAGTTGTGTAAGTTTCATGCAGTCCTCTTCTTTTCCCTGTAAATATCATCTTCTTTCTTTGTATATACTTTCCTTGTTTTGGCTTGTTTCCTTTCATGTTCATCACTAGGTGTTGTGTTTTGTTTTTGTCTTTCCTTTTTGGTTTGTTTCCCTTTTGTGTGTTGTCTTCTATATTGCTTTTCCTTTGACTCTATTTTCCCAATGGATAAGGCACCATTTTACCTTCCCAAAGTTTTTATTAGATTCTGTCTTTCCTTGTTCCTTTGTCTAAGCCAATTCATCCCCAAAAAGAGCCAGTTGTTTTCACCCTCAAAATTCCCCTCATTTTTCAAGTCAAGTTTCAAAATTTTGAGTTTCTACCTTTGAGAGATGTTTGAGTAGAGTGAGAAGTCTAGAGAGATAAAAAAATGCATGCTTTAAAAAAGTTGGTTCTCATTTGCAATCTCACCCTGTTAATTTAAAATCTTGCAGTCTATATGGTTTGATAAAATTTTTATCTTCCCATCTGGATGCTTGAAAATTGTTTCCTCCATTCAAATGAAATTGTCAAATCCTTTTCTATGGTCATGGATCACATCGAGCCTGGTATTGTTTACAATTCTTCTTTCCACGAGGAGAATTTTTTTTTCCAGGCATGAAGGATGGAGTTTTTCCCCTCCTTTATTTTTTTCTACAAATCGTGAATGACGGGTATATCCTCCCAGTCAATTTCTTTTCCAACATCCACGGATATGTGGACATCTCTAATTGGATACGGTGTGGCGGGTTTATTTGGTGAACTTGTCACTTTTTTTATTTTTACAAAAGTATCAAATTGGCCTGTGGCATTGGCCCGAAGGATCCTAATTGGTCGAATCAATCTATGGCGAAAAGGCGAGGCCCTTTTCATTTTTGATGCATTATGAAAAAAAGGATGTAAAAGTATAAAAGAATTCCTAAGGCCAAAAAGACACGTGGCCATTTTTAAGTTCCAAGCGAGAAGGCGGGTCTTCGGATCCTTTTGGGAATTTTGGCTTTATTGCCAAAAGGATTAAAGTTACAAAATGAGCCACAACTTCACTAAATCCAAGTAATGAATATACGTTGAAAATTCAAAGCGGGGAGGCATATCACCGGAGCACTTTGGAGTTTTTGGATTTATTTCATAAAAGGAATAAAGTGTAAAAGTAAAGCACGACCCCATCGACGCACCAGAAAAAGTCAAATGTTGAGCCCGCATAAAAAGTCAAAGCAAGGAGGTGGGTCATCGAAGAATTTTTAGAAACTTGATTTTGTTGTGAAAGGCATAAAAGTTATAAAGTGACCCACAACCGCGCTGACACCTAGGAGAAGCCACGTGGTCATAGTCCAAAAGACAAAGCCAGCCCTATTGAATCGACTAAGTATAAAGAGCCGGAGGAAGCCTCCACACGTCCCAATGGTGCACCTCCAAAGGCCAAGTTCAAAGTAGGATCCTAAGTGAGTGCAGACTCTCCACATGCCTCATCGGTGCAACTTCAAAGGCATGGCCCAAAGAGAGACCCTGAACTAGCGCCAGCCCTCCACATGTCCCAAGTCTGAAAAGGGGATACCATTCATTGAAAATTCCAATCTTAGGAAAGTCAAGGAAGCTTCCACACATCAGCTTGGTGAATCTTCAAGGTTAAAATCTAGAGGTGGTCCCCAAATGAGTGCCAACTCGCCACATGGTCAAAATCAAGAGGGGACAGAGTCATCCGTTGAAAATTCCAGAGTCTACGGAAGCCTCCACGCATCCAATCGGCACTCTTTCAAAAGAAAATCAGGGGCGATTTGCAAACATGTGTCACCATCCATCCACGTGTCTCGGTTAGGAAAAATGTCTCCACCAATGGGAGGGACTTAGGCAGAATATAAAGGAAACAAAGTGAGCTGCGGATGACGCCATGTGTCAGTTTGGTGCAACTTCAGGAGTAAAAAGAGGGGGTGAAATCTTAAGACACATGAGGTCACCACGTGGCCCCTGTATGACATACCCTTTCTCATGTTGCAAGCCCACGTTAAACACCCGACCCAACACCTTCATATAGCCATGTCTTTCAACCAAGATCTCAAAATTAAGTGGGAAAGGACTTTTTGGAAAGCTCTTGGTGCCTTCAACGACTCACTTTTTCATTAATGATCCGGTCCACCATTTTCTAGAGGCTTCAAATCTCTCACACACCAAATGCCATGGAAACATAAAATATTATTTTCAGAGGATTTGATGGCTAGGATTTGGAAAATGTCTTTCATGCCATTAATATGTGATCTGACAGCTTCAACTAGACAGATTTGATTTGATCTTCCATCCTTCTTTCTTCAACATGCCAAAGACATGAAAAACCAAACTTGACATATTATAGGTGGATTTTTAGGGGCATTGATGGTTGGTGGTTGAGCTTCCAAATCATATTTCTTTCCTTCTCTTCTTCTCCTCTCTTTGATTCATCTATAAATGTAAGAGCTTGGCTCATTGCAAATTGTTGACTCTAATACTTTTGAAGTGTAATTATAATCGAAAGTAAATCAATTCAGAAGAATTTCCCTTTCTCTCTATCTTCATCTATTGTCACTTCTTGCTTTCCTAAAATTTGTGGATCATTTATCTTCTATAATAAGAAACTTTGTGTTCTTATTGATATGATTTCTAGAACTTTGTGTCTATGGAATGATATCTTATGTTGTGAATGAGAATGATTTTGTTCTTTATCACCTTTTCTCAAGACGTATAAGGTTATACTTTGTATCCTATATATATTTCCTAAAAGTACTATTATATTATGCTTTTTTTCTTTCTTCATTCTTCCATTCGTTTGTATTGATAAGCTATTTTGGTAAAAAGCATTTCAAGATGTCAAGTCCAAATTTTTATGAAATTTGTACATTTGTATATAATCTTTGTTGCTTGCTTTTCAATAAGGGATCCTCTCCCATAAAGAGGAGGGACTTGTTCCGAGGATTTAGGCATCCTACCACCGAGGAAGAATGTTAGGAGAGAAATCAACTTTTCCTCTATTCAGATGCTTCCCCATGGATAAACATCATTACAAATGTCACCAACCCAATAGTAATGGCCATAAATGAAACTTCATTCTAGGTATATTTTTGTCCCTACATATGCCCTTGTCGCTTTTTATTTAGTTATCGGGGAAAAATGATAACCTCTTCCTTGCCCAAAGTATGAAACATGCTCTATTTTTTGTTCATTTATTATGTACTAAATGTATGTTACTTATTTCTATGAAAAAATCACTCATATTCCAACTATCAAATGCTTATTTTCCCGTTCACCCATGTTAACACCCATTGTTACTTTCTACTCTGGGTGCTTTTGTCCCTTTGCTTTTTTGGTCCATGTCTAATTCTAAACCATTTTATGATTCCATTTTCTATTAATTCCACTTAATACCATTCCATCTCTAATTTCTAAACTACTAGGAAGGTGAAATAATCACTCAATGGTTTCCCCCCAATTTGGGTGCATGAGATGGATTAATGCGATCACATCCTCAAGGGAGGATATAAATTTAATGTACACATTTGAAGAAAAATTCATGCAAGGGGTATGGTATGTGCATGGTAACAACCATGACACATTCGAACAATAAAAATAAAACTAGTAAGAAGTGTTAGTGATAAATAATCATAATATAATGGAATAGAAACAAATCAATCAGCAATAACACAATAATAGGATAGTATGATAGTTGATGCAATACATGGTACAACACTCAATATTTCACAAGACAATTGAGGCCTTCAAGGCCATATAATCAATCAAAAATCATGGGGCGTACCCCATAAATAACGGAAAACAAATCCCAATCATAGGATATAAGACACAAGAAAAAGCAGATAAACGTGGTTAGAAGTGAGCCTCCAAGAAAATTGATAAACACGAAGCACCCATTAGCATGTTAGAATAATAAATAGTATGTCACGATGTGTATATATGAATGGAATAGAAATAAATTAGCATATATTAAAATGATAACACATGAATATGGAAAGGTATGGAAGGTAGATGCCCCAGGATCCTTGGTGAGACTGGTAGAGAACAATGTCAAACATCATGCATTGTGTGATAGCTTGTATATATCTTGCATTCACCTTAAATTACCATGTGAATAGACATTTGTATATGTACAAGGATAGAACATGCTATGAATAAAGCTAACATGGTAGACAAAATGCAACTTGGAATAGTATAAGCAAGCAAAGATACATCCAACCAATATCTAAGCTAATGTTTTTTAGTATTTTTATAAATATTTGAATGTTTTTGTATTATTAAAATATGAGATTTTATGACTAAGGGAAGGAAGCAAGGTTTCCCCTAGTGTGTATGTGTGCAAAGTGAGGTTCATTTAGGTAAGTGCACCTAAATAGTCATGTTTGAGCCTAGAACAAGAGTGCATCATTAGGTAGAAAGGGGGAAAATACCCTCCAAGTGTGAATTCGAGAGTGATCAATACAATAATGACATAGGAAAACAACCTAATATCTACTAATGTGAAATAGGAATGCATCTGAATATGATCTAAAGACCTAGTGTCATGTGTCATGATGTGTTAATAAGACTATGTCATGTATGTGGAGAATAAGATTGTGAAGTGGGCCTAGACGTACCATGTTTAACATGTATCATGTGTGGGGAACTATTCTTATGAGGATGTCGATGGGACTGATAAAGACATTGTGGTTGAGAAGAAAAAAATCAAATGTGAAGGATATCTACATGTGAAGATGTGGAACTAGTGCTAGGAGTGGTAACAACTCTAGATGTCATAGTAGTGTATGTCAAATCCATGGGACCCTCATCACTAGGTATTGAAGTAGGTGCCATAGGGGTAGTGATGCAAATAAAAATACAAACACACCCAACTTCTAATGTTAGAATGACTAAAAACTCAAATTATGCCTTAAAGGCCTTCAGACAAACTACTTGTTCTCATACACAAACCTACAAAATCATGTAATTCCTTGATCATTCACCTAATACATTAAACAAACTATCTCAATATGTTCTTAGACACTTACCTATGTCAATTCAGCCCTTTTAATGCATCAAATTAACCTGAAGACTAAAGGACTTACCCTTATAAAACTTCTTTACATGGTTTCTTAATCAATTTCCCTTGCTAAGCTCATGGTTGAAGGGTTCAGTATATTTCCAACACAAACTAAAACATTTTCTATCACCCTTTATCCACCTTGATATGTGTTACAAGTTTCAAATTTCAACTCTCTTGCAAGGTGTCTTTTCTAGTCTCCATCCTCCTTGTACTTGTTTGCTTCGTTCTATCCCTGAGAACTCATTCTTCTTGTAATAACTTCCAAATTTCTCACTCCCTTAACATACTAATATCATTTTTGCATACCCGTTTGGGTCTTATTTCAATGTACAGAGTTTCTCAATGGCTTCTCTCACCAAGTTCCTTCTTCCTTCAATAGCTCAGTCTAGAAACTAGGTCTTAAGGGCTTATTACAAGTTTGTAGGAACTCTGTCAAGGATTACAAACACTTAGAAATTGCTTAAAGGTTTAAACACTTTTAAAGTCCTTCAGGACCTTCTCCACATTCTTCCTTTCAAATTTGGAATCTTAACTCATTGTATCCTTCTTGTACTCTTCAAAATTTGCTCCAAATGCTAGGTCTTAATCTCTCTTTCCAGATCTGTGACTGAACTGATATAAAGATTTATAACTGGAGTCCTTTTGTTGGTTTGATTCCCCTTACATGTGAATGCAAATACCTTAAGGATGATTTCTACAAAGTTTCCAACCCTGTTCCATCAGTTTACTCCTCCATTCTTACTCCCTAGTTTGGCTCTTGGCTTCTTGATGATCATGTACATGTTTCACTAAGGACTGCCACAATTTTCTATTAGTTGGGAAGGCTCAAAGCTTGCAATCAAGATGGTTCTTCAAATAATACTTTTCCAAACTTTCTTGAGGGTTAGAATTTTCTCTTCACTATTTCACTCCCTTCTGTTTCACCTGATTCTTAGACGTTTCTTTGAATATTGATGAAACAGATAGGGTAATGGGCGTAGGAGGAATACATGTTGAAATGCGAGTTGTTGGGTTATTGCACGCATATGAATTCTAAATCCATAGCTGATCGTGAGAGATTCCTTTTGGCTAGGAGGAACTACCTGAAATGGAACACAAGACCACCAAATAAAAGTTAAACAATATGTGCAGTGAACTACCTAGCGTGTGCTAGATCCGGGAAGTGTGATACTTCCTAGATGGCTATCAGTCCACTGTTTAAAACAATTTAATGTTGGTAATGAAGTAAATCCTATTGTAATTAAAATGATTTAGGTATCTCATTTAAAAACACAATAAGAAATATCTAATCTAATAGAATAGGTTAAAATAAGATCCGAAGGTCAAGTAACTAGTTCTAGGTCTCTGCAGTCTCTATCAGAGGTCTCAGGCAGGTCACAGGTGATTAAGGGTGATGTGAGAATAGATGGGGTAGGTTTTGTTCAGGATCTATTGGTAAATACAAAGACCAATGCCATTTAAGGGCGACCAACACGGTTTGGGATAATCAGTCTTTGGTTCTTGTGGAAAACTAGGAATGCCACAGAATGAGCTTTGGGACTCCCTTGTGATTGCACAAAGGACTTGGTTGGTCAGAATGAGGTATTAGGTGGTTTGGGTGGGATTTGGTGAGGTTTTAATGGGGATATGGAGGGGTGAGTATTAAAGGAGGTCAACGGGTGGCTAAGAGAACAAAGGATGAAGATACTGATGATTAAATGATCGAACTAGAGGAGTAAACTATTCTACTTACTTGAAATCTGGTTCAGGTGCTTATCGAGTGATGGATGAATGTGTTGGTAAGAGGTTGAATGCTAAAGGGGATCTCCAAACATTGGAAACCTCCCGCATGGGCTGCATGTGCATTCCCTTTTGCTTGGTTGGATCAAATATGTGTTGGGGCAAGTGTTAGATGATTGTTGGGTGATTGTTGGATGCTTGTGTAATAGAAAATGCTTGATCTCCTTCCTTTCATGTGTGTTCTCATATAAACTTTCTCTAAAAATATTTCTTATCTCTTAGAAAAATTCCCAATGTTTTCCAACCTTGAAAATAAGGTTGTTTTGGGGATTAAAAGGTGACCGACAGCGTGATTCTCCGCTTAACTTAGGTGACGGTTATGGGTAACCGGTGTCGGTCAAGGTGGGATTTCCTAGGTTTGCTAAACTAGGCAGATCCCTTTGATTTTTTGGGATCTTGTGTCATTCACCCATAGATAAAACTAGAAGCTTCTTGTCAACATGCGGGAATGTGGTTAGAGGGAATGTAGGCATTGATTTTTAGGGTTTGGGTAAGTCTTAGTTAGTTATGGAAACTTACTAAGAATAGGTCTTAGGGTGAGTTGGCTTGGTGAGGTGTCTAGGTGAGGTGTAAGTGTGGAATTATTTAAATTAATATATTTAAATAATAAATATTGTGAAGATAATGAATTAATTAAATTAAATTAATTAAATTAATATTAGTGGGGTGAAGGGGGCCATGGCTAGGTGAATGTGATGAAGGTATTTATTTGTTGAGGGACCAAAGGGGAGTGTGACCTAATTTTAGTGTCTACATTTTGCCCCTTTTTGTTGCGTAGCTTGTATTAGTAAGCAACGCTAACAAAAATAAGATGTGGTTGCCCCATGTGTGGGTGAAGGTGATCCCCCTCAAACCAGGAACTGAAGAGGTAGAAGTCAGAAGCGGTGAGTGGTTTGATAAAAGGTGAATGAGATGAAGAGGAAGGTGAATAACAGGGAAAGAGAAAAAAAGGAAAAAGGTCTACTCGGGTAATCTAGGTAATGGGTCAGGGTCAAAGGTAGTAATAGTCAAACACACGCACACGTATAAACTGCAGCACAATACCGGGTTGAAGAGTAGGAAAACTCTACATTGTCTAAGGTTGATAGGTTTATCCAAACAAGGTTGGAGTGATTCTGGTATCCAAGGTGTAGGATATGGTCAGGAAACACAACATGTACGTCGAGTGCAAGAACGTTTAGGTATGTTTTGGTACACCAAAGGTAGGGTCAAGATAAATGGTCACGAAATAGGCTAGGTAAGGTCATTAGGTCAATAACACAGTAACAAGATCTTAAGGTATAATGAATACATGAGGTCAAAGGTCACTAGCAATGGTCCAGGTCCAAAAATCTAGGTCACGGCACGGGTAAGGCTGAGGTATGGGTAAAATAATGAGTCCCCAAAGGAGGATGAGGGTAGGTGGTAAATGACGAGGTATGGAGGGTGAGGTAAATGGTCAGGGTAAAGGTTGGGTGCGGTAAAAAAAAGGTGATGGGCAAGGTAATAGGGTAAAATTTAGGGAAATGTGCAAGAGAGGGTGACCGATGCTAGACAATGGTAACCGATTTGGTAGAGGATAACCGACCTTGATAAGGTAGGGCACACGACCGATGCTGGTGAAGGTAAAACCGATGTTGGTTAGGTCGGGTTTATTATAAAAACAAAAAAATCTGTGTTTTTTGTTATTCATTTGTCATTTAGCGAAGTGAGAAAATGACAAAAGAGAGAAAAGAGAGAAAAGTGCCCGAGACGGAACGGTGTGTTGAGTTGGCACTCCGAGCAATAGGTGATTGG
The DNA here is from genome assembly GCA_018340775.1 of Taxus wallichiana var. yunnanensis. NCBI lineage: Eukaryota > Viridiplantae > Streptophyta > Pinopsida > Cupressales > Taxaceae > Taxus > Taxus wallichiana. The sequence continues at coordinate 402,466,464 of CM031241.1, forward strand.
TTGTTGAGAGGTGGGTCCATAGGATCGGTGGGCATGATTTGATTGGGTGGAGCATTAGGGTAGTGAGTTGGTGATGGCAGAGGCCGGGGAGGGATCAGGTGGGCCACCGGTGTAGTGGCTAGATGTGTCACCGAGATGACAGTAGCACAATGAGGTAAGTGTCCAACTCTAGTTGTATTTGGTTAGATAGATTAGATGATTGGCAAATTGTTTTTGTGGTTTTTTGTTTTGGGTGGGGAAAAAATAAAATTTGAAAATGGGAGGGTAAAGTGGCTTAAATAGGAATGGGGAGATAAATAAGTGGGAGAGGAGGGGGATGAGGTGTAAGGGAGGTGTAGGTGTTTTAAGGTGGGTAAAAGGGTCAAGGGGGAATTTTTTTGAGAAAAATGAGGTTTGGGGCGCGGGTTTTCACGCGACAGCTGACCGGCGTCGGTCGGGTTTGGCCAACATCGGTAGGGTGTAACTAGTATCGGTCACTAATTAAGTGACCGATGCTTTGGTTAAATGGTGAACGGGTCGGTTAGAGAGAACCGGCACCGGTCGGGTTTTGGGGGATAAGGGGCCAAAAGTGCCATAGGTTGGGTGATTAAGATGGGTAGGGGTAAAATAGGTTGTTGGGAAACGATAGGGGGAAGTATGGGTGTGATAAATGTAGATTAATGTATTGTTTGTATTGGATGTAGGGGAGAGATCAGCTATGTATGCGGGACAGGGTTCCACCCCTACTCGTGATAGTGTGTGGTGCAATGACCCTTGAGGAGCTGCTGCGGCATGTGGAGGCATTGGGATTGAGTGGGGTTTGACACTAACGACATGTGGTCGAAGCCTAGTTTGATGTTCTCACTCATCAATAGATGGGATTCCACAACCAACAAGTTCCACTCTATCGACGAGTGACATTACAAACACCACGGAGGACGTGTTTAGGATTCTATGGCTACCCATATTGGGTACGCAGGTCTACTCTATCTCTTCCGAGGCCTTAGAGGAGATGATGCTAATGTTGTTTGGCGAGGGGATGGCCGAGATGACATTCTATAGTGCCATCATTCACCGTGGAGAGATGTACCCAACCCGGTCGGAGGAGACAAGGCTAGTAGTTCTATTGATGGAGGCAGTGTGTTGCTTTGCACTGCCAGATGCAGAGGGTGGATGTTTTCCCTGATTGTTGATGGGGGTACTCCACGACATGATAATAGATCAGACCCGCTTTTCCTAGGTGCCAAAATTCTGGTGTAGCTATACTGAGATTTGTGGGCATATGGGCATCTACACAGTTCAACCTATGTTATACCATTTTACTTTATTGTTGGGCTTATGAGAACATAGTTTGTGTGTGGCTGGTAGGGATGCCCCGAGTAGATGCATTCCCACTGAGATTGGTGCGGGTGGGGTACAAGATGGGTGCATGCTATTGGAGATTAGATATCAGATAGGCCCACACATAATGTGGCCTATTTTAGGTGTTTATTAGAGGGGTTGTCCGGAGTGGACATCATATGGAGGTTGTATGTGGGATTCCCCTCATATAGGCATATCCATAAGGAGCTAGCTGAGCTCTAACTATTGAGATGGATACAATTTCACCGTGTCAGGGAGCACAAGATGATCCCGGTTGACAAATCAAGCAGTAGTTTGCGCTATTATAGGACATACCTCTTCCCTTCCCGCAGTATAGGAGAGACGACATGGAGAGGCCCTTACCTCTACCACAACCTGATAGTGCCTGAGCAAAGAGGATCGGTAGCAAGCGGTGGATAGATGATGTCGGTGTCACGTGTGCACGATAGGTATAGATAGTGGTGGGTGGCTCATTTACGAGCCATACCACCCAGACCAGGGTAGCTAGATCTAGCCACCATCACGGTGTAGAGAGATGCCCTACAGGGGTAGGTGGCTACTTTGATTACCCAATTGGGTATGGTGCAGACATAGCTAGCGAGCTCAGAGGTAGAGGTAGCAGAGCTACATGTACAAGTGGCCAGTCTATAGACCCATATGGCTAATGGTGGGGATGGAGATGGAGAGGAGGATGATGGTCAGGTGGTGGCCTTACAGCACAGTGGCAGGTTTGCAGGGCCACTTGGCCACATCCCAGGCATAGATTGGGGCCTTACAGGCCCAAATACATGCATAGGATAGGGGCACCACCATAGGCACCGGGACCGGGTCCCAGTTCATAGGTAGGAGCAAGACATGGTCCCACAGATAGGTACAAGGGTCGAGGCCTATGGGACCACCACAGACCGTGCCTATATCTAGGTTACAGGATGCCCTAGGTGAGGCCAAATACTACCAGGACCAACTGATGGTGGCCGGGATAGACTTTCTATCCTATGGAGAGTACCGGGCACAAATGATGTTGAGAGAGAGGACTAGACTAATAGTGTGGAGAGCACATGGGGGCATTGAGCTCGAGACCATATCATGGAGAGGCCACCAGCTCATGGAGACCAGCTCCAAGTGAGGCACCAACAGGATGTAAATTGGGGCCGAGGAGGTAAAGGGTATAGGTGAAACAGAGATATGGAGGATTTGTGCCGAGATGCCCGATATATGGCTCCCAATTACAATATTCAAAGAAACTTCTAAGGCTCTGTCTACATAATCTAGGTGATCGGCCAAACGTGAGAACAACATGTCTATAGGTGATGTTGATGAGGACCCAATGGCTATTCCTATAAAACATGTCTTAGAGACAGAAATTTGTTAGCTTCAACTTTCGTGGGTAAGAGAGTCGAAAGTAGGTCTGCATGATCTTGGGTGGCTAATGGAGAATTCTCACTAAGAGGCAAAGGTATCTCAATTGGGTTTGTGATAGGTGGAGGAGATGATGGGCACTCCTCTATAGGTGGAGGAGATGATGGGTGCTCCTCTGTAGGTGGAGGAGATGATGGGTGCTCCTCGTGGGTGGAGGAGGTAAACAAGTATCCTCCATGGAGTGAAGAAGTATTATGGGTGTCGGTTCTCTAGGTGGAGAAGCCAAAGGTGAAATAGTCTCGATATTAGTGAAGGGCTCCTCCACGGTGAGGAAGGAGGTGAAAGGTGTTCCTCTATGGGTGGAGGAATAGGTGAGGTAGGTTCCAATGCAGAAGGAGGATTTCGGGCTAGAATCTCCTCTATGGAAGGAATATGGGGTAATTGGGAAGCAACAGGTGCGTCACTAAAAATAGCATGGACCTCGTGGGTATGGCTATCATGATTTGAGGTCTCACCGGTTTGATCAAATGAAGGGGCATGATTGGGAAAGGGTTTCTTGAAGATATGTAGGTTTTGATTGGTAGGTGCGTTAGGATTATCCACGGTTAACTCACCTTTCTCAAGAATTTCTTGGACAATTTTTTTGAAAGTGATGCAATTTCCATCACTATGACCCTTTACTCAATGATAGTTACGATCGTGTTCTTTATACCATGCGGGCATGGGGTGAGTAGGGTCAAAACTAGTGTGTGGTTTTATAGGTGGAAGGGTGATGGCCCCACTTTGATGAGCTTTTCTAAGACAGAAGAGTAGGGCTCCCCAATTGGGGTGTATTTCTGTTGTTCTCGTCGAATTGAAAAGTTTAGATGGGTGAGAGATTAGATGAGGGGGTAGCTGATTTGACGGATGAGTGGACTAGATTTGAGTACCACTCAGTATTAGCGGTGCCCTTAGCTTTTGAATAATTGTTCTGTAGTTTGAAGAAGGGGTATCATTCAACTTGAATTCCGAATTCTTATCGTAATTGGATTTTCTTCTCTTCGATGGCCCGAATCTCTAACTTTAGTGCCATGGTGAATGCTTCATCAAATGTTGAAATTTTAAACCTACAGAGTCAGTGAGATATGTCTAGCACAAGCCTTGTGTGAAGAGCTTGATGAGTTTTTTGTGTGGCGATTGGAAGGTGAGTTGATTGATCAGGATACACAAAGTGAGCAATAAAATTTGTGATAGATTCGTCCTCATACTGATGTGTGGAGTATAGGTCAGTCATGATAACCTTCTTGACAATATTGATGGAGAACTGATCCAAAAAGGCTTGGGCTACCTAATTAAATGAAAATATGGAGTGTCTAGGTAACCCACTATACCAATTTAATGCATAGGTCTAGTCAGAGACATGGGAAAGGTCCTTAAGAGTAAAGCATCATCATGAGCGATTAGGTAACACCCATGTTTGAATGACCATAAATGTTGTTGTGGGTCTTCCTTGCTATTGAAGTGGTTAAATTTAGGCATCTCCCAATGCACGGGGTATGGATGAATAGGAATGGATGGGTGGATGGGCTCGTTACAAATTTCATCATAGGTGAGAGTATTGTGGGAGCTAGAAACCAATGCCTCTAATGTTTACATCTTGTCCATCATTAATTTGATTAGGTCATTGGTAGGTTGCGATGAGTGGGTGCCTCTTGTAGTGTAAGAGGGTTGGTTTTGGGCATATAATGGGGGTGGAATTCTAGTATATGGTGTTTCCATGTAGGTAGATTGAGAAGAAGGTAGTGAAATAGGGGGTACATACCCAAAGTGAATAATAGATGAAACAGGAGGCTACTGATAGTACGTATATGGAGGTGGAAGGGTCATGGTGACCCTAGTGGAAATGGGGGCTAACGATTGGGGAATAGAAAGGACCACATTTTGAAAAGGGGGTAGGGGTCACCGACACTAGAGGTGGTAGTGTAGCTATGGGTATATGTGAGACAATAGGGGTGGATGAGGTTGCATTTTGGGTGGTTGTCGAAGGTATGGTGGATGTGGCAGGTGCAATGGATGTAGCAGACATGGTAGTCATAGCGGGTATAGGCCCTAGCTACGAAATGATTAGGGGTAAGGTAGATGTGGGCAGCGTGGAGCCAGATGGGGCTGACAAATGCAGAGTGGGAGCGAGAGTCGGGGGATAGATACGGGCATGTTGTATATCAACTAACCCGAGGCATCTCGAGTGGATGAGTGGGAAAGGTAAAATTGTAAGGTGGTAGGGTTTTGGTCAAGGAGTCGTGTGAACTCCTCATCTCTAGTAGCGATAGTGATAGGTTGATAGGATCCATGGTGGGTGATAAAATGGAAGGTGGTGAAGGACTAGGTGGGAGTGGTTGACAACTAGTGTGGAATACGAGTGCGCTTGCTTATCTTTGGGTCAACACCATGTGAACAAGTACGATCAGGTTGGGCTGCTTCTCTGTAACTGACATAGAAAAATAGTAGGAACAAGTGAAACATGCAGTAAAAAGTGGATTAGGTACCAAATGTTAGCTAGAAAATGACACAGGGTAACCGATGTCGGTTAGGGTAAACCGACGCCGGTCACAGGTAACCACGGCCGGTCACTATGGGAAATGGACAGTTGGTCAAAAACAAGGTATAAGGCCAAATTTGACAGGTATATCAAATCTGATGAGTTTTACAAGGTCAATGGGAATGACAGGGACTCTGAAAAGTTGAAGAAGGTGAATAAATGTCCTTTTGGGTAGGTTAACCAAAATGATAGTGAACCAATGCCGGTTGGGTATAACCGACGATGGTCAGGGGGTAACCGACGATAGTTCTTTGATGACATTGGTCATTTGTGAAATTGAAAGTTGATGAAAGAAAAATGGTTGTGAATTAAAATATGATGTGGAATCAAACCCAGAATTTTGAGAATGATGAGAATATGGTCCAAGCACACTCAGATGAAGTGGAATACACCAACTATGATGAGGAGTGTGCAAGGATAAACAAGAAGAATGAAGAATGTGACCTCTCACCTCAAAATGCAAGCCAAGTAGAAACACTAAGAAAAATGTGATCCTAAGAGTGCCTTTTCTATTATGTTTGTTTAGCTTATGCTATTTAAGGACTGACTCATGAACTGTAAAATAGAGTTTTTGGTGAGGATGGCTTCCTACAAAGAAGGAGATCTAAAAGGTGAGGTTTCGGTATGTTATGGTGGGGGCGGGCTTTGCTCTGAAGTATGACTCAACAAAGTAGTGAGCTGAGGAGTACCTACCAATCCTCGTATCGTACAATTGTTGATAGGTGTTCCCAGGAAAGATGTTGTTTAAGAATATGTATTTATTTTGAATTTTTGCAATGTGGCAAGACTTAGAGAGAGAGAGAGAGAGATGTGCTTTCTATGATTCGTTTGTCAACCATCAGCTAGGAATGACTTCTAGCGTATAGGTTGCCCTCAATTAATGTGAGCTAATGTGATAAATCAGAATGCAATGCACTTATTTTAAGCCCAAATTGAAATATGAAGTTTGATGACACAAATGGATGAATAGGAAGAGGGATGCTCTTTCACTAAAATGCGAAAAAAAGAAGAAATGATTCTTTTTAAGTACACCAAAAGAAAGGTTTCTTTTAGAGCAAATAGAAAGAAAAAGAGGGTTACCAAGGAAGAAAATTAATGTGTATGCTTTTCAAAAGGGAAAAAAACACACAAATTTTCCTAGGAATGAATAAAATGCAAGGAACCCCGGATGGGTCCCACCGGGCATGCCAAAATGTTTCACCTGATTCTTAGACGTTTCTTTGAATATTGATGAAACAGATAGGGTAATGGGCGTAGGAGGAATACCTGTTGAAATGTTGGTTGTTGGGTTATTGCACACGCATATGAATTCTAAATCCATAGCTGATCGTGAGAGCTTCCTTTTGGCTAGGAGGAACTACCTGAAATGGAACACAAGACCACCAAATAAAAGTTAAACAATATGTGCAGTGAACTGCCTAGCATGTGCTAGATCCGGGAAGTGTGATACTTCCTAGATGGTTGTCAGTCCACTGTTTAAAACAATTTGATGTTGAAATGAAGTAAATCCTATTGTAATTAAAATGATTTAGGTATCTCATTTAAAAACACAATAAGAAAGATCTAATCTAACAGGCTAGGTTAAAATAAGATCTGAAGGTCAAGTAATCTGGTTCTGGGTCTCTGCAGGTCTGACAGAGGTCTCAGGCAGGTCACAAGTGATTAAGGGTGATGTGAGAATAGATGGGGTAGGTTGTTGTTTTGGGTTCTATTGGTAAATATAGAGACCGACACTAGTTAAGGGTGACCAACACCAATTTGGGATAATCGGTGTTGGTTCTTGTGAAAAACCGGGAATGCCATGAAAATGTGCTTTGGGACTCCTTGTGATTACACAAAGGACTTGGTTGGTCGGAATGAGGTATTAGGTGGTTTGGGTGGGATTTGGTGAGGTTTTAATGGGGATATGGAGGGGTGAGTATTAAAGGAGGTCAATGGGTGGCTAGGAGAACAAAGGATGAAGATACAATGATTAAATGTTTGAACCGAGGAGTGAACTATTCTACTTACTTGAAATCTAGTTCTAGGTGCTTGTGAGTTATGGATGAAGGTGTTGGTAAGAGGTTGAATGCCGAGGGGATCACCAAACATTGGAAAGTTCCTGCATGAGCTGCATGTGCATTCCCTTTTGCTTTGTTGGATCAAATCATGCTGGGGAGAATGTTGGATGATTGTTGGGTGATTGTTGGATGCCTATGTAATAGAAAATGCTTGATCTCCTTCCTTGCATGCGTGTTCTTGTGGAAACTTGCTCTAAAAAGATGTCTTATCTCTCAAAAAAATTCCCAATGTTTGCTAACCTCGAAAATAAGGTTTTTTTGGGGATTAACAGGTGACCGACAGTGGTTCCGGCTTAACCGGTGATGGTTAGGGGTAATCAAGGCGTCGATCAAGGCAGGATTTCCTAGGATTACTAAACTAGGCAAATCCCCTTGATTTTCGTGGATCTCGTGTCATTCACCAATGGATTAGACCGTAAGCTTCTTGTCAAAATACAAGAATGTGGTTAGAGGGAATATAGGCATTGGTTTTTAGGGTTTGGGTAAGTCTTAGTCAATTATGGCAACTTATTAAAAATAGGTCTTAGGGTGAGTTGGCTTAGTGAGGTGTCTAGCTGAGGTGTAAGTGTGAGCATTATTTAAATTAAGATATTTAAATAATAAATAGTGTGAAGAAATGAATTAATTTAATTAAATTAATATTAGTGGGGTGAAGGGGGTCATGGCTAGGTGAATGTGATGAAGGTATTTATTTTTCGAGGGACCAAAGGGGAGTGTGACCTAATTTTAGTGTCTACACCTTCAACCACTCTTGTCCACATAACCCTACGTCTCTTTCCTTGTCAAAATTGTACCCTACTAGTCTCTTGACTATTTTCATGCACCACAGGTTCTTGGAGGTTAATAAAGTCTTGATCCTTCATGAATATGCAATGGAGAAAGATGGTGATTGTTACATCCAAATCTTATGCTTTGAAACAGTGCTTTCATCACTAAAATTCCTCCTTTGTTTCAAACCCTAAGAGGTTTCTTACAGGCCCAAGTAGCCTTCTTTAGTCTCTAATTTTCTCCCACGTATTTTCAAACCCTGAGCTCACTTTCCAAGGACTATACCAATGATATCAAGCTTCTAATTATGACAGTGAAGTTATATACCTTCAACCATTGTTATTTTACCACAAGTTTCACGTACTCTGCATGTAGAGACAGGGTATACTTAACTCTTAAGAGTTTCACCCAAAATGCAATTCAACCTTTGTTCTTTCAAGGTTTCCTGAGATTCTAAGAATTCTTACTTCATTTTCCTTGTACTTCTCTTCTCTTTTTTTTGAATGAAGAACACAGATCAAAATGTTAACACACTAAAATCATGTTATAACATAGTTTGTTTCAACCTTCACATTGTCTAGAACATCTACCTCACCTAGAATTAGAGATAATACCATTGAACAAAAAGGAAATGAAGATAATTTCCTTACTGAGTAAAAATATCATACTCATATGAATTGAATTGATAAGAAGTATGTGCCTATCAATAAGCATGCACATGTCTAAATGTTACTTCAAGATCTAAGACTTATCAAATTGTTACAAGATTTTCCTTTAAGGTCTTGGAGCTTTAATTCCTATTCCTCCTTGATCACTTGAATGATGGAGTGCTAAAATAGTTATAATGGTTTAAATATTCTCTTCCAATGTCCCCCTAACTGAATCTTGCTCCTATGACCCTTCACATTCTATGATTTGTTTATTATTATATTGATTTGAAAATCCTTTTAACACATCCACCTAGCCATGGCCCCCTTCACCCCTTCACCCCATAATATTAATTTAATTAATTTAATTAAATTAATTCATTATCCTCACAATATTTATTATTTAAATATTCTAATTGGGATAATGCCCACATATCCACCTCACCTAGACACCTCATCAAGCCACCTCACCCTAAGACCTATTCTTAGTAAGTTGCCATAACTAACTAAACCTACCCAAACCCTAAAAATCAATGCCTACATTCCCTCTAACCACATTCCCACATGTTAGAAGGAAGCTTCCAGTCTGATCCACGAGGGTAAAATGAAATGAGATCCCAGAAAATCAAGGGGATCTGCCTAGTTTAGTAAACCTAGGAAATCCCACCCTAACCGATGCACGGTTACCCTTAACCACCACCGGTTAAGCCAAACCATCGTCGGTTACCTTTTAACTCCCAAAACAACCTTATTTCGAGGTTGGCACATTGTTTTGGAGGTTGGCACATTTATGAGAGAGAGAGAGACATCTTCTGAGAACAAGTGATGAAACCAGAGCTAGCATGCAAGTAGAACCAACATCCGTACAAGCATCAGAACACCCATAGCCAGTACTTAAAGCAATCACATAGCCACCTGCCTTCACGGGAGCATCCGGGAAGTGCCAACACTACACCAAGTTCATTTGATCACCCACCATTACCAACCAGGCATCAAGCTCATACAAATAGTAAGTTTTGTTAACTTGCATTGGTTCCTTGTCATTTGAGCAAATCCTTTTACATTTGTTATTAGTTTCTGCTTTCATTTCCATTCCCCACCATTTTATCTCCATGAAAACTTGACCATCCTTTTACCCACACCATTGAACTATCCATACCTAGGACTTTCATCATTCTTGTGCATATCCAGGATCCATACAATCTCATGCCATTTCCCTTCCACCTTCATCTAATCCCGGATCTATCACCCAACCAAGTTTTATTGAGTTTCCTGTACCCGACCATACCGATGCCGGTCACCCATAACCATCACCGGTTAACCTAAACCGACGTCGGTCTCTGTGTCTTTTATCAAAAACCCATATCAGAGCCTAAAACCACCACCAAATACCTAAACTGACCAAAACCAATCTTGACCACGACCAATAACGATATCCTGATGAGTGACCTTGACCTTGATTGATCATAGCCTAGCTTTGTTGTGAATGAATTTTCTTATTGTAGATGAATGAGATACCTAAATCATTTTAACTACAGTAGGATTTACTTTATTACCAGCATTAAGTTGTTTTAAATAGTGGATTGATAATCATCTAGGAAGTATCACACTTCTGGATCTAGCACACTAGGTAGTCCACTAGCACATATTGTTTTTAACTTTTATTTGGTGGTCTTGTGTTCCATTTCAGGTAGTTCCTCCAAGAAAAAGGAAGCTCTCACGATCAGCTGTGGATTCAAAAGTCATACGCGTGCAACAACCTATCAACCAACATCTTCAACAGGTATTCCTCCTATGCCCATTACCCTTATTTGTTTCGTCATTTTCTAAGAAATGTCTAAGAATCAAGTGAAACATTTTGGCATGCCCGGTGGGACCCATTCGGGGTTCCTTGCATTCATTCATTTCTAGGTGAAAATTTGCATGTTTGTTTCCTTTCTAAAAGGTTCTCACATTAAAATTTCTCCCTTGGAATCTTCTCTTCTTTCTATTGTCTCAAAGCAATCATGTTTTGGTGCTTAAAAAGAACTCTTCTTCTATTTCATTTGCATTGCATTAGTGAAAGATCATACTTTCTCCTATTCCTCTTATTGTGTCATCAAATTCCATATTTTGATTTGGGTTTAAAATTAACTTCATTTCATTCTACTTTTCTACATTAGCTCACATTAAATGAGGGCAACCTATACTGCTTGGAAGTCATGACCAGCTGATGGTTGAAAAAAATCATAGAAAGCACTCTCTTTCTCTCTCTCTCTCTCTCTAGTCTTACCAAACCTCACACAAATTGAAAATACACACATTCTTAAACAACATCTTTCTGGAAGAAGTTGTAGGTGATCACACGATCACGATCAGGATTGGCATAGTGGGCACCCACTCTCATTTGCTCTGTCGAGTCATACTTCAGAGAAGCCCCCCCCCCACCATAACATACCTAAAACCTCTCCTTGTAGATCTCCTTCTTCGTAGGAAGCCATCCTCACCAAAAAAAAATCTATTCTACAGTTCATGAGTCAGTCCTTAAAATAGCATAAGCTAAACAAACATAATAGAAAAAGCACTCTTAGGATCATATTTTTCTTAGTGTTTCTTTTGGCTTGCATTTTGAGGTGAGAGGTCACGCTCTTCATTTTCTTATTTCTCCTTGCACACTCCTCATCATAGTTGGTGTATTCCAACTTCATCTGAGTGTGCCTGGACCATATTCTCATCATTCCCAGAATTTTGGGTTTGATTCCACATCAAATTTTAATTCACAACCACATTTTCTTCATCATTATTTCAATTTCACAGTGACCGGTGTCGGTCCAGCGACCATCATCGGTTACCCTCTGACCATCATCGGTTATACCCAATGGCATCGGTTCACTGTTCTTTTGGTTGACCTACCCAAAAGGACACATATTCACCTTCTTTGACTATTTAGAGTCCCTGTAACTCTCATCATATTCACTTTACTGGTAAATCTCATCAGCATTTTGCATACCTAGTAAATTTGGCCTTATACCTTGTTTTTGACCAACTGTCCACTTTCCACAGTGACCAAGTGATTTACACTGTGGCCGTGTCGGTTTACCTAACTAGCATCGGTTAGCTTATGTCATTTTCTAGCTGACATTTTAGCCCCAATTCACCCACCACCATCTATTTATCCTACTTGTTGTATTATTTTTGTGTCACTTACAGAAAGTAGTCTTACCACGTTAGTACCTGTTCACATGGTACTTGACGCATCGACAAGCAAGTGCCCTCGTATTCCATGCCAGTTGTCAACCACTCCCACCTAGCCCTTCACCACCTTCCATTTTATCACCCACCATGGAATCTATCCAACCTATCTCTATCACTACCAGAGATGAGGAGTTCACATGACTCCTTGACCAAAATCCTGCCACCTTGCAGTTTTACCTTTCCCACTCATCCACTCGAGATGCCTCGGGTCAGTTGATATATGACATGCCCATATCTATCCCCCCGACTCTCACTCCTACTCTCTCTCTCAGCCCCATGTCTAACCCCCATGTTTGCCTTGCATCTACCTTACCCCAGTCATTTCATAGCTAGGCCCTATACCCACTTATGATGTGCCATCATCTGCTACATCACATTGTACCCACCACATCCCACTATACCTTCCATGACCCACCAGAACACCACCTCATCCACCCCTATTGTCTCTCACATATACCCATAGCTACACTACCACCCCCCCCGGTGTGTGGTGACCCCTACCCCTTTTCAAAACATGTCCTTTTTCTATTCTGCAATCATTAGCCCCCATTGCCACTAGGGTCACCATGACCCTTCCACCTCCATATACATACTATCAGCAGCCTCCTGTTTCATCTATTATTCATCTGGGTACGTACCCCCTATTTCACTACCTTCTTCTCAATCCACCTATGCGGCTGCACCATATACTGGAATGCCACCCCCATCATATGCCCAACACCAACCCTCTTACACTACAGGAGGCACCCATCCATCATAACCTACCAATGACCTAATCAAATTAATGATGGACAAGATGTAGACATTGGAGGCATCGGTTTCTGGCTCCCAAAACACTCTCACCTACGATGAGATTTGTAATGAGCCTATACACCCATCCATTCCTATTCATCCATACCCCATGCATTGGGAAATGCCTAAATTCAACCATTTCAATAGCAAGGAAGACCCACAACAACATTTGTGGTCTTTCAAACATGGGTGCTACCTAATCACCCACGATGATGCTTTTCTCTTGAGGACCTTTCCCATGTCTCTTGATTGGACTGCATTAGATTGGTATAGTGGGTTACCTAGACACTCTATATTTTCATTTAATCAGGTAGCCCAAGCCTTCTTGGATCACTTCTCCATCAATATCATTAAGAAGGTTACCATGACTGACCTATACTCCACGTCGTCAATATGATGATGAATCTATCACATATTTCATTTCTCGTTGGCGTAGCTTTGATCATCAACTCACATTCCAACTACCATGAACCAAACTCATCAAGCTCTTCACATGGGGCTTGTGCTAGACATATCTCACCAACCTATGCAGGTCCAAACTTTCCAAACCTTTGATGAAGCATTCACCATGGCATGAAAGCTAGAGATTCGGGCCATCGAAGAAAAGAAAATCCAACTACGTAATAAAAACTCGGCATTCAAGTCGAATGATACCTCTTCTTCTTTCAAACCATAGAACAATTATTCAAAGGCCAAGGGAACCACTAACATAGTGGTACTTAAAGCTGCCCATCTCATCCATCAAATCAGGCTAGCCCCTCATCTAATCTCTCACCCATTCAGACTTTTCAATTCAGATGAGAACAATGAAAATACACCCCAATTGGGGAGCCTTATTCTTCTTGTCTTAGAAAATCATTAAAGTTGGGGCCATCACCCTTCCTCCTATAAAACCACACACTAGTTTTGACCCTTCTCACCCCACACCCACATGGTATAAAGAACATGACTTCTATAACTATCATCGAGTAAAGGGTCATAGTGATGGAAATTGCATCACTTTCAAAAACATTGTCCAAGAAATGCTCGAGAAAGGTGAGTTAACCATGGATAATCCTAATGCACCTGCCAATCAAAACCTACACATATTCAAGAAACCCTTTCCCAATCATGCCCCTTCATCTGATCAAACCGGTGAAACCTCAACTCATGATAGCCATACCCATGAGGTCCACGCTATTTTTAGTGATGCACCCATTGCTTCCCAATTACCTCATATTCCTTCCATAGAGGAAATTCTAGCCCAAAGTCCTCCACCTACACTTGAACCCACTTCACCTATTCCTCCACCCATAGAGGAACACCTTTCACCTCCTTCCTCACCCATGGAGGAGCCTTCCTTCCACTAATATCGAGGCTATTTCACCTTTGGCTTCTCCACTTAGAGAGTCATCACCCATAGTACTTCTTCAGTCCATGGAGGATACTTGTTTATCTCCTCCACCCATAGAGGAGCACCCATCATCTCCTCCACCTATAGAGGAGCACCCATTTTCTCCTCCACCTATCAAGGATCTAGTAGAGATACCTTTGCCTCTAGGTGAGCATTCTCCATCAGCTACCCAAGATCCTGTAGACCTACTTTCGGCTCTCTTACCCACGGAAGCTGAAGCTAACAAATTCCCCATCTCTAAGACACATTTTATGGGAATTTCCATTAGGTCCTCATCAACCTCACCTACAGATGTGTCATTCTCATGTTTAGCCATCACTTAGATTATGTGGATAGAGCCTTACTTTGGGGGTCTTCTGCTTCCTGTCTCAACACAAATGCAGATGTCACTTGCTTGACACTTCCACTATCTACCCAAAGATATTTCGACCAATCAAACCAAACACAACCACCTCTATCACAACTTCTTCCATGACACCCATCATAGCTCAACATCACACCCTCACCCATAACCCAACATACATCTAAATCCAAACCCACACCTACATCATCTTCCTCACACTAAACCTATTACTACCTTAGGGGTCACCCCAACCACCAGCCTTACTCATCCACCTATCAAACTAGATTTAGCTACATCCTCCACAGTCAACACCCAACCTACTCCGGCACCCAAACAAAAGAACCAAACCCATAGAACTCACACCCCGTTGCTTGCACCATCATACCTTCATCACCTTCACTTTCCCTTTCCCATTTTCCATCCATCTTAGGACCTCGACCTTCCCAGCACGGTTAAGAAACCTCCACCCATCAATAAACCAAAAACACAACAACCCATTCCTTCCTTGCAAACCTCTAACATACCCAGGCACCGACATGACTTACACCCACACCTGCAACATCTTTACCACCCATACCTCCAATACCCTCAGCAACTTCTTCACTACCCACTACACTTCAGTCTCTATCCCTCACACCCCCTACACTGACCCATGTCATCTACCTTCACAGCACCTCCATTATCCCCATGGGTAACTCACCCTCTTCCCCCATCCACTTTTCCCTCTAGATCTCATACACCCATATCACCTTTACCCAAGAAGGTGCAACCCAAAGACAAAAAAATTCTACCCTCCAATAAGGTAGTCAAAACAACCATACACCCTCCTGCCCAGTTCATCTACCATACCCCTACCCAAGAAAAACACAACCAACACCCAAGACCACTCCTAGCACCCAAAACCATAGCTCGACCCACTCCCCCTCCTGCAAAAGACCATTCCTCAACAATCAGCCACACCTACACCCAAACCCACTTTCACTTCCCATTGCGACCCACTAGCAGGGTCCTATGCCAAAATCTTAACCAACCTCCTTGAGACTTTTGTCATCACATTACCACCACTCAGACCTTATGACCCCCTCAAACCCAAGCCAAAAGGGTTTGATGACACTAAAATTTGTGCCTATCACCATGTGTGTCAGGGCATGATGTGGAGAACTACAAGGCTTTGAAAACCATCCTTATCCAGTTATGTCCTCCTGAAGCAAACTTTGATGATGATGACCTTCTTGATGAGGACCCCATTTCACCAACACCCATTCCCATAGTCCTTCCCTCACTGCCTACTCAACAACCATGACCTCCACCCCCACAACTCTTAGAGCCACCCCCAAGATTTGAAATTAACATGGTTCACATCAGAGAACTTGCCACACCATTACCTAAATGTCATTGCACCCAACTCACTTCACAAGGATTTTCTCCCCAGTAGGTTTTTTCCCATCATGTCATTATACCACTCATCCTACACCTTCTCCATTTTCCAACTCCCCTCAGATCAACATGATCCACGTCACTACCCATGCTCAGAGAGACAAAGGCAAGGAAAAGGAAACTGACTCACCAACCAATCCTATACCCAACATACCATCTACACCCACACCTAAAATTACTATCCATGGCCCCACATACCCTATTTCTAATGGGGTCACACATCGCACAATGCTCAAACAACTACACCAATCCCCCTCAAAATGTCCTTATATGACCTCATCCAAACCTCGAAATCCCATCGTCAAGCTCTCATGGAGGTCTTGCAATCTATTGAGGTTTTACCCAATGACCCTACACCCATAGCCTCCATTATCACACCCCATCATGTAGCCTCTCTCACCAAATTGCCACCTTTATCCACACCTCACCCTACTCACCAAGTAGCCTCCCTTAGCTTCTCAGAGGAAGAGATCACCACACCAAACTGATGACCCAAACCCAGCTCTCTTCATCTCTATCCACATCGATGATATACATGTATGATGTGTAATGATCGATGGGGGCACTAGCATTAACATCATTTCATCCCATGCATTCACTCAAATGTGCATACCTACAAAATTAATTACATGCATAAACATCCTGTCATGTTGCATTCATTCAATGATGCTATCACCTCTACACTAGGCACCATCATCCTCCACATTTGTGTGGGCCCCCACACTATTCCAGAGTTATTTTACATCTTGGAGGGGGAATTTCAATATAACCTATTTCTTGGTAGACCCTGGATTCATGTCATGGGTTGTGTTCCTTCCACTTTGCATCATTGTGTAAAGTTTGAGCATGAAGGACACACCTATACTATTCCAGCTGATCCATCACCTTTTAAAACATGCAACATGCTTTACTGACCCAATGACATGCTTATACCCATTAAGGCATCTACCTCCTCCCACCACTTCCACTTCACCTACACCTCCTTACTTACAGTCTAGTCATTACCTCAACCACACATACCTCCTCCATTCCTACCATTCCCTGACCTCCACGGCCAACCCATCAACCTCCCAATCCATTAACTCCACCTCCACATCGACCTCGACACATCATCTATTCCAACTACCCACATACCGACCACCGATCCCTTGGAAGGCATTTTTCAATGCCTCACTCTGGGGAGTATCACCTATATAGTGTCAACACATTCCTTACTCCACAAGAGTATGGAAGTCTTCACCAACATCCTCACTATGATCACCACATAGGAGAATGCCTCCTTTATGGTCCTCCTCACCTTCATACCAGTCTCACCTATGGGGGACTTGATACTACCACTTACACACCCAAACCACCATCACAAACCCACCCATTTTCCATTGACTTCCAGTCTCTCACCAATCACCATTTTTCACCCACACCTTCCTGCACCAGATGTGCGTGGAAGGGTTTTGGTTTTGGATTATGAGCAAGGCCACCATATTTTTATTCCATGTACTACCCATAAACATAATGACCAGTAGTGGTATCGGCTTTGTTGAACCACCTACCAAGCAGGCCCACATTGAACTCATCGAGGACATTAGCCCTTCTCCACCCTCTTCACCCACTCCACCTTCATCACCACCTTCCTTCGATGGAGTCGATGGATCCAGAATCTATCCCTCCTAACTTTTTTTTTTCATAAACACCATTTCCTTGGGGCCTCTACTTATCAACGAGGGCGAGGCTCCTTCCTCTCTTCCCTTCTGTATCTGAAATGATCGATGATGATACACCTTGATTAATGTCATTCATGTCGGGATGATGAATCTATACTCACTTACCTTGGTGCAGAAGACTCATATATTCATCGGTCATTACCCTCGAGATGTAAACCATGTTGAATGAATCAACTATCGAGATCAACATTCATACTCAGGATGACCCACACATCCTAAAGATCGGTCAATCTTTAGATGTTCTTGGAATAGGAAGCCATCACTTCTTTTCTCAAAATCATAACCATGCTTTTCTTGGTCTTAAGCCAGACATGCCCGGTATTGACCCCACCATAGTGGTCCACAATATCGTAACCATTCCCGATGCCAAACCCATCGAAACAAAAAAGCGAGGAAAATGCACCCTCGCATTTCCCTTCTCATCGAAGAAAGAACTTGAGCACCTTCTTTCCATTTCCTTCATCTTACCCATTGATTATCCTCATTGGATTTCTAACATTTTCCTCCTGTCACCAAGGTGACAGGGGACTCCACATTTGCACATATTTCCATGACCTCAACCTAGCTTTCCCAAAAGATGACTTTCCTCTACCTAGTATTGACCAGCTGGTTGACCTTACCACTAGCTGGTCACGAGATGATATCACTCATGGATGGCTTCTCGGGTTATAACCAAATCTTGCTTTGCCCCAGGAGGATCAACACAAAACCGCATTCATCACCCCTTGGGGACCCTTACTATCTGAGTCATGCCATTTGGCCTTAAAAATGTTGGTGCCACATATCAGTGGGCTATGACTTATATCTTCCATGACATCATGCATCATATATTGGAAGATTATGTGGATGATCTCCTGGCCAAATCTAAATGCCACTCTGAGCACCTCACCATCCTCAAAACCATTTTGACCACCTCATTAAATATTGTTTCACCTTCAGCCTAAGAAGTGTGTCTTCGTGGTCCTCTCAGGAAAGCTCCTAGGATTTATCATTTCCCTACATGGTATAGAAGTTGACCCTACTAAAGTCAAGGCCATTCTAGAAATGCCTCCACCCACTAACCTTAGACAACTCCATAGCTTGCAAGGTAAGTTGCAGTCTATTCATCATTTCATTTCACAATTATCTGATCGGTGTCAACCATTTCATCATCTACTCAAGAAGGATGTCTCCTTTAAATGGGATGATGACTACCACAAATATTTTGAGGCCTTAAAACAATACCTTCTCCAACCACCCATACTTATCCCACCTAAAGATGATCAACCCTTCTACCTATACATCTCAGCTACTACCGATCACTCCTTGGGGCCATGCTCACTCATCATGATGAACAACACAGGGAGCAAGCAGGTTTTATTACATAAGCCATACTCTTTTGGACTATGAAACCCGATACACCCATCCCAAAAACTTTTCTTAGCCTTAGTTTTCATTGCCACAAAACTCCACCATTACCTACTCAACCACAAAACCTATGTTGTGACCAACACCAACCCCTTACACTTCATGTATGCCAAACCTTATCAAAATCAGCATGCCACATGATGGCTTATGCTTTTAGCTGACCTCGACCTCAAATTCATTCATCAAAATTCCATCAAGGGCCAAGCTATCATCCGACCAATTGGCCGATGCACCTATTTCGGGGATCAACCCTCTAATTTTGACTTTCCAGATGAGTCAATTCTTTACCCTTTCCTGGATGAACCCACTTACCAAATGACACTCTTCTTCGATGGTTCCAAGTGTCAGCGTGGGGGTGGGGCTGGTGTTATCCTCATTCCACTTGATGGTGAACCCATGCCTTTGTCTTTCAAACTTGATTTTGATTGTACAAACAATATTGCTGAATACGAAGCACTCGTATTAGGTCTCAAGCTACCTATGCCTAGATGTCAAATCAATCAACATCTTTGGTGATTCTCAATTGGTTATAAACCAAGTCAATGGTATATACCAATGTCATAATGAGATACTTCAAAAGTATAAACATCATGTAGACATACTTTTGACCACCTTTGACCATTACGCCCTTCAAACCATCCCCGTTCAACCAACAAATTTGTAGATACCATGGCTGCTTGGCTTCTCTCAATACCCACTTCACTTTGCCGATTCTAAAATATTTGTCACCATATAATGATGACTCCAATCACCCTCTTATTTACCTCATGACATTTTACTCCATCGAACCGTCACCCCGACCCGAGTGACCTTTGGTATAAACAATACTCGACTATCTTTCTCTCTCCATCTTACCTCCTAGATCTCACCCATAATGGACAACGTGCCTTCCTTAAAAAGGTCTCTCATTACGTCATCATGGGGGCCTCCTCTATAAGCATGGCTTTGATGGTATTCTCTTACGATGCCTCACGAGTTCTGAAATTCCTTATACCATTAAGGAAGTTCATGATGGCATATGTGGAGGTCACTTCAGTGGCCTTGTTGTTGCTAAGCGTATTCTTTGCCTAGGCTATTACTGGCCGACCCTTAACCATGATTGTTGTGACTACATCAAACATTGTGTAAAATTCCAACAACATGCCAACCTTCATCATACACCCAGTCATGCCTTACAGGTCACCCATGACCTTTGGCCCTTCTCTCAATGGGGTTTGGATCTTGTCGGAGAGATCAACCCCATTCTTCCCAACGCCATCAATGGATCATCACCACTACTAAATACTACACAAAATGGGTTGAAGCCATACCACTCATCTCCATGAAAAGCTGAGAAAATATGTGAGTTCATCAATCATCACATCATTTTCACTTTGGTGTTCCTCATCACCTCATCATTGATAATGGAAAACAATTCAAAAAAAAACATTGTGAAAAAAATTTGTGACGCCTTTGGCATTCAGCTAAGTTTCTCATCACCTTATTACCCACAAACCAATGGCCAAGCCAAATCCACTAACAAAACCTTGAAAAAATTCTCATGAAAGTGGTTAACGATACTGGGAAGGATTGGCATACACACATTCCTTTTTCCTTGTGGGCATACCACACTAGTATCCATACTTCCACTGTTGCCACACCATTTTCTCTGTCTATGGTATAGAGGTTGTTCTACCTCTCGAAGTCTAGATTCCCTCACTCCACATTTCTCTCCATGACATGCTCAATGATGATGACTTTCATCAGGACCGTTTAGCACAACTTGAGTTATTAGATGAACGTCATCTTAACGCTCTTGACCACCTTCAAGTTTACCAAAAATGTATCAAACGTGCCTATGAAAAATGTGTCCATGAATGAACCTTCCAAGTTGGTGACCTTGTTCTGAAATAAAATCAACATGTAACCAAAGTAGAAAAAAGTAAATGGGGAAAATTTTCTCCTAATTGGCTTGGACCATACATCATGACCCATACTTATGGATCAGTGCTTATCATTTATCTTCACTCGATGGTAAACCCGAACCTGAGCCCCTTAATGCCTTGCATCTTCAACCATTCTACTGTTGACTTTTAGTCCTACCTCACCTTTTTCCTCTTTTCATGCTCATCCCTTGAGCACTATCCACTTCTTACACCTCACCAATGATTAAACAAGAATCATGTGTGTATCCATCACTTTTATCTTCTCTTAAATATGTGTACCATGGTGTTGCACATAGCATGATTCTCATGGATACTTTTTGTCTACCTTTAGATGAGATCCCATGGTCATTTCACCTACTTTTGAACAAGAATCTATTCTTCACCTTGGTCTTGTCCATGACTTCAAAATCCCTCACATGGGATCCAACTCCTTGAGTCAAACTTCTAATAAAAAGATGACTCCCTCAAAAGGACATCTTCCTCTCGGCAATCGCTGTTATAAATAGACTTGCTCCCTCGAAGGACAGCTATGTAAAGCTCTTTTAAAAAAAAAAAAAAAAAAAAGAAGAGAGAATTTGAAGCTTCCCATCGATCAACTTCACACGAAGACCTCAAGGAGTTAATTTCCTCATCCCATATAGACTTCCCATCGATCGGTCTATCTCAAATATCGATCAAACACGAAAAGCCTTTTAGTCATGGACTTGCCCATTGTGACCTTGGATCTCTTGCCCCCAAAGCATGTTACCTCATACCATATCAAAATTAACCACCTTTCACCCCTCTCACCATTCACACTCCCATTTCCTACCACCTCGAGGGACCTCTTGGAAACCATGACATTTGGTGATCATGTGACTACTTTTCACCCTTAGAACAATCAATCATCGATGTCTTTAGGGTCTCATTCATCACCTCCTCCAGGTATGACCTACTCGGTATGACCCTAACCAATCAGGTGGCTTTCTTGCCTCCTCTTATCTTTTAACCTTCTTTATTACGTATTGATTACCTTATACAGGACTTGGTCTCGATCTTACCTTTGGGGTAATCTTCTTCTTCTACCACATCAAAATCACCTATACCAAGTTTCCCACACTCACCCCACACCTAACAGACCTAAACCCAAATCATGCCTAAAACCTACCAACTCATTTTCATACCTCCTCATATTCTTCCCTAGCTTATGGGAGAACTACATCGGCCTGAGGTCCCTTTTCATTTGGGACTATGTAGGCAGCACTCTGAGGGCATGGGGCCCTTGGAGGTTAGCTCGGCCACTCTCTACCCTAACCAATTCATCTTTCATCTTCCTAAATTACATTCTACCCCACTTAGTTTCCTTTTTATGTCAAAAATTGGAAATTAAACCAAACAAACAACAAGTTGCTTAACATTTTTATCATCATCACAACATACATTTATTATGACTACCATTTCTCTACCATCATCATGCATGTATTATAAAGCATCTTAAACATGACCCATCCCATCATTCATTACACAAATTAATGAATCACAACTTCACTTAATTTTAAACTCAACCATGCCTATGCCTACCTAACTTTCAACCATGCCTATGCCTACCTAACTCACATGCCTATGACCTAACTCGACCATGCCTACCTACCTGACTATTCCATCCATGCCTAAACCACTTTGCTCGATCCATGCCTAAACCAACTTTGACTCGATCCATGCCTAAACTCACCATCCATCCATGCCTAACCTACTCGATCCATGCCTAAACCTGACTACTCATCCATGCCTAAACCACTTGACTCGATCCATCCTGCCTCAATCACCTAAACCACTCCATCATGCCTCACTCACCTAGTTTCCATCCATATCAAAAAAAAATTAAAATTCTCATAAAACATCAACAAATCATCAGAATCTCATCCATCTCATCATATAAACAAATATGTGTGTCTCATATACAATATATATGGATATCCAATCATGTACATCTCTCAAAATCATTGGCACATAGGCGATACTCAATACAAAATGTCATCGGCACGCAGGCCGATATCATATATAATAAAACAATAAAACAATACAAAATCTCTTCAGCACATAGGCGGTATATGCTCAATAATACAAAACTCTCATACATCCTCACTCTCTTTGGCATGTAGGCGGTATATGATCAAAAAATATAACAACTCTCTCAATGCCTTAGGCCGGTATATATCAAAAATCAAAACTATGTCAAAATCGGGAGCCATATATCAGGCATCCTCTCGGCGGACATCCTCCATATCTATATCACCTATCCCCTCTGCCTCCTCGGCCCCTGTCTGGTGACCTGCTAACATCTCCCCACCCATCATAGGTGGTGGTTGGGTCCTTGTTGGTGCATCAACTAGAACTAGCCTCCGGGAACTGGTGGCCTCACCCTGACCATGTCTTGGGGCTCGATGGCCCCTGTGCTCTCCATGCTATGGGTGCGTGATCTGGTCCTCTCATTAGAGGCTGTTGTGCCTATACTCAACATATGATAAAAAATCTATCCCTACCACCATCATCTGGTCTGATAGTACATGGCCTCCTCTCTCGCCTCCTCCTATGACACCTAGATATGGGCACTATCTATGGTGGCCCCATCGGCCTCGACCCCTGTACATCTGTGGGACCTGTCCCACCCCTTCCTGTGAACTGGGACCTTTCCTGTCCGGTGCTGTGGTGGTGGTGTCATCATGGCCCCTGCCCTATGCTGTATATCTGGGCATGTAAAAGCCCCATTTGTGCACATGTGTGTGTGGCCAACTAGCCCTGTACCCTGTCACCTGTGCCTGTAGGGCAGCCACCCACCATCATCCCCATCTCCATCTCCATCCCCACCTTGGGCCATCTGGGCCTGAAGACTAGCCACCTGTGCATGTAACTCAGCCACCTCCACCTCTGAGTTGGCAAGTTGTCCCTGCACCATACCCAACTGGGTAATCAGGGTCACCACCTACCCCTGTAGGGCATCCCTCTGCACTGTGATGGTGGCTAAATCCAGCTACCCTAGCCTGGGTGGTACTTGCTCATAAATGAGCCACCCACCACTATTGTATCTATCTTAACCCCAGACATCATCAATCCATTGGTCTACCACCTACTCCTCCTCCCTGTGGGCACTTTGTCGGTTGTGGTAGAGGCAATGGCCTCTCCACATCATCTCTCTATATTGTGGGAAGGGTGGAGGTATGTCCTGTGGTAGTCCAAACTGCCATCTAACCTTGTCCACTTGGGATCATCTCGTGCTCCCGGCACGGCGCCCCACTATCCATCTCAATAACTGAAGACCATCTAACTCATCATGCATCCACCTGAATGAGGGATAACCCACATATGGTCTCCATATGATGTCCACTCCAGAAAACCCCTCCAATAAATGCACTGTAATAGGCTACATCATGTGTAGCCTATCTAATCACCACTCTCCAATCACAGGTACCCATCACTTATACCCCACCCACACCAATCTCGGTGGAAATGCATCTGCTCGGGGCATACCTACTAGCCACACACAAACTATGTGCTCATAGGCCCAACAGTGTAGTGTAGTAAAAATGTGCAACACAGGTTGAACCTACGTAGATGCCCATACGCCCATAGCTCTCTATATAGCTGCACCAGGAATGTTGGTGCCCAGGAAAAGTGGGTCTGATCTATCATCATGTCATGTAGTACCCCCATCAATGAGTGGGAAATCTCCCTCCCTCTGCATCTGGCAGTGTGAAACAACACACTGCCTCCATCAATAAAACAACGAGCCTCGTCTCCTCTGGATGGGCTTGTACATCCCTCTCATAACTCAGACTAGCACTATGGAATGTCATGTCTGCCAGTCCCTCTCCAAACACTATCAGCATCAACTCCTCTGAGGCCTCGGAGGAGATCGAATACACCTATGTCCCCAGTATCGGTAGCCACAGGATCCTAAACATGTCCTCCAGGGTGATTGTCATCTCACCCATCGGTAGGTGGAATGTGTTGGTCATTGAATCCCATCTATCGATGAGAGTGACCATCAGACTCAGGCTACTGGACCACATGCCGATAGCGTCGGACCCCACTCAGGCCCACCTCCTCCACGTGCTTGCCTCCTCGGTGGTCGTCATGCCTCGCACTCTCGAGAGCGGGGTGGCACCCTTGTCTCTCATCCATAGTTGATCTCTCCTACATCATCATATCAAACAACAAATTAATCCACATTCATCATACCCATACTCACCCACTATCATTTCCCCAAACCCATTTTCCCCCCCTACTAGGTTTTTCAACAACGCACCCTATTCTACCCTTCCCTATCTCACCCACTCGACCTAGGGCCCTTTTGGCCCCTTGTTCTCCAAAACTTGACCGGTGTCGGTTATCTCTAACCGACCCA
The DNA here is from genome assembly GCA_018340775.1 of Taxus wallichiana var. yunnanensis. Classification (NCBI taxonomy): domain Eukaryota; kingdom Viridiplantae; phylum Streptophyta; class Pinopsida; order Cupressales; family Taxaceae; genus Taxus; species Taxus wallichiana. The sequence goes on from CM031241.1 coordinate 402,491,853, forward strand.
GTCACCCCTAAACTAGCATCGGTCACTGTTTCATGACCGATCCGGTTTGACCCCTACCACGCGTCGACTAAACCCCAGACGTGCCGAGTCACTTTGTCATGGTGAATACCACGACACCCAAACCCTCCCTCTCTAAAAAATCCCCTTTCCCTCTCTTCTACCCACCCATCCTCACCTAAACCTCCCCTCGCTCCCCCCCCCCTCCTTCTCCACCCCTCCTCTCTCCCCTTCCTTCCTATTCTACCCAATTTACCCTCCCACATTTCAAATTTCATTTTTTTCCCACCCAAAAAAAAAAAAACCCAATTTGTCAAACCTCGACTTATTCCCTCATCTATCTAAAAAAACACAACATGGGTTTGATCCTTACCTCATCATGTTGTCATCGCCATGGTGGTGGCATGTCTAGCCAGCTTGCCACGGTGGCCCACCCGATCCCTCTCCGGCCTCTGCCATCACCAATCACTAACCGTGCCTCCAACCAATCAAATCACACAATCTGATCCCATGGACCCACCTCTCAACTACCAATCACCCACCATTTGGCTCACCAACTCAACTCTCCATTCCATCTAGACACTTTTCCCCTTTCTCTCTCTCTCTGTGTCATTTTCCCAATTCATAAGAAGACAAATGATTTGCAAAAATGTGGATTTTTCATTTTTATAATATCCCCGACCTAACGATGTCAGTTTTACCTTCACATACGACATCGTCATGTGCCTACTACTTACTTACCAGGTTGGTTATTACCTATGACCAACATCAGTTACCCTTGACCGCGGTCATCGGTCACCCTCTCTTCCACATTGCCCATTAGTCTTTCCCCTATTACCCCCTACCCCCAATTTTTACTACTCACTTTTTTCCCTCACCCAATGCTTACCTGACCATTCACCTCACCCTCTTGACCTCATCATTTACTACCTAACCTCGTCCTCATTTGGGGACTCATTATTTTACCCATACCTCGGCCCTACCCATGTCGTGACCTAGATTCTTGACTTGGAACATCGCTAGTGACCTTTGACCTCATGTGTTTGCTATACCTTGCGACACTTATTACCTATGTTGATTGACCTAATGACCTTACCTTGCCTCTTGTTTGTGACCATTTATCTTGACCCTACCTTTGGTGTACTAGAACACACCTAAACATTCCTGCACTTGACCTACGTCATGTTTCCTGACCATATCCTATACCTTGGATACCGAGAATCACCTCAACCTTGTTTGGATAAACCTATCGACCTTAGACAATGTAGAGTTTTCCTACTCTTCAACTTGGTACTATGCTTTGTAGTTTATACATGTGTGTGTGTTTGACTATTACTACCTTTGACCCTGACCCATTACCTAGATTACCCGAGTAGACCTTTTTCCTTTTTCCCCCATTACCCACCCTCCTCTTCATCACATTCACCTTTTATCAAACCACTCACCACTTCTTCTTTTTTCCTCATCAGTTCCTGGTTTGAGGGGATCACCTTCACCCACACATGGGGCAACCACATCTTATTTTTGTCAGTGTTGCTTACCAATACAAGCTACACAACAAAAAAGGGCAAAATGTAGACACTAAAATTAGGTCACACTCCCCTTTGGTCCCTCGTAAATAAATACCTTGAACACATCCACCTAGCCATGGCCCCCTTCACCCCACTATAATATTAATTTAATTATTTAATTAAATTAATTCATTATCCTCACCATATTTATTATTTAAATATCTAATTGGGATAATGCCCACATATCCACCTCACCTAGACACCTCATCAAGCCACCTCACCTAAGACCTATTCTTAGTAAGTTGTCATAACTAACTAAAACCTACCCAAACCCTAAAAATCAATGCCTACATTCCCTCTAACCACATTCCCACATGTTAGAAGGAAGCTTCCATTCTAATCCATGGAGTAAATGAAACAGATCCCAGAAAATCAAGGGGATCTGCCCAGTTTAGTAAACCTAGGAAATCCCACCCTAACCGATGTCGGTTACCCTTAACCACCATTAAGCGAAACCACCATCGGTTACCTTTTAACTCCCAAAACAACCTTATTTTGAGGTTGGCACATTATTTTGGAGGTTGGCACATTTATGAGAGAGAGACATCTTCTTGAGAACAAGTGATGAAACCGAGTTGTATGCAAGTAGAACCAACATCATACCAACATCGAAACACCCATGCTTAATACTCAAAGCAATCACACAACCACCTACCTTCACGGGAGCATCAGGGAAGCGTCAGCACTACACCAAGTTCATTTGATCACCCACCATTACCAACCAGGCATCAAGCTCGTAAAAATAGTAAGTTTGTTAACCTGCATTGTTCCTTGTCATTTGAGTAGATCCTTTTACATTTGTTATTAGTTTCTACTTTCATTTCCATTCCCCACCATTTTATCTCCATGAAAACTTAACTACCTCTTTACCCACACCATTGAACTATCCATACCTAGATTTTCATCATTCCTGTGCATATCCAAGGATCCATATGAATCTCACCATTTCCCTTCCACCTTCATCTAATCCCCGGATCTATCACCCAACCAAGTCTTATTGAGTTTCCTATACCTCAACCATACCAACACCGATCACCCATAACCATGTCATCGGTTAACCTAAACCGACATCGGTCTCTATGTATTTTACCAAAAACCCATATCAGAGCCTAAAACCACCACCAAATACCCTAAACTATCCAAAACTAGATCTTGACCAATAACAATATCCTAACAGTGACCCTGACCTTCAGATTCAATCATAGCCTAGCCTGTTGTGAATGAATTCACTTATTGTAGATGAATGAGATACCTAAATCATTTTAACTACAGTAGGATTTATTTTATTACCGGATCTATGAAGGCTCATCCACGGGTGAGGAAGGAGGTGAAAGGTGTTCCTCTCGTGGGTGGAGGAATAGGTGAAGTGGGTTTAAGTATAGGTGGAGGACTTCGGGCTAGAATTTTCTCTATACAAGGAATATGAGGTAATTCGGAAGCAACGGGTGCATTGCTAAAATAGCGTGGACCTCGCGGATATGGCTATCATGAGTTGAGGTTTCACCGGTTTGATCGAGCAAAAGAGGCATGATTAGGAAAGGGTTTTTGAAGATGTGTAGATTTTTATTGGTAGGTGTGTTATGATTATCCATAGTTAACTTGTCTTTCTCGAGCATTTCTTGGAAAAAAAATTGAAAGTGATGCAATTGTCATCACCGTGACCCTTTACTTAATGATAATTATAGAAGTCGTGTTCTTTATACCATGTAGGTGTGCTAGTGTGTGGTTTTATAGGTAGAAGGGTGATGGCCCCACTTTAATGAGATTTTTAAGACAAAAGAATAAGGCTCCCCAATTGGGGTGTATTTCCATTGTTCTCATTTCAATTGAAAAGTCTAGATGGGTGAGAGATTAGATGAGGAGCTAGCCTAATTTGACGGATGAACTGGGCCAGCTTTGAGTAGCACCACGTTAGTGGTTTCCTTAGCTTTTGAATAATTGTTCTATGGTTTTGAAGAAGAAGAGGCGTCATTCAAATTGAATGTCGAGTTCTTATTACGTAGTTAGATTTTCTTCTCTTCGATGGCCCAAATCTCTAGCTTTTGTGCCATGGTGAATGCTTCATCAAAGGTTTGGAAAGTCTGGACCTGTAGGGTTGGTGAGATATGTCTAGCACAAGCCCACATGAAGAGCTCGATGAGTTCGGTTTGCGGTAGTTGGAATGTGAGTTGATTAATCAGGCTATGCCAGACAATGAAAAATTTGTGATAAATTTGTCATCATCTTACTCGTGGAGTATAGGTTAGTTATGGTAACCTTCTTAACAATATTGATGGAGAAGTGATCCAAGAAGGCTTGGGCTACTTGATTAAATGAAAATATAGAGTGTCTAGGTAACCCACTATACCAATCTAACATAGGTCCAGTCAGAGACATGGGAAAGGTCCTTAAGAGAAAAGCATCATCGTAGGTGATTAGGTAGAACCCGTGTTTAAAAAAATGAAAAAAATTTGCGGGTCTTCCTTTCTATTGAAACGGTTGAATTTGAGGCATTTCCCAATGCATGGGGTATGGACAAATAGGAATATATGGGTGTATAGGCTCATTACAAATCTTGTAGTAGGTGAGAGTGTTTTGGGAGCTAGAAACTAATGCCTCCAATGTCTACATCTTGTCCATCATTAATTTGATTAGGTTGTTGGTAGGTTCTTTATGGTGGGTGCCTCCTGTAGCATAAGAGGGTTGATGTTGGGCATATGAGGGGGCGACATTCCAATATATGGTGTAGCTACATAGGTGGATTGAGAAGAAGGTAGTGAAATAGGGGGTATGTACCCAGGATGAATGACTTTTATTTGGTGGTCTTATGTTCCATTTCGTGTAGTTCCTCCAAGCAAAAAGGAATCTCTCATGATCAGTTGTGGATTCAAAAGTCATGTGGGCACAACAACCTATCAACCAGCACTTCAACAGGTATTCCTCCTAGCCCATTACCCTTATTTGTTTCATAATTTTCGAAGAAATGTCTAGAATCGGTGAAACAGACCCTAAGGACCTCTAGCACCTATGACCAAACTTAGAAATCCAAAATTGACGTAATCAACCGTATATATAAACTAGGGAAGTGATGCTCTTGCATCATACTCCCAAGAGGAAAAGAGAAGCTTACCCACACTTATGTTAGCTATCTTTGTTCTTCTCCTTCTTTTTCTTCTTCCAATTTAAGATAACCCTTTGGAAATGTCTCTTTCCTAGATACCAACTCTATTGCACCTCTATCAGCTATCTTTTGTCCTTCATAGTCTGGTTCTTCCTTGAAATTCTCATTTTCTTGATCACGGTGATGCCTCTAGGACTGTATTTAGTGTCTTTCTCCTTAGGTCTGAGCATATACCCTTGATTTATGGTCATATATGATGTATCTTCATCACTCATGGCTATGAAACTATTCCTCTCATCTCCTTGTAGTCTTTCTTGAATCATATTTTCTTCAAAATGATAATATATTAGCCTTAGCTCAAAATATTCCTTTTTCCTTGATTGTAACTCAATGAATAAACTTGTATTCATGTCAATTTTACCTTTTTCTTGTTCTTTTTCAATTTTTGATATCTTATCCTTCCTCTTTGTGAATTTTTTTGCTCTTTCCATAGGGTTTTACTCATCAACCACTCAGTGTGGCACATCCTCAAAAAGGGTTGGTTCAAGGAGTACATTTCTAAGCTTAAAGGACATGATCCCTCTCACCATAGAGTTTGGTAAGGCATGGGATAAAGGCAGGGTTGTGGTGCGGGGTATGGAATTGGAAGTTTTGGTGCAATTTATTACACAAGTCATGGGCATGGACATGTAAGGTGTAAATATTTTCAAGGACCGCAATTGAAGGAATCATGAAATTCATACATTTTTAAAGGTAAGGAAAAAACATTTTCCTCATTGATGACATTGTGAGGTCCTGTATTCCTAGTATTTGGAATGAAGTGTGTCTTCACATCATGTGTTATATCACTCTAGAGGGAAAGTTTCGTAAGATATATACACATCATCTTTCATTGTTGAGTATGTTTAGGCATCATGTCATGATTAACATACCTTTATTTTTGTATATGTCACTCTCTTCTTCTATAAATGATTTTCAAAATGGGAAGCTAGATTAACCCATTCATGAGGCTCTTATTATCCTCCTTTTTTAGAATGGTAAACACCTTATTCCTAAGGAGGTTGGCTCAATAAGGGATGAGCTTGAGGATGACATTACCGCGGTTGAGTGTTTAGATAAAATGTGAATTGGTAATGAACCCCATAACCAAGATGTTGGGGAGGAGTGTCTAGAGATTAGGGTTTTGGAGGACAGTAGAAAGGAAGGCCCCTCTAAGGGGAAGGAAAAATTCAAGATGAATAGAACAATGAGAATCTCTCTTGTAAAATTCAAAAGTTGGAAATGATAATGGAAACCATAGAGGAAATTAGCTCTGTTATGAGGGATAACATGATCCAATTCATTGAAACATCTAAAAAGATATGTATTTCTCGGTGAATGATGAGAGGGGAGATGATAAAGTTGGAGAATGTTGTCAAGGAATTAAAGAAGAGGCTGGACATGGTGGAATCGAGTCTAAAGAAGAGAAAGTTCTAAGTTCATTTGAGAAGGTTGGGTGAGGAAGATGGTGGGAAAGAGACTCATAAGGACCTGGCTCAAGACCATCTATAGGAAGACTCCACTAGTACCCGTGGCGGCCCTCCAAATGTCACAAGAAAAATTAGTCTTTTTTTTGTTGTTTAGGTCTTTTTGCTGATTGTATGAGAATTGTGCGTGCTTGTGTTGTAGACTGTTGGTTTTTGTTTGATCTACTTATTGGTTTTGTGGACTTGGTTCCTCTTGATTTAAGCCTTGTTTAACTCTCTTTTTAGTCATGTTTCTTTTTTTCCTTTTGTTTGGATGCTACCATGATGTATCATTTTATGTAAGGCCTATGGGATCCGATCCATGTTTATTACCTTATCTAAAAAAATGTTTGTTGCTCTTGTAAGGACCGGTTGTTGCATGTCCTTGTCACACTAAAATTTTTACTTGTCCTTTCATTTTAGATGCTCATGTGAGCTCTGCTAGATCACTATCTCTCATAAAATCTACATAATCTTCACTTCTTTCACCTACTTTGTTCACTTGTTCTTACCTTTACCATTCTAACTTCACCATGTTTCTCATAAATTGATATTCACCATCACTTATTTCACTTATACATGTAAAATTAAATCCTAAAGCACTCATTGGAATAAAAATAAGAGGTTTTCATGCCTCATTCATCATCCTCTTTCTTTGTTTTTCCTTGTGTTCCCTCTTAACTGCTTCACTCAACCTTTTCTTATCACCTCTCTCAATCTCATGATCTTATTTCTTTCTCGGTAGACCTCTCTCTTGGTCCTGAAACACTTTAGCATGTGTTTTTCTTGTCACTTTATCATCTCTTTCATGTCTCTCATCGTTATCTTCATATTCCACCTCTTATTTACTTATAACCATCTTAATCTCTTTCTCAAAACCTTTGTTTAAATCATTCTCATGAGACTTAATAGTCCTAAATAGGGTCTTCTTACATATTTTTGTATTCTCTACCAAAAATTTCTTGGCTGCCATCATCATCACTAGTCTTATTTGTTATTATTTCTCTCCTTTGATAGGTAGAAGAGAGTGGGCTAACTCCATTTGATAAAATAGTATAAGTGTTATCCTTACCATTTTGAATTTCTTTCCTATCATATCGATAGTGTATTCCTAACAAAATATGACAAACATCCATATGAACTAAATCACATATCACTTTGTCTTTATACTTTCCAATTTGAAACTCAACCTGACATTTTCCCTAGCCAAAATGTGATGTCCTTTTTGCATCCATGATACCTGATAGGGGTTAGGGTGCATGGTAGTTTTCAGTCCTAGATTTTCTACCATCTCAAATGAAACAAGATTTTCAGTACTTCCACTATCAATAACCACTTTACAAACTTTCCTTTTTCCTTATATGCAATTCTAAAAAAACACCTTCTTTGAGTTACTTTATTCACTGATTTACTTGGTTTCAAAATCACTCTTCTACACAATAATTACGTTACCTCTATCTTGTATAATCTTATTAGCATCTTTATTATACTTTCTCATCTCCATATTCATCCCATAACACTCATAAGCCTTGTGTCCTACATATATTTGACACTTGTAGCATCTACCTACAAATTACACTTTGTTATCCCATTTTTCTCGTATATAGATCATCTCGTCATCTTCTTCATCTATGTTTCCTACATGCTCTCTAGCTTTGCTCAATATAACTTACATCATCCTTTCCATCTTTGCTTCCTAATCCAACTTTCTCTCTTCTCTAATCAAGTATAATTTTTCTTTTCTTTCCTACAATCACTCTCAAATAATGTCTTATTCTTTTCAAGAATAAAATGCACACTCGATACCATTATGATGTAGAGAAAATACAAACTCACCCATATTCTAATGTTAGGATGACTAAAAACTCAAATTATGTCTTAAAGGCCTTCAGAAAAACTACTTGTTCTCATACAAAAACCTCCAAAATCCTGTAATTCCTTGATCATTCACCCTAATCCATTAAACCAACCATCTCAACATGTTCTTGGACACTTACCTATGTCAATTCAACCCTTGTAATGCATCAAATCAACCCAGAAGACTAAATGACTTACCCTTAGGCAAAACTGCCTTGCATGGTTTCTTAAGCAATTTCCCTTATTAAGATCATGGTTAAAGGATTCAATAGATGTCAAACACAATCTGAAAAAAATTCTATCACCCTTTATCCACCTTGATATGTGTGTCAGGTTTTAAATCTCAACTCTCTTCCTAGGTGTCTTTTCCACACTCCACTATCCTTGCACTTATTTGCTTCCTTCGGCCCTAACAACTCATTATTCTTGCAATAACTTCCAAATTTCTCACTCCCTTATCAAAATAATACCCTTTTTACATACCCATTTGGGTCTTATTTCACTATACTTGAGTTTCCCAATGGCTTCTCTCACCAAGTTCCTTCTTCCTTCAATAGCTCGGTCTGAAACTAGGTCTTCGGGGCTTATTACCGGTTTATAGGAACTCACAAGGATGAAAAACACTTAAAATTTTCTTAAAGGTTTAAACATTTTTAGATTCATTTGGTACCTTCTCCACATACTTCCTTTCAAATTTGAAATCTTAACTTGATGTATCTTCTTTGTACTCTCAAAATTTTTCCAAGTGCGAGACCTCAATTTCTCTTTCTAGATCTATGGTGAACCGATATAAAGATTTATAACTAGAATAATTTTGTTGTTTTAATTCCCATTACATGTGGAGGAAAATACTACAAGGATTATTTCTACAAAGTCTCCAACCCTATTTCATCGGTTTATTTATCCATTCTTACTCTCTAGTTTAGCTCTGGTCTTTTTATGGTCATCTACACGTTTCACTAATGACTATCACAATTTTATATTAGTTGGGAAGGATCCAAAGCTTGCAATCAAGGTGCCTCTTCAAATAATACCTCACCATACTTTATTAAGGGTTATTAATTTCTCTTCACTCTCTAACTTCCTTCAACCACTCTTCTCCACAAAACCCTAGGTCTCTTTCCTTGTCAAAATTGTACCCTCTGAAGTCTCTTGACTCTTGTCATGCATAATAGATTCTTAGAGGTTAATAAAATATTGATCCTTTATGAATATGAAATCATGAAAGGTGGTTATTTTTACTTCCAAATATTATGCTTTGAAACAATGCTTTCATCGCTAAATTTCCTCCTTTGTTTCAAACCCTAAGAGGTTTCGTATAGGCCCGAGTAGCCTTCTTTACTCTCTAATTTTCTCCCACATACTTTTGAACCCTAATATATCTTCCCAATGAATATACCAACAATATAAATTTTCTAATTATAACAAAGGTGAATGTATATACCTTTAACCCCTATTATTTTACCACAAGTTTCATGTACTTTGTATATAGAAACATGGTATACTTAACTCTTAAGAGTTTCAACCAAAATGCAATTCAACCTTTGTTACATCCAAGGTTTCTTGAGATTATAAGAATTCTTAATTCATTTTCCTTATACTTCTCTTATATATATTTTCAATTAAGAAAAAAATCAAAATGTTAACACACTACAAATCATGTTATAACACGCTTTTTTCAACTTTCACATTGTCTAGAACATCTACCTCACCCAAAATCGGAGAAAATACCATTGAACAAAAATGAAATGATGATAATTTCCTTACCAAAGTAAAAATATCATAATCGCATGAATGCATAAGAATTATATGCCTATTAATGAGCATGCATAGGTCTAAATGCTACTTGAAGATCTAAGACTTATCAAATTGTTACAAGATTTTCTTCAAGGTTCTTGGAGCTCCAATTCTTATTCCTCCTTGATCACTTGAATGATGGAGTGAAAAAATAGTTACAATGGTTTAAATATTCTCTTCCAATGTCCGTCTAACCGAATCTTGCTCCTATGACCCTTCAAATTCTATGATTTTTCCTTTATTACATTGATTTGAAAAGCCTTTCAAAGGCTAAGTTACAGAAATGTAGACTACCTAGATCTAATAGTGACTTTCAAGACCTTAAAATGACATTTTACAACCTTATAACATATTAAAGGCTCCAAGAAAACACACAAAAATGTTAAAACAAGTCCAAAACTACCCTCATGATTCAAATTGTCATTTTTGAGGGAATTGACATAATTTGAATTTTAGGACTTAACACACCTTGATACCACTAGATGAACCCTAAGGACCTCTAGCACCTATGACCAAACTTAGAAATCCAAAATTGATGTAATTAACCCTATATAGAAATTAGGGAAGTGATGCTCTTGTATCATGTAGTACCAACTATAGTCGTAATAGAGGCCATAGATAAATGGGTCCATGGTGGGATGCCTTGAATAGTGGGAACATGATGTTCATGCATGTACTTAAGACATAAATGAACTATGGATGGGATTACTTTATTAGCCTTAAGCCAAGAAAGTCCTAAGACCATGTCACAATGTATAACCTCGGATCCAACAAATAAATTCATAGAGATAGTAAGAGGCCCAATAGTGATTGGGAGAACCACATGCCCACAAGAAGTAGGTGATCTAAGTGTCATATGGGATAATGGAAATCCAATAGCTCATAGGAAAGATAATGAACATGCATTACGTTTGAAAGTAGGATGCACCATAACATTGTTAACAACATGAGTACCAATATAAGCATCAATGTGTAGTCTATGTGATGAAAAAGAAGCATGAAAATTTACATCAGTGAAAGTAATAACATATGGGGAATATCAGTAGTACCAACAAGAAACCCAAGAGGATGATCAAAAGATGATGGAGGTGGAACGCATGATAAGCATGATTAGAAGAAGACTTAGGAATTGCTTTTTCATGTTTGGGTAATGGATCATTGAAAATATTAAGTTTGTTATTGTCATTTGTATATCTATTAATAGTTGGTTCATACATTAGTATCAATCAAGTCCTGAATCAAATTTATAATCTTAAAACATCTATCAGTAGAATGTCCATTACATCTATGATAATCACAATGTGCATTTTCATCAAAATTCTTACCATGAGGATGATTAGGATCTAGCTCAAGAGGGGATGGAAGAGAAATCAGATTTCTTTCAATGAGCTTAGGCAACAAGATGTGAGGTGGATATGGAAATCTAGTAAAAGTGTGTCATGTAGGTTGTATTTGGAGATTTTTGGTTGAGATATAACATTAACAATAGGCTTAGGATCATTAGATTTGCTCTTAAAGGTAGATTTACTTTGGAATTTGTTACTAGATTGATTGGAAGTATTATCACCATACTTAATATTTCCATAGAAAGTAACTTATGTTCACATTCTTTAAGAGTATGACATAAATGATCAAAAGAATGAAAAGAATCAAAGATCACACATTCTTGTAGAGGAGGAAAGAGACTTTGGATAAATAGATCTTGTAATTCAGATTCAACCAATACATTGTTCATTTTAGTAAGATTACTCTTATAATGCAAAACATAGTCACTAAGATGCTCATTAGATCCTTGCTTCATTTTAGCCATTTGTGCATATGATATTTTAGTTCCAATGTTCATAGAAAAATGTGCCAAGAATAGATTTTCTAAAGGAGTGAAATATCTAATAGAGTGTATAGGTAAATCATAAAACCATCGTAAAACATACTCATGTAAGCTCTAAGAAACAAATTTTTTCAATAATGTATCATCATAAGCATAGTCCAAGCATGCAACATGAAATGATCTAATATTCTCTTGTGGATCTCTATGACCATAAAAAAGAGGAAACTTGAGTAACACAAAATTGGGGGGAAAGTGGGTAAGAAGAAACTTCACGTGTAAGAGGAATATGTAGGAGAAGTGTAGAATTAAGAGAGGGAGATAAATACGAAAAGATGCATTGTAATTGACAATTTAAGCCTATAGATAATGGTGTAGGGACTCTAAGGCATAGGTTCTTGAAGAGGTACTAGTTTGGATATGAGAAATGATAGGGGAATAGAAGTGGTAGGTGTGGGGATAGGAACATAGATGGTGGAGGCCCCGCATTAGTATGGGGAGAAGAAAGTGGAATAAAAGGTGTGATAACAATGGTGAGCCCTAAATTATGAACCATTCTAACATGAGTATCATTGTCATGAGCATGCTTGGAAACCAAGTACAACATAAAGAAAATGTGGTACATGAGTGGGATTTTAAGGTAATGTGGAATGAAAATTAGTGAGAGCATATATTTGTTCCTGATCAAAATTAGTATCTTCATCATAAGAATGTTCACTATCATAGGGTTCTACCTCATGAAAGGGTACATGATTGGAATATAGGAGAATATATTTTTGTGTAGATTCATTCGTATTTTTGAAATGATTATGAGTAAGAGGAAGAAGATCAATATGTTAGGGAGGACCAAATTGACCACTATAGGGGATGGGCATAAAATCATGCAAAACCTAGAGCCACCGGTTTTAGATCGATAGAGAGTATGTATGTGTCGGGTTTATCAAATGATTCGACAAAAATAAATCTTAATCGAAGGACTAGACTAACTAAAAATATTAAAAACATACAATATACCAACATACAACTATAATCAAGTGAAATCAACAAAAGGATAAGAGTGATTTAGCTTTGGGTATCGATTGTCTAGAATGTATCTGGGATGGACGAATGGTAGAAAAATTTAAGTCTTGAGTGTACGTGCTTCACTTGGAAAATGGTGATCTAAAAGTTGTGTCGAACAAGATCACCCGAGAAGGTGATAGTATCACCTATGCTCTAGTGCCCCAGTAATGGGTGTAGATATGGTTCTTTCGAGTGTCTAACAATGTCATATTCACTTCACTTTGTGTGACATCCACTTCATTTTAGGGTTCTTCTATTGTACACATGCACTATAAAAAAACCCTAGCTATTCGCACAAGACTCAAGTGCATATTAGATGGAATAAAATATGTATATGCTTGAGTCGAGACTAACCTCGAATGACCTCGATAGTCACCCCAATGTGATTGTCACCAAGTGTTGCACTACATTTAAGACTCAATGTAGTTATGGTGTGTGTGTGATAGAAATTATATACCTCAAAAATAGGTTTCCCTTATGTAAGTTGCACCAAGATAACAAGATACAATTACTTTTCCCCAAGATGATGTGTCCTATGGAATTCAAAATTTTACCTTCCTATGCAATGAATAATGCAACCCAAATGCAGTCATTAAGTTGTTCCTTTTTCCCAAGTAGTAGATAGAAAATAGTGACCCATTTTCCCCTTAGAATAGTTAGTAGGTTGTGTATATATATGATTCCTTTGCTTGAATTTCAACATTAACAACACTAGAATTTGACCCAAAGTGATAAATACAAACTTAGAAAAGATAAACAAGTGATGGGTTATTTTTAAAATATAAGAAATAAGTGAATGGACGAAGCACCCATAGGGGAATAATAACATTGACCTCTATTGTCCCTTATCGGGCACTTATTTCTATAAAGCACCAAAGATAAATAAGGCAATATTAAGGTGAGTAACACATTGTTTGATGTCCAAAAGTAAAGAGATAATTCTAGATAAACTAAGGACGAAAGCATGGAAAGATAAAACAATGTCAATGTAAAACAAAACAAGTTTTGTTATTGTCTAATTTTCTTTCTTAAAAATCATGCATATAATGACATACTAGAGTTGTAATGTAATAGTAATAATTGCATGTTTTATTGTCTACAAAGTGCTTTTTATTGTCACCAAATGTCAATGAATAATTTTTTTGGATGAAATTTAGAGGTCTCTAACTTTAATCAAAAATAAATTACCTTATAAATAATGTTAAAAGTGATAGAGAGGAAATTTTTTAGGTCAAAAGCTCCATAAATATCTCAAAACCATTGCATTACGTAAGTGCACTCGAGAGCTTTCTAATGCCTATTAGAACACGTGAATTGAACAATGTATGCTCTTGATAACGCTAATTAAAATTCGAGTCAAACTAGGTCAACAAAGAAGCACAAATCAAACAATACTCTAGCTCGTGCATAGAGCCTATTTACATATTTCAGATTTGATCGGGGCTAAAAATGATCATGGATGTGTTTGGTCTAAACCTCCGAGTCTTGAAAGGTGTGCAAAAACTTTGGGTTTCAATAGTGGGATCCACTTTTGTGTCGAAGGGGACCCAACCGCCATATTACTCTTAGCCAATTTTGAGCATGGAGACCTATTTTTAGAAGATGGCATGTGGAACACACCAACGATGCAAAGACATGCGCACCATGCATTGTCTATCTTTGGAGGAGTGGATCGAAGCATTTTTGCATGGAGATGAGCTAAGAATAGAATTGACACTTTAGTTAACTACAAGAGGTCTATAGATAGCACACACTTGCATGTGTGGCTATGCCTAAAAATGGCGTGTGGCTATCAATAACATGCGGCCTATTTCTAGAATAGATAAGCGGTGAAGGGAAAGTCCCCACCCTATATATATGATGTTAGGTACATAGTAAGAAGTGTGTGTGTGTGTGTGTGTAGAGAATATACAGAGTGTGTGTATGTATGTGTGGTAAAGAGATATACACATATGACTAAATTACTATATCAGATCCATACGCACATCGGTATAGATTGACATTAATGTAAGGAGCTTCTGTATTTATTAATAGATGGAAGATATTGGTTGAATCTAAGTGTCATTCTATGTGTAGTTGAGTAGTGCATGTTATTAATTCAATCATGATTACTATTTAAGCTTGTTCTTTCATAGATCTGAGGGTAGCATGCATTATAGAATGATGGATTAGTTATGAATCTATATGTTTCTTCCTTCATCATGCTAACATCCTACTACAACAACCCTAAAGAGGGACCTGGTACCTTTGCACGCTTCGGGTGAGCACTCAGTCAAGGCTGAGTGATGTGCCAAGCGCGACTAGGGTGTTATCTGGTAAATTCTAGGCTGCATCATTGGTTCCATTTCGGACCTCTTTTTCAGTTGTTTTTAGGATGGTTCATGATGAAGACGTATACCAGGTTAACTCTAGCAAGTATTGAGGAATGGATACATGATCTGGAGGAAGAATATGCATGGTGGTTCAGCAGTGGATCTGAGTTTAACGCACACACTTGGGTAGAACAAAAATCTGTATGACAACTTATATGAGATATTTTTCACTATCTTTCCAGTAGAACTATACGAGTGGCTTATTGCTTATGCATCTCAGTGAAATTAGAGGTATCACACACTTGTCTAGACACAGAAGAATTTTAGGCCCTTTATGATGTTGATTTGATCTGGACTCACACTTGTGGATACGTGGTTTTGTGGTGTTCTAAATAGTTATATTCTAGAATATTCAATTTCAACGTACTCTTTCCCAGAGGTAGCTGAATTCCAGTTTTTGTGGTATCCAAGAGGAACATATTTGCAAGGTATTCCACTGGTGATCAAGATCTTGATGGTAACTTTGAACCTAGAGAGTAAACCGATGGCTAACTAAACTTCACCACACACGAGGTAGGAACAGTTTGGTGAAAGATGGCAGACCTAGTGGCAGAGAGGCAGAGAGAGGAAAGGTGGCTTAAGTTTAATGAGGTGCATGAGAGGGAGATAGAGAAGCAACATTATGTTGCAGAAAGTATGGCATTGAGGAGAGAGATGGCTCATGAAGGATTTACAGCTCACGTAGAAGACGTGGAGCCAGAGCATCAGAACTCCCCATCTTGGAAAGCATGATAGAGATCCCCTCGGCCTCACACAGAAGTGCGCCAACAGAGACTACTTGGACCATGGGCACATCTTAATCCACCTGGTGACCTAGCCCTTGCACTTGGTTTTCCAGTATCTAGTATGACAAGTAACCAAAAAGCTAATTTGGGAAGTAGGAGAGCAGGAGTAAGTCAGGGATCAAGTACATCAATGGCAGGATAGATGACTTCAATGATATTTGGAGGAACATTCTTAGGCATCATCATCACACATAATGTGAGCACGTAGAATGTTGGATTCACCTCTGAAGTGGAACTACCTCACAGACTATAGGGGTTCAGTATAGTACTACTGTCGAGCAGCATGGGGAGTACATCTATAGTCCTATTCCAACTACAGGTGGAGGATCAAGAGGTATAGGTGGTTCTAGTTTCTGGTGGATCTAGTGGTTCTGGAGGCAGAGGGAACACAGGAGGTTCTGGATCATGTGGTCAAGGTCCACAACAACCACAAATATCTATATGGAGATGTCTCTTCATCTCCCAAAATATAGAGGTATAGAGGATGCTTGTCGAACATGTGCATATGTGTGAAATCTTGTGGCGCACTAAAGGGATCACATTTCTGAGCGCAAGGCAAGTCAATTTGCTACTACATTACAGGGACATGCACACAACTGGTATAGGAAGTTTGACCCTGATCAAACTTGTGGATTATGCAACATTGAAGGATGCTTTCTTAAAAGAGTTCCATATCCCTGAGTTTGAGTAGAAGAGTATTAGTGCACTCAAGGATATCAAGCAAGGCACTACTGAGAGTGTACATGAGTATGATGCTCATTTTAAGACACTTCTATCTAAGCTATCTTATGATATTCACGCTAGCCAACATGCACAATGGTTCATTGGAGGATTGATTACACCTTTTAGGAGGGCATTGTCACATAAGACATACACTAATCCACGTGAAGCACTGGAAGCAAGCTTTGCATGCTGAGGTAGTTGGGAGCATTGACACTAGTGTTAGTCCATTCCTAGAGGCACAGATTGCAGCTATGGAAAAGTAGTTAGAGAAGCTATCAAAAAATTCAGCCCATGAAACGCGCTCAGGAATTTGGTGTATAGATTGTGAAGTGGAAGGTCACACCAAGGATAGTTTCCTCATATCTATACACTCATTATTGTTGACTGTGAGATTTTCATTTGAATCATGATGCTAGTCACTATCCTTTGTTACAACACGATAAGGAAGAATGTATCTTGCTTTTGCAAGATTTGTAGGTCCACGACCCATGATACTGAGGATTTTCAGTTGATTGGTCAGATCCAGGATGCTATAGACATTGGGGTATGATAGAAAAGTATAATAGATAATTCTAAGGGTAAGAATGAGCACCAGATCGGGATCATAATCAAACATGCTATGACAGAATGAAGGGCATTTTTAAAGGAGGTCATGGAAGGGGACGTGGATATCATGGTGGATATGGAGGATGAGGCCATGGTGGAGGAAGAGGTGAGTTCCCTCATGGAACATGTTATACGTGTGGATCTCCTGACCACTATAGGTGTGAATGTCCTCAGAATATTGCATGTTCTTTTTGTGGAAAAGAACCATAGCTATGAAGAGTGCCCAACTTATATGAGCATCTGAGTAAGCAACATAAGCAAGAAAAAACAAAGGCACTGGGATGGTTAGAATCCAAGCGCAGTGGTAGAAGATCAATGGATGCCCAAGATAGTAGAAGGACCTGAGGCATTGATAGTGAAGATTACTACACATGCGCTAAGTGTGGCACACAAGAGAAGAGAGGCATTGCACCAGAAGCCTACGATCACCAAGGAGGAGGTTTTGCATGCAAGGTACCCAGATCCTGCTCATCAAAAGGAAGTTTACCAGGATACCATGGAAGTGCTAAGGAATCTTCAGGGTGAAATACAATACCTAAAGGAGTAGAAGAAAGCATCAGAGATAGTCCAAACTGATGTCGATGATCTGTGAGAGGTGTGCAAGATGTTGCGCCAGGAGAACATTATTCCACTATTAGGAAGTTGGTTAAAAGGGAACACTCCACGCGCAAGTCTTGAGACCGATGATATATTCTACATGTAAATCTTCCCCCTGATAGCCTTGACTATGAAAAGAAATTACTCTGAATGTTGTTGTAGATGGGTGGTTGTTGAGCAACATATTGATTGATACAGTGTGAAGTAAATGTGCTTACATTAGATGCATGGGTACAAATGGGGAGGCCTCCATTGCAGCCATCATCTAATGTGTTATTTATGGCAAACTGACTAAGGCCACTCCCATAGGAGTTTTGAAAGATGCATCTATAACTATACAAGGGGCCAAGTTCACTGGGATTTTGAGGTATTAGCACTTGCAGAAGCAGACAATTTTCCAGCCCTGTTTGGATGCCCTTGGTGTTATGTGAATAATGTTGACTTGAGGTTCAATAAGGGGTATATCAGCTTTGAAAACAAGGAGGAAAGGGTTGTGATACCTTTGACAAGATGGGAAGTCTACACCATATGTTGAGCCTCTAAGTGAGGAGGACTTAAACAGAGTTTATGTACGCATGCTATTCAGGACCCAGAGGTCAATGAGCCATCAAAAGAAGGCATCCTATAGTGGGAGGATTCTCATTCTATTAGTGATACTATGAGTATTGCTTGTGAAAATTGGGCTCATGGTACATATGAATTGGTAGGGCATGAGGTAAAAAGCATGGTTGCATGCAGAATGGATTTCATTCGGTTCGATGGATAGGTAGCACAATACCTTGGTATACAGGGGCAAAGATCTTCCTACATTTTTGAAGGCCATGGAAACACAATGGATAGATCAAATTAAGAGAAGAGCTATGTTAGTATATACCTTGCACATGGACAACAAAAGCACACCGTGGGTAGTCCACAGAGAGATAATCTTATAAACTAGGAAGAGATTGGAGTCACTTTGTCTACTAGGTTTATAAGGAACAATGCACCTACACAAATCTGCACTTATCATGGTGATCAACCTGTTCAACATCATATTCAACAGTGTGAGAGACTCTAGACAAGAACAGAAGCATTACCACCTTCACTCTAGGTGCATCACCTGTATTCTACGCTACAAGGATGCACACACGCCTGGTATGTATATGCAAAACTACATCGAGAGACTGGAAACTGGCAAGATTTGATTACGCAGAATGATCCAGAACTTTTGACTACTTCTCGACTAAACCTCCTAGAAGAGGCATTAAAATTTTCAAGCTTAACTATGGGAGATAGTGCAAAAGTAGAAGAGAGCATTTAGAATTATTTGGTGAGACAGAGTTCGGAGCATGTTTTGAAAAGGAAGAAGAACTGGACTCCATACTACTTGAATGCGCTTTCCTTGAGAAAGAGAAAGGAAAGATGGTTTACATCATAGATGATGAGGAAGTTGAGAACCTAGATATTGAACATTCACAAGGGGTGCACGAGGTCTTGGATAGTGCAGAAAAGGATACACGCACCTATCACGAACCCATGAAAACAAAGAAGGTGAATATAGGTTCGGAGGCTGAGCCTAAGGAGGCCATAATTGAGACTACTGGTCAAACTCGAGGTAGCAAAGATCATTGAGTTACTCAGGATTATCAGGACTTATTCCCTCGAGGGTATCATGAACTTAAAGGTGTGCATAAATCACTTGGGAAATGAAGATAAAACTTAAGGATGGTGTACACAACCAGTTAGAAAGAGACCTTACATAATGAATCCTAATTTGTGTGAAAAGGTAAAGGAAGAGATTGATAAAATGTTGAAATCTGGAATTATCAAGCCCTTGATGAGTCGAATGGGTTAGCCCAATGGTGATCAGTATCAAGAAGGATGGATGAATTAGAATATGTGTGGACTACAGGAGCTGAATGTTGCATGCATCACAGATCCATTCCCTACGCCATTCACTGAGGAAATACTAGAAGGAGTTATAGGGGCAAAATATATTCCTTCACAGATGGGTTTTCTGGGTATCATCAGGTTAGGATTGCTCAGAGGATCAAGAAAAGACAACATTCACTACTGAATGGGGTAGTTTTTCCTATACTGTGATGCCTTTTGATTGAAAAATGTGCCTGCTTGTATTCTCACACATAGTTGTTCAGGCATTCAAAGATTTTATTCACAACTTCTTACAGGTCTACCTAGATGATTGGATAATATATGGGCTTGTGAAAGATCATTGTGACAATCTGCGCTTAATGTTTGAATGATGCAGATAGTTGAGTATCTCTTTTAACATCAAGAAGTGCATATTTTCTACACCATTTGGAATACTGTTAGGACATATAATCTGCAAGGAAGGTTTGTTGGTTGATCCAGTGAAGGTTGCAGTCATTTTAGGCCTAGAAGCACCTACCAATCAAAGTGAGGTGCATGGATTTTTAGGTCATACAGATATTATAGAAAATTCATCAAAGGGTATGCCAAAATTGCTACACCCTTGGAAGAATTATCAAGGGAAAGGTACATTTTATTGGGAGAACCACAAAGAGCAGCGCATGCGTTTGAGATATTAAAAGAGAAACTTACTACCACACCCATTCTACGCTTTCCCTCATGGGATAAACCATTTCATGTGCATGTGGATGCTTCTAGCATGGCCATTGGCATTGTGTTAGCTCAACCTAGGTGAAGGTATTGTAGATCATCCAATCTGTTTTGCTAGTAGGAAGTTGACTCCTACTGAATGGAATTATACAACTACAGAGCGTGAAGCTTTTCCATGATCTATGCATTGCACAAGTTTTGATAATACTTGTTAGCAACACCATTTGTGTTTTATACAGATCACATGGCATTGAAGTACTTGGTAAACAAGCCCATCTTACAGGGGCACATATGCAGATGGGTGCTCCTATTTCAAGAGTTTGACTTCACAATTGTGGTGAAGCCAGGGAAAAGCAATTCTGACCAGACCATTTATCTAGAATCAACTCAGGAGAGGAAGCACAGATAATTGAAGAAACCATGCCAGATGCATAGTTATATAGGTTACAACACGCACCCATGGAATTAGAAGACATTGTTGTCTTTCTACGAATAGGTATGGCACCAAAAGGAATGAAAGCATTAGAAAAGAAACAACTTGCTATACGTGCACACACCATTTATGTTAATCAGTGGTGACCTCTATAAGTTAGGTAGAGATGAAGTATTACATCCATTGTGTATTAGAGCATGAGCATAAGGATATTATGGAAGAAGCTCATGGTGGTATTGAGGGCCATTATGCAGGTGATGCAACTGACTACCCAGAAGATCCTACTTGTTGGATTATGGTGGGAGACATTGTATAAGGACTGTAAAGAATATTATAAGGCATGTGATCATTGTCAGCACCTAGGAAAACCAGGGCAAAGAGATGAGATGCCTTTGAGACCGATTCCTAGTGCCAACCATTTGAGAAATGGGCCATTGACTTTGTAGGACCTATTTCACCAACCACACGTAGGACTGATCACATGCTATATATCATTACTTGCATAGATTATCTCACACGGTGGGATAGAAGCAAGCACCTACCAAGGACTGTATAACAACTACAACAACTAGGTTTCTATGGGAGAATGTTCTTACAAGATATGGATGTCCCTTAAGCTTGACAAGTGATAGGGGTACACACTTTTTGAATGAGACAATCAGATCCTATTAGATGAGTTTATGGTTGCACACCATAAAACTACACCTTACCATCCTCAGAAAATGGAACTACTGAGGCTTTCAACAAGATTTTGAGCCAGACTTTGACAAAAATTGTGATGTTGGAAGAAAGGATTGGGATGACAAAGTGTCAACTATTCTTTGGGCATATAGAACAACTTACAAGAGATTGAACAAAGCCACACCATTTCAGTTGGTGTTTGCATGGAAGTCATTCTCCCTATAGAATTTATGTTACCTTCTTTGCACATTACATGTGCTGAGGTCTAGCTGATGAACAAGGCTTTAGAAGAGCGTATCGAGAAGATGATTCAACTAGATGAGCACCGAGCCATAACACGATGGAGTCAAAAGTAGGAAAAGGCCAGGCAGAAGGCATGGCATGACAAAAAAATAAGGGATAAGAAGTTTGAGATTGGACAAATGGTACTTCTTTATGACTCAAAGTTCTTGCGCCATCCAGAAAGCTTAAAGTACATTGGTTGGGGCCATATGTCATCACTTCTATACTTGAATCAAGTGCTTTCCAGTTAGAAGCACTTGATGGAACATGGCTACCCGGTTACTTTAACGGGAGTAGGTTGAAGCCCTACTATAAATAAGTCTTCTTGGTGTTTGTAATAAGAAGTATTTCCATTTAGATTAGGTTTTCAATTCTATATTTCCTTAATGTATTTCCTTCATTATCGCTATGCTTTGTCAATTTAGTTGTTGTCTTTGTGTAATAAGCACACTTGCATGCATGAAGCTAATTACTATATAAAGAATGTCTATGCACAGAGGACTACACATACCTTTCATGTGGGGTGGTTGTAGTTATCCAAGTAAAAGACTGTGGGAATTGAAAGGTGAAAGGAATAAGTTGCTACGGGTGTGCTTTAAGTCAAAAGAAGATTGCTTCTCAAAAGTGACCAAGGATGGAGATGAATGAAAGGATAATATAACGTGAGGTAAGCGAGGCCATGATAACTACCAGGAGAAGGTACAATGATGAGGTACTCAGGGCAAAGGGCACATGCTGAAGAGAAGTCTATGACCAGAGGGTAGGAAGGCACGCTAGAAGGTTATAGCTGGGGCACAAGATGTACCACATGGATGAATGAATTTGGTCAATAAATTTGGATATTTGGTAGGTGAAGGAGCAATAAATGCATCAAAATTTGAAAAAATATATATAGGATGGGATGCAGATTCATTTTTACCATTATGACTAAGAGAATTTGAGGAAAGAGCTAATTGCGAAGAGCCGAGTGATCGGGTTAAGGTGCAAAGGGTGTGAAACCAAGCGTGACAACCAGATCTATGTGAAAAGAAGCTTGTGCATCCCTGGTGGTGAAGGGTTTGAGTGAAGTAGGGAGACAGAAAGAGTTAGGTTACAAAGTTTCCACCTAGGGCACAATTGAATCAAGCTAGGGTTTGATTCACAAAGTTACAGAGTTAAAAAGGAGACATTTGCAAGGTAAAAATGGCACCTAAGAAGGCATCTATAGCAATAGTAAAAGGAAAGAAGAAGGTGGTCATCGAGGAGGAAGAGATGGCACCCAAAAGCCATTTTTTAGAAATGCAATATCTAAGGAGTCATCATCACCAGAATGGGATTCACCCATCGAAAAGAGAAAAGTAAAGTAAGTGAATACAATCACAGACCACATAGAAACAAGAAGGATCTCGATTCCTTGCTCACTCACCGGATGAAAACAAGTGCACACGGTGGATGACATGCCAGTTTATGATGATGCAGGTGAGAAGATTCTGAAGAGAATTGGGGTCTACCAATTATATGAGCTTCCATATTTTGGGAAGTATGAGCCCTTGTATCAATGGCTCATGAGCAGGGTGCACGAGGACTTCTTCTACTTTGCAGGACGCAGAGTTAGAATCTCATCTCATGCTTATCTCATCAGTTATAGGTTTGAAGGCCACAAGAGAGGACATAAAAAGTGATCTCAGATAAAGCCATGATTTTAAAGACCAGACAGAGTTAGGGTACCTAAGGGTCCATGCATGGAATGGATATAGACAAATTAAAGAACTTTCCAGTTGTGCAAGCTGCAACACACCTTGTTACAAAGTTGAATGATCAGAGCGGTGGTCACAGGTAAATACTATGTGGTTACACATTGCACGTAAGATGTCAGAAGGGGAAATCTACAACATTATAGGCTATATTATAGAGCAAATAGTCAAGAAGTGCACACATGGGAAGATCAGCTTTGGGGTTGTTCTACTATCACTGGTATTCATGGAGATTGAGTACCGTATGACAAAGGAAAAGGTATGGGAATACCCCATGGAGAACAAGTCACCAACTAAAAGGTTCAACAAGTATCTATGTAAAGGGGCCATGATAGATGACGTAAAGAAAAGGGCAGAGAAATGGTATGACAGGCTCCACGTGGCATTTGGAGAAGAGTGGCATGTCCCAAAGGACCTACCAATAGTGGTAGGGAAACAAGTCCAGTTTTTTGTATATCAACATTTCTACATCATGCACTTCCCAATGAAAGATGGAGTCTGAGCCCTTGGTGTAAATTGCCTTACGCATTCACTACAAGGTATTTCCAAGCATCTATTCACATATTTTCACAACACACGCGCCGACTGGTATTCAATGCAGATAAGGTAGACTGTGACTACCACACGTTGAGAAAGAAGTATGTGTATCCTGGTAAGTGCTTATACAGAGAGGATCATTTCAGAGGTGTTGAATATTAAGCCAATAAGTCTAGTTGTAGTAGATGTGGGGGCAACATTGGTGTATCTCCAGTTGAAGCCAAAGATGGAGAATAACAAGTATGTGGAAGGTGAGTTCACACTTCCAGCACCACCAAAGGGAAAGCATACAATGGAGAACATCCCAACGCCTAAGCCCACAGAGCCAATTGAAGTGGAGGATGAGGAGGAGGAGCACGAAGATAGTGGTGGTTTGGAGCATAGAGGTAGGAGACATCCTACAAATAAGGGTGAAGCTGAGCATGCACATTTACACCACCTCAACCACAAGAGGGGGATGATGAGGACTTGAATGCAATCCAAGGGGAGCACATATTTAAGAAGGTGTTTCAGAGAACCAGGACCCAAGGTGCTACTCCAACCACTGGTGCATGATCACCCAGACTCTCTCCACAAAAGGAGGCAACCATGCAAAGAAGGAGGAAACTAAAGTTAAATGAGGAGGTGGAAGAGTCAGAAGAAAGCACACCTAATTCTCCTACACTTCCAGAGAACATAGAAGAACAGGGTGAGGGATCAAAGGAAAGAGAAGAGGATGAGAAGAGACCAGAAGAGATAGCTACAGAGAATGTTCAGGACATGGAGACACAAGTCCCAAATTTGGAAGCTAAAGTTCCTAAGAAGCAAATGGTCTAGAAGAACAAGTGGAGAACACATTCCACTAGCCATGGGGTATGCAGAGGATGCAGGTAAAATTGTTCACACCCACTTCCAGAGCACGATAGCATAAAAGGATTTATTCAGTTGGGAGCTAATGGATGAGGATATGGTGAACTGTGTGCACTCAAAAACAACTATCATGGTCAATGCACACCCACATGGATGAGCCTTGACTTTGATGTGTGTGAAGAGTCATGCATTTTGAGATGACTGAAGAAGGCACCCCAAGCTAGACACATGACATAGTAAAAAGCCTACTATCATGTCAGATGAGCAGGTCAGCAATGCATTGGTGAAGGTTTCTTCGAGGTGGCTAGAAGAAATATGGACAAAGCTACAATGATCGTAGAGCACGTACGAGGAGTCAAGACAAAGGATGCATAGAGATAGTGCACACAAACATAAGAGAGGGACTTCACATAAGAAAAAAATGAAGTATTTATCAAAGATCACAGAGGAGATTGGGGACAATGTCATCAGCAAAGGCCACACTTGAGGCCAAGGTACCACATGTTTCCTTCAAAGGATACATTATGTAGGAAAGTTGGTGGACTTGGTACTTGAAGATGAACCTCTATGCATGCTAGAGCCAAGAAGCTCAGAGAAAGATGTCCGAATGGGAGAAAGCCTCGGTGATGTGAAAGATTGCATCTTATGAAGGGTTATTGCAAGCATTACAGGAAGTATTGAAGAAAGCAGACTAGGCTTTAAACATATGCACAACTCCAGAGGCACTTATCAACATAAAGACCCTAGAAGAAAACAATGAGGTCCAAAAAGTGATGAAGGATGAGACATTGGGCCACACAAAAATATTGTCAATGGTTAAATAAAGCACGAGGCCCTGCAATAGAACAAGAGCCACACAAGACTCGGCTGAAGAGCTTGGGAAGCTAATTACAGAAGATGGATCTTTTAGAAGGAAAAATGACATCAATGTCCAGTGTTGTGTTAGTTCTATGGAATGAAAAAGGAGAGATTGTGAGGGATGAGTTGGAATCCATTGTTGGACATCCCAGAAAAAGTGGAACAAGCACTCACTGAATGGTAGATTTTGGAGGCCAAAATAAAGGAGGAGTATCCAGAGTTGATACTGCAAAGTGATACAGAGGAGGTTGTCTAATAAAAATTCTTTATTTGTCTACATTCTTTCATTCTTATTCTTTCCATTATTCTATTCTTTACTTCAATTTTTGAGATACCCATTGTCGGGATGACAATGAGATTAGTGTGGGGTAATGTTGATCAGAGAATACTTGTTAGAGAACACACAAGGAGTCCACATGGGAGAGAGAAGGCCAGATCAAGGGCGTGGAAGGACAGGAAGGACCCACGCACGTGGAAGGCAAGTTCAACTTTTAGACTTAGCCAATTTTGAGCATGGAGACCTATTTTTAGAAGATGGCATGTGAACACACCAACGATGCAGAGACGTGCACACCATGCATTTTCTATCTTTGGAGGAGTGGATCAAAGCATTTTTGCATGGAGATGAGCTAAGAATAGAATTGACACTTCAGTTAACTACAAGAGGTCTATAGATAGCACACTTGCATGTGTGGCTATGCCTAAAAATGGCATGTGTGGCTATCAATAGCATGTGGCCTATTTCTGGAATAGATAAGAGTGAAGGGCAAGTCCCCACCCTATATATATGATGTTAGGTACATAGTAGAAGTGTGTGTGTGTGTAATAGAGTGTATATGTGTAGAGTATGTGTGTGTGTGTGTATGTGTGTGTGTGTGTATGTATGTGGTAAAGAGAATACACATATGACTGAATTATTATCGTATCATATCCATATAAGTGCATTGGTATATAGATAGATATTATTATGTAAGGAGCTTCTTGATCTATTTATTATATTATAGAATGATGAAGATATTGGCTGAATCTAAGTGTCATTCTTGTGTAGTTGAGTAGTGCATGTTATTAATTCAATCATGATTACCTTTAAAGCTTGTTCTTTTCATAGATCTCCGAAGATTTGGTAGCATGCATATGCATATATGAATGATGGATTAGTTATGAATCTATATGTTTCTTCCTAAATATACATTATTTATTTCATTTTATGATTGTATTTACAAGTGTCGTGGGAAGTAAGTTTCGAGATTGTATATTCATATAAACACATTTTCAAAGCAAAATATGTTATTTAAATATTTATGTAATACTACACTTATAATTATATTAAATGTGTTTGTAGTGATAATGATAGTGTTGTCAAATTCTTTCACGTCAAATAAGGATGGTGACAATTTTACAAAGTGTAAAATACGGTTAAAATAGGAAAAACCGTATGGGACGAGTGTCAAATATCATCTCTAGTAACTATAATAGCATGGTAAAATTCATCAAAGGGAGGCTATTTTAAGCCTTTTAACTAATGCAAGACACCAAAAGTGGGATTAAACCCCTCCCATGCGCCAAAAAAGACACTTCATAAGGATTGACCCCGTGACTGCTATAAAGCAACTTCACAGGATTCAACCCCATGACCTACATAGCAAAAGGATAAGGCTTTGCTTGATGTGCCATGACTTGTGAAATAGTATAAAATTCACATTGTGCTATTTGAACCAGTTAGGTTTTTTACTATGTGTAGCCAATTAATGGTAGTTTGTAAACATGTTCAATTTTAGCCCTTTAGATGACATTTTCAAGCTTTATATAAATTAGAGAGTTGTTCGAATTTCTAGATGCTTCACATGAACATTTTATTTTCCTAATTAGTGTTCATTTGACGTCGTTATAAAAAAATTCCCACTTTTATGTAGAACAAAGGGGAGATTATTATGCAAGTGCTACGAGAAGGTGGAGGATAGGGAAAATTTTAAGGGTCCCTCCGAAAAAAAGTCCTTAGAAAATATTTGGCGAATATTGGTAAAACCACTTTCACATGTATGGCGAATTGTAGGAAAAGTAGTTTCATGTGGCAGGCAATTTTTAACATGATTGTGGGAATGGTTGGGCCTTATCCATTGGCCTTATGATGTGGTAGAAATAATATATGACACGGATGTGAGCGCTATAAATGCTACCGGTCAATAGCAGCATTCTATATGTTACCATCTCAGAAGCATTCTCCATGCTTTTTACGATTGTATGAATTCTACGTATTTATGCACCGTTCGCATGCAAAGATGCATGCTGTCACTGGTTGGTAGCATTGTAAATGCTACCATCCGGTAGTGTGTGAAATGCTACCATGCCCAACAATGTGCAAAATGTTGCATGCTACTAAATGGTAACATTCTGCATATGCTCATCGGCCGGTAGCATTTGTATGCTACTAGTCAGGTATCATTTTTGTATGCTTACTTAGTCGGCAATCATTATCATCGCACGCATGCTACCATTCATGGTATCATTCTCGCATGCTACCATTCATGACTAGTAGTATGGAGAATGTTATTGACCGGTAATACATTTAATGTTGATGGTCGATGGTATAAAGGTTGTTATTGGTGCCTTTACTTGCTATAAATACATGAAGGTAGTCATTTTCACTCCACACAATAGAGAGAAGCCAAAGCATATAAGGAAAAATCCTAAAGACAAAACTTGAATGCCAAAGGACATACAAAAAGGAAGAATCCAAAACACCAAAGCACAACTACAACCAGGAATTTTATAACAATTTTTAAAATTCCAAGAAGAAAGAATACTTCTGAGAGTCAAGAAGCAACAAATTTTAGAGGATCCTAATGTTTTTCCCAATGGATCATAGGGCTAATGTATATGCCCCAATTTCAGATAGACCATTGACCACTTACAATCTTCTACTCAACTATGACACTTCCACTTTCACATTTCATTATACACTCCCATCTCATGCAGAGTCATTTGAATGTCACTTGATGACATTGAGCATCTCACAAGACTACCACACAAAGATGTGGATCCTGTTGACAAAGGTTATTTTATCAAATGAAGAATGCAAGTATTTGGAGTCTAATTTTCAATTTTCTATTGATGTAATTACAACTGCTACTATTGCTTGTAAGTTTATTTTTTGTTTTACAACATTAAATTTTCATTATTTTCAATTTAACAAAGTTTTTTTATGTTTAAAATTTACTAACAAAATTCTTCTCCTTGTTGTATTGACAATTACAGCTTCCCAAAACCCTTCAAAAAGAGGGATTCAACTCAAGGATTTCAGTCACCCATTTCTACAAGCCATTTGTGTAGTTCTTCTAGGCCATAATTATTTTACAAGGTCGATATACAAATATTCCTTGGTGGGCTTTAGCGTATATCGTTCGTACCTTATGTGGGCAGAAATTTGACTGGTGTAGCTACTTATCCTCCAGGATAAGAGTTGATTTGGAAAATATTCATTTGAATGAGAATGTTACCATCATCTCAACAAATTTTATTCTTGGTTTATATTATGAGTCTCTATATAATTTACATGGCACCTCTCCTCCGACAACAATGCATTCAAAGCTAACGGCTTTGAATTTAACACTAACAATTGAAGAGCAAGAGGTGAGTCCCAATTTTTATTAGATGGTTTTTAATTATAATTTTTCATATTGTAATATTTATCTTTTAAAATTAATATTTTAAATTAATTAACAATTTACTATTAAATTATAACAGAAGTGGCAGCTATGGTTGCATCATGAAGGGATGTTGCTATCAGAGGTCATTTACTACCAAGTTTAGGAGATTTTGTTACTATTTTTGATGATCAACAAATAGAGGAGGACACCCCTCCACATTCTACTAAAAATATGAGGAGTTCCATAAACCCTCAAACTCAATCATCCAAAATACCACAGGCATTAATCACAGTATTTTAATTTATGATGTATATATGTTTCAAAAAAATTTTGAAAATAAATGTAATTAATTATATAAAACTTGTATGTGTTTCAAAATTTCTTACAATTTATATTGCTTTGCTACAGAAACTACCAACAGAACAAGATCATATCATCGGCCTCAAATGCAGGACGTAGAAATATCTTCAATACCTCACTGTTGCCCCAGGTTTGAATCTCTTGTTTTTTATTTTTTGTTGATATTTGATGATATAAAATTCAACAGTCTAATAGATCTTTAATTCTTAATTATATTTTAGATCACACCTACCAGTCTTTTCAGTCTACTCCTCCACAACCACCACATCAACAAAATCAGGCTTCATTTGCACCTCAACAAAATCCTCTCAACAAAGTAATTTTTATAATCTTATATGAATTTATTTATTTTTCATTTCTATTATGTTTGAATTTTGAATTTCATCATATTATTTACAAAATTACAATTCAATGTCTCGGGCCTCCAATTCCACGTCCACTACAAATGCAGATGCCACCTCCGCCACCCCCACCAAGAAATATGAGGACAACGTTCACTGGCAAGAATATTTCATTCACTCAGCCAACTATGCAAGCAGGGGCACCCTTAATTTTGCTTCTGATTTTCCAACGTTTTCATTGGGAAATTTTCCTAGTGGACAGGGTGTTTCGGTGTTGAATGATATTGATTTAGATGAGGAGTATCTTGGGATTGAAATCAGACTTCAAGAGCATGGAACATTCAATCCCCAAGATATGATTCATGCGGCAAGGCAACCTTCTCCAATAAGAGAGGATAGATCAAGAACACCATCTCCAGTACAAACTGGCACTGTCTTAATTGATGACCAAAAAACTACTTTTTCAATTGGTATTCTTTTGGCTGATAACACGGAATCCAATATTGATATTATTTTGAAGGAGGTTGAAGAATTAAAATTGTGGGAGTTTAGGGCTAAATTTCTTATTAAAGAAATAAATTCATGATATAAAAATCACAACCAAAGACATATATTGTATTCTTCACATCAAAACGAGCCAGAAAGATTGATATTTTGTTGAATCAGGTTGTGTCTGGTTCTATATCATTTGATAATAATTATGATGATGAAGTGTTGAATATTATGTTGAATAGAGTTGAGAATTTAAATGCAGAAGCACAAGCCTACCACAATATGTGGTCGAGAGACAAGGGCCTTGTAGTTATTGCAAATGCGGAATGAGATAAGGCATTGGTAAGTCTTACTAAATTTTCAAGTATTATTTTCATTTTTGAAATTTTACTAATAGTTTTTCTCTTGTGAAATGCAGTCAAAGTATGAAAATTTGAAAAATGAGGCTAGTGTGCTTGATTTGCATTTACAAAGTGTCGAAAAGTTTAAATGCAACAATTGAATTGAAAGAGAAGCTTGTTATCTTAAACAAGCAGAATAATACCTTGAGAAGAATTATAAAGGAAAATGGAATGGATCCAGAAGATACTATTGAAGAAGAAAGTTGAATAGGATCAAACATTATTATTTGCTGGTGAAGTGGCAAATCAAGAAAAAGTGATTCTTTCAATATTGAAGTTGTTGCAAAGGATTTGGTTCAGTCTGGTGTTGTCAAAGAAAGTTCTTTAGTGCAGGAGAAAGAATCACATAGAGAAGAATCTTCTCAAGGATGAATCTAAAAAACATTGTGAAATTATAATTGTTGTTGTTGAATCTTTTTATAAAACTTTTTAGATTTATATGACAATATTGAAAGTTTCAAACTTTAATCAATGTGGATTGTGGCATTTTACTTTTACTTTTGTTATATTGTGATTGTTTTGCTATTCAATCGATTCTGAATGTGATTGTTATTCTCGATTGTATTTGTTATATTTATTACATGGTAAATTACTTATTATTATCATTTTCAAATACTTTGTTGATAGAACAATGAACTACAAGTAGCATTTATATTTCAAAGAACAAAAACAAAAATTATCTAAAAATATTGGCAACTAAAAATTTATATGGTTTTTATATGTACTATATTCATGCATAAGACTAGAAAAAGTGAAAATTCTCCAATAATGGAATTATATTTTTTCATTTTAAAGACAATAGAACAATAAGTATGACACATTTAAAAATATAAACAATAAACACATTACAACATTGAAAATAATATTAAAAATGTATAGTGTATAACAAAAATAACAATATACATAATTATAATCAGAATCCTGATATGAAAATTTCTTTCCAGAATAAAAATGTACAGTCGATCTTCTTTATTCAATATCAGCTAGGTCAAATAAAATTATCTTGAAAACTTTGCTTCCCAACACTTTTATCTAATCTTTCATTGTGATTTTCAGTCACAGTTTCATTTTTATCTGCAGTCCCTATATTAGTATTATTGATCCCTCTCCTCTCTGCAAGAGAATTCCATATAGCCATTACCCATTCATAAGGAAAGGTATCAACATCATATCATGAAAATACATTCTCAAGTAGGTCTCAAGATTTTTATCAATCCTATTCCGATATTTTGATTTTATAAATGTTAATGCGTTGAAAACTCTTTCATCTTCAACTGATCCCAATATCATTGTCTGACACATTTCATACAATCAGAAATACTCACTTATGCTTTCACAAAGGATGGAACTAGGATACAACCTTTTCCATAGAAGTGTAATTGCTCCCTTCTCTATTGGCTCTTCTAGTAATTCAAATTGTTCCTTCATTACCTGTCAAAATCATTTGATTGCAATGCAAGAGTTTCCTTTTGAAGAATACCATTAATATAAAATCCATTACATTCAACTGATTGTGCAAAATGTTTAATTATAGTACCCATGTGTCTTTTAAATGAATTAGCTACAAAGTGCCTCCTATAGGATTCCAAAAGTTAGGATTGACAACTCCCATGGCCTCAAGAAGCTCTCCTTTTTGAAATGATCTCTGATCTCACTTGATAAACATTGTGAGATTTTTTTGAAATTTTTTCCTTATTTCAGATATAATAACATCATATAAATTATGTGTAATAGGCACTTCTTCAAGCTCTGCTCCAGCAATATCCACTCATTTTTAAATGTGTGCATTTTAATCTCTTTCCCATTAACAAAGATACACAGATGACCAGATATATTGAATCTAAAGTAGTTGTTAGGATCTTTTAAATATGTTAGAGCTTTCCAATGATTGAAAACATGTCCTTTAAAGTAGTCATCAGAGTTATATAACATATCTAGAGTCTAACACACCCTTTTCCTAAACCTAATGAAGTACGTTATATATATGGACCGTTCTTGTGCAAGTTTTGTTATGCAATTCATCTCATGCAACATTGGAAGAATCCCACAAAGTGTTAACAATGTTTCAAAGTTTGTAAGTTAGTAAAAAAATATTTTTCCCTATCAACTTGCCTACAATTCTTATACATGAAACCAATTAAAGATGGATATTCCTCAAAAACTTTACGTGTAGGCTCATACATAGAAATCCATCTAGTATCAACATCTTTAAGAAGTTTCTTACCATCTGTGACCCCAAGTGAAAACTTCTGAAACTCTAGAAATTTTTGGACTACTTGACATATAGGCATGCACTTCATAGATAAGCTCTTCAACTTTCTCAACACATTCAAATGTGCTTACTATCCTATATGCAAGATTCATCCTGTGAGCCATGCAATGAATAGGAATCATGTAAGGAGAAACAAATGTTTGGAGATGCACACATAGACCATTTCTGTGACCTTGCATCATTGATGCACCATCAACACCAACACAAATCAACTTTGTGGCTATAGAATAATTATCCATTCTGATATGTCCTTCAAATTAGATATCACCAATTTGGAAAATATTTTCAGCATTGGTTGTTTTCTTGCATTTTATGAACCGATAGTAGATGAGGTGTTTCTGGTGTGGTTCTGAATGTATATACATGCATGCAAACCCAAGAAGTGTTGTCAATAATTGTAACCTCATCAATTGAAAGGGAGATGAAACTTGCATTCTTTACATTTTCTTTCAAGTATTCTTGTTCAATCATCGCAAGACATCTTGCCATTTCCCAAGCACTGCTCTCTAACCAATGTGAATTTGGAAGGTTTGGAAACCCATTGAACTTGAACAATTTTTTATATTCTAAAATTCTAAAATTGGTCTACCCATTTTCAAAATAAAGAATATGGTTGAAAACTGTGAGGTTTTTACCTTCATATTTTCATTTACAACTTTTCCAAAATTTGCATTTATGGTTCCTCCTTTCTCCTAAAGTTTTTGAGTGTGTTTCATCTTATTGTCATACTCCTCCTTATATCTTACATGCATGCACTCTTTTGCAATTTTCCATCTATGAGTCTTCGTTATTTTTCCATCATTGTCAGTGACTGTGTAATATACTTTTCCACAATGTTTCTCTATAGTGTCCAATTTAAGCTACATTCTATGTTCTTTACCCAATTTCCAAGTACAAATAGTACATCTACATTCTTTGGGAGTATCACTACCATTATCTAGTATATAGCTCAATAAATGGGTATTTTTTGCCCAATCTACTTGAAATGACCTTCCAATTGTCCAGATGTTTTCTTCTTTCTCCTAGACTTATTTTTTTGAAGGTTTATGTCATTATCATCTTCTACTGGAATATTTTCATTTGAACATTCATCTATTAAACACATTTGGCATTCAGGACAATCTTCAAGCTCTGCATGTCTGGGTCAATATAATATTCATCTATTGAAATAATTGTTTCCTTAGGGTTTATGTTTTGGTTTATTGTTTCATTCTGAATAAAATTAATGAAGGGGTTTCTATTTTCAAAAAAAAAAATGTTTTGACTATTACAAAGATATTAAAAAATTAAACTGTATTGATGAAAAACAAAGAAAATGCCAAATGGTTATGATAGTCTATTACAACTTACCAAGACTTTTTCATGTTTCCAGTGGAAGCAACTTGGGTCTTCATTTTTTTGTGGGGCTGAAAAAAATTTTCTATGCTACCTTTTCTTTTTTTTTTTCTACCTTTTGTTGATTGTTCAAAGAATCCATTGTACCTATCCATGAAAATATTTAAATTAGATAAATGTAATCAACATCTAAACAGTTCTAAAAAAATTAAATGCAATCAAAAGCACATTGGATGCTACCGGTCGATAGCATAATGCATGTTATCGAAGGCAACATGTAGTGCACTCCCAACCGGTATTAGAATGCTACCGATCAATAGCATTCTACATGATTACTAGCCGATAGAATGCAACATGCTACCGGCCGGTAGAATGCAACATGTTGCCGACCGATAGCATGCTCTCCATTGCTACTGCTACAGACGACATCATGCGGCACATGATGTCGGTGATAACATGAAATATGCTACTATAACATGCGATATGATCCTTCATCCTACATACCAACATCATGCATATGCTAGATCATCATGTATGCTAAGATGCTACATACATGCTACAAAACAAACTAAAGTACCTTGAAAGTAGAAAGGAAATATCTGCCTCTGCTCACCAGTCCTCCAATTTTGAAAGCAGAAATCCTTAATGAAATATTTGGTAATCGCGAATTTACAGAGGTTCCAAAGTTTGATGTTTAGAACTATGAATAATAAACTATAAATACTTAAATAGAATATATATATAAGGCGAATTTGACATATTTTAATTTCACTATAAGGGCGATTTTAATGATAACAGTTGGTTGTGTGGAAACTCCTTGGTGAACTCGACCCCTAACATTAACTTGTACCCGAAAAATTTTGGTGACCCAGTCCCTATTCATACCTAAAAATTCACCAATTTCAAATTTTGAAAACCGGAATATTCATGAATTAATGAATATTCACCACTAAAATTTTCCTAGTGGAGGACATTGTTGATCGAGTGCGAGTCTTCTAAAGGTATTCTAAGCACATTTTTGTAGGTTCTTATTCTAAATTTTGATGTTCATTCCCCATTTGATATTTTTCTAACTCTTTATTTGATGGAGAACACGCCTTTAAGCTTTGATGGAGACATAGTCGTTGGCAGAGATAGAGGCATTTCTTCTCATTGCGAGTTGTTTCTAGACTTCATTCCTCTCCATTTGCAGTGAAAAGGTTCATTAAAGATTTGTAAGGATAAATTTTGTACTTGAAAATGATATTTTAATAAATCAGATTATGTTTTAGTAACCCTGGAGACATAGCACGATCAACGGTGAACTTCATTATCATTTTGGTGTCGCAATTTCTTTATTGCATTCTATTTTTTCCACAATAATGATTTAGTATTTTATCATTTTGGATGTAATTTAATCATTAACGAAATTTTAACGAAAAATGGAAAATGGTGATTTGATCATGTTTGAGTGCACATTTGGAAGTGGATTGGACTTTTAGTTTTGGGCGTATGATTTAGTTGAATGATCATAATTTGAACACCATTAATGATTCCGCCTTTGGTAAGGTATTAATCAAGTTGTTGGCTTGGACCTCCATGGGACATTTTAACATGATCCAATTGTAAATGTTGGATAGTAAGGGGTCTACCATAGTTTAAGGATCAAATTTGGTATTCATTTATAAACCATTTAAAAATGACATGGTGGATCAAAAAGGTTAAATATCAAAGCACCTAAAACAAATATAGACAAAATTAATAATTAGGAGGAGAAAATCCCAACTCGGTTTTCAAGTTGCTCTTAAATATATTTCAAGTCATTTTTGAATTAATCATCATGTTATTTATTTTTAATTCAAAAGGTAAGTCTCAAACAATTATATGTGATAAATGTAATAATATTTTTTTACGAAAAAAATGGAATCGTGGCCTATGTAGAGATAATGAAAAATGTATTGTGATTCGAATAAAGAATTTATAATATCTAAATTGAACAATCTCATAAAAATTCAAATTTTTAATTGTCTCTCGACCCTCCTACACTAAGAGCCTATATCAAGAAAATGCATTCTTTCAAATCTCTTTAACTCGTGGAGTCAATTCTCCTTCCAAGTGTGGATTGTAAACAAGCTTGTAGAAAAACATACAATATAATTCTTGTAACATTTATAAGCCCAAACTCTATCTTAACACATAAGGTTATCAAACTCATTGGTTTGTCAAGTTTGCCCAATTTTGTTAAGAGTGCTTCTATCCCCAATAATGCTATAGATGAAACAATAACTACATGACATTACAACTATTAATTTTATTCATCATTGGAAATATGGTATGCCTTCATTCTATGGAATTTGAATACACAATTGCTTTCTTATCATTTGAAAGTTTCAATGGAGCATTACAATTTATATTTGGTCCACAAGTACCATTATTGGTATTTTAAGAAAGATTATCTTCAAATTTTATTCGACCACAATAGAAACTATCTACTACAATATAACATTTGATCTAAAGATTTGTGCGCACATTTGATCTTTCTAACATAGTTCCTCCCAATATTTTATTCCAACAGGACTTAGTTTCCTCATAACAAAGTGCAAGTGGAAAATTGTAATCCCCACCCAAATTTAGTGACTTCTAAAAAGAACTAATGATGTGTGTTTGGGTTTCTACTTCTGGTTGCATTTTCTTAAAAGTTTGTTAATGCCTTTTTAACAAAGTTATTTTGTACATATCCTACAATAATGCAGCCCATGATATTGTATTTTTATGAGGTGCGGTGTCCTTTTTCTCATATTATGGTTTAAATTTAATCAATCGCAATGGTATCATGAAAATTAAAATACATTAATATTGAATACAATTTATGTTCCCAAAGAGTCAATTTTAAAAGGAACAATCTTATTGTTATCCAATTTTGCCCCTCAAGAAAAATTGAATAAACATGAACTTGCACACTAAGAAATTGGAGGGATCATTCGGCCATGGGAGCTCACATTTTGATTGGACGGTTAGATCAGTAGGTGGGCTTGGCAATGACAAATGATTTCGA
Organism: Taxus wallichiana var. yunnanensis; assembly: GCA_018340775.1. NCBI lineage: Eukaryota > Viridiplantae > Streptophyta > Pinopsida > Cupressales > Taxaceae > Taxus > Taxus wallichiana. The sequence goes on from CM031241.1 coordinate 402,529,485, forward strand.
GGCAAGAAATTGAAGGAAGCTCGGAGTCGAGCTAAACGAAAAAGGGGGCTCCAAAGTTCAAAATTTCAAACTTCGGAGGTTTTACAGTTCGGAGTTTTGGCAGACAAGTAAGGCAAAAACAAGAAAAATCTCGGAGCTTTTGAGGTCAACTCCCCCGAAACTCTCCTTTCGGGTCAATCGGTGCCATAGATTAGAGATGGCAAAGTCCAAACCAAAGCCTAAAATAGGGACTTTGAGTTTTAGAGGTTTCACGCGCCTTTGATGGATAAGAAAACCTTGAAACCTCGAAACCCAAAACCTCAAAATCCTCGAAACCCCAAAATCCACAAAACCCAAACCTCAAAAACTTGAAACCCCGAAATCCTAAAACCCCGAAACCCCAAAATCCCCAAAACCCAAATCCCCAAAATCCTGAAACCCAAATCCCCGAAGTTACGAATCCCGAAGTTTGAAATTTTGGATTTCAGAGGTTGTGATGCAGTTTCAGAGTCTAAAAAGAGGCAGATAACCACCTACATTTATTGCAGTATGGCACCCTCATCTTCAGATGGCCATAACTCTTGACTGGAAGCTTAGATTTTCACAAAAGACTTTTTAGAAAACTCTCGGTGTCCTTTGCAGACAACTACAATGGTTTTCTTAATTTTAGTGAGACTAAGTATTTTAAAATGAAGAAATACAATCCATCATGATGGTGTTTCCAGGTTTTCCACCCACCAAAATGATGAGGTATGGGCTTCCTTTCTTCTCCATCAAGGCAAAAGTACATGGAGGTATGGGTTTTGTAATGGTACCCATCATTGTTGCAGGGAGATTTTAATGCATTTTTGGGTGGTTGAAGCAAGATTTCGAATTCCTTCCTCTCTCTCCCTTCTCTCATTCTTCCTATATATTGTAAGGAGGGGCTCATTTCAAAAGGTTGGAAAACTTGTATATGCCCCTCCCTTCTTTCTTTTTGTAAGAGATTTGTGGAGATTTCAAACCTCCCTATTGAACATTGTAATGCAAAATCTATGCCTTTGGCCCTAAATGTGATGTATTGTATCAAATTTGAGAGCAATAAAATCATATTTGTGGATGCTTCAAACCCTCTTTTGTGTTATATTGCATCTTTATGATCTTTCATTACATGCAAGGTTATTATGTATTGTTGTTGTTTTCATTACAAGGTTTTGGTAGTGCTTGTGTTTATTATGCAGGTTGTTCAACATCCTTCTTGGTGCATCACCTTCCCTTAGAGTAGGTTTTATTTTCATGCATTTTCTCTATCTTTATCTCCTTGGAAATATTATATTAGGGTTAGATCTACAACTCTTTGCACTTTGGAGTAGTTGGCACTAGGATAGGATAGGAAGCCGGCCTTCTCTGGAGAGCTTTCCCGATTACGAAGTCCCACACTTTGGGAAAAGCTCCATGTTATGCAATCACACTAACAATTTCAATATATCGAGTTACAAATAATCGGGGTGTTGTGATTACGCATCAACACTTATTTTTTCACGTAATCAATAGATCAACATCCATGCTCTCCAACAATCCATACCTTGAAGCAAAACAAGGGAAACAAAAGGATACTCTCAATGAATTTGAGCACAAAGGATTTTGATGTCTTTTTTGGTGGGAAGTGGGAAGGAGTCAAACTCAAGACCACTTGAAGGAGTCGAACTCACTTAAATTGTTCATTCCATTCTCTATTTTCCCCTTTTAGGTTTTACAATTGGGACACGAGTCAAGTGTAAATTTGTTTATGGCAATGCACATAAGGTTTTCTCAAAATGTTTTGGGTTTTTTTGCGATGAACATAATGTGGAAAAATCCAATAAGGTTTGGGGTTCTATAGGTGCTTGGACGGACATCATGCCCATTTTTTGGAGCAAGGAATATGCATACTTGGTTTAAATAATGAGACATTAGGCATTTAAAAAACAAAAACACATTGTATGGCTCCTGCTAAATAGATAAATAATGCACCTATTTCGAGCTCAACCTTCTTGGTTAGGGTTCTTGATAATCTCTCATTACTATCCAAAAACACACCTACTTCGGTTCACCCTCTTGCTAATTGTTTGTGGCGTCACACTTCACCCACCTCTCGGTTTGTAATAACGTCGGTTTGTGCATACTAGTTAAGCAATATAATGGTGGATTCTTGTTTTTCTTTGTTGTGGTGGTTTTAAACTGCTATGTGTTGGTTATCGAAAATATCCATTCTTGATTGCACATTTCAAATGTACAATTAAAGATGATAGTTTGGCACTCCAAGATGTTACATATATACTAGTTACCTTAAGGTGTATGTCATGCAAGCAAACCTACCACACACTCATTTACCAAGTCGAGAAGCATGGCCCACACAAACATACATGGTATGAACAAGGTACCATAGGTTTTTATATGGTGCCTACTATGTAAGATGATGGGATAACCTACTCCACACCATAGTACTAGTTAAAAGCACCTTTCCTTTTCGTTTTCTTTGTCCCCACTTGGATGGACACTATGGTGTAATAAAAAGTGATAAGTGTTAGTGGTACAAAGTGAACACATTCTTATTAGGATGAACCTAAATTTTGTTAGCATGGACCCTAATTTTTCGCTTCTTTCGGCATCTAATGATGACAGTTGCATGTCTACGTCTCAAAGTGTTTCTCGTGTGGTCGACTGCAAAGGCTTTCAAACTATGTACATGTCTTGAGAAGTTTCCTCGCTAACAATGATAGATACGCCGGCACCCCCACTCTCCCTCTTTTAGACTTTCAAAGTCAATTTTCTTCTTTAAAAACAGGAAGAAAATCCCACCTTCATCTCCCTGCCAATGCCAGAATAATTCGCACAATATGGTAATAAGCACACTCTTTTTGATATTTTCTTTTCAAAAGTCGCTGGCGTAGGCGACAGGAAAAAGGGGACCCCAATCCCACCACCACTAGTTTTATTTATTTCCACCACTCGTTCAAATTCTATATATAACATCCACATACAACACAAAACACAACTACAACGAGCTTCAGAGAAAATGGATTCTGCTCAACAAGCTCTCGGCTGGGCTGTCAGGGATTCTTCTTCTCTTTTTTCGCCTTTCCAATTCACTCGCAGGTAGGTATTCTTCATTACGATTTTCCTTTTCATTATAATCGTCGTAACCAACAAGCACAAAGTGGTAGGTTCTCTCTCTCCACCAATCACAAAATTCACAGTGATAAAAAAACGTTCTTTTTGTCACTGCAGAGAGAATGGACCAGAAGATGTAACTATAAAGATCCTTTACTGCGGGATCTGCCATACAGATCTTCACCACGCGAGGAATGCTTGGGGAATTTCAGTTTATCCAGTTGTGCCCGGGTATAGAAATTGAAAAATAAAAATCTCTTTTTGCAACAATTTATTATGCGTAGAGTATTCTTCAGGGGTATTTATTTAATTTACGCTGGTATTGTTTTGGGGAAGACAGGCATGAGATTACTGGCATTGTGACTGCGGTGGGGAGCAGCGTGAAAGGTTTCACAGTAGGAGACCGCGCAGGGGTGGGATGTCTGGCGGGAGCCTGTAATTCCTGCGATCTCTGTCAAGATGGCCTGGAAAATTACTGCGACAAATATGTTTTCACTTACAATAGCGTTGATACTGATGGGACTGTTACCCGTGGTGGTTACTCAAATTTCATCGTTATTCATAACAGGTAACAATTAAGAAGTGGCTGTTAAGGAATGAGGGGGTTTTTGTTCCGTCATATTCAATTAGGCCATTATTCTTTATTATAAGAAAGATTTGTACAGTATGTAACGAAATAGGGTTTAACATTTATATATTAAGGGTCTTTTTGGATTGAACTCACAACTTGCTCGACATAATTGTTAAGATTGAGGAGTTTCTGTTCTTCCACATTCAATTAAGACGTTATGCTTTATCAATCAGTATCCCTTGAGATTCATACAGAACCTTTTACAAACTACAACCCATTTGATTGTTGTAAAGAATTTGAGTTTCTCGTTAATTATTATTGTTGGTAGATATGCTGTGCATTTCCCAGAGAAGCTGGCCATGGATGCAGGAGCTCCTCTGCTCTGCGCAGGGATAACGATCTACAGTCCCATGAAATTCTACGGCATGACAGAGCCAGGGAAGCGGTTAGGAGTGGTGGGTCTCGGAGGGCTCGGTCACATGGCTGTCAAGTTTGGTAAGGCCTTCGGTCTCAAGGTGACTGTCATTAGCACCTCCCCATAAGGAGAAAGAGGCCAAGGAGTGCCTCGGAGCCGATGACTTTCTTCTCAGCAAAAACGAAGAACAAATGCAGGTAAACCCAAACCAACCCACAATGGATTCATTGGGAAAAGTTTAAACAGGGGATGTTAACTGGTAGTTGCAGTATTCATTGTTAAGTACTCTGGTTGTTAAAATATTTATTGTTAGTAGCCTGGTTGTTAAAATATTTATTGTTAGTAGACTGATTGGTAAAATATTAATTGTATTCACATTCAATAAATGTTAAATACTTTCTTAATATCTATATAATATTAGACTTATATTTATATTGAATGTGTTCATAATGATAATAAAAGTTTTGCCAAATTCTTTATGTCAAAGAGGGACAGGCAGACTATTTTTACATAGTGTAAAATATGATTTAAACAGACAAAAATATATGGGATGGACGTCAAATCTCAGCTAAGTCTCCACCAAAAGTTTATTTTTCTGACAAATGAATTAATCATATTGATGAATGCCAATGTGGATTCAACTTACAAATGTTATATATATTATTTTGTTGCAGAAAGCTACTAAAAGCATGGACTATATCGTGGACACTGTGTCGGCCGTACACCCAATTTTCAGCTGCTAAATCTTCTAAAAGTGAATGGAAAGATGGTATTGGTGGGAGCCCCTGACAAGCCCCTGCAACTTCCTGCCTTCCCTTTATTGTTTGGTCAGTAGTCTTACTCTTGAAAAGAATGGATTCTTAGGCTTTTATTGAATTCGTGTGGATTGTGTGATAATTTGATATATGTTTTTAGTGAGGCAATTAAGTGTTTATTATAATGGAATTTGTGTGGATTGTGATAATTATATATGTTGTAGGGAGGCGAATGATTGGAGGAAGTATGATTGGGGAATGAAAGAAACACAGGAAATGGTTGATTTTTGTGGGGAGCACAATATAACATGTGATATCGAGAAGATTTCAATCGATTACGTTAACACTGCTATGGAAAGACTAGAGAAATCTGATGTCAAATATCGCTTTGTCATAGATATTGGAGCTACTCTAAAATGATTAGAAAAACTCTTAACAAATGGTTTGTAGTTGTGTAAGTGGAAGTATTATGTTTTCTATGGACAAATAAATTATAAGAATAATTCAAATTTTTATTACACTAAAGATCATTCGGAGTTTTATTCTACTAAAGATCATTGTCATTAACTAATAATTAGTTTTTATTCTACCAAAAATTATCGTTATATAAATATTCAAATCTGTACTATTTTATTTTTAGTTGCACAATCTCATATTTAATTTTGAGATGTTAATAATTAAATTTTTTCAGTGTGTACTTATATTTATCGATTATTGGTTCAATTTAAGATTCTTATTTGTACATATTTATTTGTTGTTTAAGTTGATGTCTTTGATTTTATTTTTCTTATGTCATAGACCCTTTGTCAATTTTCCTTTATGTTTTTTTTTTTTATCAATTTCATCCCTATCAACATCATTTATCTTTGCACTTGTCATTTTATGGCATTAGTATCCATGTTCTCCTCCTATCCTTTAATTGTCTCTATTCCTCCACTTTTGGGTTGGTCTTTAGGCTATGACAATTTTTGTAGAGTCATGTTAGAAATGTGGAATACCTTTTTGTCAATTCCCTTGGGTTTGTGGCTTTGCTTTGTCAACATTCCCACCAATTGTATGTTGGCTAACGTGCCCAATGCACAAATTTAAATTCAAGAAATTTGTAAGTCATTAATGCATTAGCTTGTTGACTACAATGAAGACACACAATTCGTATACAAGAGTGATTGAATTTATCAAAATAAAATCGATCTTATTTTGTTTGAAACTTGGCGAGTCGTAGACTGCCATCCCACGATTGGGTGGGCAATTTTTTTAGCTAAGTAGCCAAGAATTGAGGGGTATCATTCCTCCAAACTCCGTTTGAGGTACGATCCCGAAATCTCGTGGGCTCTTTGTGAGCCAAACAACTTCACCAATGGGCCAACAACCATTCGAATATCTTTTTGTTTTTGTTTTGAAGAATAATTGTGTCATAAGTCTTAACCAAGTGTTTAGAAATGCATTATATCTTTTGTTGTTACAAGCATTGAGAAATAAGGGTTTGGACACCTCTTTTTCAACCAAAAAATACAATGCACAAATTTGGGTAAAATACAAAGAAATCAAATCCTTGCATGGCATGTTTTCACGCCTATACAATAGACATATCAATCCATGTTTATTGGAATTGTAAGCAACCTCATTTTTGGTTTAGTAAGGCAAGCTGTCCCATGATGGGGGCAACCACTATGAATATGAACGGCGGGTGGTCTCATGCAATGAATATGACCGGGCGGGTGGTCTCATGCAAAGTTAATATTTCACAAACTACTTAAAACATATTTTTACGTAAAAAAATGGAGCAACTGTTGCATAAAAGGGTCGGTTCAAGGAGTGGAATGGGTGGGAGGCTCTAATATTTTGTTTCGCATTCCACTCTTTTCAACCACTTATCAACAAAACTGGGAAAGAGTATTTTCCCCAAATCTACTTCCCTCCAAATTGCTTCCTTCCAAAATTGTTTCTCCAAATCATTAATATTTGCATATTTATATCCCCGACACCAACAAATACCTATTTTTAATAATTATAATTATAATGATATTAAATTATACTATAATACATGAATGTTCTCTAAAGTATTTAGGAAAACAATAGAAAAATATGGAACAACAGGGCTACTAATTCTTGCTATAAATTTGTTGCAACACTTGTTAAAAAATTATGCCTTGCGTGGGGTAAATCATCAAGTTATCCTCCACGAGGTGTTACCCATGGGAGTCGGAGACAGGTTGGATCGTGTCAACTCGGCCACCATAGAATTTGTCCCTGAGAGAGGAGGAAAGGCCTTGTGTGACTCCATAAAATGAGATAGAAGGGAGCGGATCTCCATCCATGGCTGCCCAAGCTTGAGGGAAAGTCCTCAAAGTGGCGAGATTAGGTTGGAGCATGAACACAAAAGCCCTATTTCAGGAAGAATGAAAAAAATTTACCAAGGGAAATAATGACTCAATTCATTTGATTTTATCTTTCATAATGTTCATTGCTCTTGGAGAAAGGATTTAAGGCTTTCATTTGCGTAAATTCCTAGTGCTCACAAACAACCTTCTTCTCTTTGGAAGGAAACACAACTATAAATGTCCCAATGTTAACGTGGTGCAACAAACTTTGCCCGAGGTTTGTAGAGGAGACACAAACAATCGCTAGGAGAACGTCAACTTGAACATAAAAATATGGTCATGTAATGTGTGCATACGAACATTACATGAGAGAATTATGTTAAACAATGTTGTATCACTTGGTAAACCATATCTAGTAAACAATCGTACATGAAAATGTATGATGCAAATATCGAAAGGGATGTGTCCATGAAGTTAAACTGAGTCAAACGAAGTAGATACAAAGGAATATGGGTTTTGAGGGAGGAGAAGTATGGGTTTATGGGGAAGTGATGAAGTCTTATTTGTTATGGGTGAAGAAATGGTGTGCTATGGTCAAGGCAAGTGATGTTCGAGATATCTTATTAGAGTGGTTCATGACTACAATGTACTATTTTTGTATACAATATTAACCATAGTATTTCAAGTAAGAAAACATGTAAATGGTGTTCGCATGTCTCTTGGGATACTTTAAAGATAATATGTGGAGTTGTATACTAAATAGTGCAATGTATGTTCGAGATATCTCATCCAAAATAAGCCCATGCTTATTTTTGGCTAACTCCTCCTCCTTTTCCTTTGTTGGTACTTAAAATGAATTTTTTGCATGCTTTAGGGACTCAAAATTTTTGGGTATGATTCCATCAGATAGAGAATTTTCTTACCTTTCCAGAAAGGTAAAATTTTCCTCCTAACTCCTTGTAATTTTTGAGTTATGGCTCGGCGGGGTTTTGAGGGGAAATTTTCCCTAGACAGGCCCACCCTGAATGAAAGATGCCACGTGTCAGGGGAGGAGCGGTGGGGTGTCGGGAGGATTTTGGAGTTTTTGGCATTTGGTCAAAAGGGGCACAAAGGAAAATTTTTCCACAAGCCCCGAGGAGGAAGGAAAAGTTTGGAGGGGAAAATTGTCATGGGCCCACCACGAGGAGAAAGGTGCCAGGTTTGGATTTTCCCTTTGGTTAAAATGTTGGAAGTCAAAAAAGCCCAAAGTCAAATTTTGGCAAGTAGGCAAAACCAAAAATGAGAGAATGGAAAAAATTTTTAGGAAAAATTTATTTTGGAGGCCCATGGATCAAATGGTAAAGGTGCACGTGTCCATGTCAAGGTGGAGGAGAGGCGTCGGCGTGGGGAGTTTTTTTGGGAAATTTTCCCAATGAAAAAAAAAAAGGAAAAGGGAAAGAATGTTATTTTGAGCCCACGGATCCAATCCAGAAGGTGTCCACGTGTCTCTCTGAGTGGCGAGGCACGGAGTTTTTGGGAAAATTTTCCAAAAGTGCAAAAAGTAAATTTTGACCCGTGGACCCATTTTCAAAATCTGATTTTTCCACCAAGTGTGCCTAATTCGTGCCTCAAAATTTGTGCCCAAATTTATGCCCTATTTTTCCCTAAATCTTCAGATGGGCATATCTTTCGATCCAGAGATCAGATTTGGGAAAAATCAGACTCGTTGGAAAGATCTTGATCTCCTCTATGCATTGGAGGAATAAAAACATTTTTTTAGGTTTTGATGGAGAAAATGTTAAAAACATCTTTCATGCCTTTAATGCATATCAGATTGCTTCGAATAAGTTGTTTTTTACTCAATCCACCATATGGTTTACTTTCTCCCACATGCCAAGGATGAAGAATCAACTCGATTTGATGAGGGAAAACCCTAAAATGTCTTCTCACACCATTAATCCAAGATCAGATTGCTTTGAGAGTTGTGTTTCACCAAATTCATCATTTTTTCTCCAACACGCAAAAAAAAAAAAAGAGGAATCAATTTGATGGGTTGCAGGCCTGATTTGAAAGGGTTAATGGTGGGTGGTTGAGGAAAAGGATCAAATTTTCTTCCTCCTCTATTTTCTCTCTCTTTGCTTTCAACTATAAATGGAAAGGATTCGATCTTTTGTAATGTTGGACATTTTTCTCTTGCAAGCTCTCTTTTCCTTAGCTTAGTAGTGGATTTTGTAGAGTTTCAGACCTCTCATATAGGCTGCAACACATATTTTTGCCTCCTTGCCATTGTAATGCATCGTATTAAAAACTTGGGAATGATAATGCATGCTCTGTGAATGATTTTTCAATCCTTTCATGTGTTATTATTGTCTTCTGATCCTTCATTATATCTTGGCAATCTGTGCATGTTCTGTGTTACATTCTTATGATCTGTGTTTATTTGCAAAACAAAAGTTCATCACTCCTTTGGTGTATCACCATTTTAGCTTAGTTTTGTTTCCTTTTTCATCTTTTAACTCTGTCTCCTTGGAATTTAGAGTAGGATTTAGCATTGAACCTCTACAAATTCATGCATACACCTAAACAGAGGGGTAAGAACCAACTTTCTCTAGGAGAGTTTTCTCACCTTGCAAGGTCCCACACCTTGGAGAAAACTCAATGTTGTGTAATCACACTAAATGACCCAATTCTGACTACAGATCTAAAGGTCATTTAGGGGGTGTTGTAGATTTGCACTAACAGTTTTGGCATGCCCGGGACCTTAGAGGTCTTCATCTTCATTGCAACAAAGTTGATGTGTAATTGTTGTAAGTTTCTTGCTTGAAAGAGCCTTGATTTGCACATCTGGTGACTCCAAAAGGATAGAATCAACTAGTTTCAGCAGTCCAAGCTTGAAGATTCATGAGAAGGATCCAAACAAGGTCAAGGACTAGAGAAGAGGGATTGTTTAACTATCTACAATTATCCCTAGAAAGAAGAGAAAGGGGAAGAAGGATTCAAAGGTCTCCATCTCCACCAAACAAAACTCTATCAACTCCTCCACCTAGTAGACCTTTCATCCAATCAACAAGGGTTCTCAGGCCAATCATAATGGCACAACCCAATCCTTATGTCAACTTTACTGGCAGCAGCCCACTTGCTCTCAATGCACAAAACCTAGTTCCAATTGCAGCATTGAAGAACATCCCATACTTTACTAGGAGAAAATCAGACCACTCCTGGTGATCATGTCAAAGACATTGCTAATGTTTGTGCAATCCATGAGATTGTTGAGATGGAAATTACTGTCAAATTGTTGGCATCTTCATTCAAAGGGAAAGCCTTGCAATGGTTCAGGAGCCTTGAGGCAGGCTCTATCCAAAATTGGAACCAATTGTGCACAACCCTCCATAACCAATTTGGAGAGAAAGGGGACAACTTGTCTCTATTGGAGCAACTGACAACTATCAAGAGAGCTCCCAATGAGCAGCTAATAGACTTCAATTTCAGATTTCAAAGAACATGGGTTAGAATCCCATTGGCAGTGAGGCCAACAACTCAAGGTGCTTTCTTATACTTTCTCAAGGCTTTAAATTCTGACATTTCTATGTTGATCCAATCCATGGGAGGTGTAACTCTACCTGCAGCTTACAACATCACCATTAGGGCTGAGAATTGTTTGATCCAAGCTGGTAAACTTGCACCTAGGCCTCCTATGCCCTTATATCCAGAGTTGGGAAGCCCAAGTACTAGTCAAGCACCTACTTTAGCTCCTATTCCCACCCTAGAAACCAGAGTTCAAATGAAACTTCTACTTCATCCTCTAGTGCCTCAAATGAGCTTCAAGAAGTTATGAAACAATTGCAAAATTTGGGCAATGAGCTGGTTACGCTCAAGAGAGACAACAAGCTCAAAGTTTTAGGCCTTCTTATCAGCCTCAAACTCAGCCTAATAGACAACCATATCAGCCTAATAGGCCACCCAACCCAACTGCAAATCAAAATCAAGTAAGGCCTCCTACCAATAGACCATTTCAGCCCTATAACCCCAATGTTGCATCTACCTCTAAAGCCTTAGTGCCAGTGCAAAATAATATAGCTCAAGAGTATGACTGGTGTTTCCCATGCAATGAACCTCACAACCAATCTATGTGCTTCAATGGTGCTTTGAACCAAGCTTTGATGGTGACAACAACTGGTGTAGAGAGTGAAGCGAGTCGAGAAACAAACCAACAACAAGGGACATCTCAACAAGATACAACTCCAAATGAGACTACACTTGTGAATTGGCAGGCTGAAGATTTTTGTGGTATGAATCAAACACCTTCTCAGAGTGTAGTAACTAACACATGGTCAAAGAAGAGGAATATTGGTGAAGGGAAGTCATTAGATCCAAGTGATTCACAACCTTCCATCACTCCACAAGGTGTTGGCAAGAAAAATGCAGTTCCAAATGTGCAAGGACAGCCCAAGCCACCTTCTAGACCAGCTCAAATGCCAGCTGTTGTAGCCCATGTACAAGAAAAGAATGTGTAGACTAAAGGGCAAAAAAGAGATGGTTCATCCCCATTTAACATCATTGAACAAATGAAGAAGACCAATGTGAACATATCTATGTGGGAGTCACTATCCATCCCAGGACAAAGGGATCTATTACAAGCTGCCATGAAGAATTGGTCAACCTCAAATCAGCTAGCTCATATGCAAGAGAAGGTACTCACAAATGCTACTCAGCCTGAGGGGAATCATGGAGGACAAAAAGGTAAAAATTTGAAGCCCCCTCCATTCTATGTTTCATTGATCATTGGGGATAAACTAGTACATAATTGTATGATTGATTCTTGGGGCAAGTAGTTCCGTGATGCCCAAGCAAATAGCTGATCATCTGGGCCTTCAATATGAAGTCATATCCAAGGGGGTGGTGCAATTAGATGGGACAACAATAACAACAAGTTGGGGTAATTAAATATTTGAGCCTTACTTTGCATGCATGCCCCAATGTCACTATTTTGCAAGATGTGTCGGTGATAGATTTGCCACCACTCTTTGCCATATGTTTGTCAAGGGATTTCACAGCTAGAATTGAGGCTACCTATCTACTGATTGGTCACACATGTTGTTTAGGACAAGGTATGGAGCCAAGGCCACAATCAGGTCCGAACCTATTGCAAACTTTCACATTGAGCCTCATACTCCAAGCCCAATCAATGCCAACTTGTTCAACATTTGATCAAGAGGATTATCCAAGCACACATGAAGTTGACACCAAAGTTGGAAGCATTCCAGATTTGACTCTTGATGAATGGGAAAGCAAGGTACATGCTTTTGATCCCTACAAGGAAATGGAGGAATCTGAACTAGGAGTCTATTACATGCATGAAGAAAATCAGCCTCTTCCTAGCATCACCAAGCCAGACCATAGAGATGACAATGAGGTATGGCAGTTGTTCTTTGATGGATCAAGAAGTAGACAAGGTGTAGGAGGAGGAGCTATGCTTGTTTCACCTCAAGGCATTAAGTATTATTCAACTTTTAGATTTCAGTTTGCATGTTCTAACAACACTGCTTGAATATGAGGCTTTGATACATGGATTGCATTGGTCAAGGAAGAGAGGCATCAAAAACTTACAAGTCTTTGGTGATAGTGAGCTGATTGTTAATCAAGTTAAAGGACAACATGCTGCCAAGAATGACTTGCTCAAAATTATAGGAATAGGGTGTGGGATCTCATTGAGGATTTTGAGGGCTTTGGCATCAACTCCATCCCTAGGAAAGAGAACCAAGCTGTTGATAGGCTTGCAGCAGTTGGAGCAACTTTTGATGTTGTGGAGAGTATCAAAAGAGATAAAATGCAGCCAAACATCCATGTGATTGTGAGGCCATCAGTGCCAGAAAATAATGCAAGTTGGCAAGTGTTTGAGAGTGACCAACAAATCATCAATTTCTTGCAAGAGGAAGCTGAGTTCTCAGCCAAAAATCAGGAAAAGTTGGGACAACAATATGGTGATCAAGTGGTACAGCTGAGAACCAACAAACTACCAAAAGGACTTGTGACTTTAGAGTCTATCTTCAATCCTAATGATCAATTTAGGAAGGAGAAAGCAAACATCCAAGTCAAGGGAGAGGATTCAGAGCCCATCTCAGTTGGAGAAGGCAAGTCACTTCAAATTGGTAAAGTGGCAACCGAGCAAGAAAGGTATGAATTCATGCAACTTTTCCAAGAGTTCCCGGATGTATTTTCTTGGAGCTATGAAGACTTGAGAGGTTTCAATCCCAAGCTAGCTCAACACACAATTGAACTAGATCCAAGTGCTAAGCCCATCAGGAAAAAACAGAGACCGGTCAATCCACACATTGAGCCTCTCATGAAGAAGGAATTGAATAAGTTAATAGAGGCAAGTATCATATTCCCCATCAAGCATTCAAGATGGGTTGCAAACTTGGTTCCAGTTAGAAAGAAGAGTGGAGAAATCAGGTTGTGTGTAGACTTTAGAGATTTGAACAGAGCATCCCTCAAGGATCACTACCCACTTCCTTCTATGGAGCAGATTTTGCAAGTTGTTGTTGGCTCTGAGAGGTTTTCATTGCTAGATGGTTATTCAGGTATAATCGATCATCATAAAAGGAAGATGATCAGTTCAAAACAGCCTTCACCACCAAATGGGGAACCTATGCATATAGAAAAATGCCATTTGGGTTGTCTAACATGCTGAGCTACTTTCCAAAGGGCAATGGATATGGCATTCAAGGGATTGATCAACAAAATAGTGCTGATATACCTAGATGATATTACTATATTTTCTAAAAGTGCAGCAGACCATCTCTTTCATTTGAGACAAGTGTTCCAAAGATGTAGAAGATTTGGGTATCCTTGAATCCCAAAAAATGCATATTCCTAGCTCATGAAGGCAAAACTCCTAGGCCACATTGTTTCCAAAGAAGGGTTAGCAATTGATCCAGAGAGGGTTGAAGCAATAAGAGCACTACCATTGCCAAGTCATAAGAAGGCTCTTCAAAGTTTCTTGGGAAGAATCAATTTTGTTCGAAGGTTTGTTCCAAACTTTGCAGCCCTTGTCAAGCCAATAACTATGATGTTGAAGAAAAGTGTGGCATTCAAATGGACAACTGAAGGTAAGGCAAGTTTTGAGGCAATCAAAGAAGCTATCTCATGGGCTCCAACTCTCATTAACCCATATTTCTCCAAAGACTTCATCCTTTATGCATTTGGTGGTGGTGATACAATTTCTACAATTTTAGTACAATAGAATGAAGAAAATGCAGAGCAGCCAATTGCCTTCTTTAGCCAAAGCTTGGAGGACTATGAAGTAAGGTATTCCTTCATTGAGAAGCATGTTCTTGTAGTGATTAGGAGCTTGAAGAAATTTAAGCATCTAGTTTCAAACAACAAGGTTCAACTGTTGGTTTCTCATGTGGGAGTTAAAGACTTCCTCCTCAACAAAGATCTAAATGAAAAACATGCAGGGTGGATTACTCATGTCATGGAGTATGACATTGAGATCAAAGTCACCAAGCTGGTCCGAGGAAAGGGATTGTGTGAGCAATTGGCCTTGAGTCAACCAATTGAAGCAAGCAAAGAGAAGAATGTTGTTTTGGTGTTGCAGAGACAGCCAAGAACAAAGAGATGTTCAAGAAGAAAATGGTGGTGTGCTCACTCCTTGCTTGGACCCAAGACATAATGCACTTCTTACAAATAGGCCTATGCCCTCCAGAGATGAACAAAGCCAAAAGAAGACACTTCAGATTGCAGGCTATTCCGTATGCACTTGTTGATGGTGTCTTGTTCAAAAAAGATATCAATGGAGTGTTGTTGAGATGCATTGGGACAAATCAGATTGAGAAAATGTTAGAAGAGTTCCATAATGGATCAGTTAGGGGTCATTTTTCTCCAAGAGTGACAGCTCTCAAGATCATGAAGGCTGGTTATTATTGGCCCAAAGTGTTTAGTGATTGTTATGCATGGATCAAGAGGTGCAAGAATTGTGCATTCTTCACAGAAAAGAGAGGTTAGCAACACTTCCATTGCACCCAATCTCAGTTGACCAGCCATTCATGCAATGGGGTTTGGACTTCATTGGAGTCATTAATCCAAACTCAAACCAAGGGCACAAATGGATTCTAACAACAACATACTACTTCACCAAATGGACTGAGGTGGTGGCACTCAAAGAGGCAAATGAATCTAGCATTCTAGACTTCTATGAGGGGATAACAACCAGATTTGGTATACCTACCACTATAATATCAGATAATGCATTGGCATTCATAGGATCAAAGGTAACTAATGGGCTATTAGAAATGGGATCTATTTGAGCACTTCATCAAATTATTACCCTCAAGGTAATGGCCAAGCTGAGTCCACAAACAAGAATCTATTAAGGATCATCAAGAGGACTCTTGATGAAAATCAGAGGACTTGGCACACTAAGCTCAAATCAGCTCTATGGGCTGATAGGATAACTCCCAAGAGATCCACAGTAACTCTCCATTCAGACTTGTTTATGGGAAAGAGGCAGTCTTGCCTATGTCACTTGAGTTGCCAACATTGGAACTCATGAAGCAATTGGAATTGTTGGAGTTTGAGCCCATGGAGGTTAGATATGCAGAATTGATGGAACTCCAAGAAATCAGAGAGCATGCAGCCCAAACAATGGAAAAGGACCAAGCATTGATCAAGAGAAGCTTTGATAGGAAAGCTAAGGCTAGAACTTTCCAAGTTGGAGATTTAGTGTTGAAATGGGATGCAGACCGAGCAAAGCCAGGAAGGCATTCAAAATTTGATGCCATTTGGAGTGGCCCCTACATGGTCACAAAATGCAAAAATAACAATGCCTTCCAATTGTCTACATTGGATGGTGAGGAACTACAGATTCCAGTTAATGGAATCCATCTAAAGCATTGCTACTAGAAGGGAAACTTCTCACCTTGTACATATTAGCTTAGATTTTTTTCATTCCTCCAAGTGCTTATGCACATTGTTTTTTTGTAGCTTAGATTTACATTTCCCTAAGTGCTTTGGCATAGGTTTTTTGCCCCAAGGATGCATCTTTTGCAGATCATGTTCCAGTCAAAGTGATTTTTCTACTCTCACAATCTTCATCTTAGAGATTTTCTAATGAATTGAGAGTAACAAGCAGTTGAGTTCATGACTCCATGCCCAATGGAGGCTTCAAGGTAGCTGGTCATTTCATCTAGCAGTAGATGACCCCTCTGAGTCACCAAAATTGTTATCCAAAATAAGCCCATGCTTATTTTTGGCTAACTCCTCCTCCTTTTCCTTTGCTGGTACTTAAAATGAATTTTTTTGCATGCTTTAGGGACTCAAAATTTTTTGGGTATGATTCCATCAGATAGAGAATTTTCTTACCTTTCCAGAAAGGTAAAATTTTCCTCCTAACTCCTTGTAATTTTTGAGTTATGGCTCGGCGGGGTTTGGAGGGGAAATTTTCCCTAGACATGCCCGCAACCAATGAAAAGATGCCACGTGTGTAGGGGGGAGGCGGGTGTGTCGGGGATTTTGGAGTTTTGGCACTTTGGTCAAAGGGTGCAAAGGAAAATTTTGGCCCATAGGCCCGTAAAGGGGAAGGAAGCAACGTGTCAGCGGAGGCGCAGAGAGATTTGGGAAATTTTTCCCTTTTGGCTAAAATGCTCAAAGTCAAATTTTAGCCCGCAGCCCGCGAAAGAAAAGTTTTTGAAGGAGAAAATGGAAATGAAAGCCCAAAGTGAAAGGAGAAGGAAAAATTTGGATTTTTTGTCAAAAATTTCCAAAAAAAAAAAGGAAAGGATTCCAAAGAGGGCATGTCCATGAAATGAGTCACATGTGGTCATCAAAGAGGGGGGGGCCATGGGGTAGTTTTGGGAAATTTTCCCAATGAAAAATTAAAAGGAAAAAGGACAAGTTTGAGCCCAATCCCATCGGGATGAATCAGAGGTGCCACGTGTCTCGGAGTGGCGGACCCGGGAGATTTTTGGGAAAATTTTCCAAAAGTGCAAAAAGTAAATTTTGACCCCGTGGACCCATTTTCAAAATCTGATTTTTCCACCAAGTGTGCCCTAATTTGTGCCTCAAAATTTGTGCCCAAATTTATGCCCTAATTTTTCCCTAAATCTTCAGATGGGCATATCTTTCGATCCAGAGATCAGATTTGGGAAAAAATCAGACTTTTGGAAAGATCTTGATCTCCTCTATGCATTGGAGGAATAAAAACATCATTTTTTTAGGTTTTGATGGAGAAAATGTTAAAAACATCTTTCATGCCTTTAATGCGAACCAGATTGCTTCAAATGAGTTTTTTTTCTCAAATCCGCCATGGTTACCTTCTCCCACATGCCAAGGATGAAGAATCAACTCGATTTGATGAGGGAAAACCCTAAAAAATGTCTTCTCACACCATTAATCCAAGATCAGATTGCTTTGAGAGATGTGTTTCACCAAATTCATCATTTTTTCTCTCCAACACACAAAAATAGAAAAGAGGAGCTTGATTTGATGGGTTTGCAGGCTGATTTGAAAGGGTTAATGGTGGGTGGTTGAGCCTAAGAGATCTGATTTGCTTCCTCCTCTATTTTCTCTCTCTTTTCTTCAGCTATAAATGGAAAGGATGTAATCTATTGTAATGTTGGACATTTTTCTCTTGCAAGCTCTCTTTTCTTCCTTAGCAGGTAGATTTGTAGAGTTTTAGACCTCTCATATAGGTTGCAACACATATTTTTTCCTCCTTGCCATTGTAATGCATTGTATTAAACTTGGGAATGATAATGTATGTTTGTGATTGATTTTCCAATCCTCTCATGTGTTTATTATTGTCTTTTGATCTTTCATTATATTCTTGGCAATCTGTGCATGTTCTGTGTTACATTCTTATGATCTGTGTTTATTTGCAAAACAAAAGTTCATCACTCCTTTTTTGGTGTATCGGTGTATCACCATTTTAGCTTAGTTTTGTTTCCTTTTTTGCATCTTTTAACTCTATCTCCTTGGATCTAGAGTAGGATTTAGCATTGAACCTCTGCAAAATTCATGCATACACACCTAAACAAGAGGGGTAAGAACCAACTTTCTCTTGAGATTTTCTCACCTTGCAAGGTCCCACACCTTGGAGAAAATCAATGTTGTGTTCCAATCACACTTAAGATTTTTCATACTCAAATAATATCTAATAAATATGCTCCAATTTATCATCTAGATCTTGCTTGCATTATTTACATGAGTGCCATTTGATTTCAAAGGACCAAAAATACAAAATGGGAAAATCCAATAAGCTTGAAAAGCTCAAACACGATCACAAAGTGTTTGATTCTTGTAGCACTTTATAGCCTTATTTTTCAATTTTAAGCTTGAGTAATTGTAGGAAAACAGGCGATGCGGGACCGATCATTGATATTTGAGCCCCTCCAACAACTGGTCATATGAGTAGGAAAGTTAGAAAAAGGTGGGATTTAAAACCTTGTTTATCCTTTTTATTAGTTAGATCTCACTTGCATCAGTCATGTGAGCACAATTTAAGCATATAGGGGCCAAATAAAAATGGGAAAATCCAATAGGTCCCTATGCATTGTGATGTTAGTGGAAGGACCCTAGATCACCCGCTTCTATCTTTTCATTTTTATTGGTTATTATATTATTGGCCTAAAC
Source organism: Taxus wallichiana var. yunnanensis (assembly GCA_018340775.1). Classification (NCBI taxonomy): domain Eukaryota; kingdom Viridiplantae; phylum Streptophyta; class Pinopsida; order Cupressales; family Taxaceae; genus Taxus; species Taxus wallichiana. Next base: position 402,548,268 of record CM031241.1, read on the forward strand.
TTACAGGTTCATCTCGAGACAAAGTTTTTGTTTCAAAGTAGTGCAACACAAAATAACGAAATATTATAGTTATGTACTAAATATATGTAGCTAGTAATCTCACATACCTCGTCTTCCTTTGTGGAAAACCACATATAGAGTTTTGAGTCTTTTCTTTGACTATCTTGGTGCTTGAATAAGGACGATCCAGTGTAACAGGAAACCAAGTGATTACTTACATCAACATTGCAATTAGGTGCAAAAAATAGCTGGACACCCTCAAACATCTGGCGACTAGAATTCATTCCATCAATATGGAAATGCAAGAATATATAAAGGCTTTGAAATCTAGCGAAATTCTTGCATCCTATCACCAACATGTTTATTCCTAAATTAAATTTTAGGTCAATTTATTTAGGTATAGGATATATTAGAGTTGGTTACATATATAACAAATATGATATAATATAAACACTAATCCATATTTACAACTTAGATCATATGGAAAGACTTAATGTACACTAATCAATCTAATTCCGTAATCAAAAGTATAAACAAGGTAGAAAGAGACACTTAGCTAATTCCCGATGGTTCTAGAAAGATTTGGGACTCTGCAACAATGAAATTAAGAGATATGAACTTGGGTAACCTTCACAAACCGGGTTGGAACTAAAACTTAAATTCTTATGTCAGGACCATATAACAAAATCGGGACCATACTATATAGTCTAGAACCTTCTGTATAATCACATACCTACTGCGAGAAAACTTCAGAACTTTCTAGGTTGCTTGCTTTCCTAGATTTGTATGTTGATGTTAAACCCTAGTTGTCGCACATGTAGCAAAGCTCTGTGTGAACCGATCATCATTGAAAACCCTAGTCATGGATGAATATTCATGTAAAACAAACATTAAAAGGGTTTTGAACACCCACGCACACCATTGATTTTGCACTACTCTAAAGAGGCATCAAACCACACATCATTCTCCACCTAACATGTGATATCTAGATAGATCAATCAAATTTGACAATTTTTTACCATGTTTGCTTTGACTTAGGTCTTTCTAAAAACTTGCACAAAGGATGTTTGGATGCTTGTAGATGAGATATGTGGCTTCTTTGACATTTTTGTAGCTTCGGACCTAATGTGTGTGTTACCCTAATGACTATAGATGTGTGATTCCGAGATTAGATGCCATTAGGTTTCCCACATTTACGAGTTATTCACATTGTGCATCTCAAGCGATAGATGGTTAAATTGGTGAAGCCAATAACCATGTAAATATACTAGTCTCACAAGGAAGACTAACAATGGTAACAATGAAGTTATTATGTTATTACTAGTCTATATAATCATATACATATATATAAACTATACTTTTGTTTACGAAATAATTTATACCAGTCTTAATTAAGTGTGCATGATGCCTTAACATTCAAACCCATACCTATCACTATTTTAGTTACTTACATAAAATTTTCAATTAATTCAACCGCCATATCTACCTATATATTTTCTCATTATTCAAATAACATTGAAGGAATTAAATGATCTAGTAAGTTCAAAATGATTATTTATCCTACAAGGGTCCCAAAACTTAGATAATATATTACAATTATTAAGTATTTCACACTATATATTAAGATCTAGGTTCCTAATAATAACAACCCTAAGTTATAAAGATATTAACACTTGTATTATATTGGAATTATTTTGTATTAGGACTCTAGTTCCAAAATAATTAAAAAACATTAGGTTAATAAGCATGAATGGGACCCATTAATAAAATTGGTTGATTTGATCCAAGTGGAGAGGAGGATGTAATATGAGCCCTTAGATTGGGCCAACCCTCTCCCTAGGATTTAGGGCATCTAAAAACCCTAATGTTTCTAAAACAACATCTTATCTATCCTTCTCTTTTCATTTTCTATTTCCCTCTTATTTTCTTGTTTTCTATTTTTTCTCTATATCTCTTTTTATTTATGTTACAAGTCATATGGAAAGAGGTTTCAAGCCATGGAGTTTGTTTACATATTCACCATATTATATGTATATGTATGTGTGTGTGTGTGTGTGGTTGTGTGTGTTTTGTTTTGGCCTAAAGCCCAAGGAGGCCAAGAAAGAGAGGCTCGACTATGTTTTGTACACAATCGACCACAATGGAAGGACATTGAATGGTTGTTGGGAGGATGGAAGACCACAAGGCTTGGGATAGGGTGGAGATGGACGAGGAAGTCGGTCATGGAGGGGAACAAAAGTAGCGAAGAGGGGAGGTGTGGAAAATAGCCATGGTCATTCCCACATCCCAAAGTAATGAGGGGCGAATGTTGGTGACATGCCGCGAGGAGGAGTGGGGTCTCGGGCCAAGACAAGTTCGAGCTTAGTTCAGGTCATGGAGGCTTGGCCGCGTAGGGGAAGCTAGGGTAGGTAGCTTAGTCGATTTAGACACGGTTTAGCCACTAGGGTTAGGATTAGGGTCGTGGCTCTAATCACTTAGGCTAGGTTTTTGTTGTTGCAGACTCACAACACCCCTGGACGCAGATCAGGCTTCTAGGTTGATGTTCAGGCATCCAGTATGATTGCACAACATGGAATCCTTTCTCCAAGTGTGGGACTTGTAAAGATGAGAAAGGATTCTCCAGAGAAAGGTCAGGTTCCTATTCCTTTGTTCGAGGCACCAATAAAATACGAGGTTTTACTACAATCTAATCTAATTTGCCAAGGAGACAGGGAGAGAAAATGCATAGAATAAAACCTAAACTACAGAGGTGATGCACCAAGGAATGTTAGACACTCGTTTTGCAAATCTAACACAGACCACATAGATGCAATACAAACACTATGCACAGGTAACCAAACTGCAATAAGAGATCAAAATAACAACAATGAATACATGAGAGGGTTGAGAATCAATCACAAACATATATATATTGCTCAAGAGTCGATACAGTACATTGCAGTGGCCAAGAGGCAAAAAATGGCATTACAATCCATATGGGAGGTTTGAAAAGCTCCACAAATTCTCTTGCAAGCAGGGAAGAAGGGAGGATGCAAAACAAGAATGTCCGACCTCTAAAAAGGGCTCCTCTTTACAATATATATGAAGAAATGAGGGGGAAGAGAGAGGAAATCCAGAATCTACCCCAACCACTTCTTGGTAGCATTTAAAATCATCTCATTATGATCCAAGCGGCGGATCCTGGCAAAACGGCGGGCTGTCTAACAGGAGCGGCGAGCTGTCTGCTGCATTGAAGTTAGTAGTTGAAGCATTACACGTGTCAGAGACGTTTTCTTAATTTTCTCCCCCAAACTACATCAAAATGCAAGATTGACCCCAAAATCATGTAGATAATTTCAACAGATTTCCGTTGATATAAAGAACGTGCAAATCAGCTCTGGATCGAAAGATATGACGATCTGAAGATTTAGGGCACAAAACAGGTGAAAACAGATTTTTAAATTTCTTTTCCCGTGCTCTGCCATCTGGACGACACGTGGCAGGCTCTGGTTCACTGAGCAATTCCCTCTCTCCACCTTTTCATGGGCTTTTCTTGTGGGCCCCTTAAACTTGGACACGTGGCGCTATCTTATTGGTTTGGATCAGTGCTCGAAAACTCACCCCTTTGACTTTTTGGACCTTTTTCCTTGGCGACACGTGTCATGCTGTGATTTGTCCATGGGCCTGCCGATTTTCGCGTCCACTCGCATCCTTTTGTCCCAAATGTCCCAAAGTGCTTCATGCAGGACAAAATCTTCCGATCGCCACAAATGGGCTTCCTCGTCCCTTTTCGCCGGTGACACGTGGCGTGATCTCGATTGGCTTTTGGCTCCTTGCCATTCTGCGTCCAGCGCGTCCCTTTGTCCCACTTGTCCATGTGCTGAGTTTCCTATTTCGGCCAAACCGGCCGGTTCGCGTCCTTTGCGTCCATTTGTCCCAAATGTTTAGTACGAAAGTTCTCCATTTCGGCCGATCCGGGCGGTTCGCGTCCTCAAAGCCCAAATGTCCCGAGCAGTTAGCCGTTTTTCTTCTCCTTCGGCCGAACCGGCTTTCCGCGTCCCTCGCGTCCCGACGGCCCGATTGTCCCTGTGCTAAAATTTCCCTTTTCGGCCGAACCGGCCGGTTCGCGCCCTCCGCGTACACTTGTTCCACTTGTCCCAGTGCTTCGCGGGCCGCCTGGAGGCGTTTCGGCCGAACCGCGCCTTGGTGTCCCGAATGTCCCAAATATTTCTAGGACAAGGACTTAGCCGATTTTCACAATTTTTTCTCGTCCAGGCTTATTTTCTGCAACTTCTCACATTCTCTCAGAGCTCGTTCTTTTTCAGCCTGGGACTTGGGAATCCTGATGTATGTTATCAATTCAACCACGGGGGTGAAATTGGATAACAATTTGGCGACTCAGCGGGGTCATCTGCCTGCTAGATGAAAAGACCAGTTGCCCTTTTTGTGATCCATTGGGCATGGAGTCATAAGCAATGACCTGAAATGAGCCTGATACTGCAACTCCCTCCACGAGAGCCCGCTGAACTGTAAAACTCAATCTAGGAGCAACAAAACCTGCGCCAAAGCACTTAGGGAAACTGAAACCTAACTACAACAAGACAATGTGCATACGCACTTAGAGGAATTGAAATCTAGGCTAATATTTACAAGGGTGAACCTTTTACTTTCAGTAGCAATGTTTGAGATAGATTCCATTTACTGGAATCTGCAGTTCTTCACCGTCCAATGAGGCCAATTGGAAAGCATTGCTGCTCTTGCACTTTGTGACCATGTATGGGCCACTCCAAATGGCATCAAATTTTGAATGCCTTCCGGTTTTGCTCATCCGCATCCCATTTCAACACTAGATCTCCAACTTGAAAAGATCTATCCTTGGCCTTTCTATCGAAGGTTTCTTGATCAAAGCTTGATCCTTTTCCATTGCTTGGGATGCCCGATTTCGATCTTTTGTAGCTCCATCAACTCTACATACCTCACCTCAATGGGCTCAAATTCAAGTAACTCCAGCTTTGCTTCATGAGTTCCAATGTTGGCAACTCAAGTGACATGGGCAAGATTTCCTCTCTTCCATAGACAAGCTTCGAATGGAGAGTTGCCTGTGGATCTTTTGGGAGTGATCCTATCAGCCCATAAGGCTGATTTCAGCTTGGTGTGCCAAGACTTCGATTCTCATCAAGAGTCCTCCTAATGATCCTCAACAAGTTCTTATTTGTAGACTCGGCCTGGCCATTACCCTGAGGGTAATAGTTCGATGAAGTGCTCAGGTAAATACCGTTCTTGACGGCCCACTCAGTCACCTTAGATCCAATGAATGCCAATGCATTATCAGAGATTATTGTGGCAGGTACACCAAATCTGGTTGTTATTCCCTCATAAAAGTCTAGGATGCTAGACTCATTTGCCTCTTTGAGTGCTACTGCTTCTGTCCATTTGGTGAAGTAGTCGGTGGCTGTCAAAATCCATTTATGCCCTTGGCTTGAATTGGGGTTAATGACTCCAATGAAGTCCAAACCCCATTGCATGAATGGCTGGTCAACTGAGATTGGATGCAATGGAAGGGCAGCAAACTTCTCTTTTCCTGTGAAGAATGCACAATTCTTACACCTCTTGATCCATGCATAGCAATCACTGAAGATTTTAGGCCAATAATAACCAGCCTTCATGATTTTTAGAGCTATCACTCTTGGTGCAAAATGGCCACCAGCTGGTCCACCATGAAACTCTTCCAACACCCTTTGAATCTGATCTGTGCTAATGCATCTCAGCAGCACTCCATTCACGTCTTTCTTGAACAAAACTCCATCAACAATGGCGTACGGAACAGCCTGCAACCTGAAGTGTCTCCTTTGGGTCTTGTTCATCTCCGGAGGGCATAGGCCTGTGCTTAGGAAGTGCATAATACCTTGGGTCCAGCAGGGAGTCGGGGCAGCATTGTCTTCTTCTTGATTGCCACTTGGCTCATAGCTGTCTTGGACTGTCAAAACAGCCTCTTCTTCGTTGCATACTTCCTTTTGCTTCCCCAAAACCAGCTGCTCACACAGTCCTTTCCCTCTTACCAGCTTGGTGATCTTGATATCAATGTCATACTCCATGACACGGGTGATCCAACCTACCCTTTTCTCATTCAAATCCTTGTTGAGGAGGAAGTCCTTAACTCCAGCATGTGAGACCAACAACTGGACCTTGTTGTTTGAGACTAAATGCTTGAATTTCTTCAAGCTTCTGATTACTGCAAGTACATGCTTTTCAATAAAAGAGTACCTCACCTCACAGTCACCTAGGCTCTGGCTGAAGAAGGCAATCGGCTGCTCATCATTATCTTTGTTCTACTGTACTAGAATGGCAGAAATAGTGTCATCACCTCCAAATGCGTAGAGGATGAAATCCTTGGAGAAGTCTGGGTTGATGAGAGTTGGTGCCTGAGATATAGCTTCTTTGATTGCCTCAAAATTCTCCTTGCCTTCTGCTGTCCACTTAAAAGCCATGCTCTTTTTTAACATTTTGGTGATGGGCTTGACAAGGGCTGCAAAATCTGGGATAAACCTGCGGACAAAATTGATCCTTCCCAAGAAACTTTGAAGAGCCTTCTTGTGACTTGGCAATGGCAGTGCTCTTATGGCTTCAACTCTCTCTGGATCAATTGCCAGTCCCTCTTTCGAGACAATATGGCCTAGAAGTTTACCCTCGTGAGCCAGGAATATGCATTTTTTGGGATTCAATGATACTCCAAACTTTCTACACCTCTGAAACACTTGCCTGAGGTGAAAGAGATGGTCTGCTACATTCTTTGAGAAGACAGTGATATCATCTAGATATATCAGCACTATCTTGTTGATCAAGCCTTTGAATGCCATGTCCATTGCCCTTTGGAAGGTAGCACCAGCATTGGACAGCCAAATGGCATCTTCTTGTAAGCATATGTGCCCCATTTTGTTGTGAAGGCTGTCTTGAATTGGTCCTCTTCTTTTACCATCACCTGATTATACCCTGAGTAGCCATCTAGGAGAGAGAATCTCTCTGAACTAGATACTACTTGCAATATTTGCTCCATGGAAGGGAGTGGATAATGATCCTTGAGAGATGCCCTATTGAGGTCTCGGAAGTCCACACACAACCTGATTTCTCCATTCTTCTTCCTGACCAGAACCAAGTTAGCAACCCAGCTTGAGTGCTTGATCGGGAATATAATGCTTGCCTCTATTAGCTTATTTAGCTCTTTCTTCATCAGAGGCTCAATGTGAGGGTTGACTAGTCTCTACTTCTGCCTGATGGGCTTAGCATCTGGATCCAATTCTATGGTATGTTGTGCCAAATTTGGATTGAATCCTCTCAAGTCTTCATAGCTCCAAGCGAAGATATCTGGAAATTCTTAGCAAAGCTGAACAAAATCAGATTTCTCTTGTGAGGTACTTACTTTGCCAATCTGCAATGTTTTGCCTTCTTCCACTAAAATAGGCTCGAATCCACCCTTTACTTGAATGTTTGCCTTCTCCTTCCGGAACTGATCATTCGGGTTGAAGATTAACTCCAAGGTTATGAGGCCTTTTGGTAATTTGTTAGTTCTCAACTGCACCACTTGGTCACCATACTGCTGATGTAACTTGTCTTGATTCCTGGCAGAGAACTCAGCTTCTTCTTGTAGGAAATTGATGATTTTCTGGTCATTCTCAAACACTTGCCAACTGACATTGTTATCCAGCACTGAAGGCCTCACAATCACGTGGATGTTTGGCTGTACCTTGTCTTGTTGAATGCTTTTCGTAATGTCAAAGGCTGCCCCTACTGCTGCAAGCCTGTCAGCAGCTTGATTCTCTTTCCTGGGAATGGATTCGATGCCAAAACCTTCAAAATATTCCATGAGGTCCCACACCCTGTTCTTGTAGCACCTGAGTAGATCATTCTTGGCAGCATGTCGTCCCTTGACCTGATTTACAATCAATTCACTGTCCCCAAAGACTTACAGATTCTTTATTTTTCTCTTGATTGCCCAATGCATCCCTTGCACCAAGGCTTCATATTCAGCAGTGTTATTGGAGCATGCAAATTGAAATCTAAAATCTGAATAGTACTTTATTCCTTGAGGTGAAACAAGCATGGCTCCACCTCCTGCACCTTGCCTACTCCTTGATCCATCAAAAAACAGCTGCCATACCTCGTTGTCATCATTATGGCTTGGCTTGGTGATGCTAGGAACAGGTTGATTTTCTTCGTGTATACAATAGACTCCCAGCTCAGATTCTTCTACTTCTTGATAGGGATCAAAAGCATGTATCTTGTTTTCCCATTCATCAAGAGTTAGGTCCGGATACTTCCAACCTTGGTGTCGGCCTCATCATCGTTACTAGGGTGATCTTCTTGATCAAATGCTGAGCAATTGGCATTAAGCTGACTTGGGGTGTAAGGCTCAATATGGAATTTTGTAATGGGTTCGGACCTAATTGTAGCCTTAGTTCCATACCTTGTTCTAAACAACATGTGAGACCAATCAGCAAGAAAAATACCCTCCAATCTTGGTGTGAAGTCTCTTGACAAGCAAAGGGCAAAGAGTGGTGGAAGGTCTATGATTGATACATCTTGTAAGACAACAACATTTGGACATGCATGCAAGGTAAGAGTCAAGTTTTTAATCACTCCAACTGTTTGCTATTGTTGTCCCATCCATTTGCACTACTCCTTTAGATATTACTTCATATTCGAGACCCAAATTCGATCAGCTATTTGCTTGGGCATCACGGAGCTACTTGCCCCGGAATCAATCATGCAATTGTGTACTAGTTTATCCCCAATGATTAATGAAACATAGAAAGGAGGGGGCTTCAACATTTTACCTTGTTGTCCTCCATGACTTCCTTCAGGCTGGGCAGCATTTGTAAGCACTTTGTCTTGCATCTGAACCCGCTGATTCGAAGTTGTCCAATCCTTCATGGCAGCTTGCAGCAGATCTCTTTGGCCTAGGATAGATAGGGATTCCCACATTGATATGTTAACGTTTGTCTTCTTCATCTGATCAATGATACTGAATGGTGATGAAGAATCTCTCTGCTGTCCTTTGGTTTGCACGTTTACTCCTGCACGCGTGGCGAATACAATGGCATTTGAGTTGGCCTAGGGGCTGTTCTTGGCTGTCCCTTGTGCATTTGAAATGGACTCGCTTGCCAATCATTTGTGGAGCCATGGAAGGTTGTGGATTGGCTGGGGCTAATGGCTGTTCTTCACCCAGATTCCTCCTTTTTGACCTTGTGTTGGCTGCAACACCTTGAGAAACTACCTGATTCATGCCACAGAAATCTTCTGCTTGCCAGTTCACCAATGTAGTGTCATTTGGGGCTGATTGCTATTGGAATGTTTCTGGTTGTTGGCTATTTCCTTGACTGCCCTCGCCCTCTACACCAGTAGTTGTCACCATCAATGCTTGATTGAGAGCACCATTGAAGCACATGGATTGGTTATGAGGCTCGTTGCATGGGAAACACCAATCATATTCCTGAGCAATGTTGTTCTGTGTTGGCACTAATGCCTTAGAAGCAGATATGGCATTTGGATTATAGGGCTGGAATGGTCTATTGGCAGGAGGCCTTACTTGGCTTTGATTTTGATTCATATTTGCAGCCTGAGTTGGTGACCTATGTGGTTGGTATGGCTGCCTATTAGGCTGAGTTTGGGGTTGATAAGAAGGTCTGAAACCTTGGGCTTGTTGCCTTTTGATAGTAACCAGCTCATTTCCCAAATTTTGCAACTGTTTCATGACCTCTTGGAGTTCATTTGAAGCATTAGAGGATGAAGTGGAAGCTTCGTTTGAACTCTGATTTCTAGGAGTGGGAACAGGAGCCAAAGTGGGTGCTTGACTAGTGCTTGGATTTTCTAAGTTTGGATACAAGGGCATGGGAGGCCTAGGAGCCAGCTTACCGACTTGAATAAGACAGCTGGCTCTAATGGCAATGCTATAAGCCATAGGGATTGTTGTGCCTCCCATGGATTGAATTAACATAGAAATATCAAATTCAAAGCTTTAAGGTAATATAGAAAAGCACCTCTACCGTTGCTTTGACGCCATCGAATCCTATCCCAAGACCTTTGAAATCTGAAGTTGAAGTCAGTCAGCTGCTCGTTGGGGGCTCTCTTGATAGTTGTCAACTGCTCCAAAAGAGACAAGTTGTCTCCCTTCTCTCCAAATTGCTCATGAAGTGCAATGCACAGCTGATTCCAGTTTGTAATAGAACCAGCTCCAAGGCTCCTAAACCATTGCAATGCTTTACCCTTGAATGAAGATGCCAGTAATTTGACAGCCACTTGCATTTCATCGATTTCATGGATTGCACAAAGGTTAGCAATATCTTTAACATGATCACCTGGAGTAGTCTGATTTTCTCCAGTGAAGTAGGGAATGTTCTTCAAGGCTGCAATAGGAACTGGATGTTGTGCATTGAGAGCAAGTGGGCTGCTGCCTGTGAAGTTGACGTAGGGGTTGTTCTGAGCCATTCTGATTGGTCTTAAAACCCTTGTATATTGAAAGAAAGGCCTGTCAGGTGGAGGAGTTGAGAGAGTTCTGTTTGGTGGAGATGGAGACCTTTGAATCCTTCTTCCTCTTTTCCTTCTTCTCGGAGATAACTGCAGGTATTCAAACAGCACCTCTTCTTCTCCGACTCTTGACCTTGTGGTGATTCTTCTCATGAGTTTTCAGGCCTACACTCACAAACCAGTTGATTCTTCCCCTTGGAGTCGCCAGATATGCAAATAATAGCTCTTATAAGCAAGAAAACTACAAAGAAATGCATATCAATTTTGCTGCGCGATAAAAATGAGACCTCTAGTGTCCCACCGGTGCGTGCCAAAACTGTTGTTGCAGACTCACAAAGCCCACTGGACATAGATCGAATCTTCTAGGTTGATGTTCGGGAATCCAAGTGATTGCACAACATGGAATCCTTTCTTCAAGTGTGGGACTTGTAAAGATGAGAAAGGATTCTCCAGAGAAGGCTGGTTCCTATTCCTCTGTTCAGATGCACCAATAAAATGCAGAGGTTTTACTACAATCTAATCTAATTTGCCAAGGAGACAGGGAGAGAAAATGCATAGAATAAAACCTAAACTACGAGGTGATGCACCAAGGAATGTTAGACACTCGTTTTGCAAATCTAACACGGACCACCTAGATGCAATACAAACACTATGCATAGGTTGAGAATCAATCAAAAACATATATATATTGCTGAAGAGTCGATACAAGATACATTGCGGTGGCCAAGAGGCAAAAATGGCATTACAATCCATATGGGAGGTTTGAAAAGCTCCACAAATTCTCTCTGTAAGCGAGGGAAGAAGGGAGAATGCAAAACAAGAATGTCTCGATGACTAAAAAGGGCTCCTCTTTACAATATATATGAAGAAATGAGGGGGAGAGAGAGGAAATCAGAATCTACCCCAACCACTTCATGGTAGCATTTAAAATCATCTCATTATGATCCAAGCGGCGGATCTGCAAAATGGCGGTCAATTTTCTAAACAGAGCGGCGAGTCTCTCTTTGCATTGAAGTTAGTAGTTGAAGCATTACACGTGTCAGAGATGTTTTCTTAATTTTCTCCCCCAAACTACATCAAAATGCAAGATTGACCCTAGAATCATGTAGATAATTTCAACAGCTTTCCGTTGATATAAAGAACGTGCAAATCCGAGCTCTGGATCGAAAGATATGACGATCTGAAGATTTAGGGCACAAAACAGTGAAAACGGATTTTTAAATTTCTTTTCCCGCACTCTGCCATCTGGACGACACGTGGCAGGCTCTGGTTCAGCTGAGCAATTCCCTCTCTCCACCTTTTCACGGGCTTTTCTTGTGGGCCCCTTAAACTTGGACACATGGCGCTATCTTATTGGTTTGGATCAGTGCTCGAAAACTCACCCCTTTGACTTTTTGGACCTTTTTCCTTGGCGACACGTGTCATGCTGTGATTTGTCCATGGGCCTGCCATATTTTCACGTCCACCACGTCCTTTTGTCCCAAATGTCCCAGTGCTTCGCAGGACAAAATCTTCCGATCCGCCCGAAATGGGGTTCCTCGTCCCTTTTCTACCGGTGACACGTGGCGTGATCTGATTGGCTTTCGGCTCCTTCTGCCTTGCTCGGGCGTCCTACGCGTCCCTTTGTCCCACTTGTCCTTGTGCTGCAGTTTCCTATTTCGGCCGAACCGGCCGGTTCGCGTCCTTCACATCCATTTGTCCCAAATTTTTAGTACGAAAGTTCTCCATTTTGGCCGATCCAGGCGGTTCGCGTCCTCAAAGCCCAAATGTCCCGAGCAGTTAGCCATTTTTCTTCTCCTTGGTCGAACCGGTTTTCCGTGTCCACGCTGCGTCCTTTTGCCTGATTTTTCTTGTGCTAAAATTTCCCTTTTCGATCGAACCGGCCGGTTCGCGCCCTCCGCGTACACTTGTTCCACTTGTCCTAGTGCTTCACGGGCCACCTGGAGGTGTTTTAGCCGAACCGCGCCTTGGTGTCCCGAATGTCCCAAATATTTCTAGGACAAGGACTTAGCTGATTTTCACAATTTTTTCTCGTCCAGGCTTATTTTCTGCAACTTCTCGCATTTTCTCAGAGCTCGTTCTTTTTCAGCCTGGGACTTGGGAATCCTGATGTATGTTATCAATTCAACCCTGGGGGGTGAAATTGGATAACAGATTTTAGGTTAGTTTATATAATATATCATCTTATGTATATAAACCATTAGGTATATTATAATTTAAATAAGTACTATTTTGTTATGTATGTATGAACAATATATATATATATATATATATATATATATATATATATATATATATATATATTGTAGTTTTTTATTTTACTAAGAACATCCCAAGGCGCACTACCACATCACTCAAACATATCCGAGCAATCACCGGGTCCCCTTTTCGGGAATCTTTGTCAAGAAGCTAGCATGAAAAGACATAATCTAGATCCTTAACTAAACATGCAAGATAGAACACAACTAGATCTAGATCTCAACCATAAAGCATAAAGAATCAAACAATAACTAGTAATATATTTACCACACACGATCCATCAACAATGACATCAATAAAAATAATACATCATAATAGTCATCACTAAGTCAAGCGCAAGTACACCAACAAGAGCATAACTCTAACATAACATGATCACATCCCTACTAAACCATGCAAAATACAAATACATATATATATATATATAGGTATATAGGGGACTTTCCCTTTACTACTAAGCATCTCTCAAAATAGGTTGCATGCTAAGAATAGCCATGCGCCACTACAAAAACGATAACAAGGAAGCATGCAAGCTTTCCTAATAATAGATTACCTATAGATAACTCTAGTTTAATCCTATTATTAGCTTAACTTAGCATGGTGCTTCATCTTCCACCTTGTTCCAAAATAGCTTGGCGTGACTTCCAAGTCTTCTTATCAAAACATGCTCAACACTCAATCCCATTTTAGCCCATGTATGCAAAATGGCTAAGTATTGATCTTTGACTTCTCCGGGTGAAACTATAGGCAAAACTATAACTTGAAAATTTGTCCCCCTACTTTTACCCTTCAATACTTAGGCAATATTTTACCAACCCAACATTACCCCACACTAGGTTCATTACCACCCTAAAAATGGGTAATCATGCCTTATCTCTCAAGAATAAAGAATTGAAAAAAGAATGTTTGTACATAATGAATGAACAAATATGAAAAATAATCTAGGTGCCCTACTCCTTTAAAGGAAAAATTAACTTAGGATACTCACTTTTGATCTCTTCCTCTAACTCATTCCAATCATTGAGCACCTTATTTGTCTTATCAGGGATGTCTGCAAGTACTCCTTCCATCTCATCCATAGTCATGTTCTTCACCCTCATTCTATAACACTCTAAGGATGTTTTCTAGACTTGAGATCATCCCATCCATCACATCCATATGTCATGCTATAAGTTTCCCAATTTCCTTTATTTTATCTTTATGAGGGTCTCGGGCTACATGAGCACATCACACTTTTCTGCTAGTAATGTCAGCCTCTCCTCGTGCCCAAGTGTTTCATCATTCTTTCCACAAGGACTTCATTTTCCTCCACTAGAGTCCTTGTCTTGATTATTATCTTAGGATCTACACACATATTCAACGCCAAATCTACCTTTTTCATCTCATCTTTCAAGGTTTGGAGAAAAGACTCATACCTTGTGATTCGCACACTATTGTTGCTTTAGTTCTTTCCACCTATGTTGCAACATCCTTTGGTTTTGGCATCCATATTGTACCCTCATCCAACACCATGTGAACCAATGTGTGCAAATAATGCATAGAAGATGGGAATCTTTGAGCCACCTTTTCCTCATATTGTGGCCTTGCCTCCAAAATTTCATCACCAATCTGCTCTACCATATCAAGTACTACATGCGCCTTCACCTCAATCTCTCTTTTTTCCTCTGTCAGGTGCTTAATCTCTACTTCTTTATCCTTCCTATCCTCTAACAAAGTTCAAATAGTTTCCACTTTATCTATATTTTATGCGTAACCTCTATAGATACCTTCATCAATTACATTACTTACTTGTTCATCAAAAAATTGAGTTGGCTTGATGGTTACATGTCGGGAATGTGGGGCTTTCTTCATCCTCTGAGAGACACATGAATCTTCACACACATCAAAATCAAGGCTCATCCATGTGAGTCTACATATTCCATGATAACTTCTTTGGGTGCATGTGGTTTCCATCTCGGGATCCATCATCTCCCACCCATATAACCATTCCTTTGCAATAATACTCTAGAACCTTGCATGAATTATCTTTGTCATCATCAACATAGCCAAGGTTTGTGTCTACACCATCTCCTCTTCCTTGGGCTCACTTGCGCTCACCTACTTGCTCTTATGTTCTAGTGCCCACATTCTATTGTACTTCCTCTTCTCCCTCAGGTTCCTTGTTCATGTGCATGCAACATTCTCTACTATCTTCATGTCTCCACCAGCACAAATTTCTTCTTTATGTCCTTGCATGCCTATACTGGGGACATCCTCATCAACAAGGTTTCTCACCACCAATCCTATCTTCATCCTCTCAAGTCTCCTAGGTTAGGTGTGGAAACTTCATCATGCATGCTTCTACATGTGAGGACTTCTCTTCATCACTATCCTTACCGGTATGTATTTTCACCTTTCTTTCTTTCTTCCTCATCCTTCTTCACCGGTGTTACACATGGTGATCTCCTTACTGGCTATGAGGGGCCAGTGTGCTAGCATCTGCACATGTACACCTTCTATGTAATTGTCTCCTCTCATGATTAAGTGTAGTGTTGTCTTCTTGTTCCTCCTCTTCACTCGCTCTAGGACATTCTAAGACTTCATGTCCTTGTTCTTCCTACCTGGGGGTGTCTGTTCCACTCGACATCCTTGTTCCCATAGTTTTTTTCCCTTTGGAGGACTGGTAAAGACAATCCTCTCCTACTGACCACTTTTCCATCCTTAAACCATGGCCTCAGGTATACATACATACACGCATGGGCTCAATCTTTCCTATAACCATAGTCTCTGGAGTTATGTCAATGTTTTCTGACTCCATCATCTCCACATATGCCTCCTTATTGGGGTAGACATATGTCTTGTGTAAAATATGAATGTTTGCATCTACTTTTTCAACATCAAACTATAATTTCCACACATTGTGTAACTTGTTCACCGAATCTTTAAAATACTGAGAGTGGTAAATGTGAAAGGTAACTTACACCATGGGCTCTTCTCACCCATCTTCATGAAGAATCTTCCTAGACATAAGTGTTGGTATGCCATGAACTCTTCTTGTCCATCCAACACACTAGGAAGTTCACACGGTATGTGCCACTCTCCCTCAAATTCCCATGCATCCTCTAAACCACTTCTCTTGGCGCTCCTTATAAGTGTTTGAAATTGAACCATGGTAGGTGTACTTGGAAAAATTCTTTAGAAGGTGATTTATTTTCCATGGGGTATTCCCACATCTTCTCCTTCGGCCCATCAGCACACCAATTTCATTGAACACGATTAATTAATAACAAAATAACACCCCAAGTTATTTTCTCACCTTTATCAACTTGGGTGCACACTTCTTCCACTAAGCTCTCTCGTAATGTAACTTGCAATATTATAATAAGTCTTGTTCACCATTTTACATGTACTATATGTAGCCAACACTTATTAACTTTTTCCATCTCTCTCAAGGCACCCAATTTGCAACCGACTAACCATACTGCTACCCTTATAGCTAGATCATCTATATGTGTAATGTTGAAATCTCGACCCCCTTTTTTTATAGTGGTACATGGTGGTCATCACTCTACTCCCTCATCATCTGATAAGTCACCTATAATTTCTAAACCAGAGTCACACAAACCTATGACTTTACTCGATCAAATTCATTGTAATCTGCATCCTCCTACCCATAAAGTAGAAGAAATCCTCATGCATGCATGACATTAGCCACTTGGTACAAGTGGTTGGGCTTCCAAAGAATGACAACTCATAAAGTTTTCATAACTCTGATGCTTTCCAATAATTTTTGCACCAATTTGTCCAAAACCCTATTCCCATCTATCGTCCTCCTATTAGTCTTTCGAATGGTCTCTGCATTGATATCTTTGAGGGTTTTCTCATCTGTGGTTGAAGTCACTAATCTTGCATTGGGTTAATTTTGACATCCATGACTTCCTCCCTTCATCACCTCTTCTTCAGGTACTACATTTTGACTAACCACTCCTGTGATGCTTCCTCGGTCTCTCTCTCAACAACTAGAGCTCACCTTGGTGCCATTTCTCTTCTCAAATAATAGGTATTCTTTGTAAACTACAACCTTTCCACTTCCTTACCCTTACATGCCTCAAATCAAATCAAACCCTTGATTTCTCATGCCCTAGCTTCAACTCTGTAACTCTACCTCCATGAAACCCTAACCACATGAACCTTTCTTCCTCACCCACCTAAAAAACTCAAACACACTTGCACATGAGAGTCTCATCAATGATCGTGTCCATGAGTTCACTGGTTCATTGGTTAATAGCTCATTCTTCACACTAAGCACTTCATCACACTTCTCAATTCATGAAATCTCAAAGGATGTAAGGTAACAATAACATTGCAATCACTGACTTTATAGCTTTTTTCAAAATTCCCCACATTAATTTCTCCTCAACCACCACCATACATGGCATTAATTAATTCTCACCTCCTTTTCTTCACGTGTTCGTGTATCCTCTCTTCCATGCCTAACTCTTCCACGCCTCAGTCATAACCTTCTGGCACACTCACTACTTTCTTGGCCACATATTCCCTTACATGCGCACCCTCCTTGCACCAAAGTACCTATCCAATGTGCCTCATACCAAGTAGTTTCCAATGTTGCAGCCTACCTCACATTATCACTAAGTGTCCATCCCTCTACGTGTGGTCTTCAATCCAAGAAAATTTCTTGAAATTTCTCTAAAACTATCTTCACTCTGAGCTCCTGTAATTTTTACAATGCACACCAATTTGTAACAAGGCACCAATCACATTTCTCTGATCCACCCCACACTAAAATTATGTGTGGTCCTCTGTGCATGAAATCACTTAGATAATAATCAGCTACTTGTGTGTGAAAAAGCTGCACTTATTACAAAAAAAAACACTAAACTAAATTGACAAAGCATAACAACATGAAAAGGAAACACATATAAAAAAAATGCATTAAAGGAAATCTAATCTAAATGGAAATACTTTCCTTATTACAAACACCAAGAAGACTTATTTATAGTAGGGCTTCACCTACTCCCATTAAAATAACCGGGAAACCAAGTGCCATCCAACATGCTATAATGTAATGGAAAGCACTTGAATCAAGTATATAAGTCACAACATATGGTCCCAACCAATGCACTTGGAACTTTCCAGGGTGGTGCAAAAAACTTTGAATCATATAGAAGAACCATCTGTCCAACTTCAATCTTTTATTCTTAATATGCCTATCATGTCATGCCTTCTTCCTGGCCTTTTCTATCTTTTGACTCCACCAGCAATGGTGTGCACACCTCTCATCCAACTACATCAATTTATTAATGCACTCTTCAAGTGCTTGCTCATCATCATCCAATCCTACATGCATGCACATAATACATAGAGAGGTAACATGAATTCCACTAGTAAAACAACCTCCACGCCAAACACCAATTGAAAGGGTGTGGCTTTGTTCAATCTTTTATAAGTTGTTCCTATATGCCCAAAGTACAACAAAGACTTTATCATCCCAATCCTTTCCTTCCAACATCACAAATCTTTGTCAATGTATGTCCCAATATCTTGTTGAAAGCCTCATAGTAGTCCATTGCCTTTGGGTGATAGGGTGTTGTTTTATGGTGTGCCACCATAAATTCTACCAATAATATCTTGATAGTCTCATTAAGAAAATGAGTGCCCCTATCACTTGTTAGACTCAATGGACATCCATACATGTTGATTATGTTCTCCCATAAGAAACCTTGTTGTTGTAGTTTCATGTGCAATCCTTTGTAGGCATTTTCTTCCCACCTTGTAAGATAATATGTACAAGTTATAATATAGCGTGATCTAATCCATTCCTACGCGTGGTGGGAAAATAGGACCCACAAAGTCAATTTCCCACTTTTCAAAAGGTTTTGCACTAGTAATAGGCCTCAAAGGCATTTCATCTCTATGCCCAGGATTTCCAAGGCATGTAAATAATGGTCACAAGCCTTACAATATTCTATACAATCCTTATAATCATTTCCCACCAAAGGCCTTGCTAAAAAATCTTGTGCATGGTAGCATTTCCTACATAATGTCCACCTACAATCCCACCATGAGCTTCCTCCATAATGGCAAGTATGCACTCATGCTCAAGTACACACTAGACAAAAAACCTCATCACCCTAACTTGTATAAATCTCCACTAATTAACATGTAAGGGCATGGCATGCGTATAAAAGTTGTTTCTTCTCCAAATCTTCATCCCTTCAGGCACCACACCTATACAAAAAATACAACAATATCCTCTAAGTCATAGGGGGCACGTGGTTTAATCTAAAAATTGTGCATCTGACATTGTGTCCTCAATGCTCTTGCATCCTCACCTAAGTTAATCCTTGATAAATGATCTAGTCCTGAGTTACTCTTTCCTAGGCTTCACCACTACTGTAAAGTCAAATTCTTGGAACAAGAGAATCCACCTACATATGCGCCCTTGAAAAATGGGCTTATTAACTAGATACTTAAGTGTCCATGTGATTTGTATAAAATATAAAGGAGTTTCTAACAAGTATTTCTAAACTTATGCAACACATAAATCATGGACAAATGCTTCATGCTCTCTTAGTTGTATAATTTTTTTTCAGTTGGTGTCAATTTCTACTTTGCAAAAAAATAGGATGATCAACAATCCCCTCTCTAGGTTGGGCTAATAACACTGCACCAATGGCCATGCCAGAGGCATCCACATGTACATGGAATGGTTTATCCATGAAGGAAAGCACAAAATAGGTGCAAAAGTAAGCCTTTTCCTTCAATGTCTCAAATGCTATGCATTTGTTGCACCTCATCATCCAATGGAAATTTCCTTTACTCTTCAAAATAATTCCTCTAAGGGCACATAATCCTAGCATAACCCTTGATAAACTTCTTGTAATAACCTATGTGTGCCCAAGAAATCCACACACCTCACTCTGATTAGTAGGTTCCTCTAAGCCCAAAATAACAACAACCTTAGCAGGATCTACCAACAAGCCTTCTTTACATATAATATGTCCCAAAAAAGTTCCAAAGGGTGTAGCAAATACACTTCTTAATGTTTAGGAGATGCTTAACTACCTACACCTCTCAAACATAAGTCTTAAATTATCACAATGATCTTTTACTAGCCCATAAATAGTCCAATCATCCAAATAAACCTATAAAAACTTATGAATAAAGTCTTCAAATGCTTGCACAACAATGCACAAAAATACTACAGGTGCATTCTTCAATCCAAAAGGCATAACTATGTATATGCAAAAACTTCCCCACTCAATGGTGAAAGTTTTCTTTCTTGATCTTCTTTAGCAATCCACACTGATGATATCCAAAAATCCATCAGTGAAAGAGTAGATCTCACACCCTGCAACACCTTCCAAATCTCCTCTATAAAAGGTGTGGGAAAAGGGATCTATTACACAAGCAACATTCAACTCCCTATAATCCACATAGATCCTTATCCTTCCATCTTTCTTTATGCTTATCACCATAGGGCTAACCCACTCTTGATTCCTCAATGGGCTCAATGATTCCATATTTTAACATCTTATCAATCTCTTCCTTTACCTTGATGCGTAAATTAGGATTCATCTGTAAGGCCTCTTCCTAACCGGGTGCACACCTTCCTTTAACTTGATCCTCATCTCACCCAAAGAGTGATGTCCCTTTTTAACTCATGATATCCTCTAGAAATAAGTCCTGGAAGTCACAAACAACTCAATTATCTTTGAACCTCTTCGAGTTCGGACCAATAATAATCACCAATAATGGCCTCTTTAGGTTCTGTATCTATCCCAATGTTGACCTTATTCATTTTCATAGGCTCATGATATATGCGCGCCTTTTCATCTCACATTTTCTAAGACCTCACATGTACCCCTATAGTGTGATCAACATCCAGATTCTCCACTTCTTCATCATCATCATCAATCATGTAAACTAGTTTACCCTTTTTCTTTTTCTAGGCAGGCACACACCAAGTTGTTCTTCTTCATCTCTCTCTCTTCTTCTTCAAAGCACCTCCAATCTAACTCACCTAAAATATCTAATAATTCCTCATCCTTTGCACTATCTCCCATAGTAAGGTGCTTTATAATCTATAATGCTTCATTCACTAGAGGTTTAGTAGAAAAATAGTCAAAGGTCTGAATCATACATGAGGTCATCTCTTGCCAATTCCATGTTTCTCTTATTCAACTCTATGAACATACCATGCATGCACACAACCACTTAAGTGGCGTAGAAATTATGTGCACCCAGTGATGATGGTGGTAAGGCCTCCTACCCCTCTTCCAGAGTCTCTCACACTTTTGAACATGATGTGAAGTAGAATCCTTCCCATGAAATTCACATGTCTTGGAAGGTACATTGTTCCTAAGAAACCTAGTAGAGAAGGTGATTCTCACTTCTCACCACTCTAAAAGACTATCTCTGTGTGTAGTCCACTAATGCGTTGTTGTCCCACACATAGGGTATATACCAAGCATATTTCTTCTTTCTACTTGATCTTCCACTTGAGGCTTCCATAGCACACGTAAAAAATACATCAGGGTTTCCTTCACCAGTGTACCTTGGTACCTAGTTATTGACCCAAATGCACTAACACAACATGTGCCTGATCACTACATACATGTAGTACTTATGTTCTTCATCTCCCTCCCAACCATTTCATAAGTCCCATGCACCCAGTTATCACAAGAAACACTTGGTTGTATCACTCATAGATTATGCATCATCCCATTGAATAATACCTTCTTTAGATGGCTCAAGCACTTCAGGATCTCTAATGGTGTGCACATAAATCTATTCAATCCTCTTCACTCAAAGGTTCTACATAAGGTGCAACTTTTCCATCTATCAAAAGGAATAATCATGCACTCTTCTTTGTTCTCAAAATTGATATAACCTTTATTAAAGCATAGATCAACATTATTCGCATAACACCAAGGGCACCCAAGAAATGGCTAGAAAACTATCTTCTTTGCAAGCACCAAGACCTCAAAGTCCCCAGTAAACTTGGCCCCTTGTATAGTAATAGTGGCATCCTTCAATACTCCAATGGGCATGGCTTTAGTCTTGTTTTCCATATACAACACATTTGAAGATGGTTGTAATGGTGGCCTCCCCATCTAATTCCATGCATCCAAAGTGAGTACATTTACTTCTGCACCTGTATCAATCAATATATTACTCAACAACCATCCATCAACAACTACATTCAAGGTGATCTCTTTATCATATTCAAGACTATGAGGAGGTAAGTTCACATGCAATATCTATCTCTCATGCTCAACTCCAGTGCATGGTACCTTCTCCTTAACCATTCCCCTAACAAAGGAATGATGTTTTCTTGGTGCAACATCTTACAAACCTCCTTTAAGTCATCAACATATTTTTGAGGAAGCTCAACTACTTTTTCTTACTCCAACTTCCATGACTTTCTCCTTCAAGCATTGTATCTCACCCTGTAAGTTTCTAATAACCTCCATAGTTTCTGATATAGACTTCCTTCTGATGGAAGGATCTAGATACTTTGCATGTAATACCTCCTATTTTGTAATAACAGGTTTCTTCTTCAGAGTCTCATGAGCGTGCACGCAACCTCAACACACGTAGTAGTCACCAACACAAGTATCATCTCAGGTCAGGTGCTAACTTTGGCATCCACTGATCTTCCACAATGTGTTGTACTCTAACCATTCCCACCCTTATCCTACTTGTGTTTCTTTTCTCATATGCTCATACAAATCTAGGCATTCCTCAAACTTGTGATTCTTTCCACACCATGAGAAAATAATGTTCTGAGGGCATTCACACCTATAATGATCAGGGGATCCACATGTGAAATAGGTTCCTCATGGGAATTCACCTCTTCCACCACCATGACCTCGGCCTCTAAATCCTCCATGGTAACCTCTACCTCTACCACCTCCATCGAGTGCCCTTCATTTTGATTATGATTATGATGTTCACCTTGTTCCTTAGAATTATTTGCAACACTTGGTCTGACGTACACCAATTTCAATGGCATCATGAATATGATCAATCAATCTACAATTCTTTGTATCATGAGTGGTAGACTTACAAATCTTACAATAACAAGACACGTTCTTCCTTGATCACACACTATAACAGGGGGCACTACTTGAATCATGATCCAAATGATATATCTCACAATCCAACAACATGGCATGCACACCGATTTATGAGGGAAACTATCCTTAGTATGTCCTTCCACCTCACAATCCATACACCAAATACCACTGTGCATGTCTCATGGGCTGAATTAGCTGATAATTTTTCCAACTATTTTTCCATAGATGTAATCTGAGCTTCCAAAATGGGCTAACTCCAATGTCTACACTTCCAACTACCTCAACATGTACAGAGCTACCTCCAAATCCTCACATGGATCTAAATGTCTTATGAGAAAGTGCCCTTTCTAAAAGGTGTGATCAAACCACCAAAAAACCATTGTGCATGTTGGCTAGGGTGAATATCATAAGACAAATTTGATAAAAAGTTTTTAAAATGTGCATCATACTCCCTTACACTCTCAGCCATGCCCTACTTAATGTCCTTTCAAAGCATGATGCTTTTCTATTCAAACTCAGGTATATGGAACTCAAGCTAAGAAAGCATCACATGATGCATTATAGTCTACACAAGTCTAGTTTGGATCATACTTCTATACCAACTATGTGCACGCTGCCCTTACAAAGTAGTAGAAAACTGACTTTCCTTACGCTCAAGGAGTTGTGATTCCCTTAGCACACCCATAGTATTTCACACATGTGTACATGCTCAACTGCATCTTCAATTCCTCTATATTTTGGTAGGTGAAGAGACATCTCATAATAAACTTGTTGGGGTTGGTGTGGACCATGCCCACCAGATCCAAACCTATATTACCTCCATAGTATTCCCTCCACCTCCAAAACCACTAGATCCACTAGATCCCAAACCACCTAATCCTCCAATCCTCCTCCTATAGTGGGAACTAGACCAGAGGATGTGTTTCCTTATGTTCCAATAGTTGTACTAAATTGAACTCCCATGGTCTGTGAAGTTGTGCTACTTCTAGACATATTACCAACATTTTACATGCCCCAAGCTTTTGCCTGATGATGACGCACTAAAAATATACCACCAATAGGACCACCAAATAAAGAAGACTATGTGCCATATGAAAAAAATCCTATGTATTTAAAGGAAAATGAAAATCTACCTATCATCTTTACTAAAGTACACTACACTAGCTTGATTCTCAATAAATATTTTAAGAACTAGAACACCAAGCACAAGGGCTAGGTCACCAGGTGGGATCAGATGCATGCCCATGGATCTTAATTATTCTTCCTCAATGACATGTCTCTCATCAAAAGCCAAAGGGGACTGTCTACCATGCTTTCCTAGGATGGGAGAACTAGATGCTCTAGCTCCACATCTTCCATGTGAGCTCCAAATCCTTCTAAGCCATCTCTCTCCTCAACTCCAAAGACTCCTCAATGTCATGTCTCTTTGTCAATTCCCTCTCTCATGCTTCATTATACTTAAGCCACCTTTCTTCTCTCTTCCTTTCTTCCACCAGGTCCATCATCTTTCACCACACTTCTCCTACCCCCACATGGTGGGGTTTAGCTAGCCATAGGTCACACTTTCCAAATCTAGAGTTATAATCAAGATCTTAATCACTAAAGGGATAACATGCAAATAAGATCCTCTGGGTTCACACAGAACTAAAACTCCAACCTCTAGATAGGAATAAGTAGAAACAACATACTCCAAAGTATAACTATTCAAAACACCACTCCACCAATGATCTACAATGTGTGTGTCCAAGCTAAATCAACATCATGCAAAGTTTGGTAATCTTCTTGTCCAAACAATTGTTTATATACTCCAATTTCTCTTTGATGCATATGCTACCAGCCACTCATACAACTCTATAGGAAAATAAAAAAAAAAATCTCATAGAGTTCATGATACATATGTTCTTCAACCCACACGCATGCATCAAAATTAGGTCTAGTGTTAAATCTGTGAGAAAAATCTTCCTCTAAATTTTCTACCCAACTCTCAATACTGGCCAAAGTCAACCGATACGTCTTCATCATGCAACATCCTTGCAATAACTTGAAAAGAGGTCCCAAAAATGAAACCAAAATGTAGTCTTTTATTTTACCAAGAACAACCCAAGGCACGCTTGGCACATCACTCAAATAGATTTCTAAGCACTCACCCAAAGAAGGGTACCAGTCCCTCTTTTATGGTAGCTTTGTCAAGGAGTTAGCATGAAAAGACATATAATCCAGATCCATAATAACCATTCAAGATAAAGCATAAACAGATCTAGATCTCAACCATAGTGCATAAAGAATCAAACAAGAACTAGTAATAGATTTACCATACAAAGATCCATCAACAACAACATCAATAACAATAATCCATCCACAACGATCCATTGTATTAATCCATAACAAAACCAATAGTTGAATACATCATAATAGTCATCACTAAATAATGAAATATATAATTATATTTAATAATAACTATCTATACATTATATATAACTCAACTTCTGATTTCTAAACTAACCTACATTAATTTTGTATATATATTTCATAATATAACAGATCTATAATTTTATTTCTATGTATATCCATTTACATATATAGAATATAAAGATCTTTTACAACAAGAGTTTAGTATATGTAAACCTTATACGTTTCGTTTTAAATTGATATGTTTATAATATTTATAACTTGTAACTATTTTGGTAACATACTTATTAAGGATTAATTGTGAGTGTGTTACATAATAAGTTAACACTTGTTTTAAACATGACCTTTAATACTCATTACAATCTAAGAGAAGAGATCAATCATTTCATTTCCATTTTACAATGCCCATACCATTTTCATGATGTTCCCTTAATATCAAATGGCTCTTCAAGGTTAAACAATACTTCTTAGAAATATTTTGGATGACTCAAAACTAAAAGAAGATTAAGATTTCAAGTTTATTAACTTCACACATTTTGATACAATATTTCTCCATATATCAAACACATTATCTTAATTCTAGGTAAATAAGAGTGAGCAAGAGATTTTTCAACATTGTTCAATTTTAAATTGTTTTCCTTTTTATATAACAACAAACAATTGTACAAATAATCTTCTTGACATTTAGGTAGGGATAAACAATGTAACCATTTTTCAATAACATTACAATAGAAAAATTGTCTCCATCACTTGCAAGGAATATAGAAAATTTACACACACACACACACACACACACACACACACACACACACACACACACACACACACACACACACACAGAGACAGAGAGAGACAGACACACACAGAGAGAGACACACAGAGAGAGAGAGAGAGAGAGAGAGAGAGAGAGAGAGAGAGAGAGAGAGAGAGAGAGAGAGAGAGAGAGAGAGAGAGAGAGAGAGAGAGAGAGAGAGAGAGAGAGAGAGAGAGAGAGAGAGAAGAGATTTACTATTTCATTTCATTTTTAATTTTCAAATACAACTTTTACAGTTTCACTTGCATATATATTTCAAATGCAACATCTAATACAACTTTTCCAATACATTGCAATGCTTCAAGAATTCACAAGAACATAAATTATACAAAACTGTACAATGTTCCCAAATGGAAAATGTGTACATGTCTCAAAACCCCATTATCGAATAATCAACACATCAACTTCATTCTTCTTTATACACTTCATCAAATCACTCCCATGTCAACAAAATGAGGAATCTGGTGACACTTACCACCTAGCCATGCAATGGGGGAATGATCTCACCCCATTGTCCCACAAGTTCCCTAACTCACACATGGCTCAAGAACCAACAACCAAACTATGAAATGAGTTAAAAAAGCATATCACACACAATAAAGAAACCATGTTTCACACCTACCAAGAAAGTAAAAAGGAAAAACAATAAGGTATGCCAACCACACAAGATAAAGTAACACACATGATCAAGCTAACAATGGTTTGAAGAGGGGAACTAAACACCACCCTAACCAATTATCAATCCACTAGGAGAGGGTAGCTAGCCCTTGGTTCCTCCACAAGAAATAAAACAAGTTTTAGATCCACCCTTATACCTCTCATGCCCACAATCACTCATCACTCCACTTTGGTACTAGTTGCACTATAGACACCAAAATTCGGTATCCCTACCCTTGTTTTCCCACGTGTGCATATTTTACCACGGTCCTAGCTGGACCCTTTAATTCACCCCACTTCATTTAATTAAATTCCCATCTATTATCCCATTACCTCTAATCCTCATCAATTAACATTGATAATTAATTTTTGTTGATTAATTAATGAATTAATATCCATTAACTAACTTTCCCTAATCAAATTTCCATTTAGGATGCTTTATCCTAAATCTACATCCCTATGATTTTTATAGCTTTTTTACTACCTATCATTATCCCCTAACTACCCATGACACATCCCTAAACAACCTCTTCCCACCTACAAGCTTTAAAGAACTTTTCCCATCCTTAAGATCCCAAAATCTTGACAAAATCACAAAAATCCACTCCGTTGGGGAAACTTTCCACATAGTCGGCGGAGACCCATCCCTGTCACCTTCAAACCTATAAAACCAAGTATTCCTTTCTAAAACAAGACAGATGCATATAAACATCCAAGATTTCTTGTGACTTGTGAGCTCTTTCTCGTGCTTGAGCATTTTTGCTATAGTTACCGACCTCTTGGATCTCCTTATAATGTGCTTGCATCACTCGTGAACATCCTTTGTGAGATTATCATCATATTTTTGTTTTTATTCAATTATTATCATATTATTGTTGTCTTGTTTACATATAACATTTTGCAAGACCAGATCATCTCCAGAGATTACCTCTCGAGCTCTGTTATAAACCTTCTCTTCCATCTTCCCTACTTGTAGGTTACATTTTCATTCATCCACTCTCGGCCTTGTTCTACCATACTACAGGTCATTGTCACCCCACCATGGTCATCGTCATCTAGGGTTATGTTTTCCAATAAATCCTTCATTACCTTATTTTTCTACCATTTTCTACCTCATGATCCCTTCTGCAAGTTACTTCCAGCATCCACATATCTCTGTTGTATCCAGTTTACATTCAGACCCCTATAGGTTTGCATATTCATCCTAGTTTTCAAATCCACTCACACAGGTCACCATCAACCTTCCTTTGCATAGTCTAGGTCACCATCAAACCAGTCACGTATTATTTAATTTTCATTTTAATCGGTTAAATCAGTACTTAAATCAATCTTTGTCACTTTGGATTCAATAATATTTCTATTTCTGCATGTTATCTTCTTAACCATCCTTTACTTCACTTTTTATTATCAAACGGGGTTGACATCTGCAAAGAAAGGTAATACTTCTTAGAACCAGCTTTCGTCGGACAACCCCGCATATATCATCTAATCTATTTTCTTTTTAGTATTCCTTGTTTTACAAGTTTATTGAGTTTGCTACGGTGAGGATCAATCATTTTGCGCCCGTTCATCCACATCACACATTTGAGGTAACATAAACCCTCCATATTTTGAGTTGTTTGCTTTTCTTTAGTAGCTAAATCATTTAATTGAAACAAATGAAAAATTATAACAACATTTTGGCATGCCAGTGGGACCACCCTTTAGGTGATCCTTTGCATTTATTTCTATTTTTTACTTCTTTTGTCTTCTACTAACACTGCAGCACAAGGCTTCACTTTTTGCTTGTTCATGTTGGGTTCGACTTCTGGATCACTCTTCGCATAAAGTTGAAATAAAATGGAAAATTGTTATCTAGGTGTTCCTCATTTTTCCCTATTTGCTTATTTTTGCATCATATTTCCCTTTCCGGTGTGTCCTCATTGAAGGATCACATATTTTCTCGCATCTTGTTTGATCACATAGCTTAAGTAAGGGTTTAACTTGCTGCATCTCACAACCAAAACTCACACATCCAAATCACACATCTAAACATCATCCTACTATGTGGACTGATTGGGATTTCATCACCTAATACAAATTCGTTGCGGTGTTTTGGCCATGTTAGGAATCCTATATAGACTTGGGCCTCACATACCTTTGGGTATATTGAGGACTCCCAACCATAACTACACGAAACTAGCCTTATATAACCATCTCTTAAGCACCCTTATTATCCCCGTTTCTTTTTTCTCACATCTTCTAAATCATGTTAATGAAAACTTCACTACCTAATTTTTTTGTTAACAAATTCCATAGACAGATCTTCTCTTATTTCATGCCTGTTAATACCTATTCACAAGAACAAACAATGCAACCCTATGATACATCCAATGATGTTTCTCCCTCTGATGATCTTGAGATTCCAAATTGGATCTCTCGGCCTTGTAAAGACCATGTCATTCAATAAGACCCCCTTTTGAGATCGATTCTCCTATCTCTCACCGGTCTAATTTTCCTTAACTAGTCACACATCTATCTCAAGTTCCTTTAGAAACTCTTGGGCCTCCTTCTAGCCCCATCTATGAATTCCTACTTGTTATCCATATTTTGCACCCCTATAAAATGGAAAACTAAATAGATTGAAGCATTGGTGGTTAATGGAAATAACACTTTGTAATTTAACAAGGTAGCTCGTTAGCTGCTCTCATTTCGTGGTGAATCGGCAAGCCGCGACGAAGGTTAAGGCCGATTGACGAGAAGGGAAATGGTAGATGAATAACCATTGGTAGAATTTTTGTTATCCAATTTTTCCCCTCAGGAAAAATTGAACAAACATGAACTTGTACACTGAGAAAATGGGGTTGATTCAGTCATGAGAGTTTACATTTTAGGGATCACTGAATAGGTTGAAGTAGGTCAAGCATTTCAGAGGAATTCGGGGAATGAAGAAACTCCAAAAGTCTGAAATTTAAGATTTCGAGAGGTAAGTCCGTTCATGGTAGGCTAGGGTTAAATTTGGGGATTGGGTGGAAAGAAGCGTGAAATTCATAACTTAAAGTCCAAAACCCAAAGTTAAGAATTTTGGACTTTGGAGTTTCAGAGGTTTTAGTGAGCGTGGATAGGTGAACAATAAAAAATCCTTAAAATTCAAAATGTCCGAAACCCGAAGTCTTAATTTTGGACTTCGAGTTTCGGAGTTTCGGAGGTTTCATATGCCCAAATGGATAAACAAGTCCCGAAAACCTAAAAACCCAAATCCACGAAAACACGAGAACCTCGAAATCCCAAAACTTGAAAAATTGAAACCCGAAAAACCTAAAAACCCAAAAACACAAAGCCCGAACCCCAATCCCGAACCCCAGAAATCCCAAAAACCCCAAAAATGTAACATTACAAACACGAAGTTCTAAATTTCAGACTTTGGAGTTTCAGAGGTTTCACGCACTCAAGCGGATGAATAATAACATCAACCTCCAAATTCAAAATGCCCAAAATTTTGAAATTTTAGATTTCGAGGTTGCGATGCATTTGAGTCCGAAGAAATAGAGCCAACCACTCATAATTAATGCAGTATGGCACCCCAATCTTCAGATGTCCATAACTTTTGATTGGGATCTTGGATTTTTACAAGAGAGGAATTTTTGGAAATCTCTTAGTGTCCTCTACCATTTTAGAGGGTATTTACACATGTGTCACCTACCCAAATATAGTCTTCCATTTTAGAGGGTTTTTCCTAATTTCTCACCTACCTAAATGATGAGGTACATGCTTCCTTTCTTCTCCAACAAGGCATAATACATGGGGTATGTGTTTTGCAGTGGCACCCATCATTGTTGCAGGAGATTTTAATGTATTTTAGGGTGGTTGAAGAAATATTTTAAGTTTCTTCCCTCTCTCCCTTCTCTCATTCTTCCTATATATTGTAAGGAGGGGCATTTTTCTAATGTTGGATAATTTTTCTTTGCACCCTCCCTTCTTCTCTTGTCTGTAAGTGAATTTTTGGAGTTCAAACCTCCCATTCAATTTGTAATGCAAGTTTGTGCCTCTTGGCCATTGTAATGCACTATATAAAATCTGTGGAGCAATAATATAAGTTTGTAGATGAATTTCAACCATCTCTTGTGTTCATTGCATTCATCTGATTTCTCATTACAATATTGGTTATATGTGCATGATTATTGTATCACATGTTTAATGGTTTGTGTTTAATGGTTAGTGGATTCTCATCAGTGGATTAATATGTGGTTTATTTTTATCCTTCTTAATCTGATTGTGGTTTCCATCTCCATGCAAAGTAGGTGTTCAACATTCCTTTTGGTGCATCACCTATGTTAATTTAGGTTTAATTTTCTTTGTAATCTTCTTAACCATGTATCCTTGGAAAGTTAGAGTATTTTGGAGTAGATCCTCTACAATTTGAATGTGTGCATCATAATAGAGGAATAAGAGCCAACCTTTGTTAGAGTAGATATTTACCTTAGCTCATGTTCACCTAGGTACTTTATTTACCTTTATTGTATTCATCCTCACCCACTTATGTGTGTGGATATTTCTTTTATCTTATTTAGATATTAGGAGATATTATCTAGTTGTTAGGTATAGTTCTTTCCTTGATCTATGGTATTGACTAGATCCTTGATGTCTAGTTCTCTCCTAAATCTATGGTCTTGACTAGTTATTTGATGACTAGTTATTTCCTTGATTTATGGCTTGATCTATGACCTTGATTGGTTCTTAGATTGTTATTCCTTGTCTATTTAAGCAAGGCCCATTCTCAATGTATTGCATTGAGTTCCATAATAATATATGATATTGCTTCTCATTTGTTTGTAAATGTTTTATGTAAAGTTATTCTAGTGAATTACTTTCATCTTATAGATCGTGGTGTTTGATTAGCATCTGTGTTCTTGGCTTGGTACGATCTGGTTATTGTTCCTTTCATGGTATCGGGTAGTTTGGAGATTGTTGTTGACCCGTCACCCATTAAAATCCTTAGCCCTTGGTCATATGGAATGGTCATATGAGGGCTTAAAACTTGTGATTTCTACTAGTAGGTGCTTAACTTCAGCCCCCTTAAATATTATTTGTGTGGTGAAGGAAGCAACATTTTATTTTGTTTTAGTGGCACCTAAAATAAATAACAGAGCAAAATATTAAAAAGCTTGTAACTTTTGATCGGTAACTCGGTTTTGAGTGCCGTTTTTTGCAAAAGTTCTTGTTTTTTCATGATATTTCCATTGAAATTATTTGTTTTGAGACTTGCACTATAGTTATAAAGTGTCAAATATGGAGGAGTGTTGTAATCAATTGTGGACACAATTTTGGCTAAGCTTGATGTCCTAAATTTTTGGGAGTTACAGTTTGTACCTATCATGGATTATGAGAATGATATGCTTTTCTCTGAAGTATGTGGACTTCAAGAGGATATTGTAAAATTTGTGGAAGAAAATAGATCACTCAAGAAGTGAAATTCTCTTCTACAATCACTCATTCACAATAAGGATACAATAATACACTCCTGCAGAACAAACTTGCTAGCCTACAACATCACCATCATATTATGGACAACCATATCCATGCTCCTAGTCCACTTGCAATTGTTGCTCTTGTACCCACTGACATTGATCTACCAGTCTTTGAGCCTGAACCTACTTTTGATGCTTCTAAACTTGTGAGGCTTGTTACTGCATGCTCTTCCACATCTGTGCCTATTACAGTACCACATGTTGTGTATCCTACTTCGCCTTTCGATTGCATGGATTTTTAAGAAGCATACCACTGCATTTAGTTCTCGCATGCTTCGTTCTATGGGTCTCACTAGTGGAGTCATTGGTAGACATTCACAGGGTATTGTTTCCTCTATTCCACATGTTAAGTGGAATTCTTGTCATGACATTGGTTTTCGAGCAGATACTTTATTAGGATCACACATTGACAGAGCTCCTTTTTTGTTTGCTCGAATCTTTTTTGAGGACCATGAGAGCAACACATGAGTTCTACATCTTCACTCGGGCTTGAGAAACTCCGAGATTTCAGCTATCGATATGATCAACTTGACACACATTCGATGTTCTTTTACATGCACCCATTGTGCATTTTGCACCAAGTCATATGCAGGGCATCTTCTTCATCCATTTGTGTTGATTTGGAGTGGATATCTGATCACTTGTGGAGGCGACATAGGTATTCGTTAAGAGGAATCTACAGGCGTGACTCCTCCACCATTCGACCTCTTTCTCCACTTTCTTTACCTTATGCATTGTGATGCTTCTTGTTTTGAGCATTTTTCTTTAGCAGGTGTAGTGTATCTCTCTTGTTTGTTGAGAGATTTTGTATCTGTATTTTCGACACTTTTGGCATGTTGACAGTCTCTCTTGTGGGGGAGCTATTCTGGTGGATCCCAGTGTTAGTTTTTCAGTGTTCGAGTAGTTGTTTTGACAACTCATACAGATTTGTAGCATCACTCCACCCATTCAGCAGTATGGGAGGGTGTGGTGTTGATCCTGATTCTTCGGGTTTTGTGTTCTTACCTTGTTACCTTGGATTTTCTTGGATCGTGACATTGCTTTGGTATTGTTCTTGGATTGTGGCACACCTATTTGCAGCAGTTGATCGAATTATGTTTGGTGTTTTTTTTGTACTTTCGACATCACTCTGTTGACAAACCATAGTGCACACCAAACTTCTTCAACATTGTATGAGTTATTTTGAGCCGAGCTTCTTGGGATGCCTTGGAGTGGGTCTTTACTCTCTCTACTTTGTTGTTATTAGTTTTGGGTACCTTACGGTGTCCATTTTTTCCCAGTTATTGTACATGAGTACCTCATCAGGCCTAGTTACTAGGACTCATACTGTGGACATGCCACATCTATTTTGGCCCCTAGCTTCACTTGAGGGGGGGTGTTAGAGTAGATATTTACCTTAGCTCATGTTCACCTAGGTACTTTATTTACCTTTATTGTATTTATCCTCACCCACTTATGTGTGTGGATATTTCTTTTATCTTATTTAGATATTAGGAGATATTATCTAGTTGGTAGGTATAGTTCTTTCCTTGATCTATGGTATTGACTAGATCCTTGATGTCTATTTCTCTCCTAAATCTATGGTCTTGACTAGTTATTTGATGACTAGTTATTTCCTTGATTTATGGCTTGATTTATGACCTTGACTAGTTCTTAGATTGTTATTCCTTGTCTATTTAAGCAAGGCCCATTCTCAATGTATTGCATTGATTTCCATAATAATATATGATATTGCTTCTCATTTGTTTGAAAATATTTTATGTAAAGTTATTCGCGAATTACTTTCATCTTATAGATTATGGTGTTTGATTAGCATCTATGTTCTTGGCTTGGTACGATCTGGTTATTGTTCCTTTCAACCTTCATCCAAAGGGTTATCTCCATCGAAAGTCCCACACTTTGGGATAACTCCATGTTTTACTTAATCACACTAACGATTGCCTCAAAATTCACTTGCGAGTAATCGGGGATGATGTGATTTTGACATAACAATTTTTATATGCTACAAACTAGTAGGATGTACATTCGATGCTACTACCTGTAACAGGTCAACAAGTCACAAGGGAAAATGGTGCAAAAGTGTTAGTAGAATTAAAAATGCTACTTACGGCCGGTAGGCATGTACGGATGATGTTGGTCGATAGAAGGACATTGGTAATGCCGAAAATAACTCTAAATGCTACCGATATGTAGCGCTTTGGTGTTACTAGTTGGTTGCATAAGGAAATGATAGAATGCATTTGGGCGACAACGGGTCACCAATATCATTTATACGGATCTACCAAAATTGACAATTTTTTTAAGCTACCGGTCGGTAACGGGAAAGAATGTTACCGACCAGCTTACATTTATGAAACCAAATGACACTAGGGAAAATTATGCAACCAAACAAACACAGAATGAACTAATCATTAATGGTAGTAGTACAAAGTTGTTCAACTACCATCTTAATGAGGTATGGCACCCATGACTTCCCATGCAAGAAAAGTACCAATTTGTATGGCCTCCCATACTTGTTTAATGAATTTTTTCGGTTGGTGAGGCAATTTCGAGGCTTTTCTTCTATACATTGTAAATTTCACCTCTTTTTGAGGGGAGATATTCTTGAATGTAAAAGAACTTAGTCAAAACATGTTCCAACACTTTTGTGAGTTACACGCCTCAAATTTGGGCATTTTGTAATGGATTGTGCATCATTTTAAGCAATAAAATTGGTGTTTTGTGGATTTTCTTGCCCTAGCTCGAGTTGTATTGTCTTCTTTTCCTTTCATTACACTTACAGGTATATTGTACATACCGTGTTCTTTTCGGGGTTCAAATTTGTTGTGCTCCATGAGGATGGATATGTAAATGTTTTTTTCAGACTATGGCACTTTTTTTTGCCCTTTCCTACTCTATTTCTCCCCATTTTCACTCACTTAGAATATCTCCATTCCTTGTTCTTGGTGCTATCACCTCCCTTAGTTTAGGATTCTCATTTTATGCATTTTTCTCTTCCCTAGTCCCTTGGAAAATCTAGGTTACTGATAAAGTAGTTGCATTTCCCTTTTCTAGGATTAGTTTTATTAGTAGAATAGGTAGAGGAACTAACTTTATTTGAAGGATTTCTCAATTGAAATGGTCCCACACCTTGAGACAATCCCATGTTACCCAGTTACACTAATTTATCATTCATGGTTCATGAAAAATCAGAGGGTGTTGTAATTTTGTGATAACACCTACTTCGTAGATCTCCCACAATTTCTCAATCCTATCAATCTACTTAAGTGGTGGATCCTATTCCACCTTCGTCATTTCATGTCAACAATACCCCTCCTTCATTCGGTATTACCGCTAGATTACCTATCCAACCATCCCAATCTATTCCCAATTCTCATGTATCTCAACAACCTAGTACTTCCATTCAATCCCAAATATCCTATTGCATTCCTACTTACCACCATCACGCATTCATGTAACCAATTCAAATATCCACCCCTTAATTATATCCTCTCTCATTAGACATCCCCTTCAACTTCAACATACCCCCAACCTTCTTTACATCCTTACCCATTCATTTCTCATGTTACACAACCGTAACCATCTACCTCTTATATGGTGCCTTCACATAAAACATATAGACCATATCCTAATTATACCCCCTTAGGGGAATCTTACAGTTCAATATTCAATAAGTTGATGGTAGCTCATCTCATCATATTTCCTCCCATCCTACCTATTGACGAATCATACCCAAACATGCTTGGTATCATGAGGGTCACTACTTTATGTAAGTATAACCGAGTCTTAGGCCATGACATAAAAAAGTGTCATTCTTTTAAAGATCTCGTTCAACAACTTATAAATCAAGGGGATCTCTAAGTAGAAAACTTTGTCTCATTTCCTAGCCACCCTCTCGACATATTCAAACAATCCTTTCTTAACCCACCGTCAATCAATCAATATTCACTTTCTACATCCTATAAATTTAACCCTTACATGATCACCACCATACATCTAACACCTACCTCCTTACCCATCTCTTATGCCTCATCACATACCCCTACCTTAGGCATTATTCTCAGAACTACTTCAATATCTACCCCTACATCTATATCAACCATATCCACAATTTTTCACACCTAATACATTAGCTTCTACCACTAGTTCCAAATCTACCTCTATCCCTACCTTTACCACATCTCCATCAAATTTGACCATTCCTTCTTCTTCATCCACATCTAGCATGCCCCAATCTATCGTAATTAACCCCTTACCCAAATCTATATCAAACAAACCTATTACTACATAACTTACATCCCTAAAATTAATCTCAACTACATCCAAATCTATCATATCAGCAAATCCACTCATGTCTAGCTTGATATTGTTATCACATATACCTACATCTTTTCATATGGCTACATCATTGTTGAAATGAGACAAAGTATGATACTTAGAAAAAGGCACATAGAAGGTTCATGCATGAGAACAGGGGCATGTTCAAAGATGCGAAAGACCAGGGAAAGTAAACATTTGCGAAAGACAAGGATTGATCCGAGACTTAGCCATTTTCAAGAGTATGTGCTATTTTTGGAGAGAGCGTGTAGAGCACACAAACTGCATAAAGACTTACACACAATGCATAGGCTATTTTTAGAAGAGTGTCTACTAAGTGCTATGCATGGGTTCGAGTTAATAATAGAATTATTACTTTGCTGAGCAAGTTAACCACAGAGATCTATTATTAGCGCACTTTTATGTGTGTATGTTATTATAAAGGTGCATGGCTATTTTCAGCATGCGACCTATTTTGGGAATTATGTAAGCGGTGAAGGAAAAGTCCCCACCCTTATAAATATGTAGTGATCTGCATAGTATAGTAGGAATGGATATGAGTTATTGTGAAGTTATGCTTTGCCGGATCGATGTGTGCATGAACTTATGGTACTAATTATTATAAGAAGCTTCTGTGTATTTACTGTGTTTAATATAATAGAGTGTATTAACTAATTCAAGGGGTTAAACATGGTTATAACTAGATCTTGCATGGTAGAATTCATTATGGCTATTACTATAAATTGTTACTCCTTAAATCTAGATTTAGAATATGCTCAGTAGAATGTTTAAAATATTTATGGATCTGAATGTATCAACTCTTCAACTTGCTAATATCCTGCACAAGAACCCTAAAGAGATGCCCTATACCTTTGTGCACTTAGGTGAGCACTCAATCTAGGCGGCTAAGTGATGTGCTAATGCACCTAAGTTATTTTTGGTGAATTCTAGGCTACATCATTGGTTCCGTTGTTGGGACCTCTTTTTTAGTTGTTTTTAGGATGGTTTGCAATGAATACATACCAGTTGACCCTAGAAAGTGTTGAAGAGTGGATACATGATCTAGAAGAAGAATACACATAGAGGTTTAACACCGGATCTGATTTTAACACATGTGCATGGGTGGAATAGAATATGTATGAGATCTTCTTCACTATTTTTTTGATAGTGGCTGGTTTCTTATGCGTCTAAAATGGATTGGAGGTATGACACACTTTTCTGGATGCAGGAATAATTTTAGGGCCTTTATGATGCTGATCTAATTTGGACAAGAGTCATGTGGATACTTGGTTTTGTGATGTTACAATGTAGCTTATATTCTAGAGTACTCAATTTCCACTTATTCTTTCCCAGACATAGTGGAATTCTATTTTTTACGATATCCCAAGGGAACTTACTTGCAAGGCATTCTAATGGAGATCAAAATCTTGATGGTGACCTTGAATCGAAAGGCAAAATGATGGCTAACTAAACCCCACCACACACACGGGGGCGGGAATAGGTTTGGTGAAATATGACATAGCGCGTAAAGGAAAAGAGAAGAAATATGACTTAAGTATAATGAGGAACGCAAGAGTGAAATAGAGAAGAAGTGGGATATTACGAGAGAATGACGTTGAGGAGAGAGATGGATCATAAAGGATTTAGAGCTCATGTAGAAGGCGTAGAGCTGGAGCATCAAGAACTCCCCCATTTGGGCACTCATGATAGGGATCCCCCCTTGGCCTCACATGGAAGCGCGACTCGAGATACGATATGGGACATGGGTGCGCATATGAATTTACCTAGAAACCTATCCCTTGCACTTGGTTTTCCAAAGTATCTAGTATGAAAAAGTACTTTCAAGCTAATTTAGGCAGTGGGAGAGCATGAGTAAGTCACATAGTAAGTACATCGATGGAAGGGAAAATGTCTTTGTTATTGTTTGGAGGTACCTTTTCAGGTGCATCATCTATAAATAATTCAAGCATGCAGAATATTGGACCCACTTTTCGGGAGTGGTAACACTTCACATACTATAGGGGTTCAGTTAAATACTATTGTGGGGACATAGGGAAGTACATCTTGTTAGAGTAGGTATTTACTTTAGCTCATGTTCACCTAGGTACTTTATTTACCTTTATTGTATTTATCCTCACCCACTTATGTGTGTGGATATTTCTTTTATCTTATTTAGATATTAGGAGATATTATCTAGTTGTTAGGTATAGTTCTTTCCTTGATCTATGGTATTGACTAGATCCTTGATGTCTAGTTCTCTCCTAAATCTATGGTCTTGACTAGTTCTTTGATGACTAGTTATTTCCTTGATTCATGGCTTGATCTACAACCTTGACTGGTTCTTATATTGTTATTCCTTGCCTATTTAAGTAAGGCCCATTCTCAATGTATTACATTGAGTTCCATAATAATACATGATATTGCTTCTCATTTGTTTGCAAAGGTTTTATGTAAAGCTATTATGGCGAATTTCTTTCATCTTATTGATCGTGGTGTTTGATTAGCATCTGTGTTCTTGGCTTGGTACGATCCGGGTGCAGCAAATCCTTTTTGGGTTACATGCATAAGAATTATGGATCTTTCCATTTACACCCATTAAAATCCTTAGCCCTTGGTCATATGGTATGGTCATATGAGGGCTTAAAGATTGTGATTCCTACTAGTAGGTGCTTAACTTCAGCCCCCTTTAATTTTATTTGTGTGGTGAAGGCAACAACATTTTATTTTGTTTTAGTGGCACCTAAAATAAATAACAGAGCAAAATATTAAAAAGCTTGTAACTTTTGATCGGTAACTCGGTTTTGAGTGTCGTTTTTGCAAAAGTGCTTGTTTTTCTATGCTCTTTCCATTGGAAATATTTATTTTGAGACTTGCACTATAATTATAAAGTGCCAAATATGGAGGAGTGTTGTAATCAATTGTGGACGTAATTTCGGTTGAGCTCGATGTCCTAAACTTTTGGGAGTTGCATTTTGTATCTATCATGGATTATGATAATGATATGATTTTCTTTGAAGTATGTGGACTTCAAGAGGATATTGTAAAATTTGTGGAAGAAAATATATCGCTCAAGAAGCAAAATTCTCTTATATAATCACTCATTCACGATAAGGATACAATAATACACTTCCTACAGAACAAACTTGCTAGCCTAGAGCATCACTATTATATTGTGGACAACCATATCCATGCTCCTAGTCCACTTGCAGCTATTGTTCATGAACCCATTGACATTGATCTATCATGTCTTTGAGTCTCTGCTCCTACTTTTGATGCTCATAAACCTATGAAGCTTATTCTTTGCATGCTCTTCCACATCTCGTGCCTATTACGATTACACATGTTGTGTACCCTATTTCTACTCACCGCATGGATTTTTGAGAAGCATACACATGCATTCGGTTCTCGTATGCTCCGTTCTAAAGGTCTCACTAGCAAATTCATTGGAAGACATTCACATGGTATTATTTCCTCTATTCCACATGTTAAGTGGAATTCTCTTCATGACATTGGTTTTCATGCAGATACTTCATTGGGATCACACATTGACAGAGCTCCTTTTTTGTTTGCTCGACTCTTTCGAGGATCATGAGAAACACATTCATGAGTTCTCGCACCTTCACTTAGGCTTGAGAAACTTGATATTTCAGGTATCGGATATGATCAACCCGACACACATTCTGATGTTCTTTTGCATGCACCCATTGTGTATTTTACACCAAGTCATATACAAGCATCTTCTTCATCCATCCGTGCTGATTTGGGGTGGATATCTGATCACTCATGGAGGTGACATAGGCATTTGTTGAGAGGACTATACAGGCATGGCTCCTCCACCATTCGACCTCTTGCTCCAATTTCTATACCTTATGCATTGTGATGCTTCTTGTTTTGAGCATTTTTCTTTAGTAGGTGTAGTGTATCTCTCTTGTTTGTTGAGAGATTTTGTATATGTATTTTCGACACTTTTAGCATGTTGACAGTCTCTCTTGTGGGGGAGCTATTCTGGTGGAGCCCAGTGTTAGTTTGTCAGTGTTTGAGTAGTTTTTTTGATAACTCATACAGATTTGTAGCGCCACTCCACCCATTCAACAGTATGGGAGGGTGTGGTGTTGATCCTGCTTCTTCGGGTTTTGTGTCCTTGCCTTGTTACCTTGGCTTTTCTTAGATCGTGACACTCTGGAGTTTGTGTCCTTGCCTTGTTGCTTTGGTTATTTTTCTTGGATCGTGGCACACCTATTTGCAGCACTTGATCGAATTATGTTTGGTGTTTTTTTACACTTTCGACATCACTCCGTTGACAGTCTCCTTGTATGGAGCTATTCTAGTGAAGCCCAGTGTCAGTTGTTTTTGAGTTTTGTGATCGAGCAGTGGATTTAGACCACAGACACACCAAAATTTTTCAGCATTATATGAGTTTTTGAGTTGAGCTTCTTGGGATGCCTTGGAGCGGGTCTTTACTCTCTTTACTTTGTTTCTTTTGGTTTTGGGTACCTTGCGGTGTTCCTTTTTTCTAGTTATTGTACATGAGTACTTCATCGGGCCTAGTTGCCATGACTCATACTTTGTGAACATGCCACTTCTATTTTGGCCCCTAGCTTAACTTGAGGGGGTGTTAGAGTAAGTATTTACCTTAGCTCATGTTCACCTAGGTACTTTATTTACCTTTATTGTATTTATCCTCACCCACTTATGTGTGTGGATATTTCTTTTATCTTATTTATATATTAGGAGATATTATCTAGTTGTTAGGTATAGTTCTTTCCTTGATCTATGGTATTGACTAGATCCTTGATGTCTAGTTCCCTCCTACATCTATGGTCTTGACTAGTTCTTTGATGACTATTTATTTCCTTGATTCATGGCTTGATCTATGACCTTGACTGGTTCTTAGATTGTTATTCCTTGCTTATTTAAGCAAGGCCCATTCTAAATGTATTGCATTGAGTTCCATAATAATATATGATATTGCTGCTCATTTGTTTGCAAAGGTTCTATGTAAAGCTATTCTGTCAAATTTCTTTCATCTTATTGATCATGGTGTTTGATTAGCATGTGTTCTTGGCTTGAATGCGATATGGTTATCGTTCCTTTCACATCCACTTGGTCCACTTCCAGCTACAAGTGTAGGATCAAAAGGTATATGTGGTTCTTGAGGCAGAGAAACACAGGAGGTTTTGGATCAGGTGGGTAAGGTCTGCACTAACCCCAAAATATTTACATGGAGATGTCTCTTCATCTTCCAGAGTATAGAGGCATAGAATATGTTATTGAACACATGCACATGTGTGAAATACTATGGCACGTACAAGAGAATCATGGGTTACAGAGTGCATGGCAAGTCAGTTTTCCACTATGTTACAAGAGGCACACACATAGCTGGTACAAAAATTTGACCACGATCTCGACTAGCGTAGACTATGCAACATTAAAAGATTCTTTCCTTAAAGAGTTTTGCATCCCGAGTTTGAGAAAAGAGTATAAATGCACTCAAGGATATTAAGCAAGGAACTTCTATGAGTGTCGGGAGTATGATGATGGTTTCAAAACGCTTCTATATAATCTTTCTTATGATATTCACATAAGCCAACATGCACAATGGTTTGTTGGAGGTATTATTACACCTTTTAGAAGGGCTTTATCACATAAGACACACTGATCCACACAAAGCAATTGAGGTAGCTTTGCGCATTGAGGTAGTTAGGAGCATAAACACCGGAGTAAACCCATTCTTGGAAGCAAAGATTACATCTACGACAAATTAGTTGGAGAAACTATCGACGAACTCTCGGCACATGAGATGTGCACGGGGATTTGGTATACATATTGTTAAGTGGAAGGGCTCACCAAAGATAGTTGTCCCCACATATCGGTGCATTCATTATTACTTTGACTATGAGATATGTCATTTGAACCATGATCTTGTACCGCCCATTATTGCGAACACACATAAGGAAGAATGTCTCTTGTTACTATAAAATTTATAGGTCCATGACTCACGAGACATAAGACTGCGACTAATTTGTCGGATCCATGATGCTATAGATATTGGTGTGTGATAGATAGGAGTCTTAGATAACTCTAGAGGTAAGAATGAGCATCAAAATTGGGATCAAAATCAAGCGCTATGCTATGATCGGAATGAAGGTCCTTTTGAAGGAGGCCATGGAAGAGGTCGAGGATACCATGGTGGATACGGAGGCCGAGGCCATGGTGGTGGAAGAGGAAAGTTTCCTCACTTTGAATAAGTCAGTTAACATGTTATACATGTGGATCTCCTAACCACTAAAAGCATGAATGCCCTCGAATATTATATGTTCTTTCTATGGAAAGAATTATAGATATGAGGAATGCCCAGACTTATTGCTACACCCTTAACCTATTGCTTGTATTAGGATATGAGTAGCCGACTTGTGGCTTACCATATCATTTTATTATATCATTTATAATTTCTCATGCTTAGTAGGTTGGCCTTGGTGATGGCCATAACATATGAATAGTATATATAGGGGATTGTAGGTAGTAATTCATCATCATTTGAGCATTTGAGTCTTATTATATGGTTTGGAGGTTGCCCCCTCAAAGTGGCAAAGCTATTCTAATTGCATATTGAGATAATTATTCTAAAATATTGTGTTATTTGGTGTTCTATTGTTTCTCTTAATATGAATTATATAAGTAATTTCATTACAAGTGGTATTAGAGCTGCAACTGGGGCTGAAATTAGGGCAAAAACCCTAATTTTTTGTTTCCACCACAAATTATGAACAAAAGTGAATTGGTGGAAGATATTTTTACCAGAGTTGAGAATAATTTCAAGTAAGGTTCCTTGAAAATTTTAGAATTTTTTGATTTATTTTACAAAAGTTATTACAAATTTAGGTTTTTCATAAAATCGCTCCCTAGAGTGCAAATTGTGGAAAATTTTCAAGTTATTTACATTTTTGGAAAGCTCTCAAAAAAATAGTATTAGTATCTTATTTGTTTATTTTCCGTTCGGCCAAAATTGTATCAAAATCCTAAACCCTAAAATTTGACCGTGATCCCTACATCCTACTATTTTGGGGCATCATGGCGGGGCCTTCCATAAGGGGAAAAAGAATACCATCACTCCAGGTAAAACACCAGAAAAGGATGAGATAGTAATTGAGGAGTTGGAGATAGAAGATATAACTACAAATTCCTCAGGGTTAGGGTTTACTTTGACAGACCATAAAGTAAGCCAACTTGAGTTTAACCTGAGAGACCTCGAATCTAGGGTGGCCACCAAAGAAGATGTGGATAAGATTGGACATAGATTGGAGGATTTCATGCAGAAATTCAGTACACATATGATGGGTAATCATACTTATGTCAATCAAGGTGGATCCTCAGGTCAACATAATAGACACATGAGCTAGAGTGGATCTGCGAGTGTGCACAATCCAAATTCGAGCACTCTGCAAGCCCGTACTATGTTTCCAAAAGTGGAGATGCACAAGTTTGATGGAAAGGATCCACTCAATTGGATCAACCAAATGGATAATTTCTTTGAACTACATCAGATTCCATTAGGACAAAAGGTGACCATGGCATCTTTGTATCTCGAACCTGACCAATTCATATGGTATCGATGGTTATGTGCTCAAAGGCAGAAGAGTGGTCTTAATGTTACATGGACAATCTTCACTGAAGAGTTACAATTACACTACAGTTCTAGTGTGTCAGATAATTACTTCAGCCAATTAGCAAAGTTGAGGCAGACAGGCTCTATTAAGG
The DNA here is from genome assembly GCA_018340775.1 of Taxus wallichiana var. yunnanensis. Classification (NCBI taxonomy): domain Eukaryota; kingdom Viridiplantae; phylum Streptophyta; class Pinopsida; order Cupressales; family Taxaceae; genus Taxus; species Taxus wallichiana. The sequence continues at coordinate 402,592,571 of CM031241.1, forward strand.
ATTACATTCATCACTTCTAAAACATTTCTCTGCATGGTGGAAAATATTATCAAGAGAATCTGAATGACCTATTTCTTGGGGTCTTAAGGATCACATTGAGCATGAGGTGCGTATGTTCAACCCTCATAACGTTTCGATTCGATGATTATGGCAAGTAGGAGACAACATTTCACTTTTTCTACTAGAGATCGCAACACCTTGGCCCCAACACTCCCTCGACCAATTAGATTGACACCTCAAATAATTGAAGAAACAAGAGAAAAAGGGTTATGTTTTAACTTTGTGATGAAAAATTTGGGCCCGGACATAAATGTGCTTGAAAAGAAGTTCTACATTGATGGGCCTAGTGAAGATGAAGATAATAATGAAGATGTAGAGTCGAGGTCTTGGTTGAGCCAAGAGGGTGTCGGGAGATCCTCACCAACGATCTCATGCCATGAAATTTCAGGTATTAGCAGCCCCAAACCCTAAAGGTAGTTGGATTCCTAAAAAATAGAGGGTCACTATGTTGATTGATTCAGGAAGTACTCACAACTTTATCAATCGAAGTTAAGTTAACAAAGGCTTGCCTAAACTGCTTTCATTTATCCAAATCCTAAATGTCAAGTAGTGATTACTGATGGAGGTATTATTACTTGTTCTAGAAAATTCCATAACATTAAGATTTCCATGGGAGATTACATACTAAATAGTCCCATGTATGCCATTTCTATGGGAGGAGCAGACATTGTGTTAGGGGTTCAATGGCTTACCACTTTGGGAACCATTGAGATGAACTTCCAAGATTTGTTCATGCGATTTAACTCTGAAGGAAGGAATTTTGAGCTAAGAGGCTTAAGAGAAAAGTCTCCACAAATAGTAAGTTCTCATCAGATGCACAAAATGCTAAAAAAGGGTGCAGAGGGAATTGTGGCACAACTCTTTTCATTGGAGGCTCGTCATTCTAAAGAAATTATACCATCAGATATGCAAGCAGTGTTGATGCACACTCGGTTGTATTTGACAATATACCAAAGGGCTTACCTCTAAAGAGAGATCATGATCATGCTATTCAGTTATTACTAGGAAGTAAACCGCCTAACATTAGACCTTATAGGTACCCATATGTGCAAAAGAGTGAAATTGAGAAGATTGTACAAGAGATGTTGGAAGCAGGAATCATCTGCCATAGTCAGAGTGCTTATTCTTCTCCAGTAGTGATGGTATGGAAGAAAGATGACATGTGGCGCATGTGTCCTGATTATAGGGAACTTAATAAGTACACAATCAAAGATAAGTTTCCTATTCCTATTATTGATGATTTGCTTGATGAGTTGCATGGTGCTGTTTATTTTACAAAGCTTGATCTTCGTTCGGGATACCACCAAATTAGAATCAAGGATGAGGATGTTCATAAAACTACCTTTTGGACACATGAAGGACATTATGAATTCCTAGTAATGCCTTTTGGACTCACAAATGCACCTTCTACATTTCAAAGTTTGATGAATTCTATTTTTAAGTCATTCCTGTGGAAGTTTGTCTTAGTGTTTTTCAATGATATATTAATTTATAGAAAAACATGGGAGGAACATTTGCATCATGTAAATAATGTTTTGGAAACCCTTGTGCAACATCAAATTTATGCAAAGCCCTCTAAGTGTTCTTTTGGACTCAAGGAGGTTAAATATTTGGGTCACATTGTCTCTCATGAAGGGGTTAAAGTGGATCCTAATAAGATCAAAGCCATGATGGAGTGGAAGGTTCCAAAAACCCTAAAGAATCTCTGAGGATTTTGGGGCTTACAGTTATTATCGTAGATTTGTAAGGCATTATGGAAGTATAGCACCTCTCATAGCTTTATTAAATAAGGACTCTTTCCATTGGAATGAGGATGCTACCAAAGCATTTGAGAAGTTAAAGGAGGCCATGTGCACCACTCCAGTCTTGGCTACTCCAAATTTTTCCAAAACATTCATTGTTGAATGTGATGCATCGAGGGTGGGTATGGGGGCAGTTCTTGTACGTACCCAAAATTGTAAGGTACTGTACTGCGGAACGGTGTAATAAGTGCCCCAATGATGATACAGGTCTCCTCGCAAGGTGTTCGGGATCCGGAAAAGCCCTCGGAGTATGCGTTAACATCCCGCATGCCTCGCTTTGCCCCCGCGCCCTTTGTTTTTCCCTTTCTTTCCTCTTTCCTTGGCCTTTTGACCTTCAGTGACGAAACCGCCGCCCTGCAGGGAGGCGGTCTCGTGACCGCCGCCCTGATCAGGGAGGCGGTCCTGTAACCGCCGCCCTGAGCAGGGCGGCGGTCCTGTGCGCGTTTTCCAGAACGTTCTTTTGACGCGACCCGCGTGAAATATCAACGCTTTACCAGCTTTTCTTGCCGACTTGAGCACGCATTTATGTTTTTGGTCCCCTGGAATAGTGTTTTTCTTTTGTTTAATGTTTAGGAGTTCAGTTTGGATTTGATCTCTGCATGTTTGGATTCCTATAAATGCATGGTTTGTGCACATGCAAATGGCCCCTGAATTTAGCTCTGAATTTTGCTCCAAAGTTTGTTTTGAATTTCTTGTTGCAGTAGATCTAGTTTTCTTTTGCTTAGAATTCTTAGATTTCTCATTGAGTGCTTTGGCTAGTATTGTGTTGTGTTGCAAATTTGGTAAGCCACATATCCAACTTGTGCAAGTGCAAACATTATTTGAGCCACCATTTTAACTCCAATTTTCATGTTTCAGCTATGGTCTTTTAGCTTGCGTAAGATTGGTAGCATAAGTTGTTCTGAGTTTTGTTTTAGCTTTGTGTTCTTGTTGGTAAGCCACGATCCAACTTGTGCAAACAAACAAGATATTCTTGTTTTGGAGTAGAATAGTCTAAAGCAAAATTATTGAAGTTGCAGGTTTTGCTCTTCATACGACTCTAGTTTCGGTGTTCGGATACTTTTGTTGCACGATTCGCAGTGAGACCCGTTAGGAATTGTATAGGCCAAGCTCACGTACTCTTGCGCCATCCCTCTCCTATCCGCACTCTATTCTCGCATCGCATTCCAAAGGCTGTCCATTGATCCAAATACTTATTCCCGCTGATGCAAGCATTCCACGCTTTTACGGATTCACGTGAGCACAAAGAACGTGGAGATCATACTCGGGGACAAGAACACACACACCGTCGGATTCGCCACTGCTCGAAAATCCGGTTCCATCTTTCAAAGTTTTAGTTAGAACTTATCAAATAAAGTAGTTAATCGCTTTATTTAAGTTATTTCCATTCTCGATATTGCCAGGGAAGTTGTGGGGATTGATAGTTTCTGAGAAACTATGATTCATTCCTCACTTCTGAGGTAGGATCGAAGAATCTTGCAGATAGATTAGTTATTTCCTTGTTTAGAATAGATATACGAAATTGCACAGACAAATAGCTACACTCGGCTATTTTGTTTGTTTTACGTTGTTAGTTTAGTTATCAATTCTAAATATTTTAAATAGCTACTTTCTTATAAATTGCCAGAAAATACAAAAAGAAATTATATATGTTAGAAGTGTATTTAGATTTTACTTTATTACTGTTTGTTTCATTACTGCTTTTTGCATGACAATCACGGGACCTAGGGAGCCCAGGGAATACATTTTCGAGCCAATTGTGCCCCAGCCCAATACCGTAGTGGCAATAACTGATATTGACCAAAACCTTAGGATACAAGTCTTCCAAACAACAACAGACTTCCAACAGATCAGGTCACAGTTGAGAGGGTTAAATATCGAAGACGACCAAGCACATCTGTTTTGGTCAAATCAGCCAAACTACAGGTTATCCTAGAAAACATCCGCATGACTGTAGAAGGATTTGAAAGAGAACAAATATTCGGGTGCGATCCTTTAGTTCCACAGCCAGACGCTGGAGACACCCTAGTAGATATAGATACCAGCTTAAGAATCCAAGTCGCTAGAACACCTGTGAGGTATTCTGAGAAAATCGCACAATTGCTGATTCTAAACGTAGAAGCTGAAAAGGCTTACGACTTATCTTGGATGCTAGGGATCGAACTTGATCTCTGTATGACCATAACGGGACCGCAACAACCAAGAGTCTATGGTTGTGATCCCCAGATCCCACAGCCCAACGAACCCACAAGTCAGTTAGATATAAACACTGGCCTTCGTACATTAGTATTTCAGTCTACTCCGATTCCACCTCTCATCATTCAACAGTTATCCCTACTAGACACAACAGCTAACAAAGCTAGAGAATTTTGGACTAGGCCAGAGAATCATCCATAGAATCGACCATATTTACCATATGACCCTATCAGGAGAAATACACGAAACCATCCCGGGTCATTTTCCACGCATCCCACAACCCATAGATCGAATCACGCCAGAGCTCGATATTGATTGGAGCCTTCGAGCAGTCATCCTCGCTGATCGATCTATCACACCAGTCCAAGTTAGAAGGGCCTTCTTTGCCTTAGATTCGCAAATACCATTAGTGCGTGTCCAAGACATTAGATTGCCTGACTAGTTTGTCTGCGCATTCTACCCCCACCGGCTGTCTCGGCACGACCTCGGGAGGTCGGGTACGCGGAAGAGTCACGTGTTGATTCCCACGCTCACCTGTCGCTTTTCCGACGTACAAAATTGGTGAACCCGACGTGAATCAAGCAATTCTTTCACCTTCTCTTTGAGAAGTTTTATCTTCTCCAAATCACCTTCGCTCCTTCCCATTATTCTGCGGGTATTCATATACCCCCCGAATATGTCGGGATTCGATGCATACGGCAGACCCCTCTTGGGTCTTGAGGCATACTACGCCCAACAGAATAGGCAATCATCACCCTCACTCTCAATGTGGGGCGACAACTATTCAACTAACCAATTGTCAACACAAACACCAAGGACTAGATATAACTCGTCCTTTCAAACAGAGGGGTTGGAGCAAATTGCTCAAACACAAACAGAGCCTTCAGGCTCAAACAATATGACATTGACTGGAGAATCTGCTTCATCTCCTCAGGTATTACTCAGACCACATATTAGTAGACAATCGGATCCATACTTGGTCTTGGATGATGGACAATCAATACCTTATCCTAGGAGTGAACAACGCTCCCGGGGTATGTACCCACCTATAGGAGGTTTACAAGTACAACCTGAGACCCATTTTCAAGAAAATACCTCTACAGGAAATATTCTTGGAGAAACTTGGCAAGATAGCAATCAGTTCATGACAGGCTATCACATGCCTATACAACACCGGGACATACAACAAACGCCACCAAGGCACGATATCATGGCTTCACCAAACGAAGTCATTTCAAATCTAATGGAAAAGGTTAGAGGATTAGAACTTGCCCAAGCAAGTCAAAATTCAAAAATCATACAAACAGGGAATTCCAATCCTCCGCACCATCCTAGCCAAGTGGATCTCCTCACAGGAATAGGCACACTGGGTATGACTCCTCAATATTCACAACAAGTGCCAACTAGACCCACAATCGCTAACACTGTTCCTCTTGGTCCAGTACAGAGCAATCCATTCCTAGATAGTACCCCTTCGTACTTAAACATGTACTCCAAATCACCACAAGGGGATTTGTACTCATCCCCCGGCGTGTTTACTCAAATGCAGGGATTGCCTTATGCCCCTGCCAACGCGTACGTTACGCCATATCAACAACCCCTTCCGCCACCACAGGCACCATCAATGGTTGAGACATATGCGATAGGGACTTATTCAGAATATTTAAAGGAGCCCTTAGATTTCGCCATACGAAGCGTTATGCTTCCAAGGCCTCTTCCCGATTTGCCCAAATACAAAGGAGAAGGAGATCCGAATGCGCATATCAAAGCTTACGCTACCGCCATTCGTGAATTACTCCCATGGGATGGGGTTGTTGCTAAAATATTCCCCAAAACGCTGGAAGGCATTGCCCTCGATTGGTATTACAGAATACCTGAGGCTTCCATACATTCGTTCAAACAACTCGTGTCTGAATTCATCAAAGCCTTCGACATGAACAAACTATTAAAGACAGGAATCAGGGAGTTCTTGCACATCAAGCAAGAACATAACGAGTCTGTCGCCCATTTCATCCAAAGGTGGCGTACAGTCCTTTATTCCTCGGCAAGCGCTCCAAACATGGATCAGATGGAGCTATGCGATTTATTCCTTCATTCTCTTAGCAGAGAAGTGAAGGAAGAAGTCCAAAAATTCCCACTGAGGACTTATGACGAGGTGCTTGAGAGTGCTCTGCGAATTGATCAAGCAGCAATAGATAGCGGCCGTAAGACGTACGGAGCAAACGGGAGGTTAATCACCTCTTCTCAAAACACTACAACCACCACAAGCGTCAATCAAGGACCCAAAATCCTTAACAAAAATCGTGGGGTAACAACAGACGGGGTAACTGACCAGCCCAAGAGGGTAAATATCGTTAATACTCCATCACAAACAAACAACCAAAGAAACAACAATTTTGTCCCGACGATTAATACGGTGGATTTTAACAATCCACAACAACAACAACGGCGAAATCCCATGCAAGGACCAAGCCAAAACTCATTTGGTTACCAAAACCAAAGTCAAAACCAAAAACAACAATTCCAAAACTTTGGTCCTAATAGGCAACAGTTTGACCGGAATTTTAGGCCACAATACACACCAAACCAACAAAACGGGAATTATAATCCCAATTCTTATTGTGGTTTCCATAAAATTCAAGGGCATGACACTAGAACGTGTCGTGATTACAACAAATTCATGCAACGCTTGCCAAATGAGCAAAAACAATTTTTATGGATATGTTCTTAGCGGATCCTACGTCACCAACGGCAACTACCTTCGCGGGCGGTTTCCCCTCGAACACCCCTCTCAAGATCTTTAATGATCCACTCCCAAACCATGATAATGATAGGTTGAAACCAACTGGAACAAACAAAGGTGCAATAACAGGAAACAACGATCACGAGGCCTCAACCTCGCTAAATCCGTTAGTTGCGCCACAACTAGGAAGTCAACCACGACCTAAGGTAGTTGGATTAGTAGAGTTAGATTCCGATTTACCCGTTGAAGCAATTACGAGGACACGAGAGTATTTCTCTCAACCAAGTCCAAGCCATCTTCCGGAAGCAGATAACATCCAACAAACCGTAACAAAACCTATGGGTGCTTACGATCTAATTAATGATCTAACAAAAACCTTCTCGCATATTTCATTCCTTGATTTACTAAAGAATTCCCCTGCTCACAGGGCTGCTCTTTTAGAGGCATTAGGTTTGGGCCATTTAATTAGCATCACTCCACCACCAGAAGCACAAGTAAATCATATAGACTTTGATGTTTATCCTCCAGGACAAGCAGATAGGGATGTCGAATTCATATTCGAAATAAGTAAAATGCCTACAGATGCTGAGATCGCACGCCGAGGTGATCCAGCCCTACACTTGCAAGTACAAGTTTATAATAACTATGTAAAATGGGCAATGGTTGATGACGGAGCTGCGGTTAACATAGTTCCTTTCTCTTTTCTCCAAAAATTGGGATATGGAGAAACAAACTGTTCTACTACACGAAATACCTTGAGAGGCTACGACAGCCTTAAAGCCACATCGATAGGAACTATAATACTACCATATCCTATCACACGCAATGGATTTATCCCGATCCCGCATTCATCTTCCTACTTCGGAAATCCATGTAGCGAATCTTCCTCGCAAAAAGAACCTAATATATACGTGGTGGAAAACGGGGATGATATAGATCTACCTCCGGCACCACCAGAGTTCGAAGAGGGTAATGCCTCTTTAATTGAAGAAACAATCGATGTCAACATCGGAACGGAAGATGAACCAAGAGTTTTAAAGTTAGGTTCTTCATTAACCCCAGAGGAAGTAGAGATACATACTCGGGTTCTCAGAGAACATCAGAAGGCATTTGCATTCAATTACAAAGAGATGACCGGAGTCGCACCCCACATTGCGGTGCACAACCTCGTCACTAGATCAGATGCAAAGCCTATTAAACAGAAATCAAGACCCATGAAACCCAAAGTAGCTCTCATGGTAAAAGAGGAGGTGATGAAACTCCTTCAAGTAGGATTCATCAAGCCAGTTGACTACTCCCAATGGGTATCCAACATCGTTCCCGTTCTCAAGAAAAATGGAAAGATACGCATCTGCATAGATTTTCGAGATATCAACAAAGCTTGCCCTAAGGATGACTTCCCATTACCATCCATAGACGTTATTGTTGATGCAACAACAGGTTTTGAACTCTTGTCTCTCATGGATGGATTCTCGGGATACAATCAAATCAAAATATCCGAGCAAGATCAAGCTAAAACCACGTTTATAACTCCTTGGGGAACCTATTGCTATGCTGTCATGCCTTTCGGTCTCAAAAACGCTGGTGCTACATACCAGCGGGCTATGACTTATATATTTCACGATTTAATTCATAAAATCGTGGAATCCTACGTAGATGACTTGTTGGCTAAGGCCAAGAAGCGTTGTGACCATCCTGAAGTACTCCGCGTCATTCTTTCACGTTTAATAGAATACGGAGTTACGCTAAATCCGGAGAAATGCGTCTTTGGTGTAACAGGAGGAAAGCTCCTAGGTTACATCATATCATCACGAGGGATCGATGTTGATCCAACCAAAATTCGGGCTGTCCTCGAAATGGTCCCACCTTCGAGTGAATCTGGAATCAGATCATTTCTTGGGAAGCTCGGTGCAATCCGGAGATTTATCCCGGATCTAAGCTTCGCCATTCACCCAATCAACAATTTACTCAAGAAGGACTATAGCATTAATTGGACTGAAGATTGCAATGAAGCTTTTGATGTCACGCTAAGTGTTTCTTGTTATCACCGCCTACGCTAATGCCACCTAAGCTAGATCGCCCTTTAATTTTGTACTCACGGGCCACCGATGTTTCGTTAGCTTGCATGCTAGCCCAAGAAGACGATGACAAGAGAGAGCGTGCAATTTATTTCATTAGCCGAACATTGCTCGACTACGAAACACGCTATACACAAGCGGAGGAACGAGAATGTCTTGCCATAGTCTTTGCTACTAAACGCTTTATACGTGGTGGAAGACACTACATGCTAAATCAAGAGACAAGGGTCATAGTAAAGACGGACCATTTACGGACTTTTCTCACACAAGGTCCTTGTCCAAAAAAAAAGCTGGACGTTTATAACCTTAATGGGAGAGTTCGAATTAACTTTTGTAAATCAGAAGTCAGTTAAAGGACAAATCATTGCAGATTGGTTAGCTGATAACCCGCTAGACGGAGGAGACTTAGTGGATTTAGACTTTCCAGATGAATGCGTGTACTACGTCGAAACCCGACCGCTATATATCTGAGTGCCCTTGAGTACGCTGATATCATTAGTTATATCATAGACCATAGGTACCCCAAAGAGCTACACCTCAACAAAAGGAGGTTACGCATTATCGTAGCTAAATACGTAATTATAGAGCAGGTGCTCTATCGGAAAGCATTCGATGGAATGCTCTTAAGGTGCGTTGACACAGAAGAGTCCAAGAGGATTCTCCATGAATCCCATAGCGGTATATGTGGAGGCCACTTCGGTGGCCATGCCACTGCTCGAAAAATACATCGAATGGGTTATTTCTGGCCCACTCTAGAACATGACACAATAGAGTTTGTACGCAGGTGCCATAAGTGTCAGGAGTTCTCTCATGAGATCCACATGCCAGCACAAACTTTACAACCGATCGTTACTCCATGGCCCTTTTCTACATGGGGCCTGGACTTGATAGGGAAATTCTCTCCCTCCTCCACAGACGGCCACAATTTTATAATCACGGCCACTGAATATTTCACTAAATGGGTAGAAGCCATGCCTCTTACAACTGTACCTGGTTCTGTAATCGCTAAGTTCATTTTGAACCAAATCATTTGCAGGTACGGTATCCCACAAATCATTATCTCAGATAATGGAACCTCTTTCAAAAACGAAGAAGTTCGTGAGCTATGCAACAGATTTAAAATCAGCCATCATACGGCCTCCTTGTACTATCCCCAAGCCAATGGGCAGTGAAAGCAACAAAATAAAACACTGAAAGCCATTCTCCTTAAAACAGTGAAAGAAAACAAGCGGGATTGGCACTTAAAGTTATATCCGGCCTTGTGGGCCCATCGAACTTCAATAAGAACTCCAACAGGAGCAACTCCTTTCTCGCTGGTATTTGGGTCAGAAGCAGTTCTCCCACTCGAAGTTGAAATCCCCAGTCTTCGCATTTCGCTACAAGGGATTCTGGATGAGGACGCTTACAGAGAAGCACGTCTTTCTCAATTAGAAAGCCTGGATGAAGCCAGGATAGATGCTGAACAGCGACATAGAGTCTATGCCGACCGGATGTGCCGGCAATACAACAAGAAGGTCTATGAACGTGACATATACGAAGGTGACCTAGTTCTAAGGTTAGATAGCCGGATCGACAAGAAGACCGGCGAAGGAAGGAAGTTCCGGCCCAAATGGTTGGGCCCATACCAAGTCACAAAAGACTACGGAAATGGTGCATACCTCTTATGTACGCTAGAAGGTGAGGAGTTTGGCGAAACAGTCAATTCTCTCCACCTCAAACGTTTCTACGCGTGTAAGCTAACGCTACCTATATAACTATCTACATTGCATTTTTCATACAAATTAGGATCATTTTGTCCACTTGTTCTTACACAAATTATGATCAAGGAATCTATTCTCAAAAGCAATTTATTTCAAACTCGTGATGTTTCTGGCATAAAGTTCTTTAATCATATCTCTCCATCTTTAACATTATCAAATCACTTCAGAATCTTTTATCAAACAGTTCAGACATGACGAAGTCCTAATGGTAACCATACCAAGATCTGCAAGTTTGTTCTCGCTTTGATTTCTTCTTAGGATAGGTGTCTTGCCTATGGTCTGTTCTAGAAGCTTCATGGTGTCACATCTATCCCATATACGCATCTCTTTGGAAATAAGCATATATTGACAGTTTACTCAGATAAACAAGTCAAGAAGTGATTGAAACAGAAAATTTTATTTTACACATTTCCTTGCCCCACCAACCTTCGGTGATGAGCTTGCGTCTCTTACTAGTGACGTAGGGTTGGGAAAGGATGGAAATGCCCTTACTCGCCTATGCCTTGCCCACGGTGATAAACCCATGCTTCTTACAAGTAGCATGGGGCAAAGTGTAGGGGGTCCTCTAAACAAAGTGAATGTTAAAAAGTCATAAACAATCAATTCAAACTTTGAGTCAATAAACGAATAAATCAGATGATCAAAATTCCAAGAGAGTTAAAAATCCTAAAAACCCAGATTTTGTCTACTATGTGGCCATCTACGGGTCTAAGTCTGGATAAACCGCAAAGCAAGTCGCACCCAAAACTATGAAGTCATTCAGGTAGAGTAAGCTTGTAGTTCTTAACTTGGTTCCACCAAAGCTTCGCCTGTCTTTTATCACTATCATTTCACCATATTTCATAACTTGCGCCCTTCTTGGCTCTTGGTGATGAGCCCTCGCATCTTACTAGTTGCGTGGAGTTAGAAGTGGGGCAAGTTAATCTGCTCATCATCATCTTGGTTATTTTTCATCATTTTGCCAAAACAAATCATGAGGTATCCAAATTGCCCACAGAAACTAAGATTTAAGATCACAATATATCTACAATATCATGTATCAGCATCATGAAACACAAAAAGAAAGCAAACATTTGCATCATCTGTTTTCCATTGCATACATTCTAGAAAGCACATAAAACATACATCGTAGTATACACAAAACAGTTGGAAATAAAGAAAGTAGAATACAAATGACAAGTTTTGATCCAAAACCGACGCATATATATAAATAAATCAAGTTTATATACAATGCCATCATGCGCAAGGCATGGTCAAAACGCTCAAAGAGCCCGTAATACACAAAAGAATGTAACTACAAATATAGAGAGCCGAGTGGCCTCTCAACCCCTGCGCGATCCCGCTGAAGGTGCGCGCCCTCGCCTAGGACTCCGGCTGCGCTGGCGCTCTGAATGGACGGAGGGCTCAGGGTCCCTAGGGGCAGTCGTGGTCTCGCCATGAGAGCGGCTCCTCATAAGACGCTCGGCTGTCCTATAGCCTGCCAACTCTGTACGGAGAGTTGACACCATCTTGGCCACATGCCAAACGGGAGCGAAGACGTCAGTATGCCTGCCGGCTGCTGAGGGCTCTCCGGCATCCACGGATAACTCCGTACGGGTCTTATCCATAGGGATCATCAAAGAATCGACGCAAACCCTACGGATTAGATCCCGCCACTCATCAACAGTCTCTGCAAAGCAAAGAAAGAAAAACAAATTAGAAACTAGGCAAAAGATTAAAGTATACACAATGCAAATATAAGGAGAGTTAACATTCGAAAACAAATCCTAAAACAAAACAAGCATTGAAAGGAGGAGAAGATAACTTACTCGGATCGCCAGGCCTCCAAGATGGGTCGCCAGGGCCAGCACCTGCTGCTGATGCCGCTGCCGACTGAGGAGCTGCTCCTGTAGTTGGGGCAACATGGCGCCCCGCAACGGACTCATCGTCTCCACCATGACCTCGGGAGAGTGGCTCCTCAGAGGCCACGGTCTCTCTCTCTGCACTCTCCTCCTCTCTCTCTGCCCGCAAAATGTCCTGAGTATCATGCCACTCAGGATCGCTCTCGTCTGTCTGCTCCTCTGACCCTCCCTCTGTGTGCTCCTCAGAATCGGAGTCAATATCTATAGGGTCGTCACTGCTATGAGCAGGACTGCGCAGCAATCAAGTAATGGTGCCCGAGGCGCACCAGCTCTCCCTCTGGCCCGAACTATCCCTCTGGCTGCAATAGGAATGCCAGGGGTAATCACTGTCCAACCACGGCCTCTAGGCCCCCCTCTAGCCTCTCGGACTGATCTATAAACGGGTGCTACTGGAGGAAGCATAGCCGCGTAGGGGAGGCCAAACTGCTGAGGAACCCTGCTGAAGGGATGTACCTCTACCCGGCCCACACGATCAATAACCTGCCCTGTGATGGAGCAGGAGATCAATGTCGTAGTCTCCTCTCCCCATATACCGGCCATAAGCTGGTACGGTGTAGCCTCCATGTCTGCCGTGGTAAGGGTGGCTACTGGCTGGTGAGGTGCTCTGAGCACTGACATACCTGACCATCGGGCTGCCCTCACCGCCCCGGGATCTGCCACCGCCACGCCTCTGCCATACGGAATGAAACGCTCATACACCCAACTCATGACTAGAGTGGGGTGGCTCAAAGACTGTCCCTGCAATCGGACCACCCTGTATAAGTCATGGTAGGTGGTCCCCAAAATGTCTGCGCCCCAGGCGTATTTCCGGCCATGTCCCTCTATCTGTGCAATGATGGGGCCCAAAGAGATAACAATGTATCCCCTCCCTTGTCCCCGATCAGTCTCGAGGCAAGGATCCCCATGATGGCCTGTCGAAATACGGGGATGGGCAAAGAAGGAATGGATCTAACTCTCACTCCCTTCTTTGGCCCCGTCGAAATAGCTGCATCCCCCATATACCACCCCCACTGCAATCTCGTGCTCTGGACCCACTGTCTCAGTGTGAGTCTCCTCCCGATGATCGGGACCCCGTGATGCGATAAACATCCTCCAAAGTGATGGTCCACTCACCACGGACCCCTGGCAGTCGGAAGGTGTTCCGATCTGCGTCCCAATATGAAAATAGGTCACAAAGAATCTGACTGGATGGAGCAACGTGGGGCACACGCGACAAACGTAATATACCGGCCCTCTGCAATGTGTCCTCCTCATCTGCTGAGAGGGCATCCAAAACCCCGGCACGCTACACACTCTCACTCCTACTCCATCTAATGTACTCCTCTTTTGCCTGCATACACCCAAAAACACACAAGGAAGAGTAAGTTAGTATCTAAACAACATCAAGAGAAGCATAAAAACACGTACAAATGCTAAAAATACAAGCAAAAGCTTTTAAGTAAGGTTCTTTTGCATTCTGTGCAAAACCGCCGCCCTGAGCAGGGGGGCGGTTTTGTAACCGCCGCCTTAAGGGCGGCGGTCTCGTGACCGCCGCCCTGTACAGGGAGGCGGTCGTGTGCTGCCAGCCACTGTCCCGGGGCGGCGGTCGCGGTCCGAAAACCCGCGCGGGTTTTTAAACCTAAAAAGTCCCAAAAATGCGAAAAATAACCATTTTAACTAAAAACAAAGCCTACCCAGTAGGCGCCCCCCCTAGATGGACCTTTTGAACCTAACAATTTCAAAAATAATCCCCCCATTGCAAAGAATTTGCCATTTCAAATTTGAAGAGGGAAACATATAAAATGGAAGAAAACCAACCTGTGATCGCTGAGGTCGGTGTTCCGCTCGTGGAGGCATGATCTCTATCTCACTACGGATGTTTTGACTCTACTCGCGTAAGAAACCGTCACCGTGGGTCCCAGAGCTCAAAATCAATCAAATCGACTCGCGCAAATGAATAGGAAAATAGGCCCACTTTCATATATATATCGTCCTGTTTCGTTTTAAAAATAACTTTTTCACAGGTTCGGAGCGCCGACGGAGGTAAGTTTCTATCCTCGCACAAACGGTACGTCCTCTTTCTCTATTATTTTAACGTTTATTTTTCAAATTATTGTATCTATCTGCATTTGAGTTCTCTTTTCATTTTGCAGGTAGCGGGAATTTTGGAGCGGCGTCATTTCAACACACGGGCGTGTAAGGTATAATTTCTCACTTCCTATTTCGGGACGGCCATGCTCGGACCCACCGTTTTATGCCTCTTCATGGCTAAAACGCTTCTCCGAGGGGGCAATATGTACGTACCCAAAATTGTAAGGTACTGTACTGCGGAACGGTGTAATAAGTGCCCCAATGATGATACAGGTCTCCTCGCAAGGTGTTCGGGATCCGGAAAAGCCCTCGGAGTATGCGTTAACATCCCGCATGCCTCGCTTTGCCCCACGCCCTTTGTTTTTCCCTTTCTTTCCTCTTTCCTTGGCCTTTTGACCTTCAGTGACGAAACCGCCGCCCTGCAGGGAGGCGGTCTCGTGACCGCCTCCCTGATCAGGGAGGCGGTCCTGTAACCGCCTCCCTGAGCAGGGCGGCGGTCCTGTGCGCGTTTTCCAGAACGTTCTTTTGACGCGACCCGCGTGAAATATCAACGCTTTACCAGCTTTTCTTGCCGACTTGAGCACGCATTTATGTTTTTGGTCCCCTGGAATAGTGTTTTTCTTTTGTTTAATGTTTAGGAGTTCAGTTTGGATTTGATCTCTGCATGTTTGGATTCCTATAAATGCATGGTTTGTGCACATGCAAATGGCCCCTGAATTTAGCTCTGAATTTTGCTCCAAAGTTTGTTTTGAATTTCTTGTTGCAGTAGATTTAGTTTTCTTTTGCTTAGAATTCTTAGATTTCTCATTGAGTGCTTTGGCTAGTATTGTGTTGCAGCTGGTAAGCCACATATCCAACTTGTGCAAGTGCAAACATTATTTGAGCCACCATTTTAACTCCAATTTTCATGTTTCAGTGCTATGGTCTTTTAGCTTGCGTAAGATTGGTAGCATAAGTTGTTACAGGTTTGTTTTAGCTTTGTGTTACTGTTGGTAAGCCACAGATCCAACTTGTGCAAACAGTATTACTGTTTTGGAGTAGAATAGTCTAAGGCAGCCATTGAAGTTGCAGGTTTTGCTCTTCATACAGACTAGTTTCAGGTTCTGGATACTTTTGTTGCACGATTCGCAGTAGACCCCGTTAGGAATTGTATAGGCCAAGCTCTGTACTCTTGCGCCATCCCTCTCCTATCCGCACTCTATTCTGTCTGCATTCCAAAGGCTGTCCATTGATCCAAATACTTATTCCTGTTGATGCAAGCATTCCACGCTTTTCTGGATTCACGTGAGCACAAAGAACGTGGAGATCATACTGAGGGGACAAGAACACACACACCGTCGGATTCGCCACTGTTCTGCGAAATCCAGGTTCCATCTTTCAAAGTTTTAGTTAGAACTTATCAAATAAAGTAGTTAATCGCTTTATTTAAGTTATTTCCATTCTCGATATTGCCAGGGAAGTTGTGGGGATTGATAGTTTCTGAGAAACTATGATTCATTCCTCACTTCTGAGGTAGGATCGAAGAATCTTCTGAGATAGATTAGTTATTTCCTTGTTTAGAATAGATATACGAAATTGCATAGACAAATAGCTACACTCGGCTATTTTGTTTGTTTTACGTTGTTAGTTTAGTTATCAATTCTAAATATTTTAAATAGCTGCTTTCTTATAAATTGCCAGAAAATACAAAAAGAAATTATATATGTTAGAAGTGTATTTAGATTTTACTTTATTACTGTTTGTTTCATTACTGCTTTTTGCATGACAATCACGGGACCTAGGGAGCCCAGGGAATACATTTTCGAGCCAATTGTGCCCCAGCCCAATACCGTAGTGGCAATAACTGATATTGACCAAAACCTTAGGATACAAGTCTTCCAAACAACAACAGACTTCCAACAGATCAGGTCACAGTTGAGAGGGTTAAATATCGAAGACGACCAAGCACATCTGTTTTGGTCAAATCAGCCAAACTACAGGTTATCCTAGAAAACATCCGCATGACTGTAGAAGGATTTGAAAGAGAACAAATATTCGGGTGCGATCCTTTAGTTCCACAGCCAGACGCTGGAGACACCCTAGTAGATATAGATACCAGCTTAAGAATCCAAGTCGCTAGAACACCTGTGAGGTATTCTGAGAAAATCGCACAATTGCTGATTCTAAACGTAGAAGCTGAAAAGGCTTACGACTACTGGATGCTAGGGATCAGAACTTGATCTCCCGTATGACCATAACGGGACCGCAACAACCAAGAGTCTATGGTTGTGATCCCCAGATCCCACAGCCCAACGAACCCACAAGTCAGTTAGATATAAACACTGGCCTTCGTACATTAGTATTTCAGTCTACTCCGATTCCACCTCTCATCATTCAACAGTTATCCCTACTAGACACAACAGCTAACAAAGCTAGAGAATTTTGGACTAGGCCAGAGAATCGTCCATAGAATCGACCATATTTACCATATGACCCTATCAGGAGAAATACACGAAACCATCCCGGGTCATTTTCCACGCATCCCACAACCCATAGATCGAATCACGCCAGAGCTCGATATTGATTGGAGCCTTCGAGCAGTCATCCTCGCTGATCGATCTATCACACCAGTCCAAGTTAGAAGGGCCTTCTTTGCCTTAGATTCGCAAATACCATTAGTGCGTGTCCAAGACATTAGACTGCCTAACTAGTTTGTCTGCGCATTCTACCCCCACCGGCTGTCTCGGCACGACCTCGGGAGGTCGGGTACGCGGAAGAGTCACGTGTTGATTCCCACGCTCACCTGTCGCTTTTCCGACGTACGGTTCTCATGCAAGAAGGCTGTCCTATTTCCTTTTGAGCCATCAATTCAAAGGTAAGAATCTTTCCAAGCCAACTTATGAGAAGGAAATGCTAGCCATACTTCATGCAGTAAAGCAATGGAGACCATATCTCATAAGAAGACACTTTAAAGTGAAGACAGATCATGATAGTTTGAAATACTTCTTAGAGTAGCGTTTATCATCGGAAGAATAAAAAAATGGGTCTCCAAGATTTTGGGATATGATTTTGAGATTATCTATAAGAAAGGGAAGGAGAATGTAGTTGCGGATGCTCTATCATGGAAAGATGACTCAACTGCAGCCTTGTTATGTGCCATATCCATATTATAGGAAGATTGGATAGATGAGGCAAAGTCTGAATGGAGAAATGACCCAACCACACAAAACCTCATTCATCATCTCCAGAATGATCCAAGCATGTCTGAAAAATTTGTATTAAAAGGGGATGTTTTATGGTATAAAGATAGATTATACCTATGTAAGAACTCCACTCTTAAAAATAGGATTCTATCTGAGCTTCACTCTTCTCCAATAGGGGGGCACTCTGGATTCTTGAAAACTTATCATTGAGTCAAACAAGATTTCTTTTGGGAAGGGATCAAAGGGGATGTCCAAAATTTGTGGCAGAATGCATGGTTTATCAACAAAATAAGGGTGAAACAGTTCGATCCCCAGGTCTTCTACAACCTCTATCTATTCCTAGCCAGCGGTGGGAAGAGGTTTCCATGGACTTTATCATAGGATTGCCTAAATCTGAAGGAAAAATGTCATCATGGTTGTGGTGGATAGACTCACCAAATATGCTCATTTTTGTGCCTTGGCACACCCATTTGCTGCAAGCACAGTAGCACCAGCCTTTATGGACATAGTTCAGAAGCTTCATGGGACACTAAAGATTATAGTAAGTGATCGAGACCCTATATTTACTAGTAATTTTTGGAATGATTTATTCTCATGTTTGGGTACTCAGTTAGCTCGTAGCTCTTCTTATCATCCCCAGTCTGATGGGCAAACATAAGTTGTAAATAAGTGTTTGGAGGGATATCTTCGTTGCTTTACGTCAGATAAACAAACGAGATGGGTCCAATGGTTACCACTTGCAGAATGGTGGTATAACACTTCCTTCCATACTTCATCTAAAATGTCTCCTTTTTTAGCACTCTATGGGTACCATCCACCATCCATCACATCATCATTGAGAGGAAAACCGTGGGTTAGAGCAGTAGAAGAACACATTCAAAGATCAACAAAAGGTCATCTCTAGTCTCAAGGAGAACTTGGCCATGGCACAAAAATGCATGAAGCAACAAAAGTGATCAACATCGTACGGAAAGGCATTTTGAAGTCGGTGATTGGGTTTTTGTGCGTTTATAACCATATAAGCAAATGTCTTTGAAACAAAAACAAAAGGATAAAAAACTTTCACCGAAGTATTATGGCCCCTATCAAGTATTGCGAGAAGATTGGAATGCGTAGCATACAAATTAGAACTTCCACAATCAACCAGAATACATCCAGTCTTTCATGTTTCTTGCCTAAAGAAAGTAATTGGATAGAGAGTATCAACCCAAACAGTGTTACCTGAGCTCGATGAGGAGGGGAGGGTCATCTTAGAACTGAATGCATCCTTCAAACACGCACTAAAAGATTGAGGACACGGGTTATTACTGAGTACCTAATCAAGTGGAAGAATATGGACAATGAAGATGCAACATGGGAAGATATGACATTCCTACAAAGAAGCCCGAGCTTATCAACATTGGGGACAATTTTTTCTTTGAAGGGGAAGGGCATGTTACGCCCTTAACCTATTGCTTGTATTAGGATATGAGTAGCCGACTTGTGGCTTACCATATCATTTTATTATATCATTTATACTTTCTCATGCTTAGTAGGTCAGCCTTGGTGATGGCCATAACATATGAATAGTATATATAGGGGATTGTAGGTAGTAATTCATCATCATTTGAGAATTTGAGTCTTATTATATGGTGTGGTTTCGTATGTCCCAAGGTGGGGCATTACATTTGGTATCAAAGCGATGGTTCGCACATGTGGACGCTCTAGGTAAATAATTAATTAGTTAATAATGTTTTAATAACATTAACGAAAATTAAAAATGTTTCCACAACCTTTTACAACTTAATATTCATTTTTCTTACTTCGTACACAAGATGATACCCGTGAGATGTCGATCCATTAGGGACTTGGGACATAGATCACCTATGCCTGAGCCGCAGAACCCAAGTTTGAAACTCATATTTTAGAGGATCTTTAGCAATTGATAGGTGTTGTGTAGAAGCACCTTCCACCACCGTAGGAGGTGAGAGAGGAGGATGTCTAGTTAGGAGACAAGGAGCCAATAAGAAAGGAAACACACTCGACACCACCGGAGCATGATACCTCAAGGAAGGAGAGGTTGCGTAACCCTTCATTCACCATGAGAGGGTAGATTCACACCATCGTAGCCATTCACATAGCTTTTAGGGACCATTTAGGATAGGAAACTCCATTCACCTATTGGACCGCACTACCAAGATCGTGAAATAGGCGGTGTGATTAGAGATATTCTTCACTTGTAGCCACCTACGTACACCGACACTACGGATGGATTTGGGGCCGAGTCATGGCTCCTCAGCCTTGATAGCTACTTTATCTTACACTCTTACAAGATAAATTTCAAAGATAGGTTTGTCATACACCTCCTTGAGACGTAGTAGAAATATGGTGGAGGAATGAGGAGCGGAAGCTCCATTTGACTCGAGATACAATGACTTGGGAGTTATTCGAGGAGCATTTCAAGGCTCATTATATGTCAGAGAATTTCATGAAGAAGAGGATTGATGAGTTTCATGACTTACGACAGGGCTCGACATAATAATGGCATAGTATGAGAGCAAGTTCCTAGATCTTTTGTAGTATATGGACTACCAGTAAGATGAAAAATTGAAGGTTAACGAGTTTATTTGGGGCCCGAATGCAAACATGGCGAAGTAGTTAGGATGATATCCCCTCCCACACTTGAGAAGTTTGTTGAGAAGGCCTACTTAGCTGAGGAGAACATGACCAGGGCACATGAACACTAAGATAGGAACAAGATAAAGTTTTGAAGAAGATGCATGAATTTCGGGGCCGAGGTCACAGGGGAGCACAGATACCACCCCCTAGAGGAGGATTCGGCCTCCTACAACAATATCAAGGGCTCCAACACATCCACAACAATAGACACAACATTAGGGCCACTAGTAGCGAGAGGCTAGAAAGACTCAAAGCTTATAGAGAGGTGGTACTAGAGGAGGTTTTGATGTAATTTTTAGTGGAGCCAAGGATAGGATGAGTGATACTCAATAGGTATAGCCATACTTGCACGGAGTAGTTTACTAAGGTTGGGCCAACAGGATCAGTTCACTAGAATACAAGAGGGACCCCTTGTTAGAGGGGTACAGAGGATGTTTTATTTGCGGTTCTCCCGATCACTATGTGTGCATGTGTCTGCAAAACAAGTTACCATGGAAATGTAAAGAGATCCTGGATCGAGTAAATTATGGGTGATGTAATACGTTCTCATCATGTATATGCAATGGTTTATAACCTCTAGGTTAGTAGGTTGAGTTGGCCTCAGGGACAAACTTGTCGTGGAATCATATGTGGAGAGTTGTGTACTTGATTTGGGAGTCTTCTCCATGACCTACGAGTTATTCCTATAGGATGCTATCAAGTTGTTTTAGGAATGGATTTCGAGGCTCATCGGGCCAAATTACAAGAATAAGGTCATTGATTGTTAGGATTATCTTGGGAGTGTTAGGTTCCTATTTATGTGTGAATGTGTTTTATGCATATGGGTAGACCCATAGGTTTATGGGAAAAACATTGCGTAGATGTGTTTTGAATTAGAAGCATGGCAGTGTGAATTCGGGTGTGAGTTTTTGTTTAGAGCATAGCTCCAAATAGATCTGGTATTGTATTGAGAGAGTGGTGGCTTGTAATAAAATCTGAGCAAGTGATTCTTGGTGGACGTAGCCCAAATTGGGTGAACCACATTAAATATTGTCTCTTTGTGTTGTGTTATTTTATTCTACACTTTTATTTGAGATCTTTAATATTTTCTGCATATTAGTTTCTATTGTTGCGATTTTGTGAGGGATTATTCCACATATTTTATCCCTTATTTCCTAACAATTGGTATCAGAGCCTAGTTTGGTTTGTTGAAGTGTTGAATCATAGGGAAAGTTTTATCTTGAGTGGGAGCTATGGCAGATGATGGAAGATCTAGGGTTGATAAATTCAACGGGAAAAATTTCAGTCTTTGGAAGATGCAGATGGAAGATTACCTTTATCAGAAGGATCTTTATACTCCATTGTCTGAGAAGGTGAACAAACCCTCGAGCATGATAGATGCGGAATGGGATTTTTGGATAGGAAGGCACTTGGGACAATCCGGTTGTGTCTTGCATCTTCGGTATTATTTAATGTTTCAAAGGAAAAGACTACAAAAGAACTGATGGATGCATTAGGGAAGTTGTATGAAAAACCCTCTGCCTCTAATAAGATATTTTTAATGAAAAAGTTGTTTAATATGAAGATGTCTGAGAATGGTTTAGTAGCAGATCATCTAAATGATTTTAATACGGTTGTAAATATGCTAGCTTTAGTTACAATAGAATTTGATGAAGAAGTTAGGGCTTTATTAGTTCTGTGCTCTTTACCTGAGAGTTGGAATAGCTTGAGTAATGGCGGTAAGCAACTCGGTTCAGCTAACTCAAAGTTGAAGTTTGAGGATGTTGTAGGGGTGATTCTAAGTGAGGAAATGTGAAGAAAAATCTCTGGTGAATCTTCTACTTCAGGGAATGCTTTGATAGTGGAAACTAGAGGGAGACAAAAGAATAGAGGAAGCCATGGAAAATCAAAGGATCGGGCAAGGTCAAAATCCAAAAGCAAGATAGTATGTTGGCATTGTGGAAAGTTTGGGCATGCAAAGAAGGACTATTGGGAGCTTTGGGACAAGAAGAAACAACAGGAAGAAAACAAGGAGGCAAATGTGGCAATGGGTAATGTATGTCAGGATGCTTTGATTCTTTCTTTGCACAATATTACTTGAATCTTGGGTTTTAGATTCGGGGCTTCTTTCCATGCTTCTCCACATAGGCATTATTTTGTTGATTATGTTCAAGGAGATTTTGGGCATGTTTTTCTTGGTGATGATGAGCCTTGCAGCATAGTTGGAAAAGGTTTCATTCGAGTTAAGATGTAGAATGGGAATACTTGGCTATTGAAGGATGTCAGACATGTGCCTACATTAAGATGAAATTTGATATCGGCGGGGAAGTTGGGAAGTGATGGTTGTATTGTGATATTTACAATGGACTCTTGGAAGGTTACCAAGGGTGCTCTTGTGGTGTCAAGAGGTAAGAAGGTTGGAACCTTGTATTTAACCACTTATAGCACTAATGTTTGTAATCTTGTGGCTTTAGAAGTAGATACAACATTGTGGCACTATAGGCTCGGTCATATGAGCCATAAGGGCATGGAGATCATAAAGAAGGATTTTCCTGGATATACAAAAATAGGTTTGGAGTTCTGTGAGGACTGCATATATGGGAAACAAAAGTGAGTAAGGTTTCTCAAGGTTGGACCTACAAAGAAAGAGAGTAAGTTAGAGCTTGGTGCATTCTGATGTGTGGGGGCCGCTCAGGTATCATCTCTTGGGGTTCAAGTTATTATGTTACTTTTATTGATGATGCAACAAGGAAAGTTTGGGTTTATTGTATTAGAAACAAATCTGATGTATTTGACACTTTTGTTAAATGGAAAGCCTTGGTAGAGAATGAAACAGGTCTTAAGCTAAAATGTCTCAGGTCAGATAATGGAGGGGAGTATTGCAGTAATGAATTTGATGATTATTGTTCTAAGAATGGAATCCATAGGCAAAAGATGGTTCCAGGAACTCCGTAGTAGAATGGGGTATCAGAAAGGATGAACAAAACAATAATGGAACGTGTTAGGAGCATGAGGTTACATGCAGGACTGCCTCTTTCTTTTTGGGTAGAAGCGGTGAGCACAGTTGTGTACTTGATAAATAGAGGACCCTCAAGTGCCTTGGATGGAGGCATACATGAGGAGGCTTGGTATGGTAAGAAAGTTGATTATTCATTTCTTAGAGTCTTTGGATGTGAGGTGTTTGTTCATATAGACAAGGATGATAGGACCAAGCTAGAGGCTAAATCAGAAAAATGTACTTTCATTGGTTATGGTGGTGATGACTTTGGATATAAATGTTGGAGTATTAAGGACAAGAAAATCATTCGATCTAGGGATGTGGTCTTTAATGAGAAAGTCATGTATAAGCGTGATTGTAGGAAAATAGGGAAGAATCCAGAAAGAATATGCGGTGGTAGAGGATCTTCCGGATGGAAAAGTGACACATGAATCGGTTCGGGAACCTCCTCAACAGGAACCCCAAACTCCTATATTGAGGAGGTCTTCTAGGGTAAGAAGAGAACCTAAACATTTTCTCCTTCTCTTTATTATTTATTACTCAACTTTGATAGTGGAGAGCTAGAGAGCTTTGATGAAGCAATGCGGTAGATGCTTTAGAAGAAGTGGGAGCAAGCCATGGATGAGGAGCATCAGGCTCTCATGGAGAACCAGACATGGGATTTGGTGAAGCTACCCAAAGGAAAAAGAGCATTACAGAACAAGTGGGTGTTCAGAGTCAAAGAGGAAGAAGGAGGAGGCAAGAAAATATCTGAGAGGCCGGTTGGTGGTCAAGGGGTTTGCACAAAAAAAAGGTATAGATTTTGATGAGATTTTTTCTCCTGTAGTAAAAATGACTTCTATTAGAACTATTCTAGGAATAGTTGCAGCAGAAGACTTGCACTTAGAACAACTTGATGTAAAGACTACATTTCTCCATGGTGATTTGGAGGAGGAACTATATATGCAGTAACCAGAGGGCTATGAGGTCAAAGGTAAAGAGGAGATGGTGTGCAAACTGAAGAAGAGCTTGTATGGCTTGAAACAAGCTCCACGTCAATGGTATAAGAAATTTGATAGCTTCATGATGGAGCAAGGTTATATTAGATGTCATTCTGACCATTGTGTGTATATAAAGAAATTTGAGGATGGCAGTTATATTATCCTTTGTTTGTATGTGGATGACATGTTGGTTGCAGGTAAAAACATGCAGGAAATAAAAGTACTCAAGAAGCAACTAAGTGAATCCTTTGCTATGAAGGATTTGGGGGCAGCCAAACAAATCCTTGGTATGAGGATATCTCGGGATAGGAAGGAATGGAAGCTGACTTTATCTCAGGAAGAGTACATTAAGAAAGTCTTGGAGAGGTTTAATATGTAGGATGCTAAACCGGTTGGGACTCCTTTGGCAGGCCATTTCAAGTTATCAAAGGAGCAGTGTCCCAAGACAGCGGGAGAAAACCAAATGTCAGGTACCTTACTCATTAGTGGTTGGTAGTTTGATGTATGCCATGGTGTGCACCAGGCCTGATATTTCCCATGCAGTGGGAGCGGTGAGTAGATTTATGAGTGATCCAGGTAGAGATCACTGGCAAGGCAATAAAGTGGATCCTTCGGTATTTGAGAGGGACCATGGGGATAGTTTTGTGCTATAATGGATCAGACACCACTTTGTGTGGTTATGTAGATTCAGATATGGCTGGAGATGTAGACAGCAGGAGGAGCATGACAGGTTATGTTTACACTATAGGTGGGACAACAGTGAGTGGATTTCATGACTACGAAGTTGGTGGCTTTATCGACCATGGAGGTGAGTATGTTGCTGCCACAGAGGCAAAGAAAAGAAATGATTTGGTTACAATAATTGCTTGAGGAGTTGGGGCATAAGCGGGGAGGAAGGAAAGCTACATAGTGATAGTCAGTCTTATACACTAGCTAAGAACTCTGCTTTCCACTCTAGGATGAAGCATATATAGTTAAGGTACCATTTCATCGGGACAACTTTGGAGGAAGAAAGTTGAAGGCTGGAGAAGATCCATACTAGTCAAAATCCTATAGACATGATGACCAAGAGTGGTCACAAGAGGAAAAATTGAAGTTGTGTTCGGCTTTGGTTGGTCTTCACGAAACTAGTGAAGGGTTGAGAAGCTTGCTCGAGAGGAAAACTAGTCTCAGTGGGAGATTGTTAGGTTGTGGAGCCTATTTTCATGTGTGAAAGTGTTGAAGACTGTACACTAAGAGTACTGTACACTTTTCATGTATCCTCATCAGGTTTGGGGGTGTAGCCCTTGGAAAAGGGAGTTGGGCCTTAAAATTTTGGGCGTGCCCGATATATCGGGAAACGTGATTTTCTCATATGGGCGGGATTTTGACCCATAGGTTTATGGGACGGTTTTTGCCCATGGTTTTGATACCCACGGTTTTGTAAAACTACTTAAGTAGTTGTCTATTTATATGGTTTTATGCATATGATAGATGTATGAAAAACATTGCAGATGTGCTTTGAATTCGGGTGTGAATTTGTTGAGCATAGATCCAGAGTTTGTTGAGCATAGCTCCCCAAATTGGGTGAGAAATTAAATATTGTCTCTTTGGTATTTTGTATTTGAGAATATTTTCTGCAGTCTCTCTTATTGTGGCTTGTAATAAAATTACAATTTCAGGAATACGAGCAAGTGATTCTTAATGGAATCAGTAGCCCAAATTGGGTGAACCATCGTTAAATCCAGAGCATTGTCTCTTTGTGTTGTTTATTTTATTGTTTCACTTTTATTTGACCACCTTTAAAGGTGGATTTCACCATTGATTTAGTGTCGGGATCACCACCGGTTTCTATGGCACCCTATCAAATGAAGACTCGGAGCTTCATGAGCTCAAGATTTAGTTAGAGGTGTTGTTGGAGAAGGGTGTCATTCACCCTAGTGTATCTCCTTGGGAGAACACCGGTCATATCCTGTGATGAATAAGGATAGTTCTTTGAAGATTTTTGTAGAATTTAGGAAGCTCAACAAAGTCACAATAAATAATCATTATCCACTCCCTAGGATTGATGATTTGTTTGATCATATGCGAGTAGTTAGGGTGTTCTCCAAAATTGATCTCAATTCGAGTTATCATCATCACGCATATCAAATGTAGACATTTATAAGACAAATTTTCACACACGTTATGGGCATTATGAGTTCACGCTTGTCCCATTTGGTTTGACCAATGCCCTAGCTATCTTCGTGAGCCTCATGAATGGAGTATTTACGAAATTTCTAGACCACTTTTTCTTAGTGTTCCTACATGATATATTGATTTATTCTCATTCAGGAGGAACAAGAGGGGTATTTGAGACAGATTACTACGAGGTTTTGAGAGAGTAGAAGTTGTTTGGGAACTTTGAAATATATAGCTTCATTCGAAAAAGATTAATTACTTTTGGGGACACATCATATCAAGAGAGGGTATCTCACTAGATCCTTCGAGATACATGCTTTATTATTGATTGGCCAACACCCACATCAATTACGAGGTGAGGCATTTTATGGGTTTAGTTGGTTATTACCACGGGGTTGTATAGGAATTTTCTAGAATTTCTCACCCTATTACTTCCCTTTAGAGAAAAGGGAATAAGTTTGATTAGGTTAGAGAAGTGTGAGAAGTCCTTCCGATTTGCTTAAGGAAAGGTTAACCACAACGCCTATCTTATCGAGTTACGGACCCATCAAAGGATTTTTTGTTTGTACTTAATGCATCACTAGAGGATCTAGGAGAAGTTCTCATGCGGGAGTATTGAGTTATTTCATTTGAGTCACATAATCTCAAATATTACGAGCTTAACTATCCTACTCATGAATTAGAGCTATGAGCGATTGTTCAAAATGCTATTGTGTATTGGCATCCTTTCCTTTTAGGTAGGCCATTCATTTTAAAGATTGATCATTGTAGCTTGTAGCATATCTTCTCACAACAAAACCTTAATGGTTTCTAGCGGTGTTAGATGAAGTTCCTATGTGATTATGACATGGAGGTGCAGTATATCAAAGGAAAGGAAAACTTCATTGTAGATGCACTTAGTAGATGACGACATGTGCTTGCATCATTGACATTGCGATCGGACATGAGAGGTAGTATTATTTACCATCTTCCAAAGGAAGGGTTTTATGAGGTGCTAGATAGATGTTGGATTGTCGGGGTTCTTTAGAGGGTAGATATTCAGGGTGCATTTTAGAGGAAAATGGTTTATTTTAGTTCCATAAGTCCATTTATCGATTAAGAAAACTGATCTACGTAGCTTCATCCTTACTGAAAAGTTTATTGAGCCCCGTATGTAGTGCATCCAGGAGTGAAGAAAATGCACTCGATATGAGGAGTTATATTTTCGGCTTGGTCTTCAATGGGACATAGAATATTTTGTAGCATGTTGCCTTGACTTCCGGAGAAGTTCAAGGCGAGCATTCTATTCGATGGGACTCTTACATCCTCATGATATTCTCGAGTGGAAATGGGATGTTATCTCCATGGATTTCATAGTAAGACTCCTGTATGTCTTCTTATCATCATGATGCCATTATGGTCACTATGGATAAGTTTACCAAGGTTACAATTTCTACTTGAACCAAAGTCACCTATAATGCACATGCCATCGCCAAAGTATTTATGAAGGACATTATTAGATTACACGGGATTCTAAAGACCATTATCAATGATAAGGATGCCATTTACACATCAATTTTCCTGGACTTCCTTTCAGACCACTTTGGGTACTTAGATTAATTTCATCTCATCATACCATCCAAAATATATAGACAAACAAGAGGGTTAATTAGAGTGCTTGGAGGACATGTTGAGGATGTATGGGATGGACTAGTAGAAGAAGTGGGAAGATTATCTACATTTAGTTGAGTTCGCGTACAACAAAAACTATCACAGCTCCATTGGTATGGCTCCCTACCAGGATTTATATGGTTGACCTTGCAGGACACCTCTGAGTTGGGATAGGCTAGATGACATGATTATTATGGGACCAGATTACCTACGGGACTTAGAGTAGTAGGTTGTTATGATTAGGAAACATCTTGAGCAGGCACATCATAAGGTGTATCTGAGGACACCAAAAGGAATGATTGTAACTTAAACGTAGTGGGTGACAAAGTCTTCTTGATATTTCATCCACATAAGATTCCAATTTGTTATGGAAATGGTTTTAAGCTATCACCTCATTTTGTGGGGCCATTTGATATTTTGGAGATCATCTGTCCATTTTCCTATTGCCTATCTTTTCCACCACGCCTTGCGGGCCCATGATGTTTTCATTTTTCTATACTACGTAGATATGTACAAGATGTCTCTAGTGTTTTCAGATTGGTTAGTATTATAGGTAGAGGATGGAGGATAGGGAGAGGCTGGAGCCTATACATATCTTGGAGCACCGAGAGGTTGGCCCTTTGGGGTCGATACTTGGACCAGGTTAGAGTGTAGTGGGACCAGGACATGATGATATAACAGCTACGGAGGATGCTACACCATCGAGGAGCTAGATATCCCTATCTCTTTAAGTGACTTCCGGAGGAAGTCTAATTATAGGAGAGGGGGATGTAGTGCCCAAATTTTATAGCCTCAGTTATCTCTTGACTTCTTTACTCATAAACATGATTTAACAGGGATTTGATATATTTTGGACATTATGTTATGTTATTTGATCTTCATGGAAATGTATGGTGATTTGGGTGTGTAAAACCAATTTATCTTTGATTAGCATGTTGACACATTTCATTAGATGTTGTGGATACTAACATATTGCTATGTTATTTGGACCCAATTGAGATATGATGGATACATATTTTAGTTGCACATCTTGATGATATGGATTATTTGATTATAGATGAGAACACATGATATCATGGATGTATGTCATTTATATTTATCTATATGGCTAAGTCATGGTGAATTGTGTGAAATTGTGCATGTTTCTCATTTACAATTCCATGTTGATGTTGTGATGGCATATAATTCATGTTTGGACTTGATCGTTTATTTAGTAGTTTGAGTTAGACTTGTATTGGACAAATGCATTTAATGTGTGCATTGAGTGTGCAAGTGACATTACATAGGATAACGTGGGTTTTAGGGAGGCTACGTAAATTGTGCACAAGCATCCCACGGGTCTAAGTCATAACCATGTTAGGTGTATGAGGCCTTATAGTTTTATTTTATTATTTAGGCACCATAAGTGACCCTTATTTTCAATGTTGTATGTCATGTAAAATTAATTGTGTTTAGATTGTTTTATTTTGTTAAGTAAACTAGGTTGGGGGACTTAATGGTCCCCACTTGCATTAAGTTTTGTATTTGTGTAAGTGTGTGTTAATTAGAGATGATGTGGGTCACATGAGCACCCTTGAGTGGGCCACACATCCTCTACACTTGTGCCTAAATGTGCCAAACCCGAAATCAGGCTATTTATGACATTTTAAGTGACCCCTTTAGTTTAAGGAGTTCACTTAGCATGAAAATAAGCCCATGCACCCTACCTATTATGTAAGGGACTTAATTTCAAAGGCACGGAGGAGTTTCCCTCCCATTTAGCCTCTCTTTTGTCACCATTCATGTAAGATGGATTTGAATGTATGTGTTGTAAAAGTTATACAAACTTGTCTCATTTTCTTTTTGGGCAATTTGGGAGAAGGGTGTTTAAATGTGAGTTTATCTTTTCTTATTTTTATTTTGGGAATATTTTACTTGGATAGAAGAGAGGGCAGTGACACATGTTGTCCCCGCATTGGTGAAAAATTTGTTTTCTTTTCTTGAAATACTCCCTCATGTGGGAGAAATAGGACTTTTGTTTATATTTTGCTTGGTGCTTGGAGGCTTTAGAAGTTAGAGTTTTTCTTGGAGAAGGAATTGGGAAAATATTAGAGATTTGGAGAGATTTTGGAGGTAGGCTCTTTGATCTCATTTTATGTTATATGGCATGTGAGATATTATATTTAATTATAGTTGAAATGTGTGTCTTGTTGCGTGTGTTGTATGTTGCTTTGGGTATGTTATTTGTTATTCTTTCCATCCATCATATGGCTTGATGGATTTTGGAGTTTATATTGGGCAAGAGGGAGTGATTTTCCTCTTAAATCTCATGGATTGATGGGAAAGCCATGTTGGTTCTTTTATTTCCCCTCATATGGTTTGAGGTGGGGAAGGTGGTTCATATGGTTTGAACCCCTTCGCCATCCTTAGAAGAGGAAACCCAATGGGTTTGAAAATGCTCCCAAGGAGGATTTTAGGAAAATGGGTGGAGTAATAAGGAGGGATTGTTGTCTTGGAGGGATAAAGAGGTTTTGGGAAGAATCTTGTAAGTTTACATCCTATGATTGGACCACACGCTTTGGAACTTTGGATGTCTCTTCTACTCTTTGCCATTTTGAGGATGAATATGGTTTTCTCCTCTTTTATTTTTGGTTGGTAAATGTTGTGTTTTTTTATTGTATGAATTTGTTTTATATGTGAATGTGTCTATTTTTATGTCTCCTAAATCTTGTGCACATTTGTGAAAGCTAACTCTCACTCAATGGGCTTGTGGGAGGCTAGCATGTCTTCCAACCTTTGACCTCCCGTTTGTTGCATCTTGAGTGTATTAAATTTTTTGGAAGTCTTAAAACATGACACCTCAATTTGACTAGTATCTTGCAAGATATGAAGATTTTTGATTGAGTGACTTCGTGGTTATCGGAAAAAATCTTGATTTTCCTCATTCTTCGTTTCTTTAACACTTTTGATCAATCCTTCCCATGAGACCTATGTATTTTCATGGAGTGGAGGATTTTTGGCCATGACGGATCTGGTTTGGATCGAAATGGTGGTGGTTTCCTAGAAAAGCATGAACAAATGTATGGCGAGGTGTGAAGTTGTGAAGAATAAATGGGGAAAAATGGCTAAGTGCCAAATTTAAATTATTAAAAAATGCACAGCAAGGGTGGGGCATATTTTTCATGTTTTATGTCCCTCACCTCAAAGGGACATGAGGGACATCAAATTCCATGATGAGCAAGGTGATGACATGTGGCGAGAGATCCGACGGTGAAGAATGAAGGTTTGTGAAACACAGGGCTAGAAATTTTCTCTTGAAGAGGTCACATGAGTGACTAGGAGTTTGCTTAGGGCTGGGCACATTTTCCATGTCATATTTCCATCACCAAAAAGGTACACGAGGACATAAAATTCCACATTGCTCTAGGTGATGACACGTGGCGGAGAATCCAGACGGTGAAGGTGTTAAAAGCTTCTATGGCTGAAGCTTACACAGGGGATGAAATGACAATCTTGGTGGTCATATGTGGGGTCAGAGAGGATTCATGGGAGCTGGGAAAAATTTATAAACCTTTATTTCCTTGACCTTGAGGGACTTGAGACGACACAACATCCCGCTTTAGGATCCTAGAGGTGACACGTGTCCTTCAAAATTTGACTAACTCCCGAACTCATTCCAGAGGGAAATTTGAAATGGAAATAACTTGAGCTCTGATGGACATTTTTGATGAAATTGTATATAAGCATGACTTGAAATGGCCTTATGAATCTAATGGTGGGATTATGAGGTATTGATTTATCCATTTGATCCTGAAAAAGCATATTTTTGATTTGGTAATCCACATGTGTATGAGGAAATTTGGTTGCGAGATCCATTACGCCAAAAATGTTGTGAAAAAATAATTCCACCATATTTTAGGGATTGGGATTACCTTTACGAATATGTTTTGTTTTTCTCTAACTCCATCTTGAGCTCCCGAATCACCTTTGAAAGCTCGAGTAGTTGTTTTGGCCTCTGTCTTTGCTAGGCTTGTGAACTCTAATTTTGATCAAAATACTCCAAAATCTCCAAGTATTCCACTGAATCTTCCAAATCATTACCATGATGTTTCTAAGCATTAAATTCACCTTCATGTTTTATTTGGATCCTCTGTCCTAATCCATGGGGTTTCTCCGATCCAGGAAGGCTAGTGAAATCCCTTCCCAACTTTACCTAGAGATAGCATTTTCAAGAGCTCCTAAAATCACACATTTTTAAGAACTCCTAAAATCACCTAAAGGGATTGACCGAATTTCCTAATTCACCTATTGGGCTGTGTTAAAATAAATTAGGAGGTCATCGGAGGCGATTAGGTAGACCTAGGTTGCCTTGGAAGGGTAAAACATGAAAAATTTGGCACAAGGGTATAGTTGTCATGCTTGGAAATTGAAAATTTCCTTGTTGCATATTTGCATGACAACAGTTGGATCTAGCTTGGGGACATGACATGGACTGAGCACAACTAATACATGACATGCAGAATCCAAAATATCAACTTTAGACCATATAATTCATTGACGGAGTGCCTTATTCATTGGGTCCTACTGATTTATGTACAACTTACAACAAGAGAAAGGCAGAGAGAAGAAGAAACACACAAAACACAACAAGAAGGGAAATACATGCAACATAAATGAAAACACACCTAGAAATCACCTATGGTAGAAGGTAGGGGATAACCTACTTTCAACTGAAGTACTTTTATTCCTTAGAAGTTACAGCGAGTGAGCAACACCGAGTGATGTTGTATTGTGAATCCATTGAATGGTTCCATAAAGTAACATCCTCTCCTTAACTATTTATGAAATTTGGGTGCTTTCATTACCATCTATGTTTTTTAGGAATGAGTCCACGTGATCTTCTATATGCTCGGTCTTCACTTGAAAATTCCAATGCCTTCATCCTCTTTGAAATCAGGTTTCATAGTGTTAGTTTCATTCCAAATTTATCCACGTAGTTGATTCCTCATTGAGCATCCTACCACCGACCTAGGGATCCTTTTCATTTAAATTACTTAAACATTCCAGTTCTTTTCTTTCCCAGTGCATGCTCATTCACCTATTTTCCATGAGAAACGTCGGACTTATCCTTTTCTCTACTCCATTATGTGGTGCTTGAGTATTGTGAAGGATTGGAAGTGACCTTGTACTTGTCTTGTATGGCGAAGGCGAGTTAAGAGATCAAGAATCATCTTGGGATCTTCCATAACTTCCACTTGCATCTAATAGTTCTTGCACATATATATCCTTTTTTTACTTCATACATCTCATATTTATACGCCTTGAATAATATTTATTTTGCGGTTCGAGGAAACTATCGAGGATAGATTACTTCATTATCTTGGGAATCACCGTATTCTATCAATCCTTCATCAAGAGGAGCTTCACTTCAAAGGCCTCAAAACTCCTTTCTTCAATTTCTTCATCATGGAAAGAGTCTTTCCTCTTCAAATGGGAAAGAAAATATCTCCATTTCATCGTTGCATCCATCAATCATTGGCTTGAGAGGGGGCATCATATTTATCCTCTTGCTTTATTTCAACATAGCCAATCTTCACACTGGTTAAGGCTTCCAAATCAGATTCATGCTTGTCTTGTAGATTCATGGCTTGCATCAGGAGTTCAAGACTTAGCTCAGGGTCTTCTATTTCTTCTACGACTCTAAGTAGTTCTTGTACAGATAGTTCTTTCAAACCTTTCATGGGCTCATCACAAGCTGGTCTTGTCCCTCCATGGATGGCATGGCTGAGATCATCTTCATCTCCAAATGGGAATGAGAACATCTCCTCTTCATTGGTAAGAGTATAAGTTGGTTTCTCCATTTGAGATTCGTCAAGAATCATTTCCTCTTCTTCATGGTTTGCATCATCTGGAAATTCGGGGCTACCCTCTTGTAACTCAAATTTATTCAATGTTTCTTCAAGGTCCATGCCTCTCAGGAAGGCATGTCAGCCCTATCAATATGGTAATATTCTCTTCCTCCTTGATTATCACAAATTAATTCATCTTCCTACTATCTTAATACAAGATGTTGGTTTACTAGAGCTTTAATTTCACATAGTGTATCTCATATTCTTACGTGGAAGTAATTTTTCCATGTCTCCCTTCATTGTATGGTTACGGAAGACCAATTCATCCTGAATTTTACCCAACTATTGAAAAAACCCTTCTTAGAAACATTCCAAATGAATCTAGAATGTCTGCTACCAAAATCATCATTGAAACTTTCTTGTCTGAAATATGGTGAGAGCCAACTGTGCATCTTTGACCTTCCTAAAAGTGGGACTTCTTTTGACTCCGGGAAGTAACAAGAGCCACCGGGTGGATTCATGGTGAGTTTGATAGCCTTGGAGACCTTTATAGGCATTACATTATCGAGGCACTCAAAATATATTATGATGTTGTTCAATACATATTCTCCAACAAGAAGAGAGACATGTAAGGTTGACCTTATCGATGTCTTGGATGCACTCAAGGAAAGCATGTTCTATGAGGGAGGTGTAGGTGGGTTTGGTAGTATTCATTCGTAACTAGGAGCTACAACATTGGGTGTTAAACTACCACTCATGATATATTGAACAAACCTCTCAAATTTTTTTCGAGGTAGTCTCGTAGATATTTAGTTTCAATAATCTAAACCTTGCTCTGTCATTCGCATATTCTACGAAGTCAAAGGGAGAAGATGTGGACAAGGGGAATGAAGGGACTGATTTTGGAGTCAGGATAGGTTTGGAAATAGGAGTATATTTTTGGGAAACAGAGGGGATCTTGAAAGGTACACTAGGAGCTTTCAAAGTACTATATTTTATAGGAGCAGATTTAGATTTAGAATTAGAAGAGGCATTGAAAGACTTACTTGGAATTGCTTTGGAGACTTCTTATTTGCTATAAGATCAAGCTTCAACAATGTGGACTCCATGGAGGGTGGGAGTGGAGATCCTTGAATGATTATTTTGTTTTGTGGAGTCACCACAGGAGGATATTCGGTCTTCTTTTCTTAGTAGCGCTTGAGGTGGAGAAAGGTGATCCTTTCTCAAACCGAGAACAAGTGGATACCGCATGATAAGCTGGGTGAATCTTCTTCTTCATCATCATCACCTCCAAAATACTCACGAATCTGATTTATGTATCATTCTCAAGCTCATAAACTTCGGAGATCATCACTTCACTTTCTTGTTCAGGCTCTATTTCACTTTCCCAGAATCCTACAATTTACTGATCAAGGTGGGGCTTCCCAGGAAAGCCTTGAGGTGTTTACGAAATTTGATTTGTGTTGTTTCTTTGAGAAGATACTCATTCAAAGAATTCCCTCTTCAAAGATGCCATCTCATTTTCCAATTTTTGTAGTAATGGATTAGTTCTCTCATCTCCAGGATGTTGGGCCTTTCCCTTTGATGGATTCTTTATCTTCCCTGATAGGATGAGATCATCATTGACTTCAATGGACATCCTTTGTGCTTCTAGAATATTCCTTGGTTGAAATATTCATAGGAAAAATCCTACCTTCAGTGATTGAGAATTGATGAATAATTTCTTAATATTAATTTTAGATATTGAATCTTCTTTTCAAGTATGTCTTGCAAAGAAACCATTCAGAAGCGAGCTACAAAGTTTCCGATAGTTTCACTTTCTTCTTTCTTTATTTGAGCCAACTACACAAAGAGGTCCTGGAAATCCTCGGTAAATTTGAATCTTCTTTCAAAGTTACTTTTGATATCATTCCAACAAGTGATGGATCGGGTAGGCGGAGGTAGAACCATTCCATTGCTTTTTTTTTGGAGGGACTCACGACAATCTCACGACAACATCTTCATGTTCAACACCAAGTATTTTCATGAAATCATGAAGTAGTGATGTATTCTTCGAGAATATGTGTGCCATCTCCTTTGAAATTTGGAAAGTTCATATGGGAAATTTTGATATATCGTGAAGAGGGTTCAAAAGCAAGCGGGCATGTTTTTCTTCCCACAGACAATGGGGTGAGGTATTTTTGCTTCATCTTCCATTGTCATTTTTTCTTCTCGCTTCAACTCTTGCTTCTACAAAGTATTCTTCTTCCTGGAAATCAATGCTCAATGGTGATTGAAAAATGGAAGTATGGATTATCTCTAATTCGCTCTTGTTGATTTTGCAAAACCTTGAAATTGGAATCAATGCCA
The DNA here is from genome assembly GCA_018340775.1 of Taxus wallichiana var. yunnanensis. Classification (NCBI taxonomy): domain Eukaryota; kingdom Viridiplantae; phylum Streptophyta; class Pinopsida; order Cupressales; family Taxaceae; genus Taxus; species Taxus wallichiana. The sequence goes on from CM031241.1 coordinate 402,628,965, forward strand.
CCTCTAAACCTATTCAACTTGGTGTATCTTCCTTGAACCAGCTTTTTAGAAATTCTTGAAGTGGGAATATGAAAAGAAATTGTGGAATATGAAAGGTCACATCTAGAATTGATAGTGTATCTTTCAGTAATGGATTTTCATGAACTATTTTTTTATATTTTTCAATATTTCATTTTTTAAATGGACCTTGCAGTCATATTTTTGGGTGCGATGCTCCTAAATCACCTCATGATGGGTGCCAAAACTATTGAAAGAAATTTTTTGGGAAAAACTTTTGGATTTCTTGCCAATGCTCACGGGAATCTAAGTCCCTCTACTTAACTGGTACAACTACCATATATGCATGTGTGAGTAAAGGTGGATTTACGTGGTGGGATTTCGACTAGGGATCCAATAGGGGCACTCCTAATCGACCCTATGACAAAGCTAAATTTTTTTATAGAGATGTTTTTGTCAGAGAGCGGGAAAGGGAGTGAGAAAAGAGAAGAGGGGATTAATGTCGTGGGTAGAAAATCAGAGTCCCACACCCATTAACTAGAAAGTTCACACACACATTAAATTTAAGAAGAAACAACCCTACAAATGGCAACAAGATGAGTTAAGATTGAGAACTCAAAGTTTCTAAAATCTCCTCATCAAAAAAGGCATGAAACTCCTTGTATTGATGCTTGAGCAGAAATTATACATAGCATGGAAATGGAAGAAATTTGAGAATGAGGGAATGGAAGAATTTGGTTATCTCCTTTGTTCTCTCAATGCACTCTTGAGTTTACAAAATCAATCACCAACCATTTGAAATGGGAATGGCTTTAAAATTTATTGATTGAGGTGACTCATCATCTACCCCCAATGCCTTTTCTTATGCCCTCACACAACTTAAAACTTTTAGCTTCCTGAGGAAAATTTTAAGTCCCTTTTATAACATAAAGGTGACTCATTACATTACAAACATTAAAAGATATGAAAAAGTACAACCCCAACGTGAAATTAGAATATTGGAAATGTGAGAGAAAGTTGGGGGAAGATGAGATAGAAATAGAGAGAGAAGAAGAAGAGGAAATTTAATTCATAATGAAGTCCATTGATCCTCATTGATGGAAAGATCGAATGTGATGAAACTCAATATTCAAACTCGTGTGAAACTCCTTCAAATTGGCACTCATAGATTCTTTGGAATAAGTGTTAAAAACACCGCCAAATGGTTCTATCGATGACCGTAATCTCCACCATGCACAAGATAATCCTGTGACCTGAGAGCCATGATATGGGCATCAAAAACACTATCGAGTTCCTGAGATGGATCTCGAATGCCCTGTGAGAAATTCCTAGGATGATCCCAAACAATGATGTCCCCCTAAATGATTATTCTTATACATCTCATTGTGCCAAAAGCGCCTTTGAGTTTAACTTACTATTAATAAGTAAGTTCCCAGGATGGGAGACATACTATTTATGGTAATAGGTGATGTTTCCTCTTCTTAATCGTGAACAAGTATTTGTTAGCAATGCGAAAAGAGTTAGAACTAACACCAGTAGTCCTAAATCAAATTCAATGGACCATCATGTTTAGAGCTTAAGCAAAACTAATCTACTAACATCCTTGCATTAGAACATGAAAAAAATATTCAAACTAATATGTTAATCCATTAATTTCTATCTCTATTGAATGCTAAAAAATGAAATGAACCTACTTAGATCCTTAGAAATAAAAGGTTTGATTATATGTTTGAATCCCAAAGTTTTCAATAATGGAGTCTCATGTCAATCCATGGCTACGACTATTTTACATATCTCCATATGACTTAAAAACATGGATGGATGAATACTAAGAAATGAAAGTAGCTAGCCTCTCAGTAATGAAGAATGCTCAAGATGACAAAATGGCTAAGGGGATAGTGTATTTACTATATGATTCACTTTTGTTTCTCAAGGAATAGGTGTAAGTGTAAAGGTAGGAGGAGGGCTCTTTTACATGAATGCCCAATGGATAAAGAAATCTCTACATCCCTTTGCATGTGGGATAATAGAGATGTTGAGTTAGTTGTGGATAAGGGGGGTTTAGATAGGGTTGAGTTAACTTTAGGAGAGTTTAGCTTGTCCTCTAGTGACTTGTGGATAAAGGGGTTTATTAATTGATCAAGATGATTCATTAATGGAGATGTGCAAGCTTATAAATTATTTTTGAGGAATATTAGCATGATTTAGACTATAGAAGGGATTAAATTAATTAAATAATGATTTATTGCTTTAATGAAAGGGCTAATTAATTAGTCTAGATAAATGGAATGATTAATTAACATAAGGTCGTTAATTAGGTATTCATTAATATAAGACTTAATTAATTACTTATTGTAATTAATTAATGATGATAGAAGAGAAGATGACCATTATTGACGATATGTCATCAATTTGCGGGGAAAAGGATAATTAAAGTACAATTTGAAGTGTTTTAAATTATTCAAAGTGCAAATTATAGGTGTCTACATTTTCCCCTCTTTGGGGTGGCGTAAGAGACGCTATTTCAAAGATAGCATGGATAAAATTTTGAAGGGGTAGAAGAAAATTAGTAGAAGTGAGAGATGCCTTTGAGTTTTTATGAGGTGATGAAGGAATACGGTGCCATCAACGATCGAAAAGGTGAGAAATGGAGAGAGCAGAGAGGATGCCTCTTGGGTGGCAAGGTAAGAATGGTGTCGAGTACGAGGGCATGATGTAAGAAAGGATGAATATGGGAAGAAAAGAGCCATATTTCATCCAATGTATCAAAACAACTTTACTATCATCATATTGCCAAAAGATCTACATCATCTACTCCCATGAAAAGCATATGAAAAAGCTAGAATGACATTGCAAGCAATACTACTGAACAATTGTCCATTGCAAGGAAAACACTAACCCAATGCAATGAAAGATACAAAATGCAATGCAATATAATAAATAAACAAGCTCATTCAATGGGGAAAACAAGTACGAATGCACATATCCAACTCCAACAATGGTTAAGAAAGTTGTACAAATGTTTTGTTATCAAGTCGAAGAGGTCCACATATTTCAGATTGGAAGACAAGGGTTAAAAATGATGGCCCAAGAAAGAATGGGATGCAAGGGGAAATGATGATGGACATTAGGTCCAAGGAGAAAGCTTTATGCACAATGAAACAACACCATGACAATAAGATGTGCCCCAAAGAAATATAAGAAGCGTAAGCAAAGTTGAACTAGATTTTTTGAATGGTTGTGAATCCATGATCCACAAGTCATGTTGATCGAGTGAAGATGTTAAACAAAACCGAGGATATGGAAAGAATACCATGCGGCAAGACATAAGTTTCAGCTATAATAAGCGGGTTACTTATTTTTGTAGGGTTTTCAATTTTAGGATTTTGGTGGAGAATTTTTCCCATTGTTTTTTGGATTGGCGATAGTATATATATATATATATATATATATATATATATATTCATTTGTGTTGTCTAAAATATGGTGGATAGTAGAAGAAAATATAAGAAATAGAATAAAGTGCATAAATGCAAAATAAAATGCCCTGTGGGAAGAAAGTTAAGAAACATGTGATAAATAATGTCCACGTATAGTGAAAAATTAATAAAATAATTATTTTAAAAAAATTATTCAAGAGAGTGTGATAAGAAGAAAAATCACCTAGGAGAAATAAAAATTTTCCTAAAGTGATGAGAAGAGGTACTAGGTAGAAAAATGCCTAAGCATGATGAAAATGAAAGAAAAATAATTCTTTAAATAAAATAATTATTTGAAGGTGAATGTAGAGGAGAAAAATGACCAAATGCCAACAAGCTCTCCGGAACATCATGGTCATGAAAATAGCTTGATATACCCCACCCTAGAGGGGTAAATCACTGTCACCAATTCATTTTTACCAACTACCGCTGAAGTTTACAGCGAGGCTCTAACAAATCTACGTGAGGACGATGGTGAGAGCACCCAGACCCGCTTGAGACAAGCTGCATACGGAACCATGATTGAGGGCATGACCAACACGCGAGCATGATGGCATCTTTGCGGGAGTAACCAACCCATTTGGCTAATTTTTAGCAATGCAACTGAACGAATAATG